>JAHREE010000367.1:8849977-8975043 GCA_033628505.1 Tringa tobata
TTTTTTTTTGGTTTTGTGGTTGGACTCGATGATCTCAGAGGTCCCTTCCAACCATGATGATTCTGTTATTCTGTGATTCTGTGATTCCTGGATTCTCCTTCAAAGCAAACCAACTGGTTGTTCCTGGATAAAATCTAGATGTAAATCTCAGATTATTTTGCTCCACAACCTATAGGGAAAAAAAATGAATCTGCAAAAAATCTCACTTCATTTACCCTATTTTAGCCTGTAAGGCCTATCCTGATTCTTCAGGTTGCCTCACATCCATTTTTCTTCATGGAAAGGAAAACAGATACTTTCATGTTCTTTAATACGAGGGTGGTGGAACACTGGAACAGGTTGCCCAGGAAGGTAGCTGAAGCCCCTTCCCTGGAGATATTCAAGGTGAGGCTCAACGAGGCCCTGGGCAACCGGGTCTAGTTGGGCGTGTCCCTGCTGACTGCAGGGAGGTTAGACTAGATGACCTTTGGAGGTCCCTTCTAGCCTGGACCATTCTATGATTCTATGTTATACAACAAGAATACCGTTTTTGAAAGTCTATGAAAACATTCCTCATTTTTAAGCACTGCAGCTTCACCCTTGGGCCAAGGGTGTATCACATGGAATCAGGAAGATATTTTTGTCAGAAACAGTGCATTGTGACATCAGTCCATGGAGAAGGGTTCATCATTAGTATGGACACAGGAGTTTCTGCAGCTCATGGCTTGGAGGCCTGGAATCACTCCCAGGCAGGATGTCTTTAGCAGTATAAGTATAGTCTGTGCATTTGTCACTGAGCCAATGACTTCCACAGCTTCTGTCTGTATCTGATGCCCCCATACAAGAAAGATGATGACACTTTGTTCATGGCAGAGTTTCAGGAATGATTAAAAGATTAACTAAAAAGACACACTGTGAAAGACTCCAGAAACTCTGCCTCTTTAGCTTAACAAGAAGGAGGTTAAAAGGCAACCTCATTACAGCCTATAAGTAGTTACAAGGAGACCAGAGATGTCAATGTGCTGGTACATCTAAGCAGAAAGTAGAATATAGATATATTCAGTTGAGGAAAAAGACCCACATTTTTTTTTTAATAGTGAAGGTATTAACCTTTGGAACATATTACCGGGAGGAGTGGTTGATTCACCATCACATAGATTTTTTTTAAATTGAAACAAGATTTTATTTTATTTTTCCAGAAGGCTTGTTCTGGTTCAAACAGGAATTAATTTAAGAAAGTTCTTTCTTTTACAGAAGGTCGGACTACATGACCCTTTCTTGATGGGTAATCTAAGAATCTATTAATATAATAGAGAATTATGCTTACAATAGAACTCAACCAGCTATTTGTCCTGTTGATAGGACACATCCTCTATTACATTCGGACTTATGTTTATAGAACATCACTTAATTTTAATCACAAAAATTCTTCTTGTTGGGCTGACCAGCCATCTCTTTTCATTGTATAACCCACAAAAAAAGCATCATCCCAGCTCTTCTGTTCATGCTGGTAACCCATATTTATTTCTTTACTGTTAATAAGATTTGTGATACAATTAAAATATTAAATGTGTTTTAAAACTTTTCTATTTTGTTTTACTGTGATCTTTGTCTCAATTGTCTCTACAGATCAGCCTCAGAATATAGCTATATTTTCCATTCAATAGATCCCTTTTAATGATTTCTCTTTGGATCTAATCTCTCACACCTAGAATTCATATTTTTGTCCCAATTTGGTAATTTCAGATTTTTCCTGCAAAGCTCAAAATCATCCTTCTACATAGAAACTTGATGTTAACATCAGGTTACTACTTACTCTGGCACATAAAAATAAATGCTTAGTTTGAATGTACATTTGCCTTTATCCATAACTTCTCTCATCTCTCTCAAGGAGAGGAGCTAAGGAAACAGCAAGTCAGAGTTCGCAGTAGGAGAAAAAATAAATACATGAAAAGTTTAGTTTATTCTTTGACTTAGGCATATGTTGAACTGAGACTTTGTTATCTTCCAACTTTTGTTCATATCCTAATTTGCTTGGACTCCAAAAATGTAGTGTTTCAGAAATTTCTTTGCACAGCTATTTGTTTTCCTCTCCAATGTCTCATAACACTCTATATGGAGGACATTCTATATGAATTACCATTCTGCACATGGATTTGCCATTTTTCTCAACAAAATAGATTAGTTTTGCCATTTACGGGTATCAAAGAAAACAGAGGTTTGTCTGGATTATTTGAAAACCTCCTTCAGTTTCTTTTATAAATGTATCAATCAGACTGGACTCTTCAGAAATCAGGATGAAGTGACTGGATTTTGATATTTGCTTCTGGTACTTCACACTGTTCTACTTAGATAACCTTGGAAAGGGGGATTTCTTTAATGGAGATTCAGTGCATATATATTCCTTGATTTTCTGATTGGTGTTCAGTGACAGTATTTTTGTCAATTGTTTTGTTTTGAAAAAGAAATATCATTTTAAATTATTTTGGGTTTATGATAGACCTTTTTTTTCCTCTAAGTATATGTATAATGTCATGTTTTATTGCCACACCACTCAGATTTTTCACAGTTATCAGTCTGACACATTGAGATGCCCATTATCTAAGCTGCTGATTAAAATTATATCTTTTTTATTAATACAGCTCTCTATCATTCTGACTAAGTATAATCTGCAGGGCATGGATATTACATTTTTCATGGCCAAACTACTCTTTTCACATTATAGCAAACCTTTTTTCCTCAGATGCACACCTTAAATAGATTTCTCTTGTGAGGCTGAAGTTCAGATGGTTTGTATTGTATTTCAACAAAGAATGATACTATCCATATTACAGACTACATTCTTTCTTTCCCTTGATGTATACTTTTTGTCAGATGTATTTTGGATCAGGTCTGTGTCTTGCTTTCCTTCCTATATTCGTTTTGGATTGCTGTCAATTCAAATGGCTGTGTCTTGGCCTTCATCTGTGTTCCAACACTAGTTCTTCAAGAAGGAGACAAAGATCTTGTAGGGTTTTATGACTAATATTATCCATTATTTGTACGGAAATAGTATTAAGGGACTGAACCCATGAAGGGAAATGTTAAATATGGTAGGTACTAGGCAAGTGCAGAACAAAGTTTTTCTATCTTGAACCACTTAAGCTGAACATGAAATATAAGACAATATGGGATATATTGAGAAAAGGTACTTTGAGAGGAGAAAAATTTACACTTTCAAGGTCTGACTGTGTGAAAACACTGGTCTTCATTTCCCATTACTCTGTCTCTGACTGTCACTGGTAACAGGTATTTAAGAAGTGCTTGAATGGGGCATGCATGTAGTTATACCTCTCCAGAAGAATCCCAGCCAAGTTTTAGCTGCACAGATTTTTGATGAAGAAACGGCATCTTCGCAGTCAGTATCCCTTCATGCATATTTCTTCCATGAGACTGTCCGGCTATTTTTTCAAAACTGTATACAGTTTTAGGCAAAGAATTTCACAGCTGGTTTATGTGATGTGTTAAAAAAACATCTCACTCCATTTGTCACTGGATAAGAAGACATGCCATTACTGAGTTAGACTTTGAAAATATTTCCACCAATATTTTTAAAAATAATATTATTTATTTTAAAGATAGCAATTCCACGTATTATGGATAGCTGCCATGTTAACTTGTCATCTTTGAACAGTGTTAGTTCTTATCTATAGGCCAGATTCTGCCACTCTTTGTGACATCGACTAGCCATTTAGGGCTGGATGAACCAAGATGATAAAGTTAAATGCAAGCACAATTCAAGCACCTAAGTCCATTTTTTTTTTTGTTATTTTTAAACTATAATTCAAATAAATCTGTAAAGAGATCTAAAATTTAGATATCCATATCTTAAAATGAAAAAAATTTAGTTTCCATTGTTTTGTTTCTAGCTCAAAAGTGACTTCAGACCTGACAAAGCCAATCAGCTGAGCATTCAGCTTATGCCTGTTTTGGATTCACAAATATTTGGGTTTCATTAGCCCATTTTTCTCAAAAAGCTCAAGTTATTAATCCTTGACTGTGTGAGGTGTTGTATCATTTGTCAGATTTTTCATAAACTGCAGTGATAGCTACCCCTGTATTTCAAAGGATGGGCAGAAAGAAAGGATGAGTTGTTCATTTCATTCATGGAAGTTTTTAAAGTAGATTACATCAAATTCTACGTCTTTGTTTAGAATGAAAGCATCCCAGTCACCAAACAGAAAATCTCTTATTTCTGAAGAAGCTCCTCTTAACAAAAATATTTACGGTATGTTGATTGTAAAGAGTTAGTGGGTTAGGTCATGTGTTATGCTCTGGTGGGTCAGAGGTAAATTGCATACAAATGTAAATATGCTCATATATTGTAATAATTAAATATATTTTTTGAATTGGATGTGATGTAATCCTTCTCTGTGTCATTTTGTTCAGAGAACAATTACCTTTGGCAAAGAAATTCTGCAAGTAGGGTACACAACTTAGTATAAAAAAATTACTTACTGCCTAGTGCACACAATGTATAGCTAGGACTGACTGCTGGGTGAAGCATGAAGACACCACTCTCAAGTCAAATAATGGCTTTTGGCTGGCCAGACAGATGCTACTTAGGTAGAAAAGGTTGCCTGTGATGTTCTTTGGAGTGGCCTGGCCCTTGATATTGATGATTTGGTAGCTGCTGCTTTTTCCCTTAAGATTCTTTTATCTTTTAATATTAATACTTTTTTATTCCTGAGCTTCTAATATTTTTCATCTCAAAAATCCTGCCTCTTTCTGCAGTTTTACCATCATTAACCTGCACGGCTCTACTATGCTGATATTCTCAAGATACTTCTCACAACTCAACTGTTTCTTCAAGAGTCTCAGACACGGTTACGCAGCTGGGGTGTACCGGGAGTAAGTCTTGGACAAGTATTTGAACCCTTGAGATCATTGTTAGAGTGGGATGAATCTGCATAGACCAAGAATTGCTTATATGCTTTATCCTACAGCTGTTTAATGTAAATAAGCCCAAGCCTTCTCCCTCACAGTATGGAAAAGACACAGAAATATACTCATCTATCTTCCTTTCTGAAACCCGACAAATCTACAGTTATTTTCTTCGGAGTGAATCAACTTCAGAGGCCGATCATGTTCCATTATCTCTCTTCCCATGAGCACCCTCATGTCGTGCTCATGTTCATAACCTTTATAGCCTGGCAGTTGCTACACCATGAAAGAAAGACATCATGGAACGGATTGCTTCCAAGCAAAGACAGGCTCCTTACTTCACTAGTAAGTGTGAGTGTCTCAGTACTGATATCTTCCTCTCATGTCTCCCAGAAAGATTGTTAGATTTCTATACCTTAGATTCCTAAAGAAAGTGCATCTGTCTCTGAAGAGAACCCAGAACTGTAAAACCCTAGGAGCTGAAAGGTCCCATGCTACCACGTAAGGATTTGGGGGACCCTCCAGTCTTTTGTACTTCCTACTAGATGTTTTAGTCACATTGCCTCACAGGATCTCTGTTCTTGCAGAGTCCGTTCAGAGGTACTGTCCCCATTCTGTCCTTAGGGAATCTTTGCAAGTAATTTAGGTCTGAGGATTCTTCTGCAGGGCCACAAGCCTAAAGCTCAGATATTGCCAAATTCAATCCCCTTGTGAATTTGAGCCTTACTGTCTCTGGTTGGTTTCTAGTTGAGTACACTGTGAGTCATATACCATTTCACTGCATGGTTGGTCAATGCTTATGTAGTTGCATGTATACAGCTCATTGCAAATTACAGTGTGTTTTTTCTGCCTTTATTTCCTAGCTATGATCACCATCAAGACTACATGGATTTTTTGTTGGTGGTTGCTTTGGATAAATTTCCTCCTGACAGCTTGTTAAGTTTACAAGAAAAAGAAATCTCTTGAATTCCCAGATGTTCAGCTCATCTGCCAGAATGAGAACTGAATTAGGAACTGAATAATTAGAAGGTGACATATTACAGAACATAGAACACGCTAGAGTTATACCAACTCAATAGTCTTGAAGTCTATGGAAACTGCTGATTCCTTTAGCATTTTATACAGGATTTTAACCAAAGTATTTTAAACTGGATGGAACATTTATTTATTATTTCTCATTTAAATTTATGTTATCTTTAATACTCTTGAGTGTAAAGTGTTTGAGACATTAAAATGTGTCAACGTAACTGTATGTTAGCTAGCTAAGCAGGCAATTAGGTTTTGGTTTTTTTAATGAATACATCAATTTTTCTTAGTTTTAAAACATGAGATATATACTAGATAATATCTTCTTTTTAAAAGTTCATACAACACGTTAAAAAGTTTAGCAATAAAAGAGACTCATTTCCCATCACCACTGAGAAATCACGAATACATGAGGAGAGGGATTCTTCCCAGAAGAGGAAGAGAGGGATTGCTATATCAGAAATAAAATTATTATCAATTCAACTAACATAATAAAGAATCTGCAATAAATAATTTAATTTCACTCAAGTGCAGACTTTCACACATAGTTTAAGTACTCAAGCAGATCTCTTCTATGGTACTGGAAAACATATTGCAATTTCTCTTGTTTTGGCAAGCTTATGACTTCAGCTGTTGTCCCCAACAGAGAAATAATTATGTTGCCTCTTTTAGGTCAACCAGCCAGAAGTGTATTTATATGGCCCCATTTGCTATAGTATTAGAATGTCTCACAGCCTTTACATGATTAGCTTGGTTATATACATGTAGAATAAAGAATCACAGAATCACATGGGGTTGGAAGGGCCTTCTGGAGATCTAGTCTAACCCCCCTTCCAAAGCAAGTCCACCTAGAGCAGGTTGCACGAGAACTTGTCCAGGTGGGTTTTGAATGTCTCCAGACAAGGAGACTCCACCACCTCCCTGGGCAGCCTATTCCAGTGCTCTGCCACCCTCAAAGTAAAGAAGTTCCTCCTCATGTTTAGGTGGAACTTCTTACATTCAGGTTTGTGCCCATTTCTTCTTGTCCTGGGCACCACTGTAAAAAGACCAGCCCCATCCTCTTGACACCCACCCTGTAAGTATTTATAAGCATTGATCAGCTCCCCCCTCAGTCTTCTCTTCTCTAGACTAAAAAGACCCAATTCCCTCAGCCTTTCCTCATCAGAGAGATGCTGCAGGCCCCTAATCACCTTTGTAGCCCTCTGCTGAACCGTCTCCAGCAGTTCCCTGTCCTCCTTGAACTGGGGAGCCCAGAACTGGACACAGTATTCCAGATGGGGTCTCACCAGGGCAGAGTAGAGGGGCAGGATAACTTCTCTCGACCTGCTGGTCACACTCTTCCTGATGCACCCCAGGATGCCATTGGCCTTCTTGGCCACAAGGGCACATTGCTGGCTCATGGTCATCCTGTTGTCCACCAGGACTCCCAGGTCTTTCTCCTCAGAGGTGCTCTCCAGCAGGTCAGCCCCCAGTCTGTATTTGTGTCTGGGGTTATTTCTCCCCAGGTACAGCACCCTACACTTGCCTTTATTGAAGTACATCAGGCTCCTCTCTGCTCAACTCTCCAGCCTGTCCAGGTCTCGCTGTATGGCAGCACAGCCCTCCATCATGTCAACGACCCATCCCAGTTTTATATTGTCAGCAAACTTGCTGAGGGTACACTCCATCCCCTCATCCAGGTCATTGATGAATATATTGAAGAGGACTGGACCCAGTACTCACCCCTGGGGGAGTCCACTTGTTGCAGACCTCCAACTAGATTCTGTGCCTCTAATAACAACCCTCTGAGCTCTGTCTTTCAGCCAGTTTTCAATCCACCTCACTGTACATTTTTTTAATTCACATTTCCTAAGCTTACCTATGAGGATGCTGTGGGAGACTGTGTCAAAAGCCTTGCTGAAGTAGACAACATCCACTGCCCTCCCCTCATCTATCCAACCAGTCATGCCATCATGAAATATGACTATCTCCCTTTCTATGGTAACAAACTCTAGCAGATATTTCCACAGGGATTTCTAGGCCTATAAAATGGAAGGTACCTTCAATAAAGCAAAGTTAGCATAAGTCTTTAAAGACCCATGGTAGTATTCTAATCTCTGTGATATCTCCAAGACCAAATCATACTGTGACTTGCTTCCCTTTGGCATTGTGAACATCTCAAATGCAGGAGCATGTACTTACTAAGGCATCCCTTTGTGTGATACAATCAAATGTACAAGCATACAGGCAAATGTGCAACTCCTAATGACTTCAGTGGAACAACTCGCCTCCTTAAGGTTATGTACATGGATTTAAGTAGTTGACATTACTATTTTTTTTCTTTAAAGTGCTTATACCTTTCTATGGTCACTCTTATTCACTATCAGCCAATTGGCTGATTTAATTCTTAATGGCTTTTCTTCTATATGTGAAAGATATTCAGATGATTATCCTTAAAGATCTCTGAATATTTTCTAATTAATTCAGATAAATAGACAAATAAATAAATTATATTGCACTAGACTTAGAACAGGCTTAAGCTACCAGATGTCTGTATTTCTGTTTATGCTAGCCAGAAGAAAGAAAATTTTTTTGGCTTTAACAGAAAATTTGTCAAGATTTCAAAACACATTTTCCAAGCTTTAAAGGTATTTACATGATCCTCTTCCCAAGAAAAAAAACCTTTGCATTTGTACATGCAAAGCTACATTGATTTTTCCAAGCAAGTGTTTACATAGTCAGTTGTTTGGCTTTCAAATATTTGTTTTGGTGGGCTAAGAGATTAGTACAACTTTAGGAGGTGATGTTTCACAAAATCACAGAAGGGTTGAGGTTGGAAGGGACCTCTGAAGACCATCTGGTTCACTTCCCTCCTGAAGCAAGTCCATCCTCGGCCAGTTGCCCAGGGCCATGTACCGATGGCTTTTGAATATCTCTGAGGAGAGAGGCTTCACGACCTCCCTGAGCAACTTGTGTCAGTCCTTGGTCATCCTCAACGTAAAAAATTGTTTGCTGATGGTCAGAGGAAACCTGCTGTGTTTCAGTTTGTGCTCATTTGCTCATTGCCTCTGCTCCAGTCACTGGGCACCACTGAAAAAAGCCTGAAAAAGCCTTCTTTCAAGTAGTTATATACATTGATGAGATCCCTCCTGAGCCCTTTCTTCTCCAGGTTAAACAGTCCCATATGTCTCAGCCTTTCCTTTTGTAAAGGATGCTCCAATCCCTTAATCATTGTAGTAGCCTTTCATTGGATTCGCTCCAGCATATGCATGACCCTCTTGTCTTGGGGAGCACAGAACTGGACACAGTGCTTCAGGTGTGGCCTCACCAGTGCAATATTTTGTGTAATGCAGATGAGGACATAATTTGCCTTCTTTGCAGCAAGGGCACATTGCTACCTTGTGCCCACTAGGACTCCTAGCTCCCTACATTTGAGAGATTATTGAGAAAAGTTGGTTACATGATGTTGGAAAATAAATAGAGTATTCTGTTTTACTATCCATTTTAATATAAATGAGCAGAAATATATGTTAAAACTATGCTTTTAAGAAAATATTTAGCAGCAAATATCTCTAAGTAAACTTTGATTACTATAAGTTTGTGGTTCTGCTGTTATAATTGGTTTGTCTGAGGTTTCGTAGTCTTTATTGTTGAAGAAAGATTTAGACAGATTTTTAATTGACATTTTAAACAAAATATCAGCCAAAAGAGGGTGCTTTTTGAGAAAGTGGGTAACCCACTGTGAAATAGCTGAGAGATTTCAGATCTAATTGCAGACAATCTCCTTAATGAAGAAAATCTCTATGCACAGCGGTTTCTAAGTTTTTTATTTTCTAATCTATTAGAGTTTTTTATGTATTTTGCATATTTTTTACCTCTAATGAGTAATTTCAATTACTCATTGTAAACATGGTTGTCATACTTTATCGTACATTGTAGGACTGCTAATTGAATCAATCTTTGGATTTTTGTTCTATAATGATCAAAATGCTCATCAAGTTTAAGACTTTCTTATCTATGTTTCTCAAGCTATATATTTTTAGACATCACTTCATCATTCAGCTTAATTCTAATATCATGTCCTTATCCTTAAGATACTCCATTACTGAAAGAGCATTTTATTCTGTTGCAAAGCGAATTTTTTTTTCAGAAAAGTTATGTATAAATTAAAGACAACTATGTTTACAATGGAAATATCTCTCTTCTCCAAAATATTTGCTCTCTGGATGCCTCTATGTCTACAAGTATATATTTTTAATGAAAGATATTTTGGGTTTGCCAGTATAACTGAAAATATGCAACTATTGGAGAGTTTAACTGAAACACTCTTTTATAGCTGCTCAGTAGGATTTGCATTAAAGAACAACTTTATTTGTTACATATTAAAAACTCAGAGTTGATAAAGGAATCTCAATGTAAATCATGGCTTGCCAGAAGGGTTTTCTTAACGAACATATCAACAGCTTTGGAGATCGTAGAATCATAGAATGGTTAGAGTTGGAAGGGACCTTAAAGATCATGAAGTTCCAACCCCCCTGCCCTGGGCAGGGACACCTCCCACTAGACCCGGTTGCTCAAAGCTCCATCCAACCTGGGCTTGAACACCTCCAGAGATGGGGCATCTACAACTTCAATGTTTTTTCTGTACTTGCCAGTCCTAAATGAAAAAATTTTGCTACAAAGCTGCAGGTACTTCACAGGAGAGAGGCTTATCTAACTAAAATGCCTTTGAGCATTTATCCACAAAAGGCCTTAGCTTCATCCAAATGTGGAGCCTCTAAATTTCCACTTAGCTAATCCTAGAATCATGTAAATTCTCCAGACAGCTACATTTTCAGCATTTTAATACCTCTAAATTGGTAAATATCTTTTTTTCTCTTTTTTCCCCCCTCAAAATGCATTTCATACAAAGGTAGTTACGAGTTACAGAACTTGAAACAGATAAAGAACAGACATTAATTTCTTCAGTCATTCCATTCAATAGTGTCAGTCCTATTGCTCATACAATATGTTATTGATTCTCCACTTTCCCACTCTGCTCACTGTTGTTTTCTTACACTCAATCTACCTCCTGCTATGGTGTGGTAGATGTGGTTATTACTTGATTCAACCACTTCTGTTAAAGAATAAATAAATTTCTGCTGACCATTAGTTTGAAAAGTATTCAGAACTGCCATAAAATTCTGTCTTGAAGACATCTCAATGAAGGTCTTCCAAGGAGTGCCAATCACTTTATGTGGACAAGACTGATCTGTTTAGAATACTGGATTTCCACATCCCAGACCATTTGACTCATATTGACACCAGACCTGGTTTCTATAATTAGGTTCTGAGGCTGAAATAGGTTTGTGATCTATTCCTGCTCTATTCCTCATCAGCTCAGGACTGTCTGAATCTAGACAGTGTTTGGAAACCTGGGTGTCTAGTCCCGGGATTATGCAATACACAATACAACAGGATGTCTTCAGGGTAAGCCTGAAGATTTGGAGTTCAGTTCTTGTACAGATTCACAGGTACCTGAACTTATTACCATTTGTGTTCATTCCAGGTAAGCAATAGCTCTTTAGCTGATTCATTAACTTTAAACTCTTTCAAACCTGTTCAGCTGGAAAGTCATACAAGTAAAATCACTAGGATTTCTACAGTAGAGCAAACAATAGCTTCTGACTCCTCTTCATTGCAGACATTGGGCACCATTTTTCCTCCCCCTCCCTGTGTCTGTTATTGAGGATTGGTGAAGTGGACAGAAACTTCAGCCTTAGGCTGACACTGAGGACAGCTCTGTGAAAGAGAGGGCAAGGGATGAAGGCCAGGGAAATGTAGGAAGATCCACCTTCAAGCCCCTGGTGAATCCATGTGTGCATAGAAATACCTCTACAAATAGACAAAGCATCTGAAAAAGTCTGCGCTTGGGATCATCAGGTTTTTAGCTGAACTAGTATTCCGGAGAAATGCTACTGTTTGAGTTCAGTTTGTGTTCAGTGAAGAGTTTCACTCCAGTTCAGCACTATTTAAAAGCAAGTTATAGTCTGGTTTGAGCTGGTTTTTAGTGGATTTTGATTTCCAGTCTGCGTACAGCACCGTAACATCTAAATTGCTTTGTGCATTTACTCAAAGTAACAGCAGCTCTGTGGCACTGCTACAGTACCAGGCACTGTGCCCGAGTCATAACCCTTGTCATAGTTCTCAGCTATTCATTCGCTGCTCATTTCCCAGATCCTCAGAAAATATCAGTGCAGGAACTGTATGTGGCAGGCAAGCTATTGTAACAGCCAGGTTTGTTTTTTACACAGTGATAATTTGGTGATCTGGAAATTAGACTCGTCCTATTAAATTTGTAGCCTCCTGGATGTTTCAGGGAGGACTGGATGCCCTTAACTCTCAGGACACACCAGTATCTTACAGAAAACCTTGGATTAACTTCACGGCAAGAAAAACCTAGTGCTTATGGTTGTTTATAAATGATAAAGCTAGTTGCACTGTGGAAAATACATTCCTACCTGTTGAAGCCTTCTCCGTAAATCATAATCAAGAGTGACCATCAGCCACACATTGTATATAGACAGACATGTACAGGCATTAGCAAATAATGCCATTTTGGCTTTTAAACTAAACTATGGGCACTGGCTCATCAATTTTAGGTATGAGACTGAGCCACATGGTGCTCATGAAGTGACATACACATAGAATCAAAAGTTTTTATTTTTTTTATCTTCTAGAAATAACAGGAAACTAGGAAAAGTCAAACTCCAAGCAGATGCTAGGAATAACTTTTTCATGGAAAAGATTAGAAGTCTGTGAAGCAGTCTAGTGGGCATTATCATTAAAGTAAAATCACTGAAGCCATTCAAAAAACAATTACATTAGATGACTCCTTGGGGAAACTGGAGCTCTGAAGCAAAATAAGTTCTGGTAGGATGAAAAGCCTTCAGTCCTTAAGCTTCATATCTATTAGACTTTGACTTTTGACTGTATAGAGTACACCTACAGATCTGAGGTGCATACTATAGTTAAAAAATATTGGTCTACATCATCAAAGCAGAGGCTACTATGACAAGGTCAATTAATGAATGACTACTGCTGATAAATCACCCTGGACTGAAAAGTTTGAGTTGTTCTAAATAAACAGGCAGGCAGAAACATACACATGCACACAGGTCCCTAAAATGATTATCTATTCAAGTTAATACCATAATAAATGTCTTCCATTGAGAGGCATCATCTTCAAGTTCTCTTTTTCAAAGTGATGGATGCATCAGTTATTAGCTATTTCATATATGAGGAGAAAGTATAGTAGATTACATGCATATGCATCCTCTAAGGTCAGTATTTCCTTTTTCATCTTTACTGAATATCTGCTGTTGTAATTCTTCCCACTTTTCACTCTTTTTTTTATGTTTGTTATCCATTTAACTTAGAACATGTTGCTTTTTTTTTTTTAGTAATTTTATTCGGATTGCTATGCACTTCTAACACTACACACGACAGTACTAATGTAGTGATGAAAGTTTAACAAAGGCAGAACCTATAGCATTATGGTATGGAAACCTATCATGTAGATGTGTTTAAAGTAAGTTATCAAGCAAAGGACATCACTGCAAAACTTGTTCAGAATACATTAAGTGTGTGAAAACAGCACCACAGTTTAATTTTATTAAATTCTGTTAATGGAATATCAATGAAATATGAATATCTGAAAAAGGCCAGTGTTGTGCTTTTTGGTCCTGCTGGTTAAAGTGACATTAAGAATAATCATGGGTTTAGAGACTGAAATGTTGTTACAAACAGAAATATGATTCCTATTCAGAAGGACCCAGTCCACAAACCAGAGTGTCCAGTGCCCCTAATTTGCATTTTAATGTTATGTTTCTGGTTAAGAAAAGTAAGTGTCTAAATTTGCTGTCTAGTCAGTATGAAATGATAAAAATTTCATAGTAAAATGATATATACCCCACCCACAGATAAGCTACTAATGCGAAAGTCTTATGAAGGGAAGAAATAGAACCAAGCTCATTTTGCCCATAAGGTGACTTTGTTGAAACTGTGTAACCACTCAGAGCCACATAATTAACATTGACAAGTGATTACTGACACTTGAAGTCTGCTAGCCAAATCACTCCCACAATTTCACCTACACATTTCCATCAAAAAATACCAGGGTGCAGGACATCATTTTAACTGTTCAAGTAACCTGCTAATCCTGTCTGGGAGAAATTAAAAAGAAACCACACAGTGAAATTATTTGGCCTCGACAAGGCACCAGCAATCATTTTGCATATGTGGTGTGTGAGGGAATATCAACTCTGTCCTATGGAAACTTTTTATATTCTCAGTTTTTCATTCCACTGGGGTCTTCCAGTCAGAACACTTTCAAGTGTTTTCAAACGAAGGAAATTATGTTCAGCTCTAGACCAACTGTATAGTATTTAATTGGAGACATTCTTTAGTTCTGGGTTCTCTCATCGTTTCTGATCACAGGAAAGCTAAGCAGATAGCAAAGTTCCAGAAAGGAGGTGGTGTATGCCAACCACTGCTTTCTTGTTTACTGTGAATTACACAGTCAGGGAGCTTTTCAAACTGGATGTGTCTCAGCTGCAGGCTGGTGGTTTAACCAGTAGTTCAGAGAATGACAGAATGTCTCAAAAAACAAATCAAATCCTAGATTATCCTCAAAAAGGGAATCAAAATTGACACATTACAGAAGTACTGAATAGTGACAAATGATCTGACTGTCTCAGTACTGCTACCATTATTTTTTAAGGTGACTCACCAGTAGTGCTCCTCTAGATGTGTTTCCTGTGAGCCCAAGTACCTTCTTCAGATGCTGCTGCTGAAATACACATTAATGTTTTTACACAGCTTGCATATTCTTAAATAATAATAATTACAATATATCATCTTGCTACAGTATTCCACCCATGAGCACCTTGGTCAAAACGACAAATTACATTGTATCTAAAAGGTATGAACAGTGCACGCTGCATTCGCTGCACCTCTTAAACTTTTCCTCGTAGACTGTATTTTGTAGAACAGATCATACAGAATTATTTTCTCTGGCCAGCTTCTGAGCATGCAGATGGGGACTTGTTGCCAGAAGCAGACATTTTGAAGTGCTGATGGAGATTTTCATATAGACAGCAAGCTCCAGCTTCTGAAATTCCTAAGCTAATCCTTTGTTGTAGGTCTCTGAGGGCTCACTTGCACGTGCTTGTTTAACTTGATCCTTACATACAGAGAAGTATCTGCCTGAAGTTTGCCAGCTTCATGTGGGTCTACTTCTGCCCATGGCCCAGGCTTCTGTTAGAACTGCTACTAACTGTCAGAAGCTCAAAGTTTGTAAATAAGGAATAGAACTATAGTAGTAGTTGTGGTTATTTTAGTGATTAAAATAATCACCAGGTTCAGCAGTATTCTACCTAAAATATGGAAATTATCATGTGCAAAATGCTCACAGGCAGCAATTCTTTGTAGGACATTCTAATGATTTATTTTTACAGAACGTTGGAGAATTTGTTTTATCTTAATGCAGGAGACTTCCCACTTTTATTTGGTGTGGGAATAATTCCTCTGTAACTCATTTATTTGCCCAGCAAAGATCTGGCTGACTGAATACTTTGATCTCTTTACATGTCAGTATATTGTTATTTGCATTTTATATCTGATTAGAAAACAGGGATACTTGATATGTCAGTCAATCTCCTTTCTTGTCTTTCTGTCTTTCTTTCTTTCTGAGAGTCTGACTCAGTTTACCCAAAAGACAATGTAATTTTTTTTTTAATTCTGGCAGTGTATTGCATATCTGATTGATTGCTGTCAAACTCAGCTTTCAGTGGAAAGCAGATATGAATGAAAACATTACAGATCCTTGGAAATGATCTGATACCAGTCTTTTCAGTACAGCATCTCCAAGGAACTATGAGTTCATTTATAGTAAAATTAACTTCATGAATCCCCCAATGTCATTGGAGGGGCTTTAGCTATTGGAAAATTCACAATCTAACTGGAAGAAACAAAACCCACCATCTATCTGTTACTGTCACTGTACGGAAAAACAGTAACATCTACATCCTGGGTCAGGATGTGTTGCAAGTCCCACGTTATGCAAATGTTTTTTTCAGATAAGTTGTGTTGCTTCCCCACACCAGAGAGCTGTGAGCCTCATTTGCATCAGTAGCACAGCAGGCCTTTGGCCCTGGCAGCTGGCAGCTCAACCCCACCGTATCGGGCAGGAGAGCTGACATTACACTTCTGCTCTCCAGAAAAGGTCTTGCTTTGATCCCTGATTTCATATCTGTGGGAAACTCACCCAGATGGGAAATAGTTCCAGCGATGTTTTTCTACCACAAAAAACATTCTGCTGTCATTAGTGCTGCTTAGGGAAAGCCTGGCTTTCAAGCGCAACCTCATCAAATGCAGGTCAGGAGCTGTATCAGGTTCCTTGGCACAAAGAAGTGTACAGTAGGATCCAGTGGTGGAAAATGTGCAAGAACCTGTCTAGGACAGTATTACTTTTCTCAAGTCGACACACAGGATTCATTAAAAGAGCCCTTCTGCCTTGCTCTTGACAGCAAAGCATGATGTGTTTTAAGGAGGCTTATTAATGGGAGATCACGAACACAGATCTTTCAAGAAAAAAATCCTGAAGGAAGCCACAGTACCATACTTGAGATTTTAAGTATGTGTAGCACTGCTCTGCATGCAGAAAAAACAGAAAGCATAGTGTGATTATTTTTTTTTTGTGAGAATATTACCTGTGCTGTTTCATTTCTGTTTTCTTGGAAAAGCAATATACATAACTATAAAACGCACTGAGTTAATCAGACTTTCTGAGAAAACAAACGGTTCCTTTCTTTCACCTGTAATATTTATGTTGGTTTTGCTAGTGCTGTTGTTTCTCTCTTTTCTGGTTTTATATGTGGTCTGTTTCTTGAAGTTCATTTTTCTTAAGTGAAGAAATAGGTTCTGAAAGATCGTTGTTTGAAAGTATCTCTAGAACACACTTTCAAGGCATCTGTCCTAAACTTTCAATGCTTTAGGCAATAATTTATAAAGTGCCATCAGTCTGGCATTTGAAATAATCACATTTTTGTTATTTTATCTTGCAAATTTTGCACTTCATAGCTGTCATTCAGTGAAAAATACCCTGAATTTCATATAAAACTAATCTTCCTGTCATTCCTCATTCAGTGTCACACAGGAGACGGTAGCAAAAGATGAAAACTCTCACAAGAAATGATAACCTCTGTATATCAAAATGATTGCAACTTGTTCTGCATTTTCAGATAAGTGTATGAACTATAGAAATGAAGCAATAAGCAGCATATTGTTTTTAGAAATGTCTATCACTTGTGATGAAAAACTATGGGGAGCTGGGGCAGAATATACGGATACAGTTATATTTACAACTGTATCCTCTCTAAATTATGCACACAGTAAGAACTGCACATTTGAGTTAAACACAGCAGGCAAGCAATCCTGAGGTTTATTCTTTACAGTCTGCAAAATACATAAAAAAGAAATGTAAAGACATAGATAAATAGAAGTATGGATAGGTTTATCTCCAATAAAGATTTCATATTCTTCTTAACCGGCAAGTCACCAAAAGTTTGGCAGTTCAATATATCATATACATCTCCAACATTCATTTTCACCTGTGCAATGTCTCTTTCTTTATCTTTTTGAGATTTTATTAATTTTTTTATTTATTTAAACAAAAATTAAAAAATTGGTAGCATTCAAAGGCTAATCCAGCTGTTGAGATTTTCTAAGAAAACAGTAAGCCACTGAGGCAGACTTCCAGCAGTAGCCTGTAGAAACTTTAGATATAATTCTTCAGTTCCTCAGAAGAAAACAATCAGTCATGTCTCTAAACAGGAGTGTTTTCTCAAGTTGTTTTATCTTCTTTAAGCACTTTTCACCCTGTTGTTCCTTATATTCGACTGTTGTTGGCATGGATTTGCTCCATTGATATGTTCCTTCCATGGTACCAAAGGCAGTACTTGGATAAAAAGCTCTAAAGGGAGTTCAAGAGAACTACTAAAACCTGTACTGAAGAAAGATGGTGATCAATCATAAGTCAAAACATATCTATTGGAAAGTTCATCAATGCTCTGGCAAGACTAGGAAAAAGAAAATTTGTAAATGAAATAAAAATAGTTTATTTTCTGAAAGGTCATACTTATTTAATATTGACTGTCAATGATCAGAAAGACAGTAAAGACACTGTGTCTAACTCAGGAAGTATAGTAGGCTCCCAGAAACAGAGTATATGCTGTTTCAGGTAAACAGGAAGCAAAAAAGGCTTTGAAATTAGCATTGCATTTAGTAACTTTTTTAATTACATCAATCTTGCAGAAAAACTTTGCAGAACAATACTAAATTTTGGCTTATCATTTGTTCAAAGAGCCTCCAAGGTGCAGTTGCATGAAACAGGAACTGATAAAGGCAATGTAATTTATGTTTTGTTTCCTTTGGGAACAGGATGAAGTTAGTGCACTTGCAGTTTTGTAGATGTTAGATGACACTGTTGAACAAGACACTCTGTAATGCTTGTATTGGCCGTTCTGTGTGTTCCTAGGTGTGTGTTTCTTCCACATCTGACCAATAAAGAAAAAAACCATCTTCTAACAGAAATTAGAGTTATCAGACATACTCAGTTATACACACTTAGCATACTGGTGAGTTGGAAATTTAGTTATTTTTGTTAAATATAGTATGTCCTACAAAATAACAGCTTTAAGTGAGAAAATTTCAATTTTGGGGAGAAACTTTCACTTTATTTTGGAAAATAATTTCCAGTTCCCTCTCAGACTAGGATCTGATGGACCAAGAAGGCTCCAAAGATTTTCTGATATCCCAGCACTGAATTAGTCATTGACAAAAGAGAACAAGTTAATTCATTTGCAGAAAGACAGGTGCTGTATTAAAGGACATGTTCCAACCTTTGATCCCAGCCTGCACAAAGTGAATAACATGTTAAAATAATTCTTTGCAGGTCTTTGCAGGTCTTTGCAGGTCTTTGCAGGTCTTTGCAGAAGTTGTGTGCATTCCTTTGACACCATCATAATATTTTCTTGAATTTCAAAGAAAAACGAGCCTATGTTCTTATTTGTTACCTCATCTAACATTAGCTGTGATGGCTCCCATCGATTATTTTGTCATGTTTGCTCTCTACAGTTCTATGGAGTATGTAAGACTAACACATACTCTGGGGATGGTGTGTGCCCTTGACAGAGGTCAGTGTGGACTCTTTGGAGCTGACACAGTTCTTTGACAGTGCAACTTTCCTACATTTTCTTGTGTTTTCAGTAGGGTTTTGGGTCGTTCTGCCACTGTTCTTTTTTTTTTTTTATTCATGTCCATACTCCTCTACCTGTCACATTGCTCCACTTCTACTGAGAGACAAGTCATTTGTATAATACAAGCAAAAGCTTTGTTTGCCATTCAGGATATTGTGGATTTTACTGTACTTGTAAGATTGTTTTAGTTCTGCAGGACTAAAACAAGTTCTGCAGACTTGTTTTCTCTTCTCTTCCCTGCTGCTGTACCATTGAAAATAGTAAGTTCCTGGGAGCTAACCCCTTGCTGTCATGCTACAATGCCAAACATAAAAAAAATATTGCTCTCCATTAGCTTAGTGTTTCAATGTGATGGAAGAATTTACAGCTATCAACATTCATGAAATCTACAAAGGATTCTACAGTAACCTTTTACAGACAAACTTTGAAAATTTTCATAAGACTATTACTGAAACAAGTTTAATGCAACCCTAATTTGTAGTTTATTTCCAGACAAAAAATTTGAATAGAATCATAATTAAGTTTTCTGTATTCCTTTAAGTTATTCAGAACCAAAATTCTTCCAGCTGAATATGTCTTTCCTACCAGCCAATTTGTTCTCATTGCATAGATGCAACAGATTATTTCCACAAAATGTATTTTGTAGTTCTCATGATTTTATTGGCAAGCTTAAGCCACGTAAGAAACCAAAAGAGGACAATGCAGCTTCCATATATTCAGAAGTATAAGATGCAGTCCACAGATAAGATCTATTTCTTCTTGTATTTGCTGTATCCCATCAATCACAAACAGTCATGTAAAATATGAAAAGGTCCTTTCTGGATGCAAAAAATTGCAGTACCGCAAGTACTAAAGGTGCCATTCGACAGATACCACTGGAACTGGGAAAAGTAATGCTTACCACTTCTGTCATGAATTTTGCTGTTTAACCAGAATATGTAGGTCCATATGTAATTTCTTAATTATGCCAGATGGCACATAAGCTATTTGACAGCATAGTGATAAGCTATCATTTTATTTAATGGCTGATGTGATGGTGAAAAATGCTGGATCATTCACGTGCATTTTCAAACTAAAGCATTACAAAAGACTGCTGTGAGACATTTTTGCTTTATCTTTCCACCATGCTATGTCTTCTGTTTGTACATTCTGCCTCTAAGTAGATGCATAAATGAAGTTGTATTCCAACACAATACATTTACACACTGGATCTGTTAGGAATGCTTTCCTTCATTTCTTTCCTGGGTTAGTAATAAAAATTATCTATTCATTGGAAGAGAGCTAGTACTATTAGTTTAGCACCATGCTGTGAAAAATTTTATTTAGGCATTTCGTGAAAAGGGTTTTTTTGACACTGGTCCATTACTCTTTCTATAGAACAGTAAAAGTATTTTCTATAAATTCTGTTTAATTTCTCTTTCATTGACCTGATACACAGACTCATTCAGATCTCATTGTATCTATCCCATGGTCACAAAACAACATTAAGGACTTGTTCCTGGTCTCAGTAAAACAAAATTGTGTGTCCTGATAGAGTTGCTTCAGTAATGACCAGTAATAGCAATCTTAAAACTACAGTATGCTTCTCTGTGATCAGAAATAAACCCCAAGTTCATACAATAATGATTTTAATAATTTAGGATGAAAAAAAAAGTTATTGTGCCTATACAGAAATTTAGTTCTTAAACTTCAAGATGTCAGCTACTGAATTACTGTGAAATCTGAGTGGACTGGAAATACTTGAGACAAACCCCTTGTTTAACAAAACTCGGATAATCACATTTTCAGGCACTCTCTCACTAATGTACATGACCCATACCCTGCATGCTTTCATTAGTATAATACTTCAGTCACTGTGCTTTTGCCATACATTTTTTGTTCTTGCCACTGGAACATTTTTCATAACAATGGTAGTTTCTTCTGGATAAAAATTAGACTTGAATGTATTTTGATATTTGACGTGCCCATCTGATTTATAAGTCATTGAATAGTTTCAGGTTGCAGTCTGGACTAGAAATAAGTAGAATCATCCAGTCCCTCTGGGTGGTTCTGAATAAGTCTACTAAAAGACTCCTACAAACTTCACTTGACTTTTGATCAAATCTTTAGCGTGTACTGTACCTTTGGAGTCTGTGGAAGTGTATGGTTGATAGGAAAGAGTAAATATTGTCAAAGTATACTAAACTAGTATGCATTAGATTTGTGTGTTGAGCCAACTTCTCTGTTGGAAGACTGTGCCATTGACAGGGGATCTCACCCTGTCACCTGTCTGCAAGATGGAGGCACCAACCCAGGCCTTGATCTGTATTAATTTTAATTTTTCTACAATGAACTGCTCACATTTGTGAAGAAAGGTGATGAAAGTTTGCAGAACTAAGGTTGCAGGTCACTTCAAGACCTTCACCCATTCCATGTTTATAAGTTGAAAGCTCTGAGACCTAGATCATTTTAGGTTAACTTCAAAATATATATAATATATATATATTATATATATATAATAAAATAGTTAACTTCAATCAGTCCTAAAGAGAGTTACCTGTCATAATCTGTATACCTCTAATGATTTCACTATTTGGTTCTTTTCACCGCAATAATAGTTTGGTTTAGATCAGGTTAAAATAATCCTCTGTAGTAAGTGATTTATACATCAGAGTTTTTTCTATGCATAAAGAATTACAAAATCATATAACTCTTTATGTTGGAAAAGACCTTTAAGATCATCAAAGGCACTATCTAATTTGCAATATGATGATTTGGAGTATGGAATCATTCACAAAATTTACTTGGTTTTAATCTATATCGTCTAGTGAGAGGAAGCAACAGCAGGTCATCAAGTGGCATAACTACCATCATAGAATCATAGAATCACTTAGGTTCGAAGAGATCTTTAAGAACAAGTTCAGTCATTAATCTAGCAATGCCAAGTCCACCACTAAACCATGTACCTAGGCACCACAACATCTACACATCTTTTGAATACCTCCAGGGATGGTGACTCCACCACTTCCTGGGTAGCCTGTTCCAATGCTTGATAACCCTTTCAGTGAAGAAATTTTTTATAATATACATCCTAAACTGCCCCTGGCACAACTTGAGGCCATTCCCTCTTGTGCTATTACTTGTTACATGGGAGAAGGGACTGATTCGCCCCTCATTACAACCTCCTTTCAGGTAGCTGTACAGAGTGATAAGGCCTCCTTTTCTCTAGGCTAAACAACCCCACTCATAAAATCTGTGCTCTATACCCTTCACCAGCTTCTTTTCCCTCCTCTGGACACGCTCCAGCACCTCAGTGTCTTTCCAGTAGTGAGGGGCCCAAAACTGAACACAGTACTTGAGGTGCAGCCTCACCAGTGCCGAGTATAGTGAAACAATCACATCCCTGGTCATGTTTGCTACACTCTTTCTGACAAAAGCCAGCATTCTGTCAGCCTTCTCGGCCACCTGGGTGCACTGCCAGCTCATATTTAGCCAGCTGTTGACCAACAGCCCAGGTCCTTTTCTTCCAGGCAGCTCTCCAGCCACTCTTCCCCAAGCCTGTAGCATTGCATGGCTTGTTGTGACCCAAGTGTAGGACCTTCATTTGGTTGACCTTCATGAGCCGCATAATGGCACTCAGCATGATCTGTTCCATTACCTTCCCTGTCACTGAGGTCAGACTGACAGGGCTGTAGTTCCCGAGATCCTCCTTCTGGCCCTTCTTGTGGATGAGTGTCACATTTGCTAACCTCCACTCAACTGGGACCTCCCCGGTTAACCAGGACTGCTGATAAATGAAGGAAAGTGGCTTCATGAGCATACGCACCAGATCCTTCAGTATCCTCAGGTGGATCCCATCTGGCCCCATAAATTTATGTATGTTTAGGTGATGCAGCAGGTCCTTCACCATTTCCCCATGGATTGTGGGGGCTTCATTCTGCTCCCTACCCTTATCTACTAGCTCAGGGGACTGGGTGCTCAGGTAACAACTGGTTCTACTACTAAAGACTGAGGCAAAGGCGACATTAAGTACCTCACCCTTTTCCTCATCCTTTGTCACTATGTTTCCACCTCATCTAATAAAGGACAGAGATCCTCTTTTAGTCCCACTTTTGTTGCTAATGCATTTATAGAAACATTTTTTATTGTCTTATATGGCCAGATTAAGCTCTTGTTCAGCCAGGCTGGTCTTCTCGCCCACCGGCTCATCTTTCAGCACATCGGGACAGCCTGCTCCTGTGCCTTTAAGATTTCCTTCTTGAAGAATACCCAGTGTCCCAAGGGACTCTGTCAGCCAAGCAGCTCCTTAAGTGCCCAAAGTTTGTCCTCAAGAAGTCCATAGTGGCACTTCTGCTGACCTTCCCTCCTTACTTCCCCAAGAATTTAAAACTCTATCATTTAATAATTGCTACACTCCCAACTACCCCATCACCCACAAGTCTCTCTGTTCACAAATAACAGGTCCAGCAGGGCATCTTCCCTAGTTGGCTCCCTCACCAGCTGTGTCAGGAAGTTATCTTCCACACACTGCAGGAATCTCCTAGACTGTTTCCTCTCTGCTTCATTGTATTTCCAGCAGACATTTGGTAATTTGAAGTCCTGAATGAGAACAAAGGCTAGCGATTGTGAGACTTCTTCCAGCTGCTTATAGAATATTTAAAAACATTTTAAGGGTTCAAATTATCAGCAAAAATACAATTAAAAATTGATATATGTGTAATGTAGCTTTCAGTGTCCACCATTTATTCAAAGCTAATATTTTTTAAAAAGATATAGTTTATTTTAATGATGCTTGATCTCAAACCTGCTAATTTAAAGGTAAGGCTTTCATTAACTTGAATGTTTTTTATATTAGGGCCATAAGCCCTCAAAATATAGTTTGAAGACAAGACAAAGAAAAGGTATGTGAAAATGGATACAGAACATTTATATTTTTGCATGGTTCTCTTGTACAATTTTTCCTTTAATTTTTCTGATTGTATTGTACATAACTAAAACATACAGTGTTAGGATCACTGGCCAAATCTCAGTTTTTAAATTGTTACCACCTTCTGATTACATTTGCCTCATAAATTTATTTTGTTTGTACGCTTTTCATTTTGACTTATGTAAATAAGTCTATTTTTCCATTTTCAGTCTTTTGCATATAGAGTAGGACAATACATGCCAAGTTTCAACTTGCAGCATCCTTGTGTTAGATAATATTATTCTTAATGGAAATATTGATAATGGTTTAACTATAGCTTCATGAATGTCAATGCTATAAGATAAAGAGCAGAACAAGGTGGAAACAGAGATTGCTAAAAAAACCCAACAAACAAACAAACCAGCAAAAAAACCCGAACAAACACACAAGCAAAAAAACCCTACCCACATCTAAAAATGAACCCCAAACACTATAGAAAGATTAAGTGATGGCTATTTCATAGAGACAGAAGAAAAAATGCAGCATCTGTATGAGTATTCAAAGACACAATAACAACAGACTGTGGGGATTTCTCTTCTTATTGCTGACTGAATTCCCCCAATCTTCTCATAAAAATGGACCTTGTAATATAAAAAGTAAAGAACAGTGGAAGCAATTTTTCTGAAGTTCATCTTTTTTTATACTCATGTTGCAAAATTATTGGAATTTTTCCTTCAACAGTATTATACAATTCCCTGGTTCATTCTTTATAGTAATTTTTTTTTAGAGGTTGCTTTTTATTACAATAGCTAAACTGAAAACAAAGCCCCATTAAGCTGAAAAAAAAGACCACCCAACCTAATTAGAATCAATCACTGAAAAATATTTAACATCTTCATCTGAACTGTTTGTGTTCAATGATGATGCCAGAAAAGGTACATCAGTCTTGTTAGACGCTGTAGACTGCAGTCTTTTAATAATCCCCTTTTAATAGACCCTCAAGTAGGTCTCAGGTGGGGTCACAAAATTTAGGTTACCTAACCTAGAAGTTAGGACTTGTAGAGCTGATGCACGATCTATTGCACAAATGGGACTTTTAAAATCATGTGAAGACACAGTCCTGGAAGCAGAACTCACAAATCAGGTTGCTGGAAAAAAATCTTTGGAACTGCTACTGTCTGTACAGGAAAAATTGTCCTCAGCTGAAGGGAGAAAGTCGACGTTTCATTCAGACATAAAATGCATTGCTCTTCCATAGGTCTAGAGGGATCCAAGAGAAAAAAGTGCTTTTGATTACAGTTACAGATATGTACCATTCTATGCAAATGTAGAAATTGCACGTAACTACTCTGTAAAAGTGAAACGTGTGGACCAGTGCTGTTCTCTTGCCTCTTGAAAATGCCCAGTTCATTCCATAATTCATACTGTGTGCCCATTTATCTGATCAGTTACATTAATATCAGTGAGACTCACAGGCTTAATATACTCCATGTTGCAGACAGAATAACACAGAAAATGCACAGATTAATTTGCATGCCATGTTTACTCTACTGTTCAACAAAAAAAAAAGTGTATATTGGTCTTGATAAATCTGTTCAGAATAACATTTTCTTTGGACTACACTGAAACTGGAAGATATTAATATATCATATGCTAATCTTTATGTATATATAAAATATGTTTATGTGTAAATGAAATGTGCTTTAAGGGCAATTCTTATGTTCTGCTTTTTCAAGTGCATGTTGTTATGCTTATGTCATGTAAAGATATTATGTGGAAAATATTTAAAACCTTTTTTGTTGTAGATTGAAAACTAAACTTTTCAAAGGTTTCTTGAAAAAAACTGTCCCAAAGCATTGGTTTTGAGGTTAAAAAAAAAATTCTCTCTCTTAGGGAATGCATCCTAGACATGGAAGTCTCTCTTCTTAAAACATGGATCTAATCAGCCCATTTTCCCAAAAGCTTCAAACTGATGAGATATTACCTCACAAAACAGAACTACAACTGGTTTTATGAATATTTTTTTTAACTCATTTTATACTCATATGCTTAAAATTAAGCATATGTTAGTTTATAGGTTTGGGATTCATGTGCTTGTGGAGTACCCAGCAAAGGAATTTCCACACAATATATCACACATACCAAACACACAATACCACATTATACCAAAGCAATCGCAGGTTAATAATTCAGGTGTTTAAATGATGGGAAAAACTAACTATGTTTTGACAAATATTTTGAAAATGGAAATTCACGGTCATGAGGTTTTCTGACTGTTTCAGAGTTTAAATGTTGACAATGTGACAGAAAGAAATTCAGTTTCAGACACTTCAACTTTCATTCATGTAATTAGGGTCCACCACAGCTTCTTCATGATCTATTACAAAAATACAGCTCCTTAGATGAAAAGCACAAGGAGCCATCCGGGCTAATTCAGGAGAAATAACATTTAATAACCAAATGATTGTGAAAAACCATTGACTTGCCAAATGGTAAGTAGTGTATGGAGTGAAAAAGTCTTAAAGAACGCTACAGGTATAGTAATGGCGTGGGAAGTCCCTAGCTTTTTTAACTCCTTTGGAGGGGTTTATTAACATGATGGATATCTGTATGAATTTCTCTTCATCTTTGCATAACCATTTCTAATGCACACACAGTCATTTAACATGGGAGTTAGAAAATGTGAAGATTGTAGATGGACAACCATTTCTTTGATTTTTAAGTTTTAATAAGGCAATAGTACATATATCCACTAGGTTACTGCTTTCCAAATTCTCTATTGATTTCTCTCTTGTTATTTCAAAGTCACCTTTATTGAGATAAGCATCTGCTACATTTCCCTGTCAGAGACAGGATACTAGGCTGAATAGACTTTCAGCTTAATCCAGTCTAGCTGTCATAAAGTCTTACAAACTGTAAGTTCCAGAAATGAAAAGGATCAAAATTATTGGTGGACGTTCAAAAATATAATACAATCATACAAAATAATTACTATCAGGACTCCTTCACTTTACAAACATATAAAATGCACTTACTTTGAAGAGTGAGAAGGAGGAAAAATCCTTCCATTAGAAAAAATAGTCACAAAGCTTTGAACAAATAAATTCACACACTGCAGAGGACACACACACATGCATGAAGGCATGCACATACATACACACACACGTGCACGCATACACACATACAGACGCACACACATGCTTAGAGTTTACACTGCATTCTTCTGATGCCATGATTATTATTTTATTTGTACACCCACCTTTACTGCACATTCTAAACAAACAATAGACAACAGTGTAAGGACTTTTTCTCCTTAAAACTGCAACAAAACAAGTCTCAACATTTGCAAAACATTCCTTTATTATTAGAAATAAATTACTTTGTATAAAAATTAGCATGCGTTGACCATTGCATTTATTTTAGCATAACCCAGGACTTAATTCAGTCAGCCGTCACAAGAAACAAACTCATTTTCTTTTACAAGTTGAACAATGTAGGACAGGAAAGGAAATTGTCACAATCACAAAAAAGTACTTACAAATATAACATCAGACATGATTTATTTCAACAGCATTTTTTTCACAAGCTAACATTTGTTTTCCTTTTGTGATTTGCTTCCTTTAATGAGTGAACAGTTCAGAAGCTTGACACTCTGTCTCTATGTTATAAAACTGGACTTTTCCTTCCCCTGTCTCTTTTTGCCTCTTGTTTTAATTCTTGTCCTTTAGGAGACTGACTATTGATTTGAATGTAGTCTATGGATATTTCCAAGACTGAATTCTGGTGGTGGTAAAGTCTTTGTTGGCAAGATCCCATCCTGCAGGTCTTCCAGTGAATTTCATTCCTGCTCAATTTGCCTGATTGCTGTAACTGACATAAGTTGTCTTGGTAGAGGAGGCTGTAAATAAAAAAATCAAAACAAAACAACAAAAAACAAAGTTCAGGTTTTTTAGAATCAAGAGAGGAGGGAAAAAAAAGCTAATTCATTAAAGGATTGCTTTTGGCACATTAAGCAAATATTTAGCTTTTGAACTCAAACAATGTCCAACTATATCTCCAAATAACATGGCCCATGTTTATGGAATAAAGTAAGAAAGTTTAGGCATGTATAGGAGTGGTAAGTTGGATCTCAAGCGCTGTGTTCTTGATGGTAACTTATTTTGTTTATGACTTGGGGAAGCAGAGATCAATAGAGAGGAACAATGATGAATGCTTTTAGCATACCCATAACAGAATTTCAATCTACTCTTAGTCTGGTATTATTTTGGATGATTTATGTATAGAAGCTTTTTAAATTTAGAACTTGAATTTTTCTCTCTCTTCTATTGGTTGAAGACAACTTTGCAATTAGTGGTGGGTTGTCCATGTAGAAGGAGGCTTATGCTCCTTGAAAGGAGCAAAGCCTAACATGGGAAACATCTCTCAAAGTTTGTGAAACTGAATAGCTAGTGCCTACAGCAGATATTCTCTACAGAGCCTTCAGACACA
The DNA here is from genome assembly GCA_033628505.1 of Tringa tobata. NCBI lineage: Eukaryota > Metazoa > Chordata > Aves > Charadriiformes > Scolopacidae > Tringa > Tringa tobata. The sequence continues at coordinate 8,878,556 of JAHREE010000367.1, forward strand.
AAGCATTTGCTTATAAGTGAGCCAACAGAAGTGTTTCTGAGAGCATAGGCTGTATTTTAAAGCTGCCATGCTTTTATGATCTCTTTATGTTGATGGTCAGCTGATCATTTCTTCCTGATAGCCCTTGTTCAGAATGAGGTGATATATTGAGGAAGTTAAACACCTTTACTATTGTAAAAGTCAACAACTGTGAATCTTCTAGCCCTTATCTCTTTCCTGTAAAAAATATGGCCAAGACTCCACTGTTGTGTTAATGTAGGGGTGGGAAGAGAGAAACGGTGACATCCGTTCTCACAAGCAGATCCCTAATTTTAATCCAGGGGGGTACATGGCAAATCAGACTGCTGGGGTACTGTCTCTTTTAGGTCTCTATAGTAAGGTGTATGTCACACTGCATAAAGAGGAATTTGGCTTCCCAAATGTGTTTTATATTCTGTCTGCTATAGACAAGTTCTGCTTATGGTAGTGAAGACTGCAGCTGTCACGATGAAGATAATTTAATATTACAAAAATTGTCTCGTCTATAGATTCAATGATCTTAATTCTATTTCCCTACTTTCCTTCTTCAGTTTCATTTTTCTATATAGAATCTGGTGGGAACAGCTGAGATATAGATAGATGGAAAAAGGATTCTTCATGCTAACTCCTAAACCCAGCCCAACGATCTGATGATTTGGGAAGAACAGACTACAGAAACCAAGAAACAAGAGTTTCTCTCTCCTGCACCAAAGATTAAATTAATCCAAAGATCACTAAAATTGCTGCAAAATAGTACTAGGTAGTATAAATAACTAAATTTGCTGCTTGTTTTTTCTTCATATTTTCTTTGGATTTCTGAGCAACTTGATTCTAATATTGTATTTGCCATTTTTTATTACACAACAGAACCAGATCATTATAATTCACATATCACTATCATTTTTGTTCCCTAAGAATGTATATACAAGAATGAATAATCAGAAGGAAGGTGCAAAATGTAATATTTCTTACTTTCACTTGCACAGGTAGCTCCAGTATTTTGCAGAAAAGCTAATTCATTAAAGGATTGCTTTTGGCACATTAAGCAAATCTTTCACATAATCGATCATAGTATTCGAGCACCAACATGAAATAGCTTTATTTGCATGTATTGGGACACTTGAAGCAAATATAGCCTCATTTACATCTTTCACATCTTTCAGATGGGATGTACTGCTCCCATCTGAACTCTCCCATGCTCCCACAGCTGGATTTCTGATTCTATTTTTCCTTTGCCCCGTTAAGTTCCTTCTGAAAATAATGCAGGACTGCCAAAATGGCACCAAGTTCCTTAGAGCATAAAAGGATTTTGTTCCCAGCTAAGAAATAACAAATAAATGCACATCTGCAAACTCTGCACACTTGGGAACAAAAGGATGGAGGGAGCAGAGCTAATTTTTTCCCCTTGCCCTGAAAATAGGCTGAGATACGTGATCAGGTTAAGCTAGCTTACCACATTACCCTGTATCAGCTGAGTTCTATAACTTTTCTTGTGTATGTTTTTAGCCCACAGCTATATAACATAATCAGATTTAACACAACTCAGTAAGCTGAATTATGTGAGGACATTTGCAAGAAGCTCAAAATATAAAAATAAGTAGTTACACACCTCAGCTGATTTAGCGTAACTTGTTAATTTGCTGTAACATCATTGTATATCTGAGATTCAAATAGTTTTGAGAATTACTCTAGGACTGATCAAGAAGCAAAAATTATCCTATTGAGTACTGGGTGTTGTTACTTTAAAAAATGATAGCACAGGAAGATAGTGTAGTTGGTAGTTCAAAATGTACTAAACCTAATCTCATCTCAAAACAATGTTTTTTTTACTTGATAAATATTGCAAGTGTCTTTCTAGTTTGCTGCAATAAGCCTACAGTTCCTGTTTGGGGATCTGAAAGCTTCAGCAGCTGGTGTCCTGCTCTTTAAGACTGTTACCATTTCATAGTAATAAAATGAACCACATTTGGCAAGCATAGATGGCCAGAAAAAGTAACAGACATGGCTGAGTTATTTTCTGGAAATGAACACTCTTTTCTAGTTGCAGTTACTACATTGCTGTTGGAATGATTAAAAAAAAAAAAAAAGTAAAATAAAAGAGGATCTAAAGCAATTTAGTATTATTATATTATTATTGTGATCTGATCTATATGCATTTAAAGTACTTGTCATTGTTATACCGTCTGTAATTGCATCTGGATGTTTTTTGTTTTTTTTTCATCCTGTTTCCCACATACAATTTGTTTTCCACTGAATACGAATGTATCTCCATAACAAAAAACATGACCATATTAATGTGCGGGACAACATGGAATAAAGTGTGTTACATGAAACAGGACAAACCAGACAGAGCAGAGTTCTCTCTGGATGATCTTACCGTCTGATCTTATCTCTTACCTAATTATAAGCATTGTTATCATTACCAGTATTTGTGCTTGGGAGGTACTTACTGCTACCGGTATACTAGGAATAGCCTGATTTTTTGCAATCAGCTTCATATACTGTCATTGGAAAGAAAGATCTATCTCGCATGGGGTCGGCACAAGAAGAAATTTTGCAATGCTGAGAGGTTGTCACTATTGTCCTAGTGAAAAAGACTTATGTGGCATTGTGCACTGATAATTCACAGGAACCACCAAAAGTTTTGATAATAACTATTTTGACAGAAAAGAGGGAAGCTGGTTAAATCCAAATAGCACAGAACAATTTGGGGGAAGAGGGAAACCCATCTTCAGGCCAAGAGCTCAATTATATAGGGACAGCTCTCCGGAGTGCAAATGACTTGACTCTGAATTTTTGCCTATGAAGCATTATAATGCCTGGATCAAAGCCTAGTCAGAATATACTCCTAGGGAGCTCAGAATTATATAGATATGCTACTGTTAAAACCATGTTTAGAGCCCAGTAAATAAGCATTATCCTGCATACATCACACTACTGGAGAAGCAGACTTGCTTCCAGTAGCAGCTGTTTTCATGAATTATGCATAATCATAGTTTAAGGAATACTAGACACAGCATTTCTTAATTAGGTACTGTAGATAAACATCAGATACCCCAGACTTTCTTATTAACACTCTTTCTTGCCCTACTTTCTCACCCTTTGACCTTTTCTCAGAAGTTTATAATTTTACAAACTCAGTAAAATCTACCTCTTTCCCTTACGATTTTTTTGGTGATTCCTGAAGATTTGAGTAGTTATTGAGTTCTTCATATTTCCATGCTACTATTTGATCTGCAATGAATTTCATTGCCTTTCTCCTTTTGTCTTTTGTTACATGTCATAATATGAATCTGTATAAACCTATACCTCAGTTCAGCAGATTTACAGATTTTGAAGGCTCATGAGTTTTTCAAGTGAGTAGGTTTGCACTCCATATCCTCCATGCATTGTATGGTAAACTTAGGGAGGTTTATATAGTCTTCAATCTGGCAAATTCTGATTTAATTTAGTGGGGGTTTCAATTTTTCTGAAATAATACAGTATTTTTCTGCAGACTTGGTACTGGCTTGTCTAATGTCCTCAAGCAAAACAATACTATTGAATCTCCTGTAAACATCATCACAAAGTAATAAAAATTAAAAAAAAACCCACCTCATTTGCAGTAAAATGACTGAAAAAATTGCCTTTAACTGTAAGAGCTGCTGTCCATCCCATGTGACCTCTGACTCCTCTGTAGAAATCAATTGTCCATTACTACTGAGCTCTGGGTGTAAAGTTACCAGCTCTACTCATATTTGATTATTACTATTGTGAATTCCAGTTTACAAAACTGTATATCATATGGTGGAATGGAAGCTGTCAATCACCTCTGCTATTTCTATGCCAGAGCAATTTAGACATGTGGCAAGATTCAAGAACTTTTCTGGCATGGGAAAGAACTTTTTCCCATTACTAACCCATGACATACCACAACATGTAATGATTAAGCTGTATATGAATTACTATGATTTTGTTCCAACATAAGTAAGACCACAATGAAAACCTGGATGGGAAGTGTTATTCTGGGTAGCATTAGTAATCGTGAGTTGTGATAAATTAGCACAGTAACAAATATTAAATTAAGGTGGAAAGGTAAAAGCTGTATTTTCACTTCCATATCTAACTGCAAAATAAAACCAATATTAACTGTTTTCTTTTTTTTTTTTTCAACAGCCTTTGAGCTTTGATTATACAATCATGACCATAAATACACCTTATGAACTGTCAAGACATACCATGACTGGTACAGCAATGCACAACACATCAAATTAGCACTAGCTAAAACATTTTAAAAAGATGTGGCTTTCCAAAATCTGCCTGTGCTTTTTGTTTGTTTGTTTGTTCTATTTTTACTAGCCTCTTGTGAAAAACAATTTGTTTGGAACAACTCTAGGCATTCCTGTGTTCAGCAGTACATGAATTCTGACACATCTGTGGATTCATGCAGAACAAGCAACAAAAAGAATAAAGTTGTTTTTTTTTATAATAAAGTGCATTTTTGTGAACGTACATCTATTAGGAAGTGCTGCCACTCTTGACCATGGGAAAGTCTACAGATGACTTACTGTTGGTTTCAAGACTTTCACACAGTTCAGTTTTGACCTCGCCATTCGGTCTGTCATTTCCTTTTTGGGTCAGTTTGCTTTGCATTGTGGCAGCTGTCACTACAGCCTTGAAGCTCCGCTTCCGTTTTTGAACATTCTGCTCTGGATGAAAAATGATAATATAAACCTTGGGCATGTAGAGCATGCCCAGAGACACAGAAGCACTTAAACTCATGGAGACAGTAAGTGTTGTTGTCTGGATGTACATCTGGGGAAGGAAAGAAACAATAGAATAAAAATCATTGTTATATTGATTTAATATAAGAAGGAAAATAAAGTAATTAACTTAAAAATACTAGCTGGACAGGGAACCAATAACACTCTTCCTTTTCTGCACATACATCAGAAGGACCCTTGACTTTGGTTGCCTTTAATTATAGTCAAATATGGCTGTTTCTCGTTGGTTTTTAATCTTAAGGGTTAGGTTTAAAACAAACAGCATAATATTTATTAAACTTCATTCTCATAAAAGTAATCAAGACTGTAGCAATAGCATTTTCAGAAAATAAACAAATATGTCTGCACAGGAAAAGAGGAATGACAAAAAGGTTAGCCTTGTATCATCTACTTTAATACACAGAAGCCTCTACAACAATATTCTACATGGTGATTCAGTAGTATGTAGCATGGCTTAAGTAGCAGCAGGCATAATGCATAATCTAATGAAATCTTTGATACACTCTTTGAGTTTCAAGCTTGCAAAAAAATTATCAGTTTCTCTGTAGTGAAGCCTGAACACATTTCCACCTTACTGTTGAATACTAGTCACAATGCTCTGTTGGCACACAATATATATATTAATATGTCACAGTCCTAAGAAATCAGAAAATTGGGGATCAGGGAATCAGATCACAAAGGACCTCAGTCCCTTATAGAGTCCCCTATAGAGTCCCCTATAGATATGAAAGAAAAATCTAGCATTTCTAAGTGAATCAGTCTATTGCTTGTTACCACCTACAAAAGGAAAGCAACTTTGTTCTTCCATAGTCCCGTAAAAGAAAATTACAATTACTCCATAAGAAAAGCAGAGAGAGCTTTCTGTTTGGAGAAGTATTCAGACAGTATATTAGAAATAATAATTGTAGAAATTTATTTTTTCTTAGGAAATTATATTTTATTAGTCATTTTATGAGACAACAATTTTACTTTACAATTCTTTGCTATTTGCTAAACTAAATCTCTTAGTAATCATGTTGTTATGCTGAAAAAGATACTGAAGTAAAACCCATTCATTGCCTTGGCAGAGGATTCACTGACATTGTTGTCAGGCATGATTTTAAGCGTGAGCCAATACTATCACTCTAACCTGGAGATAAGGTGGTAAGTCTGTCTGCAATGTCAGCTTCAGATCATCTGTTTTTATTAAGTGCCCTTGGGTAACTTGGCCCTTGGCAGAAAAGTAGTGATATAATAAACTGGTGTGCAGTCTCTGCTACAGTCGGACATTTTTTAATGTCTTTCAGCTTACAAAGTTTTTCCATTAGATACTTTCTCCTTAGAGATCTCAAATAAACTCTACTCACTTAAGGCAATGTTAGGTGAGAAATGTGACAAATGTATTTTGGAAGCGTGGACTGTCACTCTGACTCACCCTGCGAGGTATCTTGTAATTGTCCAGAAAATTGTCAGATATTGCCATAAAATGAGGGCTAGCCTAATCTACTCTTTAAGAAAAGATTGACAATGCTTAAAAATTTGTAAGCTGAACCTGCTTTCAAGGACAGCACAAGAGTGAAAAGACAATCAGGTTTGTCTTCTTATTGTGCTGAGGAAGGTTATAGGAGCAACACTTTCCTTAATTTCAATAATACATCAAGACAATGTATGAGGAAATATGCACGATAGTCTATTCTCAAGCCGGTGAAATAATTCCATTCCTTTCACTCTCCGAAACAACAGTGGGATGCCTGAAAGTAGAGCTGGACCTACATTTTGCATGGGCACTTCTAGTGATACCCTCAGAAAGTTAAATTAATAAGCAGTTGCTTTCAGACTTCTGTGGAAGGACCTCTGTGCAGATGCATGTTCATGTGCAAACGGCACAAACAGCATTTCCATTTCTCTCTGAACTGAACTGGCTGATCTCCAATTAAACTGGTACAGCAGCGGCTTTTAGGGTTACATGTTGCATTAAGTTTTGTCCAAAAGCAAAAGTATTTTGGTTCCTGAAGATGCACATATTTCCTAATGGGATTTGGAAAACCAAAATCAATGCGAATAATACCTTTAACATACTGTAGCACAAAGGAAAATTCCATCAAACATACTTTTTGAATCCTTACTATTTTTTAAAATCCAACTCATGGCAGTTAAGTGACTAGCTGAGCCTCACCCACAGGAATAGTAGCAATGCCTGACATTTAAATATATATATTTTTAAGTCCTTATTCAGGTACCCAAGCTGTAAGCTTCATCTATCTCTCATGGCTTGGTATAAGAGTTAGATGATAAACAAAGATAAAGAATCTCTGGATTTTATAGGGTAAAACACATACATTCATGCAATAGTACTAGTAATATTAGCAAGAAATACGTGCATGATTGTAGATCTCAATGACCTTTTTTGTCATTGAGAGACAGACAAAATAAAAATTCTCACAATGCCAAGCTTTAACAGATACTAAAGAGAAAACATTTCTGCCTGAAGCTGTTCAAGTAAGCTTCATAAGTGAACCAACTCTAAATATCATCACACCTTCATTGAAGTAATAATAACCCATGAATTTCAATACACTTAGTGCAGGTATTTTGCATGAGCTGTATCATTACATCTAATGTATTTTCTGTGGATTTAATTGAAATGACCAGCCCAACAGCCTATTTTAAAAAATCCAAATCACAGATGGTTTCATGTTGCAGATTACAGTTCCTAGGCAGTGTGATTTATTTCTAATGACTGCTGTGTTTTTGAACCAGTCATTATAATCATTGAAACATTAAAACTAGAGTGATTTGGGAATTTTCTGACAGAACAGTTTTCAAATAGTGAATATAGAGAGCTTTTGCCTTAGGGATCCTGTTTTGCATGGATCACTATTACTGCTTACTCTTTAATGAAGCTAATGAGAAAGAAGCGCTTCAAGAAGCTTATTACACCTTGAGAGGAAGACTTTGAACATATACTTACATGTACATATTTTGTGTGTTGTGTACATAAGTCTGACTCTGTATGCTAATGCAGTTGCATACTCAGCTGGAGACTAATTGTCAATGACAGACTGGGACTGATTCTTTTTCATATTAGTTTCATAGAATAGTTTGGGTTGGAAGGGAACTTTAAAGGTCATCTAGACCAACCCCCCTGCAATGAGCAGGGACATCTTCAACTAGATCGGGTTGCTCAGAGCTCCGTCCAACCTGACCTTGAATGTTTCCAGGGATGGGGCATCTACCATCTCTCTGGGCAACCTGTGCTGGTGCTTCACCACCTTCATCATAAAAAGTTCCTTCTTTATATCTAGTCTGAATCTACCCTCTTTTAGTTTAAAACCATTACCCCATGTTCTACAACAACAGGCCCTACTTCTTTTTAAATGGTCATTTGAGGCTGAGAGTCTGTTTATAGGACAGGAACATCCCCTGGAACTAATCTTTCTCAGTTTTGGAATCCCCCTTCTGGCACTCTGATGAAGCACAAGTCTAGCAAACAGGATTCCTCACACCTGGTCTGACTTTTGTCTGACTCCTCTTGTTTTATCCCTGAAAAGAGGACAATAATGTTTTATGGCTGTGCATTCTGTGCATTTATTTTTCTGGGAACACAACTACCTGTAACATTTACAGAATTTGCTGCTCTAAAAATCAAGGAGCAACAAAAGTAGTTCAGTTTAATAAGGTATGAGGTCTGAATAATTTTTCATGTGTCTCACGGTGGTAGCTCACTCTAAGTTAAAGAAGAATAAAGGTCCCTTTCTCACAACGATTCATGGTTTCACAGAAAGGAATTTCAGCACTCCTCACACAAAAATCCCTTCTGAACTACAAGCTTTTTGTCCAATAAAGCCTTTTACAGATAACAAAGACTGCTGTATCTATTCTCCTTGTTCTTTACAGTCAAAAGATATAAGGCAGAAAACTAAAATCATGGTAACACAAGAAAAAGAACCAACTTTATACGATAGGAAAAACTTGAGGCCTAAATACCTTCCTGTCTCTATCCCCCACCCCAACCCTACGCCAAAACTGATATACTTCTTAAGTACTGTTTTCCACCTCCACAACTGACAAAGGATCCCTCACAACAGACTATCCCATGTAGACGATCTAGACCCTATCTACCCACTCAGACACATGATCCACCTGTCTCACAAATGACCAGGGCGCTTTCCTTATCAGAAGAATCCAACAAGCTTGGTAGTATAGCCTCTGACTGCCTCAGCAGCTATAATAGATAATGTCTGTGTGGATATTTAGGGATTTTCTATCTTCTGCTACTGATTCTAGGACGATCTATCTCCTTCTTTCTACTTTAAAACTTATAATGTGACATTGGAAATATTGGGGCACCCAAAAAGGATATCTCAGAAAAGCACGGATACTTTGATGGCTTCTTAAATATGGAAGTACTTGAAGCTGAATTGCCTCCTTGGCAACCTGAAAAGTTTCTATGCATCAAAGCAAGTGCATGCACCAAATAGTCCCAGTGCAGGTGGCTGAATGACTATCAGCTAGGCTTCACTGCTTAAAATTGAAATATCCCCCAAGTCCCCTGTAGTGTCCCATCAGTTTGGTGCTTGCAGAGGCAATGTCATGCACACAGCATGCCTTGAGTTCAACACAAAGCAACCACTTCATTAGAAAAAAAAAATAAAAATAGTGGTAATATCTCAACTTTTGTCCAGATTTCTTCCTTGGTTTGAGCTCTCCCCTACTTTCACACATAAGATTATATTCCTGGTCTCTTCAGAATTATTGCTTTTCTCATGCTATTTCTTTTCTATGCAGTTTTAATACATCAAATAGGAGGTACCTCCCACACAGCCTGTTCCCTAATCTGTTTTTAATAGTATAACCTGGATAGGTGGGAGATGTGACCATTGTGACTTCTTGAGTGAATTGAATCTAAGTTTTACACTCTAAATGCCAGTAGTTGTAACAGAGAAGATGAACAAGTCCAGTAGTTAGTCAAGTGCTAAACCACAGAGGGAAGGCTTGCTACGTCTCAAGCTACTGGGGTGCCTAGTATAGATCCAACTCAGCTACTTGGACTCCAAAGAGATGTGGATGTTTAAAAAGACACTGCTGGTCTAACGTCTCATATTGGCTAATTCTATACAATTTACCCTTTAGAACTGTCTTTCTCCTCAGGCTAAAGAGACAGCTGCGATATCCAGCACCGTAGTCTGAACCATCCTGCTGAGACAGATATACCCAGATAGTCACTCTTCAACATGTCCCACACTGCCAGTAACAGAGCAGAAGATTGAATTATGATTTAATTTTTCCCTTATCCTTGTTACGAAATACTTTATGTCTCTTATGTGAATCTTCTCAGCTCCGTCAGCCAGTTTCATTTTGCAAGGCCAGAACTGCAACAAGCTTCGTTTCCCATAAGGGTTTTTTTTCTCTCATTCCCTCCCACCACTCTTGCCTTCACTCCCAGGTGTTGGAAGCCTTTACCAGATCATTTATAGCCAGAAGATAAATGATACATCATAAAATAAAGGTATATGCCATCTATCCACAGGCATCCCACAGATTAGGAAAGACAGCAAAATGGTCCCTCTCTGTCTGTAGTGAAGAGAAGGCCAGTCCTTTTCGTCTCAGAAAAAAACTGAAAGCATTCATAGCCATTGTCCCTCTGCTGCAGAATCTAGAGGGCTGAGAAAAAGACAGTAGTTTTTTTTCTTTTAAAGTCATGCACATGCCATAACACTACAATTGCTTTTGCATGCGTGGCTGCTTGCTAAAGAGTTGACTGGGTGACAACACGTATGTTTCACAGTTGTGTTCACAAATCAGAAACACCATGCAATGAATTCTACACTAAAAATCAACATGGAAAAGGCTGGCTGCTGGCAAATATATTTGAAACCAGGAGAGTATAAACAGGGAGGTAACAATGCTGGCAAGGCGCCAATAGCTAGCAAAAGGATCCATGCTTCTCTGCAGAACGTCCATCCCCGTAAGCTTACACCCACAGATTTTTATTGCTTTCAGTTCACAACATGCATTTCTGCCTGGACCTGTGGGAAGAAAATTCATCTTTTCTTGAAGGAAAACACTACAGGTAGAAGTCAGTCATTGTTTTGCCCATTTAACAAGATTATTTGCCAGGTATAAGATAAACTCCATTAAATGAATCTTCTCCAAATGTTTGTTCAGCTAGAAAATATGGGAAATTACTTAACAGATATTTTTTAACCTTTTAAAAATGTTCCATACCAAACTACCAATTAAAATAAGGCTTTGAGAGAAAAAGTCAAAACCTTCTCACAAACATGAAAATACAACATTCATTAGGTTATTATCTCAAGCAGTAAATGTGGGCTGTAATTCTGTACACAGCAGAGAAAACCAAGAAAACAAATCCTCTTTATTTTTAGCTGTATGTTTCAGTTACTTTTAGAAACTTTTAGAGAAAGAAAAGATGTAATAACTGATTTCAAGTTAAATGTGTGCCAGTTTTAAAAAGTATGAACATTCATTAAAGCTTGGATGCAAGAGGAGTTATAAAAGCTTGTAGCCTCGGTGGAACATGTTTATACCTGCCTTTCAGAAACTGAATTATGGTAACAATTTCACTGTTCAGATTTTCCACTTAAGTCTAATTTTGACCTTTCCTGCAATATTTATAAGTATTACCTTTCTATGCATAAATTATTTTATGCGAAGAAAGAAATGGGTTTACTACGTCCTTTTTTTAGCGTTGTATTTATTATTTTGAGGTAAGTAGATACAGAGAACTCAGAGTTGTTAGCTGCTCATTGGAAAAGGTATGTTCCACAACTGCACGTTGCGAAGTTGGCATTGCATAGTTTTCTCTCCAAAGTGTTATTCCACCACATGCCTAAAACTAACTTTAGTTCATCCAAACATTTTCCAGTGACTTCTCAATACCTGACTTCACCACAGAGGTAGAGTAGGACAGCTGTATCCCAAACAAAGACAGCTCCTGAAACTCAGAAAATGGGAATTTGAAGACATACACTTCACCAAGCTTTGTTAATCTGTCCTGTCATTTTGGAACAACTTTTCCTTGGACCAGTAATGGTTATCCAACTCTGTGTATTTCGTCATCTCATTTCCTAATAAAACATGATTCCTTTGTCACACAAAAGGTATCAGGATACCACTGTAATGTATCAAATAAAAAGAAGAATAGTTGATCTATAGGGCTGGGGAACAAATAATATAATTATAATACTCTACCACTGTGTCTATAAAGTAGACAATGAAACAGTGATATAGTATAGGCCTGGGCTCTAGGGCTTTACTGCTTGCACTGTTAAATTGTTAGAAATGAGTGAGCCTGGGCCTGGACCAACTGACACTCTCCCAAACTGTCCCCAGGAGTTTGTCCACAGTTTGCAACGATTCCCTCTATGTAATGTTGATATACTCATGCTGCTCTTTTTGAGACATTAAGAGATTTTAATATATAAACCTAATGAGACTATGACAACTGGCTTCATGGCGTGTGAATATTCTTGACAATGTGCAGTTAGTCTTTTAGATAGAGCCTAAGAGGACAACACAGGAGGCATCCATGCAGACCACGGGAAGAGCTCATTGAGAGCAGACCTGCAGGAAGTACTTGGGAATATCAGTGCATAGAAACTGAATATGAGTCAGTAATGTGCACTTGCAGCCCAGAAAGCAAATCATACCCTGGGCTGCATTCAAAGAAGCATAGCCAGCAGGTCAAGGGAGGTAATTCTGCCCTTCTATTCTGCTCTTCTGGGGCCCCATCTGGAGAACTGCATCCAGCTCTGGGCTCTCCAGAAAGACATGGGCCTGTTGGAGTCCAGTGGAGGGTTACAAGAAAGATCAGAGGGCTGGAGCACTTCTCCTATGGAGAGAGGCTGAGAGAGTTGGGATTGTTCAGCCTGGAGAAGAGAAGGTTCCAGAGACACCTTATTGCACCTTTTCAATGTATAAAGGGGGCTTTTAAAAGAGACAGAGACACTTTTTATCAAGGTCTGTTGTGGCAGGACAACAGGCAAATGTCTTAAACTGAAAGAGGGTCAATTTAGATTGTATATAAGGAAGAAATTTTTTACAATGAGGGGTGAGGCACTGGAACAGGTTGCCCGGAGAAGTTGTGGATGCCCCACCCCTGGAAATGCTCAAGATCAGGCTGGACGGGGCTTTGAGCAACCTAATCTAGTGAGAGGTGTCCCTGCCCATGACAGGAGTGTTGGACTAGATGGTCTTTAATGGTTCCTTCCAACCCAAATCATTATATGATTCTACATAACAACATGGTATTTTCTCAGTATGGTAGACATTAATGCCAGTTGTCATTTCTATTGGCGAATGTCACCTCTAATCATAAAATTCTAAACTGCATTTTTTGCCTGTGTTAATTCCTTTGGTTTGTTCCTTCCTTCCTTGTTTGTTTGTTGTTGTTTTTTTTTCAGTATACAAATTTCAGATGCTTTAACTTTTCTGCTACACTTGAAAAAGCTTTCTGCTGATGTGTAACTCCTGTAGACCTAGTCTGTGGTTTTACAGATAACATCATAGAACACTGGAATCAGAAATTACACTGTCTTACGGCAAAAGATGGAGAACATTAGACTGAAACAAGTGTTGTACTATCAAATATTCTTCTCATTGGGAATAAGCAATATTTTTGAGGGGAAATGTTTTGCTTTACTTCCTCTGCAACACTTAATACAACGTTTTGTTAAGAACAGTAATAAGTTAAAGTCTGCTTCTTTGCTGTGGTCCATGTTCAGGACATACATCTCATGGAAAATGCTAGGTACCACCTTTCAGACCTTCAAAGTAATTTAAAATATCAGTAGGTCATTTGATTTTTTTTCTCATAAATTAGGTTAGATAACACACTGTCGTACAGCCTACATATACCACAGTACACAATTTGTTGCAGTATTATGGTTTTTAAAAGGCCATGTGATCCATTCATCTCACCAATGTTACTAGAAATAAAGCCAGAATAGTAAATCACTGACTGATCTGACATGCTCTTGATCTGACATGCTCTGGGTGGTCCTGCTCTGGCAGGAGAGTTGGACTAGATGATCTCTATGGTCCCTTCCAACTCTAAAAATCAGTGAAATTCAGTGAAATTCAGTGACCAAAAACCAATCTCTACTATGTATGTTGTAATGTGTCCTGATATACAGTAGTGCTGAACTCTAAAAGCTAAGAACTTTCCAAATACCAGTGAAAAATAAATAAATCAATATTAAATAACCATATTCTGTGCTGCACGGCAAAAATGAGGAAGAAGATTATTTAAAAGTAGTTCTTATGTTCTGTATTAGTTGAATCTTCAACATAATGTAGAAGTAGGATTTTTACATTATATTGTGTTACACTTAAGATCTTCTTATGGGCAAAATGCCAAGCAAATAATTTATTGTTAGTCTAATTAAAATCTTAACAGCCTAATCAAAACAACAGCACATATTATTATTAATCCAGTTACAATGATACTAGCTTTTACTGTTCAATTTATTTAATTATTACAGGAAAATCTCATTAATAATGTAGCTAAATCTGTTATTCATGAGTATCAATCCATTTTCTCCAGTGATACATACCCTATCTGTGCTCCTTTGGTTCCTAGGGACAAAAGATTCAGCCCTCCACAAAAAAAAACAGAGGGAAAGGGAGGTCATGTTGAGTTACCAGTATCCCAAGTCCTTCATCAGGAGAAGGCGAATGATGTCGATGGCCAGTGTTCCCCATTTGTCTTAGGTCTAGTTGAGGCTACTTCTGTACATTTTCTAACACTTCGTGCTTATTTTCTCATTTTTAAAATTAGTTCCCATCTACAATCAATCTGTCTCCGTCCATTAACTGCTTATTAGTTGAAATTAAGTGCCAGGTGCTTTGTTATTGAGAGGCTTTACAGGTTTGTTAGACCTTTAATATATACAGTGTTCAGAGAGCTAAGCTGAAACAAGTCAGGCAGTAGTCTCCCAACTGCTGGACAACTGTTATCACAACTGACACAAGCTCAGGACACAAGCCAAAATATATCTCAAAAGCCTACACTAACAGGTCAGTACTGAGCCTGTATAACATTTTCCTAGTAACCAAAAATCATATTTATTGGGCTACAGCTTGGTACTCTGCACAACAGTGAATTTCAACCTTATTTCCAATTTTATTTAATAAAAAATATTAATTTAATATTTAATAAATAAATTTAATATTAATATTAATCTTTAATATAAGAGTTCCAAAGATATTTTACTAGAGTTGTAGTCTAGTCTTCAAATCACTTTCATACTTCTTTCAAATACTTAGAAAATTAAAACTCTCTTTGGCCAAATGTATTCTGATTTGCACAACTTAGATCAATTAAACTAGATAAGAAGTTGCACAATTTAGAGAATCATTTTAGTTTTGCACTTTTATAGTTTTTAGCAAAATTTATTTTATATAAGATGGTTCTTATTAATTCAGTCTTCAGGTATCTACTTTGAATAGAGATTGTAATTACCCTAAGGCTAAATCAACTAGTAAATGTGGCAGATGAACAACTGTTCAAAATAAATTTGTGTAGATTGGCACATCTTCAATTATAATCCATTTGAAAATATGGGAGCTGACATTTTGGAACACTTAAAACTCAAGGAGCCAGTTGGCAACCCCAAAATTGTCACTTCCATATGCATAATTGTCTAGTGATGAAAAGGGGAAAGAAAGCTGCCTTATAGAGAACTAAGGAAATATGTTACCAGGAAAAAGAAAAAAGAAAAGTATGGCTTGGATTAAACTCATACTTCAGGTTTAAAATAAAAACTAAATGGTTTGCAACAACACAGAGAGACCACTGTTGTTGACTGACACACTCTTACAGCTAGAATATATTGCTGAGTAGAAAGCAATCTTTTTTCTTGTCCAGATTTGAAATGTATAGAGTATTACAATCCTATCTTCTTAAAATGGCCGATACTGACTGAAGATCTATTTCCTATATTCACAAAGCATAGAAAACAGTAAACCTTAATTGATGGTTTATTATTCTATTAACTGCATTTTAGTTTCTGTTTTCTGAGGTCTTTCAAATATGCAATATACCTGAGCTAAAGAGATAACTGCATTCTAGAGATACTATAAAACAACCTCTAACTCTCTAATAATTAACGTGCCACTAGGTTTAGTTTTAAAATGTTTGTATTTATCTGGTGCACATGGCTTAAGTGTCAGAGTTCAAGTACCAGATAGAGACAAATATTAAGTGAAGTACACTTGTTCAGAAGATAATTTTATTTAGCATCTTCAAGCAGGGCATAATTAAGTTACTCTGTCAGACAAAATGATGGGGGCTTAAATAAGTAGCA
This sequence comes from Tringa tobata, assembly GCA_033628505.1. Taxonomy (NCBI): domain Eukaryota; kingdom Metazoa; phylum Chordata; class Aves; order Charadriiformes; family Scolopacidae; genus Tringa; species Tringa tobata. The sequence continues at coordinate 8,894,646 of JAHREE010000367.1, forward strand.
GCTGGTTACCCCAACGGCTGTACAACTGCAGGGCAGTCTTTGGCAGGAAAAGCTGTGCAAACACAACCAATACATTATGCTAATGGAACAATGTAATGAGCAAGGAAGCAGCTAAAATGGAATGACAAAAAGAAAAACAAACAATCAAACAAGTCCCTTCAGCCCTTAGCATGCATTTCAATTGCAATTTGTTAACAGAAATCTTACAATGGCTGCACTCAAGTACTAGCCTTATCCAGAAATGTTTGCTGAGTCCATTCCTTATGTCAGAATAAGTTTAATGACAGCAGGTGAATCCACTGGTGGTTGTTCCCTGGACTTCAGCGAATTTACACTGAGTTACTCCAAGTGGTGAATTGACAAAAAGTAAAAATATTTTTTTCATTAATTTTCTCTCTGATCTTTTAGAAAAATAAATTAACTAAACTGCAGTAGTAGCAATAGCCAAATTAGATTTAAAAATATGTACATTATAAAAATACTTCCTCTCTGTTACTACTAATCTCTACAGGTTTCACTTGAGTGTTTACTTGCCTTGGTGTCACTCTGGTGTTTTTTTTTTGTGCTGTAACTCATTGTGACACTGCTCCAGCAGAGTTTTTCTGTTAGAGTTCATTCATTGCAGAAGGCCATTGTGAATTCCCTACCTAGCTCTGGAGCAGGATGAAACACTGACTAGGCACCAGGTTCCTTGCTGAAGTGCAGAGGGTATATGTTCTGTGCTGCATCTAACCCACAGCACTGTCAAAGTCCACTCCAAAAGGACTTTCAAAATAGGACTTTTCAAAATAGGACTTTTCAAAATAAGGCTTTAGACCAAAAATCATAATCTAGATTACCCAAAACAGAAGCAGAAGACAGAGATTTCCAGGGGTGGAGACAACAACGTGGAAAAGTTTAAGGATGTCCCATCACAGACGGCAATCAGATTGATCAGACATTTTGACTGTTCCCAGTAACCTTGTCCTTCTTGTGCCCAGAAATGTGTTCCAAGAGAGCTTGCTCCATGATTTTCCCAGGGACCAAAGTCAGACGGACTACCAAGTTACTTATAGGAAAATGGGGGAAGAAAAGGTATCATGACAAACCATATAACAATAGTAGGGATAATTAGGAGATGTTACATCTCAGGTCCTATAATAGTAGTAGAAATAATTAAGAAGTGTTGCTGAATTATCTGTAACAAAAATTGAGAGCTGTTACTGCACTATAGAATGATTTTATTAATACTTTTTCTCTTTGTCTCTGTGGTACACTCCTGACATCTTGACCTTCCGTGTTCTGTCTTCTTCAACTAAATAAAGAAAAATGAGACAGGGACCATATTTTAATTTGCTTTAGTTAGCTTTAATGTGCTTCAATTTGCACATTATGGATATTTAAATAACCTAAATAATAATGATAACAATATCAAATTAGCATTCGAAGTGAAATGATAAAATATGGTGAAACCCATATAAAGTACATGGGATGCAGGTCAGCTCAGTTAATAGGCTGTATTTTATATGGTATGTTTTACTTGACTACTTTATACAGATTAAGAGGTTCTATTCCTTAAGGTGTTTTATAAATGGTAATTATTAATAGAAAGTAAAGCCTTTTCTTCAGTACTGTGTTTCCAGTGCTCAAGGCCAACCCAGAATTCAACAGATTGCACATTTTGAAGGTGTTGCCAATGTTTTAAACATAAAATCCCTTTGGTTTACATTCCCATATATTCAGATTGTTGTTGCACATCTGCTGTAATGATTAAATAGGACATTCCATCTCTGGAGGAAAACCAACTCAATTAAGTGAAAGAACTAAAAGGTAGTTTTCCTTCCCATTCTTTAAAATAAATTTAAAATGGGACTTCTGTTTTTTCTACTTTTAAACTGTAATTAATACCTATAATTGTATAACAAAATGAGAGAGAGCAGTTGCATGCCAAAAGGAACATGACCACACAATTAGTTATTAATACTGTTTTTCTGTCATTAAAAAAAATTAAGAACCATCACTAGATTTGTTAGTTATGGTTCCAATGCATCTAAATAAAGGGACCAATACTCCTTGTTCTTTTAAACTAATGAGATGATCTATTTACTTCCCTCTCAATGAACATGATACAATGTGCTGGAATACAGTCTGCAGCCTGTAAAATGGTGGCCAGACGAAAGAGCCAACCTCATTGATTCCCTTAATTGCTTTCTTGGGCTATTCCAAGTTAAATGCTTTATCTTGCCAGATCACCCAATTTTTCAATGCAAAATTTAATGCTCATCTAAACTAAAAAGCCTCTGCCACTAACCAATCTGCTGGGGCCATGCTGTCAAAGCCCCTTGATGTATGCCAAGAAGAGATGCTCTCTTGCCAGCCCACTTACATCACCTCTCTGAATGACAGATGCAAAACTAACATTAGCTTTCCTCTCTTGGCATAACCACACATTGGGGATTTGCCAGTGTAACTATGTTAGTCAGCTTTGGTATGTGAGTGTGGAGAGTTTTTTTTAAGTTTCCACTCTCCTAGCTTTGTTGGCAAGTCTTTGTAGACATGGCATAGGAAAGTTACTACTAACGATCAAAATGGCAGATGACTATGAATTCCATCTATAAGGTATTTAACTTACTAAAATTTCCCCAAAGATTTAAAAAGTATCCTTGAGGACCATAGACTTCTGTTTGATTTGATTAGAAACAAACAGCTCATGGGAAATGTTTCTTCTAGCTATTTGACCAGAGACTCCAAGAAGTGACAGTCTTTACCTGAAGTGTTTCCTATGTTGGAATATTCACAGATTCATTCTGCAATGGAGGGACTATATCTTATAATATTTTATAAGGTGCAGTTCACACTACAGCTTGTTCCTCTCTTCTCTAGCTGTCCATGTAGGACATTTCTACATCCATTTCTACATACCAGTTGGCTGAAACTGGATGTCAAGCTATTCTTTTCTTATTTTATTTTTTTATTTGTACTTTTGATATACAACTGCATATACTGTCCATACTTCATTCTGTCCAGTGGAACCTCACCAATCCCTATGTTAGCCTGACAGATTTTGCTGTGTTTCTTTCTCTCATTCCTATAAACCTGGAGAAATAAATTGTTATTGCAGTTTTATCAGTAGTTAGTAAATCTGACCTATATTGCAGACCTCTACAAATTCATTTTCTGAAGGGAAGGGGATGTTTATTTCACGCTTTGCAAATCAACGTGAATAGCAAACAAAGAATAAATATGGTACAATAAGATGTATGTTGTTATTTTATTCATTATTTAGCTTTACAACTATATAAATAATCTGGCATGGAGTAGGAACAGTCCAGTCAAATTTAGCACACCATTGTTTTTATGTAGTAGTGGTTTGTGTAAATTGTCTTTGTGACAGGTTATAATATTACAAGGAAATATTTTGAATGGAAGTAACAGATGACCCATGACAACTCTAACTAAAATATATTATTGGTGTAACACAGCTAATAAACCCATCACGCTCCATCTATTGAGCTTCACTAAGAGGCAAAATAAAATATAGTCCATGATAAAACAAATATGAAAAGGCAAGCCCTGTTATTTACTAGCTACACAAATCCTCTGATAGCCAAGAGTGATCCTAACGACTGTCTCCCTGCCAGCATTTTAGAATAAACTCTTAGCTCAGGTGACTTCCTTTGTTTCCCTGTGTCCTATCTTGTAAGCTCTTTTGCATCTATCTCTGAAAGCATTTTTAGATTTTTATTATCTGACAGGTTGCCTACATCACTGGCATAGTAACCTGCCTTCACTGCCTTCCCTGATTGGACGACCTAATTTTTGCCAGCAGGAGCACTAAATGAAATAGTTATTAATGCCCTGAGACTGTTCAGGTGAAGGCTAAAAGTGCTTTAGAATGAGGAATATAATAGGAGACAGTAAGTATAGGAACATTTAGGACATGACAAATAATTTCCTGTCCTTCCCCACAGCCTCTTCCCCCGCATCCAACAGCATTTTTTGCTTTTTGCACGAGGTTTATTTTTGCTTGTGAGTATGAACCCTAGAGTTTATATTAGCTGTGTTCCTGCCTTCTGAAGACAAAAGGGAGAGTGAAATCTAAATCAGATACAATATCTAGCACATTTTGCAAACCCTTTCTCTTGCCATTTTCTTACCAACTAGTTGCTATTTCAGCTGCCATTCTCGACCTTTCTTTATAAGTGCTGCTCACCCTGATGACTTGCAGCCCCTGGCTTTCATTTCTTGGATACATCCAAGGCATATTTGAGGGCTATAAAAAATTTCCATGGGGAATTTGCCCTCAAATGATGAGCTCTTGTACCATACTGTTGAGGAAAGAGGTGGTATACAATCTTTCTCTTCACAAACAATTTTTCTGTTGCTCATAAATATATGACCTCTGTTTTTCCTCATTTGATGTTGTGTTGCATATATTTTTCTTGACAAAAATATTTTGCGATAATCTCCTTTTATTATCCATATTACTGATAGCCTTCCTCCACTTCCATGAAAATGAAAAATCTACGAAGAAGTAGGTATGCCAAAGAGGGATTGAAAGCCTATTTAGTCTCCATGTATATGCTCCACGCCAAAATATAGTTTTTGTAGATGTAACAGAAAAGTAAGAAAAGAGGGAGAAGCGCTTACTAAATCACAAGTCAAATCGCATCAGCAGAATCATAAATATATTATTCCACTGTTTACTCAGCTCTAAACCTGACACTTAACAAGAAACGTTTAGCCACATGAGACAGGAAATTGCATCTTCTCACTTATCCACATTCACGCTCTGTCTCTTGCATTTGATTTGTGCCAGATTAGCAGAAGAGAGTGAGGGATGAGGCTAAATTGTTCCTCCCTGCGCAGAGGGAATGCGGAGGTCTCCCAACAGCAAGTGGTTTTCCTCACCATATGTGCTTCTTCATCTTGGCCCAGCAGGGCAGGAAAATGAATTTGAGGATTTTCAGCACAACACACATTATGTAAGCGTTGGCTGCAGTGCTTTGCTCCATTTTTGCTTTCAGCGTCTTATTCATATGCATTTCACAGAGAGTGGCTAAGCTCAAAAGTTAGAAAAGATTTAGTATGCATGGCAAGAACTATGGAATTCAAGTTAAATTTATTACATGAGGGTGAAATTCAGGTTAGTACTTTACATATAATCGTGATGTAGCTCCGTAAGCAGGGCTGTGTTTTTGTGCACATGCAGCATACTTAGTCATCAGTTCCCAGGGTAGTCCAAAATCAGCCTTGCTATTCTCACTGCTGATAAAACAATGGACTAATTTGAGTCAATAGACTCACTTGAGGCAAAGTGACTGACTGAATGACAATGCAATTTGACTAATTGTTACAGAAGCTCTGTAGGTAGGAATTTTGGACAACACAAGAGATTCTATGAGCACATCCTACTGCCATAGGGCAATAGGCACCATTTTTATGTTGTTCCTGTACAAGCAGAAAGGGTAATGCAGGACATCCTTTTGCAAATAGATAAATAGGTAAAGAAGATAAGGGATGTTTTGTACATATTTCAGGATAATAATGGGAAAAGTTCATGCATTTGCTGGAGAGGTGAACTCAGCATAAAAACGGTTCAGGGAATCTCATCCTACCAAGCTGAAAATGCCACTGCATGCACCCAGTGACAGACCATTCTGTTTGAGAGATTCAACTCTCCACACAAGCATTACCCTGTGCAAATATTTCAGCAAATTAGGGGATTTTTTTACAAGCATTCTGACTGTGTATGTTTGCAACCCATGAACTGTACAGCCCTGAAGGACTTCTTCTTTAATGTCCTAAATAGACTTAGATAGACTAACTTTTAGAAAACTGACTTGCCAACATAGGATGGATGGATGGATGGATGGATGGATGGGAGGGCCCAAAGAGTTATGGTGAATGGAGTTAAATCCATTTTGTAGCTGGTCACAAGTGGTGTTCCCCAGGATTCAGTCTTGGGGCCAGTTCTGTTTAATATCTTTATCAATTATCTGAACAAGGGGATTAAGTGCATCCTCAGTAAGTTTGCAGATGACACCAAACTAGGTGGGAGTGTTGATCTGCTGGAGGGTAGAAAGGGTTTACAGAGGAATCTGGACAGGCTGGATTGATGGCCCAAGGCCAATTGTATGAGGTTAAACAAGGCCAAGTGCTGGCTCCTGCACTTCGGCCACAATAACCCCATGCAACGCTACAGGCTTGGGGAAGAGTGGAAGGAAAGCTGCCCAGCTTTCCTGGTTTTCTGAAAAGGACCTGGGAGTGTTGGTCAATAGCTGCCTAAATATGAGCTGGCAGTGTGACCAGGTGACCAAGAAGGCAAATAGCATCCCAGCCTGTATCAGGAATAGTGTGGCCAGCAGCACTAGGGAGGTGATTGTCTCCCTGTACTCAGCACTGGTGAGGCCCCACCTCAAATACTGTGCTCAGTTTTGGGCCTCTCATTACAGGAAAGACATTGAGGTGATGGAGTGTGTTTAAAGAACAAAGAATCTGATGAAGGGTCTAGAGTAGAAGTCGTATGAGGAGCAGCTGAGGGAACTGGAGTTGTTAAGTCTGGAGAAGAGGAGGCTGAGGGGAGGCCTTATCACTCTCTAAAACTACCTGAAAGGAGGTGGGGGCTCGTCCCCTCTGCCAAAGAAACAAGTGATAGCACAAGAGGAAATAGCTTCAAATTGTACCAGAAGAAGTTTAGGATGCATATTATGAAAAATTTCTTCACTGAAAGGGTTATCAAGCATTGGGACAGGCTGCCCATGGAAGTAGTGGAGTCACCACCCCTGGAGGTATTCAAAAGATGTGTAGATGTGGTGCTTAAGGACTCGGTTTACGGGTGGACTTGGCAGCATTAGGCTGATGATTGGACTTGATGGTCTTAAAGGTCCCTTCCAACCTCGATGATTCTATGACCTTCCTTCAAGAGATCGCATTTCAGATGCAGCATTTAAAGCAGCTTCTTTAAATGTCGGATATTCATGTCTCTACTGTTTTCACCAGGTTTCATGATGGCCAGCTTCCAATTAAGCACAGGTGAAGTCATTACCATCCTTCTTTCCTCCCTTCATCACATTGATTATTGTTTCCTATCACAAGAGTATATATAGTATTGCTACCAAAAGGAATGACATGAAGAAATCCCTGTAGTTTAGCCACCAGATGTGAACAGATGTGAAGCCAATACAACTCAGCCAATGCCCTTGAAATTACGTGATGTGTGCTGCCTTCTGGAAAAAAATTACACCGCTGGTCAGACAGCGTGATACATTTTACCCATGTATCCTGATCCAAGCAAAACCAAGCTGCACCATTAGCAGATACTGAAGCCTGTAAATCTTACCTTTGCAATCATGAGTAAACAATATACAACTTAATACTATTTTTATGATTGTGTAAGGAGAGTTTATTAGAACACAGATCTAAGCGAATCCATACTTTAAAATGTTTTCCAGAGGTATTTCCATGCTAATATATCTCCATATCACTCCATTCTTACAATGCAAAATGTAGTTTGTAAGTGGATGAAAAGACTTTTCCTTCATATGCTAGTGACACAATTTATATACTAATCAAGTGCTTGGAAAAGTCTTTGTTCCTAAGATATTGTCAGAGTTGATTCAGACATATCACATCTACTTAATAGATTTACAGCCTCTACCAAATCTGAAGGTTCTAATTTATATCATATCATATCAGATGATCTTTATCACTTACAAACAGGCCCATGAAATAGAAATAAATGTATTCAGTTCTGGCCGAAGGAATGTACTCATTTTATTTGTGGGTTTATGTTTTAGGCTGCTAATGCTTTGTAACTGATTCCACAATGTCCCCTCCCCAAATAATTACTCTTTCTACATCCGCTCTTAGTTTCACTGCTATTCAAAAGAAGAACACTAAAAAGGAGACAAATAGAAGTAAAAAAAAGGCTAAACTATCTATGTATGCCCACATAACTAAGCTAAATACATATGCCCCTTTATTTAAGGATTATAAAGTTATATATGACCATTCTGAAATTTATTATTTTTAATCTTGGAAAATAGTAAAGATTTTGGTGAAACTGACTACCTGACTGAAGAAAGGTTGAATATAATAGTTTTGATTCGTACCAATTAACTGAACTTTGAAATCAATTGAAACAAAGCAGTGAAGGCAAAGTATAGCTCAGGAACATTTTGAATCTCAAAGTTACAACAGAAGAGTCAAGCTATGCTATCATAAAACTCTTTTAAGTCTCAGTCATGGATCTCAGTGTACTTTAAAAATCACAACTATATCTTTTTTTCTCAGTGAAAACCTTTCAAGTTAGCCGTCATTTGAAATTTTTCTTTTCCTATGAGTATCACCCTGTGAGGGTTTTCTGCCAATACCTTTTGGAGTGTGAAAAGTATCCTAATTTTCATTCTTTAAAAGCCCTGTAATTCTGCAGCAGTCAGGCTTTTCTGAATTCATGGGTAACAAAACCAGGAGTTTACCACACTCCCCCTCTGCCAACAAAGTATCCTGCCAGTGTTCTCCCAAAGCTTACTCATATTTCTGCCATCACAGTTCTTCCACCAGTTTCATACATTTTTCATTTTCCTTTCTTGTCAGTACTAAAAAGTCAAAGATAACTCACAGCTACAAACTATCAGAAGTTATAGGTTGTTAAAGGATCTGCTAATAAAAACAGGATTTTAAAGGGACAGATTATATGTGTGAAAATATGATTGACTGAAACTGCGGGTGGGATAAACTACCAAAATACTTATCTTATCATAGCAAAGTAATAAAGAATATCAGAGACATGCAAAGACATTATCATGTCTTCTGGAAGTCATATTGAATCTTATACGTTCTGATAATCAAAAAGAGGAAAAAATTGAAATACTCCTTAAAGCTAATTCTTTCATGTAAATTGCATTCCATTTCCTCTGAGAAAGAATTCATCAGCTACAGTAATGTTCTGTATAAAATGTAGAAGCTACATGGTCGATGCTGATGGTTAGCAAAAGGTGAAAAGCTGACATAGCTGAGACATATAGTAAAATTTTTATATGACAGTGTTTGCTTGCTTAAAAGTTGCCATTTTAGACCACTGAAGAGCTATGAGTGTAACGACTCCATTTATTTTATTATTTTTTTAAAAATTCCTAGGTCATTACTATGTACTAGCACATAGTACATCAGCATATTTACCACATATAAAAGACTAGTATCTCTGCTACAGAAACATTTTTATATTTGAAAGTTTTCATGCATTGCATGTTCAGAGACATAACATTTGACAAATACTGTGCTTGCAAATATGAAAAGATGGCAGACATGTCATTGGCAGGTGGACACTGACATTTCTATAATTTTTCTAAATGTGGTTTCTAGTAAGACTATGGGTTTGGGATTCAGCATACTGACAGGAAGCCTAGGCTGACGAGGTTCATATATACTACATGTCTGTGTACTGTCAAATAAATCCCAGGTTATCTTTCCGGAGAACAAATATTGGCATAAAAAAACCAGAATTTTCCAGCTCCTTTTCATTAAGCTTGCTAAGATCATGTATTCCTTTATTCATTGAGCTCTATCCACTAACTCCGTATTGGCATCCATGTGCCAATAACCAGATTTATTTTAATCTCATTTACCTTGTTTTGTTGAAATATACTGCAAACTGGTTTTTTTACAGAAATTATATATTTTTAAAATTTTTTTAAAGGGCTTGTCAGTTTACTAGAATTTAAGTGGAAATGTTCTACAAAGTAAATTAAAAGTGCTTCAGTTGTGAGAGAGCCCCCATCTCGTGAAACACAACTACGTAAATGCATAAAACATGTAACTGCAAAGAATTTTAATTGATCAGTCAACATGGCAATGCAATTGGAACGTTCATAAATTACAGTACAAAATAAGCCAAAGCACTATGCTGTTCTGTTAGTCATCGATGCACATATTACATTCTGCTTGTGGATTGACTACAGATTCTCCACATGCTGAGCACTCAGGCCATCCTGATGCAGTGGCAGGATGCAGTTAGACGCTGTGAGGTAGACACGTCCAGAAGAAAGGTCAAGTGAGGGAGCACACCTGTCCCCATTTTACTTCCAAAGCAGTAACTAAACAGTCTGTCCACAAGCCAGCCACTACTACAGGCACCCTGTAGATTAGGAGCCTCCTCTAAAAGAAGAGGTACTTTTTAAACTGTTGGTGCCACAACAATTATGTCAGATTTGGGAATTTCACCAACTGCATAAAACCTAAAAGCTTCCACTAGGATGAAAAATCATACATTATGCATTTGAAAGGTATTAAACACTTTGGTTTGCATTATCAGATCAAAGCATCTTAAAGTTATCACAAATAATTGAGTGACACAAGCATTTTGTGTCTCTGCTTAAAAAGTATACTGTTGCTATGCAAGTGGAAAATCACACTACCTTTGCAGATGAACATTTTCCTAGCTGCAGAGAATACAAATTTCAAACCTTCCAGGATGAAGACATGAAGAAATGAAGACATGATTCTAAATGAAGGAATGTTCTGCTTTTTCATAAGCACATATACCTAAATTTGGGGGGGAAGGGGTATGTTTGGTTTTATTATATTATATTTTGCATGGAATAACTGACCAGTTCTCTCACATAAAGCGGAGCTGCACAAAACAGATGAGGAACAAAAACTTCAAAAGCCTGAACATCACAAAAGGTTTTCAGGAGCTCAGAAATGCTAACAGAAGTGCCACATAAAGGTAAAATAATAAAAAGGAAAAACTGGTGAAAAGAAAAAACAACAACAAATCCCACCCAGTTCTATTAACCTCCACTACAAACAGTTATTTTATTTTTTTTCAAAAATATATAACATAAAATGAAAAATACTTAGTTTTCTAAACGTTTAAGAGTCTACAAGTTGCCAGATTAGATTAGAAGCGTGTTCTATGTGGTCAAATACCTTGTCTTAGACTGTGGCAAAAGCAATGTGCTTTAGGGGACAGTATAAAAGAGACTTCAGTGCAGGAAAATCTTCTCTCATGAAGTTCTTATCTTCATAATTAGTCATTAGATACTCAATTAAATGCTTAAGTATGATATTTCATCCCCTTATGTGTTTCAAGCATTAGCCAATTGCTATTGTTATTCTTATCATGTAATTCCTTCTGAATATTGTTAGTCTCTAACAGATCTGTGTGCAGGCTTATCTGTGTATCTGCAAAATTATTAGTTGGTTTTGGACCTACCTTCACATTTTTGTGGGTGTATAAAAGACCACAGTGATAGGTATTGGAACTGAGAGTTTAACCTTTCATGCCCCTGCTTTCAGGTACTGCATATATTTTAAAAGTAAAATACTTATGGCTTGGATAGACAAAAGTTCCTATCACAGTAGAAACCCTACGCAGTTCACTACAGCTGAGGACCCATAATGTGTTTTTACGTTCAAGTACATCTGGACTTCTGATCATGAAGCTATATCTAACTGTTTGGGAATGTAGGTGTATAACTGCTTGCAACTGTCCAGCAGAGTCGAGGGCCAACGAGTAGCTGCCTTGAATGTCGGTGTATCTGGGGAAGACTGCACTGAATTCTGCATGGAATCGCCAATAAAAAAAGACTATTGTCATGCTTTTTAATGTCACTAGCAGATTCAAGGACAATAATAATTTCAGTGGAGATATCCTGAGATGTTTTTTATCTCCTGGGAAAGGAGCTGTGCATTTTTTCTATGTTAGTCATCAGTTTCCATTTACAAGTAATAGTAGCTGAAGGCTGTGTTTCCCCTAAGGCTACTGTAGAATATTGTGTACAGCACTGCCATGAAGGAAGGGCATAAGATAGTGAAGTTAAATTAATGATACTATTTTTTTCCCCTCTGGTTTGGCAAATAAGCTATCATTTAAAAATTGGTTGGGACTGAACCAAATACATTTATTTTGGTTTTGCTCATAGGAAAAAACAAAGTCAATAATGTACACATTTTTTATTATGAATATTTTATTTATCACTGAATCATATATTTTCTTTTCAGCCCTTGAAAGAAAAGCAAATTAAATCAAATAGAGATATCAGAAACAGAACAGATGGTGGCATCCTTTTACCTCATAACTACTGTTAGATATTGTTGGTTTACCTCATAACTGTTCTTGAGAATGGAAGGACTGTGGTTTATACTTCCCAGAATAGTAGTTTCATAACCTTGCTACAGCACATCCTGGAATTATATTTTGCCATACCTGGAAATGGAACTTTTCTATATGAATGAACAATTAAAGATTCACTGAAACTAGAATCCCATCTTTCTCTCCCTAATCAGTCTCTTACAAGTAAGTTCTTTGGCACAATTAGCTCCTTTGCAGAGTAACATTCTCAGAGACAACACTCAGGAGTAGTTCAGGGGTAAAACCAATGATCATTTCCAAAGGCATTATGAACAAAGCTTTGCGAAATATGCCTGTCTCCATTTTAGACAGTTACTTTCTGAGCAGGAAATGAATTCATAAATTCCTCATGCTTTCAGGGTAAAGGACCCATGTTACAGGGAAAGATTCCTGTTACAAAGAGTTAAGTCTCATGCTGTATGGCCTCAAATTACTTCAGACACTTTGTACTGAAAAAAATACACAAAAAGGTAAAAATTATGTCTCAGATCCACAGATGCACGACATGGGACCCAGAAGAGATGCATTTTTACGTGCCCTATTGTATGGATGTAACCAGTGTGGTTTCTATTCCTGCTTTGCTCGGTATTAAAGACCTATATAGCCAAGTATTGTATATTAGAGATCTTCCTTGATTTTTTCTTTTTTATTGCTTTCTTTTTGTTAATGATTTATTTCCCATTTTTTAATAAGGAATATTTCCTTTCTCTACAAATATTTCACGCTAATAATTGGACTATGTCTTACACAAAGTTCAGCATCCAAGTGATCAACACTGTGCCATTTCAGAGTACTCTGCACCCCAGAGGCAGAAATGGGCAACATTCCCCAAAAATGTTGTTTACCGCCTTCAAGTCTTACTGTGGACAGTTTTATACTGATCTTAAAAAGGGATGGTAGGACTTAGGGTGCTATGGCCACTAATTTAGATTTGATCCCCAGTGGTGGAAGGTCTGCAATTCATCTTCAGACACTCGTGTTTCTGTAAAGGTAGCCCAAGCTCAGAAAATTAAATTCCACCTGACCTTGCAGTAAGCAACATGGCTCTATGAAAGCTTTATTGGTCACATAACAGTGCTGAAACTGTAGGAACACATGGCAGTGACTGACCATGCTGTATGGATACACTGAGGTCCACACTCTGAGGTAATGACTCCTGGTCTTTTCCTTGAGTGTTCCTCTCAAAGGTACTTCAAGCTGCTCAAAGGGCTATGTAGCAGTAGCTCCTCTAATTTGTATAGGAATTGTAAATTCTATCTTGTTTTGCAAGTAACCATACTTATCATATAAGTTCAGTGGAACATGGCAACCTCCTACAGCATGGGATAATCTTTTCTCTTAGGAAAAAGTATCATCCAAAGCCATAATAAGCTTACCAGCTGTTTCTGTCGTCAGTGTGTCATAAGAGATCATGCACACATTACCCACTCCCTTCAGAATTTATAGTACATGATCTCTTTATGCAGCTATTCTATTCTTTATCTTCTCCTATTGTGCTCCATTTTGGGGTTTTTCATATTCAAAATTTCAGCTTGAATAGAATGTATACTCAAGAAAGGATAAAAGCTGATGTTTTCTGCTCTTTCCCTTGCACTTTGAAACAACTGAAAAGAAGAGGAAATACTTTGGGAGCTACAGAATCTGTATCCCAGAATGCCAAAATTAAGCTTGCATAAAAACTTTAATTATGAAAACACCACATTTACAGAGGGTTTTCTTTTGTATCTTTGTCAACTTGCATAGATTTTATTCTGAGGAAAACAGAAATTCATTTACTATAAAAATTAACTGAAAGCAGAAATAAGAAAATCAAAGTATCTGAAGTGTCTTCATGAAATAACACAGTACAGCAGACATGGCTCTTTGCCTCCTTTGAAATATCCTATTTGATATGAAATAGTACATAACCAAAAGGAACTCCACACTTCTTACTAATAAATTATTTTTTTATTTGTATTTTGTTGATGTGGTGACCTGTTCTGTTGGACTTCAGGGTACCAAATTAATTCCAATATCTTGCTGAAAATCCAGAAGCATATGTCAGGCAGTTGGACCATTGTAGGTCACTTCCAACTTGAAATTATTCTATTCTATTCTATTCTATTCTATTCTATTCTATTCTATTCTATTCTATTCTATTCTATTCTATTCTGTTCTGTTCTGTTCTGTTCTGTTCTGTTCCAGCTCTTCATATACAGTAGTCATGATGATCATGTAGTAATGGCTGGTTGGATGACAGCATCAAATGTAGTTGTAAGCAGTGTTTGCTATATAATTCCCCTGCATGCCTTGGGTATGTAAGTATGTCTTCAAACACATGGATTAACCCACTCTTGAACTCAAAAAAGTGTATTCACGTACCTTAAATCCACACAGCACACAGAAAAAATTTATTTAAACTGAAATTTGAAAGTAGAGCTTCAGGCATGGACTTGCAGGAATACTTGGAAAAGAGCTGAAGACCACTGACCTGGCACCCTCCAATGCTGTGAAAAATAATCAGGATCTATGTACAAAACAGCAACATCTTCTGTACAGTAATCCTGTGAAAGTCTGTCCAAATGGTAAATTTTCAGGACAATGATTCCACCAAACATCCTACTCACCTTAATCAACATTATAAGTAACCCAAATGTCATTTGCTGAGATTTTATTCAATATTCCCACACATATTTTCCATCTACTGACAGTAATTTCTCCTCATCTGCATATTCAAAGCAGAACATACAAATAAAAAGGTAAGTCATTACTAAAATTTTCTCCCTAAGCACTGTCCTAGAAGACATCTTATGACAATCTTTAGCTACTCACTCACTCTCATTACACAGAAAAAAAATACAAGAGGTCTGATCAATGGAAACAGAAACTTGTCTCCATAAACTTTCCAGAACAGCTACTGGATGTTTTGTTTCTTCTCAAAGTTGTTCAGTAATCTTAGAGGGCAATTGACTATATGTAACAATGGGCACATTGAATCAAAAGATAAACACAGCATTAAGGTGCTGGACATTGCATGAACTGTATATAACTACTAGATATGAAATTGTGAGGATTAGGAAATCAAGTGCTACGTGGCTGGATTTAAAGCAGAATATCTTGGGCATATTCAAATTTTAGACTCCAGCTGTTCCAAACAACCAGCTCATTTTCTTAAGCTTCTCTCCAGCCTGCAGTCCAGAACTGTTCCCTAAACACAACCAAACAACTGTTTGTTAAAACATTTCCTCATAATTTGTTCTGTATCTGTGAAATACCTGCATCTCCTGGTAGATAGCTGTTTATTCATCTGAAATAAGCAGAAGTGATCTCTGAAACTGCAGACAAGTGGATTTTTAATGGACTGCAACAGGGGATGACTTGTGTAAGTGAAAGAAACAGGACAACCAGACCCATCTTTGAAAATTACATGTAGTCTAGTTCCCTTAATGTTCTTTGACAAATCTAGGTACTTTAAGCTTTTAGGAAGCAACAGAGTTTTTTCTTTTCTTTATCTCTTTGTTTTTTAACACAGGTATCACACACACAGTGTAATTAGGTTATGAGCAAAATGCAGTCATCATCTGAATAAGAAAACATGTACATTCAAACCTCTAAGGAAAGAGTGCATGATTCTTCAAAATAAGTGAGAGGCCTTGGTTAAGGGGTAAAGAGAGAGTGAGTGAGAGATATGAATTGTTGACTATATTGAAGAAGTGATTTCAACAAGCAGTTAATAAGGCATAGAGGGCGGGGCCTCTGTGAAATATCCTTCACCCAAGTGGATGGCTTTGTAGGAGGAAGAGTTTTGTTTACCAGAGCTGAAAAGCTAGAGTAAAAAAAAAATGAAGTCACAATCACAGAGTAAATAAGCACTCTGATGCTCTAAAACACACCACTGCTGGCTAACCTGACAGGTTAGATCTAAGTTACTTGCTTATACTCTGTCATTTTAAACAGCATGGTAGTGCTAACTGCAGTAAAAATAGATCTTGGCATTGACTCTGTGCATTGCATGTGTTGGAGAGGTGCCCACGGTTTCATTTTGCAACCATAGGGGTCTAGTCTTTTGTCAATGTGTGTGCACAACTTCTTTAACATTAAGAAGAAAATGTGTGTTCATCCACAGGCAAAGAGGTCCAAAGAGCTTGTGCTAGTATTCACGACACAATTAAAATCAGGTTTAATCCTCCTCATTCGGTACATAAAAAATCTAGTATAGTTGTACAAAAGCTTTTATTTCAGCCATGTATAGGAGACAGAAATTAATAATTACACTTATAGTCAAACAGTGTTCTTCATGTTCACATTCTGTGACATGAAATCGACAGCATTTAAAAATCCTCTGTCACAATTAAAAAGAAAAATTCCATCCAGAGTAGATCTTTGGCTTCTTGTCAGTGTTTTGAAATACAAAAAAAATTCCCAACAGACAGGTGTAGAAACCGCATTAACTTATATCACACAGAAGAGGCCTGTTCAGTTGCAGTTTTGCTATTTCCTTGTATATTTTGGTGACCTTGAGAGAAGATGGATATACTCAAATGCTAAAATGCCTAGCTGAATGACATTTTCAAAGCAAGCACAGCTGAAGGAATGCCAGCTGACAGTGCTTCCCTCTAGCCCACAGTCTAGCATGAAACCTGCCTGAGTACCCTACAGAGCTACATGGGTACAAAGAGAAAGTCCAAGAAAGGAAACAGTCAACAAGATCTGCTTCTTACATCCCTGCCTAGGAGACAGGAGGAAGCACACCATATATTTCTGTTTCCTACATCTGTCTCCTTCATGCTTACAAACTTCTACTGTAGCAGTAAAGCAATATATGACACTGTTTAAAGACATAATGTATTTAGCATTTTTCCTGTTTTGGATGTTTAGTAAACCAGACCTGCCTGCATTTTATTTTTATACCATTCTCCTGCTGTGTGGGAGAAGTCAAACATGCTTAGGGCTGTTTATGAAAACGAGACAAAAGTACAGGATAGTCAGCTCAAGACAAAGCTAAGTCACATACAATTGTTACTTTAGATAAACAATGAAAAATACAGTATCAAATTCCCCAATTACGTTATTGGATAACACAAATGTGCAAAATTTGAACTTATATAGAACCCTTTAGAAAAGTTTTAGCAGTTTGGAAAATAGATGGGGTACATACAGAGGAAGGATTAAAGGAAGATTTAGCAGCAGTTGGGCCAGTGACATCAAAGGTTTCTTGACATCATTGGCAAAACTTCCATTTGCACTGGATTGTGTCTTTACCTGAATCTTTCAGAAATGGACCCCTAAACAACAGAACTAAAACTTGGGTAGATTTGAGAATGCTGGATGTAGTCGGAGAAAGAAGGAAAGAAGAAAGAAAAAGAAAGGAAGGAAGGAAGGAAGGAAGGAAGGAAGGAAGGAAGGAACCATTTTGTAACAGAAGTTAGAATAAAATTTTAATAAATTTAAGAGTGAAAGTAACAAACACCAGTAACAAAAGCCAACATCAATGGCAGTGAGAGAGAGGTGGAAAAAACATAAGGCTAAATGCAGGGCCTAAATACAAAGTTACACAAAAAAGAACTATGATTTCAGGTAGCATGGAAGAAAAGTGGCACTGGCTGGAATGACTGTTCTATCTTGGAAAAATTATAAAGTAAGCAAACAGGAAAAAAAGAGAGGAAGATATAAACAGTAGAAAAAAATGAAGGTTGATAAGGACAAAGGTTATGTCTCTGGTGGTGGTTGGAAACAAAGATTACAAGCCTCATTAACAAGGCAAATAGTGCAGAGGGAATAGCAGAGAAATTTCCAACTTGGAAATCTGGAAACCTTGATAGAGATATGTGATCTTTGTAGGTCAATAAAATTTTATGCACTGTGATGGCTCAAAGGGATAGAAGGTGATGTGCTCTAGAGGAAGCTGCTTCAGACTGTACCATAATTTCCATTGTATGTGTAGGACTTCTCCTTCTAAAGCATCATTTAAGTAGATCATCTCTTAAGGAAAACATATGGCGCAAACAATTCCCTTACAGAGACTGTTTGAAAAGCAGTTTTGGGCTTTGGGACCAATTTCTGTATCATGCCACATTGGTTTGCTTGTGTCTTTTTGATGACTAGATTAGGAGATAGATGCTTTGCCTGCTGTGAGCTCTTCTGCTATACCTCACTCAATTACAAGTGCTAGCTTACTAGAAAAGACACTTGCAAGATGTCATGTGTTCCTCAGCTTCAGAGCTAAAAAATCTTTTCTTGTATTTGCTATTTAACACTGTCTTTTAAGTAGTTTCCCATTTCTTTCTTAAATCTTCTTCTGACCTTGCTGTTTTGTAATTGGGAAATATTGTGCAGCACCTGTTTGAATGGCATTCACAATACCCGTGAATACCTGCTGTTATTCCATCTGAGTTCAGTGGAGTTAAAAAAAGGACAAACAAGCCCTATACCTTTCTTTCCTTCATTGCTCACCTATTCTTATTGTACTTATTGTACAATATTTAATTGTACAATATTGTACTTATTGTACTTACTGTAAAAGGAGGAAGTTTTCTGTTAAAAAGCCCCAAATTTATACAGGTGCTGTGTCATCAATTCTATTAATGAGCCGAATAATATCACTTTAATCCCATCCATACATTTCAAAATATCAAGTAAACATGACCTTGATAATCACCGTGAAAACAAACATTTGACCATTCTACTAGGGCTTTGCTTCTGGTAAACTGAGTGACTATGAAATCACTCTCAAGTCTGGAAAGCACCATTTTAGGAAGAAAAAAATTCAAACTGTATGTACATACTGAAAATTCATGTCTCAATTTAAGAGGATATTTCATAGTTAATCCATTTTTAGCTGGATTACTAGGAAAAAAGATAACATTCTGCTACTTTTAAATTCTGACCCTCTTATCTTAGCTCATATGGAGATCTCTATTGTCATTTTATCCTTTTTTAAGAAGCTTCAATGTAAACTGAATGAAAAATAGGCTTTCAAAATAGATGTGTATCACCAATTAAAGCCTTTGTTTTGTAAAAGGTGGTCATATATGTATTGAAAATATTGCTTTTGTTTGGCCTTTTAAATGAATTATTCTGTTTTCATGTAAGAAAGAGCTTAGAGTCATGTAAAATAAAATATTTGTGCAGATTCATTGTTAACAATCTAATTAAAGATTTATTCCCTTAATAGATTTAGTTTTGCTTTTTTGAGTAAGCATAAAGCTCACTAGTCTGTTTGAAATCAGACTTTCATCCCTTTCTGGTTCCTATAATTTCCATTTTTATAAGACATGAATTTAAATTTCACTGTCCCTTATATGAAATTTCAGACTTTTATTGTATTTATCAAATCTATTACAAATTTTACCAGCCTTATATCTAATTAAGTTTCTGAGCCGGATCTTGTATTTTCATTGTATGTCAAATTTATTGGCATTTTCTCATCTACACAAACAATGACAATTCTTAAACAACAGAATGATAACCAGGAGCTGAAACACACATCAACATACTGTGCTTTACATAAATAATACTTTGGTTGAGTTATCATAATTGTCCTTGAAAATGTTACTAGTCTAAAGATAAAATAGGGTAATGTGGCTTTGATCAGGTGCTGATCATGAGTCAAGTTCCAGATGTGGCTTTTCACACTGTCTCCCATAACATCCTTACAGGTAAGCCTAGGAAGTGTGGGTTAGATGAGTGGACAGTGAGGTGGACTGAGCTGAATGGCAGAGCTCGGAGGGTTGTGATCAGTAGTTCAGAGTCCAGTTGGACACCTGTAATTAGCAAGGTTCTGCAACGGCAATTTACCAGTCCACAGCATTTTATCATATTTGTAAGATCAAAATCTTGATATTGTTATGAAACATATGCAAAATTGTAATTATTGTAGTAGGATATAAGAAAGATGAGAAGCTAAATATCTACTCAAAGCTAAGCTAACAACCTGTTTAATTTGTTTCTTCTGTCTTTCATATATGTGCTTACTTCTTTTCAATAAGGTAAAAGCACTGTTAAAGCTACAACAGAGGCTATTTTTGTACTGCTTCCAAATTGGCAGGAGCTAGCAAGTACAAGAAGTCTTACACGAACATCCCAGAAAGACTTCCAACCCAATTTCTAAACAGTGTTCTATTTAAAGATTTTCTATTTTTCTTAAGAAGAGTAAAAGCATAAAAGAGTCACAATTAACTTTCTATTACCCATAGATATATTTTTTCCCAGTATGTCATTTTATCATATTCTTAACTGAAAAAAAAAAATCCCTCTTCCTGTATATTTACAAACATATTCAATTCCATTTTCAGTAAGTGATAAATTTGCTTAGAATATTTTTATACAGTTTGTGTTATCTCTAGTTTTGCTTTATTCAAATTAAACCAGCCCTTCCAACGCCCCAGGAACATAAGAATTTATAAAGTGTAAGTCACTTCATTGTTTTGAAGCAATGTCTGAAAGGAATGAGTGTACCCTCGGGCTACAGGACAACACTGGAGCTACGCACTGAAAAATTCATTGGTCAGCAACACATAAGCCTGCTCTGGCCTCAATCTGAGACTAGATTTAAGTCTGGAATTAAAAATTGAGTGAGTCTATAAGCACATATACTTCTGTGAGGATGAGTTTTTTATTAGGCATCTGAGTCCAAAAATTGCTATCTATCCCCTCATTTTGAATGCAGAGTAATGGACTGTATTGAATACAAAACAAGATGCAAGAGCTGCATTTGCCTCAATCAATTTTTTTTTATAAGGTCTCATGATGCAACATTTTATGTACATCCCTTGAATCCCAAAATCCATTCTTGTCACATACAGAGAGGCTTGCAATAGGTCAAAAGAAATACAGTTGCTTTTAATAAACTGTTAAACTGTTTGTGGTCCTCTTCAGATGCAATGTGGCTGGGCACCAGCTGTCAGTGCTTGACCATCAGGGCATGAAGCAGTTGACAGCATGATTAAATTCTAAGATGTATTATCTACTTTTTTTTTTTATGCAAAACCATCAGTGACTCCGATGCTGTCCTGTGCATAATAATGACATAGAGGACCCCATCTCACAGTTACAGTTGTAGACGAAACAACTTATAGGTTGTTTACAATAAACAAATATAATAGGTAAATATAAGAGGTAAATATAAATAAATAGGCTGTTTACAGTAAACATTCAGGTTTATAGCACCTTAATGTCAAGAAGCGATGTCTTTCTTACTGTGCAAAGATCATCTAATAAACTGGAAGGATTTCTCTTTACCTGCACATGTTGAAGATACTGTTTTTGGCACTCAACAAATAAGAGCCCAAAGATGGACATTTTTACGAGGTGAATCTGATTTCTAGAAATACAGTAGATAAGGCATTTATTTTTTTTTTCCAGATTATCTCTGTGAGACATTTGTGGGCTCTCACAAGCTGTCCTCTGTGATTATGGATTATTCTTTTCTAAATTGGATGAAGAAGGCAGACTTGTTTAGCTATCTGTGCTTCACAAAACAGTTTCTCCTGCTCAGTTAAAATTAGGTATTTATGACAGAAGCCAGCAAGTAGCCAAGAAGGTCTATTTAAAGTTCTCTGGCAAGTGTTCCTTCTTTGTATACCTCTTACCAACTCCCCGACATTCCCCAGGATAGGGCAGTAAGCAGATCACAGGCTAATTTAATTTTTCTGGCAGGTCTTTCCTGTCTCCTCCTTTCCCAAAGACCCTGAAGCTATCATTCATCATGAGGCCAGAAGCAAACATGTCAGACAAGCAAAATGCCGGTGTTTTCCATTATGTGACAGCTGCACATCTCTTCAATGTACACAACTGGGTACGCCAGCTCAATGCTTATACTGGAACAGACACGCAACCATGCAGAAAAGAACAGCGTATACAACCTTCAACTGAACACATGAGTGTCTGACACTGAACTGAAAAAAATCGCTTTATATTTTATTAAATAACCCACTTTTTTCCTTGAGAAGCTGGCATTCTCTCTCTTCCTTATATTTTACCTTATAATTAAACCTTATAATTAAAAGCAGTGCTCAGTGTACTTACTTTAAAAGTTAGTAGCTTAATTAATATTAAAGTAAACAGAGAAATGAAATTACAATGTAAAGACTGCAGACACATCTTAAAACAATAAAGTTGAGCCTTTAAAATTATGTATGCATTGGCTTTGCATGAAGTCCTTTATTCAGCAAGCAGAACACTTGCTGAAACTTGGTATAAACTATGCTGAATAACAAAACATCTAAACAGGGGCTAGAATTTTAAAAAGTAGATGCATTCAGCCCACACCAAGATTTCATTGAGTGGGTAGCACAGTCTGAAATAAATGTTCCCCCCTGCTTTCATGCAGGCAGGTCACACCTGCACATCATAAGCAGGCAAAAGGAGAGGGACCTTATGTCTTCAGTCCAAGGGGATTTCAGCAAACCTTTGCAGATGATTTCACCTCAAAATAACTTGAAAGAATTTGGGAGCTTTGTCTCTTCTCCCTCTAATTGTTTACTTCTGAAGCAAAGCAGCGAAACAAGAGAGCAGATGTCTACCACCACAAAGAATGCTACAGTCTTAAATTATCAAGATGAGCCTGAGCAGCATCTAAGTGAACCAAGCTCAAGATATCTTTTTGCCAAGAGACTGACTTGGTTGACTACAGTAATCCCTTCTGATTTCTAAATTAATCTAATGCAGTTTGGATAATTACACTACAGTATAGTTTAACTTCTGACAAAGTCAGTATTTGGCCTGAAAACTGGTCAGAAATGTTTTGATAAATGTTTTATTATATGCAAGTAACTGGCATTACAGTTAATGGTCAGTTCAGATATTTTTCAATTTAAAAGTTGTGAAATTATACTCTTTCAATATCAAAACTGTTCTTCTTCCAAAATTCAATTTAAACCCAAAAAGATAGAAGAGGCTGAAACTAAAAAAAAGCTTTCAAAATGCCCACAATATTTTAAATTACCAAATCCATCATTTTTGTCTCATTTATTAGCTAATGAACTTTTTCAGAATTTTCACTTGTGCTTCTTGTGGGAACAGAGAAGCTTTTCCTAAGAGACAACTTATGAAATAGGTTCTCACAAAGTGACTTTTGAAAGAAAAGAGGCTCTCTATATTTAATTGGTTTCTCATTAGGGGCAACTTTTACAGTTTATGCAGCCACACCAGAGAAGTATGACCACTCCTTTGCCCTCTTGCAGCAGCTCATGGAAGGCTGGGAAGGGAAAAACAGCCATTATTTGTTCAGCCAGTGGGTGGACCCAGCAATGTCCATGACCTGCACGGCACTGAACTGAGTATCTTCACCAGCTGGAAGGAAAAATGATGTCTTAGGACATCAAGGAGCAAGGAACTTCCCTCAGAAAGGGAAAGGGAACACAAGAAGATTTGGTAATAAACTGCAATTCAGTCATACTCTTGTTCATGTATTTTTCCCATTGCTTCTACAACAGAACAACAGCAGAACAACAACGTCATAAATTCTGCCAAGCATGAGGCCAAAAATCCTAGGAGATTATCAAATTTAGAAAAAAAATTAGCTGATTAAATATTTACATTTGAAAAAACATGAAATGAGAAAACACTACAAGAAGCTTCTCCTTTCTTAACATACACTTCCCAGTGAAAGAGATCAGATAATCTGGTAAATTTTATCTAAATTTCTATGTTCCAAAACATGCAAAAATTCAAATACTAATACTTTTGTTATAATCCTGTAGGTCCTTCCATATTCTAAAGATTCTAAAAAATAATCAGCAATAGCACAGAAATTGAGTTTTGAACAATGATCTACTGCTGAATGCAGGAAGTATCGCTTCAGCAGTCTTCTAACTTTGGATCCCACAATAATGAAAATTAGAAACTGTTCCAAATCCCTCAGATTAATCCTCATGCTATGCACAGTGTTGGCACTAAGTACTCTAATCAAGCCAAAGTTTATACATAGAATGGAAGAAATTCTAACATGATGAGTTGTCTTTCTGGACTTTTTCCTATGATGTCTACTGCATGGACCAACTGCAGAGGTAGATCTCTCAATATGATCAGGATTGGAAGAGAATGCTTTGAGGTGGAGAAAAGGGTCAGTGGAGTCTGCTTCATTAACACAGTCTGAGGCATCATTAAGATTTTTTTTTTCTTGCAGTCACATACACTTAGTCAAGAATTCATAACAAACACATTCACAGCATAACACAGAAAAAAAGGTGATCTGTGTAAGTTTTGTAGAAATACAATGTAGTAAGGAGTCTCTACCTGAACTGTCATTAGTAGTTGTTTTTTTAAGATAAAGAACATATCTTACCAGACTGATGGAACTACCTCTCCCTCCCACTGAGAACTAAATATCCTCCTCTTGACAACTACAGCAGTAGTATGCAAGTCAAAGTAATATCAGGATACTCTTAGAATTGTTTCTACCTTGTTTTAATGTTACTAATAAACCGCTGGATATAAGCATAAGATCCACATGATCAGTAAATCCAGGATGAAAACAGATGGAATAGTAAGATAGTAAGGATAATAATTTATGGGAAGATTTCTACCATACATCACAACTTGTTTTGCCTCTATTGCAGTTACGAAAAGAGAGATCAAACTTGCCAGAATAAGCAGAAATACATTAAAATTTATCTGCCTTATTGCATCTTGCAATTGCTTCCAGTGGAAGGGGAAGGGAGAAATCATTCAGCATTTTCTATGGTCCTCTTTCCTTTCCAGAAAGTGCAACCTTTTTTCTTTCACAGTATGAGCTATAAGTATTCATCATCTCATTCAAAACAGTATTTCCAGGTTAATATAATAAATGATGCCTTTATTATCTGTGAATGAATATGATTTATCCACCTTTCAAAACTGGTAAATGGAAGGAAATTTTAAAAGTTCAGTTTATCAAATAGGGTTATACTTTAGACAGACTTCTGTCCTCTGCTGGTTTTTGTGCTGTCTGCTTTTGTAACTTAATTTCACCCAGAGGTTCATCAAACATGTGTTTTAATCACTCAGGTAAATTCAATCTTTTTTTCTGTGGCATCCCAGTCACCATGACATTTCAGACATCTCTATTCCAGATGATCCCAGTACTTCCAGTCTTTTGCCATGTACATGTGCATGACCTAGATGAAGGCTATATTCACAGAATACTTTCTGTCCTGATTTGAGGTAAAACAGAACTAATTTTCTGTTCAGTAATTTTACTTTTTCAGCTAGGCCTCTTTCTAACGAACTAAACTCTGAAATTAACAGCATGTTGTTCAGAAACTGTTCACTTTCACAGTGATAAGACCTGATTGTACCAAGGGATGGTATGCAGAGAGGCCCTTGCTTACACTTATTGCTATAACAACCAAGGTCAGGCAAATTTGTTATTTGCCCCACTGAAGGGTCGGTAGTGGAAAAGCGTGGAGGGGTCACACCTGTAGGGAGGAGCGGACAGGACAGGTGGCCCAAAACTGACCAACAGGGTATTCCATCCCATCTGCATCATACTCAGAATAAAAGCTGAGGGATCAAAGGGTCAGTTCCTCTTCCTTCTTCTTCCTTCAATGGCCGAAGTCCAAGGAGGACCCTGTCTGTTCGTCTGCTTTTGATCCTGATCCGAGCGTTCCTGACTCCAGATCTGGAATCCGGCTCCTGGTCATCACCAAGTCCAGCCTGGGACTTTCCCTTGTGTCTGCTGGTGATGTGATCATCCTAGGAGCTTGATACGGTTTTGTATATACTGTATACTTTTTTTTTCTTTTTTCCCTTTTATTATTATTTTTTATTATTTCATTATTTATTTATATTTTCATTAAAGTAGTTTAGTTTTTTCTAAACTCTTTTTTTTTATTCCTTTTTCTTTTCCCCCCTTTCCTCGTTCCCTTAGAGGGGGGGAGGGAGGGGGCCATCTGTCGTTCTGGTTGGTCAATTCGGTCAAAACCACAACATTTTCTCACAGGATTTCACTCCTTTCCCTCAAAAGCACCTCACTGACATTTACACGAGAGTTGGAAAATTAGTGTTTTATGTCTTAGGGATACATTTTTCATTCAGTTCAATGACACACTGGAATAATTTAACTATTTATAGCAAGTTCCTTTCGTAAAACAGCAGCTGTCAAAACAGGCTTGATTGTGAACTAGACCCCCCAAAACAAAAATCACACAGGACTTAAAAGTCAATGCTCTCATTGTTCTCTGCAGAATATCTGTAGAAATGACAACCTATAAATGGCATGTTTAATAGCACAGGGGTTTTATATTCTGCTGCTTGAGATTAAGGACAAACAATAAACATGGAGTTCCATAAAAGCCACCAAACTTGGTTTATGCAAGGTTATTTTGGATTGGTATTTTAACCTTTTGTGAATTGTCCATAGGTTTAGATTATTTTTAATTTATTTGATACTATATGGTAGTTTTCTCAATTTTATATTAATTTTAAACTTAAATGTAAACAGAGATAATACACTAGTAGAAAGAGTATCTATTATAATCAACTTTTAAAAATGTTACAGATGTCAAGACTATAAATCAACATATTCCCACCAAGTCTTGTCATGTTACCTTAACTTTTACCATGTTTTCTCTTATGGATCTCTCACACCATGCAAATTTGAGCATTTAACTCAGCTGTATTAACCAGCTAGAGACCCAAGGTTCCTCATACACACAGTGGAGAGAGAGGAGTTTCCTATCCTGTGCTTCACAGCAAGGACATAGCAGAAAGATTCACAGTCTGTCTGTAGAAATGTACTTATGTGTATTTAAATGCCCTTCATCATGCATGTTTGAAGTGTGACGGACACCAATACTCAACTTATAGACTTGTGCCGACTGTACGGGCTTATACTCCTCTAGATACTATCCAAAGTCTCCTAGCAAATTTACACTTTCAGGAATTGATCCCAGGGCCACTAAATGTAAAGGTAACCTTTACATGAGGATCTTTGAATTTTGGATGTAGACACCTGTTTTTAGCACTAATGATCCTAATTTTTTTGTTTATCAGTGGAAATATTTTGACAGTGAAATAAAACCAAAACCTTCTCCATACTCTTTTTACTTAATATGTGTTCATGGAACAGTTAATTGACTAAATATAAACTCTCATTCAAAAAATTCATAATGACTTCTGCTATTGTTGTAAGCACTACTAATGTTTAAGAAAACAGAAGTTCCTAAAAAATTTTTGGAGAAGTTTTATCTACTCTTTATTTAAACAGAGGTGTGTCTAAAGCTAGTGGTTCAATGAATTGATAGTTGGAAGTAGCAAGTCCTGGAAGTACCTAGCTTATACTGGATGCTATGCTAATTTTATTACAGTCAACATTTCAAAAAAGGACCATTGCTTTTAAATAGGACTTTAGCTCCCCAGCTTATTGCTACATTCTCTCTGAACAAACTCGAGCCATAGAAAAAAATAATTTCGAGATTCTAAAATCAACTACAAAGTGAGTAAGCACCTAACAAAAGTCTACGTTTATTTTCTCTTTCATTTCTTTCATCCTCAAAAAAGATCATAATGCCAATTTTCAAATAAGAGTTTCTATAATGTATTAGTTTGTTTGTAGAATCCTTCTTTTGGTGTCATACATTAACTGAGAAACCTACAAGCAACTCTGAGTTTATTCAGACAATATATATGTGTGTGCACCAAGACATTATATTTTTGTCCTATTCAGATACACAATTTAATTGTATAAATACATGAACTATTATGATGATGTCCATAAGACTCTGTGTGGAAACATGCTTTTATTTGCAGCAAAAAGTAGAAACACTGTGAAAAGAATTATTTGAATTACAGAGCTACTGTATTAGCATATTAATTTGGTTGGTTTTTTTCCTCCTGAAAGTCGCTATCTGAAGAATAGCAAATCATTTAGAAAAAAAGGCAACTAAGAAATGAAATTCAGGGTTAGAGCTGTGTGATTTTGCATAATTTGTGTGTTCAGTGTTGGGTTTCATAAAAGAAATGTAAAAGAGGTGTTCATTAATCTTGTTAGAGGTCAAAACCAAATCATCCTTTACTACAAGCTAAGGTGAACCAGTGGTGTAAATCAAAACTCACTGCCAGCCAAGTAATATTTTCTGCATTGCAATACTCAGAAATACATTTATTTTGTTAGAATTACTTGCCATAAAACTGACTGGCCCAACCTGTTAAAACAAAAAGTACTGCACATTTATACTACAAAGTATTTTTCTGACGAGTCTACACATATAAAAAAGTCAGAATTTAAATACAATTCGACTAATCGTACTTTCCTATATCAAACAGGATTTTTTATCTTTACTTGTATCTATGATACGTCATTACCTTGGTATTCACTTCCCCTGACAATCCAAAAGGCCATGGAAATCAAGCCTGACCCAATTCAGCAAACCCGTTACTTCAGTTTTTAGTGACGAAAATATTTTTCTGCCACACTCTCTCCCACATAGAATTCCTCTGCTTGAATTACCAGTTATTTTATCAAGCTATGCTCTTTAATATGCAGGCAAGTGCCCGCTAAACCAGACACATGTCAAACCTTTGCACATGTTGACTTTTCCAATTAAATTAAAATTTATATTTTAAAACATCACAAAGAACACCTGTTAGAAGAAAAAGGGAAAGAGTTTATATAAAAGACTCATGGCCCATATTTTTAAGATTTTACAAATCTCACAGATTTCCAGTTTGAAGATTGATGCTTCCTACTTAAATTGTCATTTTCACTACTATCAGCTGGATAAAAACTCACACAGTCGACATTTACCTCTGCCTTCCCATTAGAACTGGGAAAAGGAGAGTTAAATGTCTGACATAGAATCATAAAATCATAGAATTATCTAGGTTGGAAGGGACCTTTATGATCATCTAGTCCAATCATCAACCTAACTCTGACAAAAAATCCATCACTAAACCATGTTCCCCAGCACCATGTCAACCCGTCTTTTGAACACCTCCAGGGATGGTGCCTCAACCACTTCCCTGGGCAGCCCATTCCAATGTCTGATAACCCTTTCAGTGTAAAAATTTTTCCTAATATCCAGCCTGAACCTCCCCTGGCGCAACTTGAGGCCTTTTCCTCTAGTCCTGTCACCTGTGACTTGGGACACGTTTTGTACTGCTCACCATGACTGATATCAGGAAAGGTCTATGCCAATTCAACAAGGAATAACAGATATCCAAGTATGCAACATTTAATTTCTCATTAAAAGATCATGAAAAGTATATCTTTTTGCTCTGAGATAATAATTAGTGAATTACACTTTTATTATTTTACATACACTTCTTTCACTCCTTGTATTTTTTTTAAAAAAGTTATATGTGTCAACCAGAGAGAAAAGTAATTGTTTTCATTCTGCCCAAGCATTTTTCTTCATTATTTTTGACAAATGTAAGTTTATCTTAGGCTTTTCTACCAGTTGTGTGGATGATAACAAAGATTTATAATGCTTCATGTAACAGGCTAGAGCATCACTGAGGGGTAATAATAAATGTTAGAAGAAACAGTCATATAAGGATATATTGAGAAAATGTCAACATTATTATGCTAGCCACACCACAATCACATTCAGTTTCTTATGATAAAATATAGGAAACCCACCTTTTGAATCCTGTATTTCATTGTCTGTGAACTCTGAGAGTTTATTTGCAATTATTATTCAGAATTACTCATTTTTAAGAGTGAAAATATTGTAGTGCTATAAGTAATGCAAGATGAAAATAGAAAAAGGGTAGTATTTGATTTGTAAATTTATCATCACTTACCTTCTCTGCTGATTGGGCCGTACCAAAAAAGATTGGAATAAAAGCTAACCAAATTATGCAGGTTGTGTACATAGTAAATCCAATGGGTTTTGCTTCATTGAAGGTCTCTGGAACCCCTCTTGTTTTAATAGCATAAACAGTGCATGTGACCATCAAAAGAATACTGTATCCAAGGGAACAAATGAGAGAAAGATCTGAAATATCACATTTGAGAACTCCCCTGGCATTTTCTGGTTCAAGTGTCCTCTGCTCTCCATAGTCTACGATGATATGTGGTGGATCGATAGCAAACCAGATGAAGACTCCAATAAGCTGCATGGATATGAGGCTGAAAGTGATCACCAGCTGGGAAGCTGGACTAATAAATTTGGGAGCTGTGACAGATTTTTTGCCTTGTTCAAATATTCTGTGAATTCTGTTTGTTTTGGTAAGCAAGGCAGCATAGCTGAAACACATGCCCAGTCCTAAAAAGATCCTTCGAAACGAGCAGACCACTGTATCAGGAGTCGCAATCATTAAAAAAGTAATGGAGTAACAGAGAAAAATCCCAGTCAAGAGCACATAACTGAGCTCCCGTCCAGAGGCCCTGACGATTGGTGTGTCGTTGTACCGCACAAATGTCACAATCACGAAGGTGGTGGCAATTATACCGAGAATAGCGATGAAGACCGGCACGATGGCCCAAGGCGAATGCCACTCCAGTTTGATTATAGGGATAAGCTGGCAATCCGTACGGTTGGCGTTTGGTCTCTTATTGATGGGGCACAGTTCACAGTTGAATTCATCCACCTGGTAATGGTAGCCCTCACAGCGTTCGCAGTGCCAGCAGCAGGGCACTCCCTTCACGGTTTTCTTTCTTTCCCCGGCTTTACAGGGCAGGCTGCAGACAGATGCTGGATGAGTGTGTTGTCTATTAGCCCACTGCATGTCTTCTACCTGTAGGTATAAAAAATTAATGAGCCTTCTATTTTCCCCCCATTTATAATATCCTAATCCTGGCCACAGGTTTGTCATAAATCACTACATGCTGACAGTACAAATACAGTTTACCATAATAAGAAACCTGTTTCTTTCCCTTGTATTGACTTTATAAAAGTGTTAAATGATTGTCTCCAATAAATCATTCATGCCACAGGCTTGATGAGTGTCATTAGTTTCTATTTACCTCTTTGCTGCTGACCAAATTGACATCAGTAAAGATATTTATTGACTCCAGGCTAGTTTAAAAGCAAAAAAGCCTGTACACAGTGCTTTAAAAGTTAACCACATGTAAATATAAATAAAAGTAGTTCTCAAACATTTAATTACAAAATAAGGCTATGTGGGTTTCAGATGAGTTTCTGGTATGGTAAAGAAATAGATTAAAATCTCCACTCTAGTGGAACAAAGAGTGCCGGAAGAAAGATCTGTGATGCCACCTATTCCACCAATGTGGATATTTTATATTTTTCCACTTTCCAAGTCTTGAAATGCATAAGAGACTTTTGTTTACATTTCTAGAAGACAAAAATAAATATATACTGCTTTCTGAATAATAATGGAAAAATACATCATGGCCACTACTTTAGTCCTCCTAATTTAAAAAGTCCAAGGATTTTTTTGTAGTACAGAATAGATGCACACAACGCTGTCTTGTTTTAGAAATCACAGATTTCTCCATGGTAGCGCATTAACATAATACACTTTTTTCATCAATTTATCTATTCTTCCTGCATACCCTCCAAATAAAATCTGAATAGGAAACTCATGGATTTAAAACATCTCCTGCTTAAAATTATCACTCAGTTTGGTCCCAGCTCTCTTTAGCCCACCAAAACTACGTTCTGCCAGAGGTGATGCTGAGTGAACCAGAGTAGTGCAGGGAGCAAAGAGCTATTTGTAGGCACCAGAATTACTTTGTGTTGCTCTCCGTGCTCCGCCTTATCAGGTGGTAAGCACTCGGGGACAAAGGATTCGCCTTGCTCTTGCCTATTAAGTACTTAGCACTTTTGATTCATTTGGAGGCTTTATCTATAAGTGAAACAGCAGTAAAAAAACTTCAGGCATCAGGAATGTTTTCAGTTCCTTCTGGAGGAGGACAGAATGAGGACAACTTATCAAGAGGGATAATTTTGGCCTCGATGGTTTATTTTTCCAACAATTTTGAAACAGATTTGAGAAAAAAAAAAATCACTTCCTAATGTTGTCAGCCTCATTTGCCTTCCTCAGAGAACCAGAGCACCGGTTACAGCACCACACAGGGTGAATAAGGCAGCAACAAGCAGCCAGGCTCTGTCTCCTGTGTCCACTCTTCTGCGCAGTGTAGAACTTCACTGTTATTCGCCACTCAAAGGGTCAAACAAGGCACCACATAATAACGAGACATGAAACTCGCTCATACAACCAGCTCTGTGAATCCCTAGAGTCACTCAAGGACTTCAGTGGGGTTTGGATCGGTCTTGAACCTACAAAAATTAACCATATTTTATATGAAGGACTGTGATAATTACACAAAATGCAGCATTTGGTGACTATATGAAAGGAAATCATTTAAGTAATTAGCTTCCTGAAAACCATAAGAGCAACCCAGTTATATGAAACAGTTTTGATAGAACCCTAGCAGAGCACTTGACACTCTAAAATAAAAAAATCACCTCTGTTACAATCTCCTGGTTTTAATCACTGAAATTCTCAAAGCCTGCATAACCCCTGCTGTTTCATCTCCTAGACAAGAGAGAAAACATGTTATGATGAAATCAGTGTGATAGCAAAGACATATTCTCCTTCACAGTGTTGTTAGGAGAATAAATGCATCAAAGTTTGTGATTTAGTCAGATACAATGATAATGGGGGCAACAGGAGGCCATGGTCATTAATCCAGATCTGTGGATAAGTTTGGGATGACTCAAAAAGAACAGTACTGCATATTTGCCAGATTATAGCACACAATACAGAATCACCAGGAGAGTCCACAACACCTGATCCAGCATGTACTTAGAATGGCAGGGACAGGTAATATCTCATCTGGCAGACAGCCTGACAGGATAAAGCTAAGGTGTTCAATATTTTTAACACATTTGAACTAGCAAAGTGAGTTTATACCAGATCAGCATTTAATACCATGAGGCTACAGTGTTTCTTATCTGGCATTAAGCATCCTAAAGCCACATTTACTATATTGTGAATCCATGGCTTAGATAGGTACACACTTCCTTTGTGTCTTTCAGAGTTTCTACCTTAATAAAAGAAAAAAGAAAAAAATATCCTTTTATTGTACAGCTACTTATGATTTCACATATTTTTGTCTTGATGGTGATTTAATTGGCTAAAAACATGATTAAAAACTCTTCCTGGTTGGCAATACACTAGAGTGCCTCAGGGGCAACAACTGATAATAAATTCCTATTTCTGAAGGTCACTGGTAAAGATTCATATTATTATTTTCATTCTAGTATATCTGACATATAAACAACACAAGACATAATTTCCAGGATGGCAATATAGGGCTATGAGTGTTGGAAAACTCACAGTCTAAACACAATTGAATCTTTTATTTAAAAAAAATTATTTTGAATATTAGCATTAGTAGCTGTTAGTGATGGAGTGATTCAAACTAGAACAGACTCTTAAAGCATAAAAAGAATCCTAAATCAATGTAGAGAATAACCAGAATGAATGGCTGGTGGAGGTGCATTTTACAAGGTACACAAATTATGTTTTCAATCTGTCTTGTCTGGATTACTTTTTTAGGCAAAACACACGGTTGCATTTAGGTTGACCTACATTTCTGAAAAAGCACTTAACAAAAATGAGGTCTCACTCATGAGTTTTTTATTTGATTTTCTATCTAGCAAGAATGAGAACATATATTCCCAAATAATGTTGGCCAGTGTTTGAAATTGGACATCCCCTTTAAGATAGTTAGCAGCTCTGAGAGAATTCTGGCACTGTAGGATTTTACCTCCTAGTGGGAAGTGGGTGCAAAGATGGGATTCTACCATGAACACAAACATCTTGACAACTCATTTTATAGCTACTTTAACAAGCAATGTCGCATGGTAAGAGTCAATCTGTGGAGCAAAGGTGTTGGCTCTGAGGACTCAATGTTCACTTTGGTTAGCATTTTAAATTTGAGTCTTGGAAGAAAGGTTATATTGAACTAATTTGGACATAGTCCAGTGGGCTGAACACCCTGTGATGATTAAAGAAGGTTAGATGTCCTTCTGGAAACCATCTTCTGATTTCATTTCAGCCAAAACCAATCCAGTTCACATAGCTGGAGACCCACTCCACAATGAGCAAGTGTGCTAAGTGGGATTAATTAGCAGATTCATTTCACAAGCAGTCTCTTGATTGAAACCAAAATGCTAATTTTTGTACACCCTCAGACTGCTACTTAGACACTACTGTAATAGAGGCAGAGTAAAGGGCAGGGGAAACTATACCTCAGAGTGAGTGCTGCTTGCTTTTATTACATCCAAATAGGTCTGCTAAGGGTATCCGCATATGCAGCAATTAAAGACTGAAAATTCATGTTACTTCTGGTTAATTACCAGCTACCCATAACCTGCAGCAGTCTTTGCCTGTATGTATTTTTTATCTATTATTTTGCATAATGTAAATGTAATAAGGAAATCCAATATAAGACATAATTACAACAATGGTCTTAAAGCTCTAGCAGTTTTTTCAGTGACTGAATGTATATACCAAAGGAAATGGCTTCTCAAATCTGTGCAGAAGATTCATCTGTCATTATTTTTCTATCCTTAGGTTGTAGGTTATATTGATTCCACTTCTTCTCTGAGATTAACTTTAGACAATAACTCATAGTAGAAACTGTTAAGAAACAAGAAAGCAAAGGAAGATCATTTGGGAACATAGACCCAGGAACATTGTCTAACTTTCAGAACTGCTGAAAACCTGTAATAGTCATAAACCTTAAAGGGAGTTGCTGGATGCTCAGCGTCTTTTGACAATCATATTTTTTTATGTAGACATAAACATTTAGCAGCAGAATTTTCAAAAGTGCCAAGGGGAACTTGTTCAATCCAGCTAATTACTTTAAATGGGAGCTAAGTGCCTTATCTGTTTAAGTGCTTTTGAAAATCCCACTATGCTTCCATCTGCAGTTTTCACAATCTAAATACTTTGAGAAATCTCCCCCAAAGTGATCTAGAAGTTCAAATGTCACAAAACTAACTTCAAGGAAACAACTTTAGGCACATGTTTTTAAACAAAGTTCTCATGGGGGAAAGAAACTGACAAAGAAGCCAAAGCCAGACAAAATAAAGAGAAAAGAGGGTGGTTTTGACATTGAAAAAGAATTAAAAAGTTCAGCATCTCTTCAGCCCTTAGTGATCAAAATATCTGGATCTTCAGCACTCTTTATACTGCTTAGACTCTGCTAAGGCTGGGTGAGTCTCAGATTATTAAGTAGCCTTAGGTAAACGTAGCTTCTAGAAGACTTATTTTGTCATCTTCATTTTCATATGACATCTTATAGCTGCTGTTCAGTACAGTATGATACCTGACAAGGCAAAATTCATTGTTAAATGTATCTGAATTCATTACCTAGGTTAGACGGACTGGAATAGCCTAGCTCTGCATCTATTATTAATAATAGTTTAAACATTATTATTAATTTTGAGTAGCTTCTCTGAATTTGCAAAGTGTCTGATAGATTGATGCACTATCATGAAATACACATTCCCCTAAAATGAGGTTCCATTTTCTACTATTCCAATACTTACCAGAGTGAAAACATCAGAAAGAGTATGACAGCATGTCTGTAAGACATGTACTCATTTTCTATGAAATGCATCATGATACAAAAAAAGAATGGCTTCATTGCTATTTAAATAGACATAAAAATTGTCTCTGTATGAGATATGTGCCTGACGGAGCTGCAATTTGCTTTAATTTCCAGCACTAAGATTCACAGTTCACTAAACCATTAAAATACAGACAAAATGCCATTTCATATCAAAACCAAGTAAACACCTCTATCCTTCATGAACATTACAAACACAATTTCCTTTAATATCTAACAATAAAGCTAAAAATTAATGATGTGAGGACTGGGCTAAAACAAGATGAGATTTACATGACACAGTACAAGTAGCACATTCACATTCCTGGTACCTATCTTCTTTCAATAATCAAGCAACTCATTCATTTAGCAATGCCCTCAGCAACCAGAGGAGACCGATCAAAAATGCTGTTAATAGGTCACATATAATTTCTGAACCATCTATGTGTACAAAACCACTTTGTTTTCCATTCTTAATGATCATGGAAAAATTTATCACTTACATAATTCAGCAAGCACTGACAATACAAAGGCACTTGGACAGCCTTCAGAGAATTTATACTGAGAACATTGGTGGATCATATTCTAATGTTTCTGATTATGTTATATTATCACTTGCAGGAATTTTCATTTTGGAATCTTATATCAGAGTTGGATATTTATTAAAAATAATGAAAATTATGTTTAATGGTATTATTGTAATGAATAGAATTATACAAGATCTAGACAGAAGACTGCAAGCAGTGCATTCTACCAGAGTTGTGGGAATAGACAAACATCTTATTTTGTAGCTAGTTAGCCAAGACTTTCAGAAGCAACAAGGCTCTTAAATATAAGTTCATACTGCTTTTAATAGATTTTCTGATTCGTAGTTATAAAAATTAAAAAGAACTGAAATTTCTCCTCCAGCTGTCACTAAGAGTTGTTCTTGTTTTTGTCTCTAGTTCCTGGAAGTGTTTCTCTCTGACAAAAAGGTTAATCAGAGGATCATAGCAAGTGAGTGAATTAAGGCAATTTAGTCTAATATTTAACTTTTTTAATTGTCTAATGCATCTATTCTCACAGTTAAAGTTCAACTCTCTAATGTACCCTGTCCAATCAAGTCATCTGAACCATCAAAAACCAAAATTAAACTGAAACTGTTTGAACTAAAGTGAATTCATTATAACCCTAAATATAATGATCATTGCATTCAGTCTGCCAGACAGATTTTATCCCTTTAGAGAAAAGCTGGGTACACTTACACTCTAAACTTACAAATATTTAAGCAAGCATGTGCAGGAGGGAAATAAGTCAAGGAGAAAAAATACAGTTTTAAATTAAGAAACAAAATAGAACAAAACCAGAATGAATCCAGATTTTCAGCAGCAGTATAAAATCACTATCATTACCAAATTTGTCATAATTATTGTAAATGATTTACCTCATTCTCCCCATACAGATGTTTTCCTAACAACTGAGATGTCGTTTTCTGGAATTTCAGGCATAGACATTCCTAGAGGTTTGCAAAGAGCATGGGATCATCTTTGGTTTTATCACATACTGGTTGAAAATTAATGCAGTCGAATTATCAGTGTGAAGAGGAGTCTGAGAAGCTTGATCAGATGCAATGACCATTAAAGGCCTAGTCTGAAATACTACAAGGAAAATAACTCTTTCTCTTTTTCTTTAGGAACAGAAGAACAGGCTGTTGTTACAGCCCAGATGGAAGCTGATTTCTCCTAACTGTGAATCCACCTGCCCAAAGTTCCTCCTATGCACACCACTTACCGTCACTGTCTCATAGATTCCCTGAAGGAAAAACAAAGACAGTTACATTTACTGTCATTTAAATTTGAATACCTATTTACATGCATGTGTGTATCCTTATTTGTATGCATGTATGATTTAAAATGTCTAGGTCTACAGGAAGGAAGGCCATATTCATATTATTTGAAAGCAGTGCTATAGAATAGTTAAACTACTATTGTCTCAAAGCTTAGAGTTGGCCTGTAGGCTCTGATACAGTCTGACTTTCTCAGTGATCTTGGGCAAATTATTTAACCTTCTTGAATCTCAAC
The DNA here is from genome assembly GCA_033628505.1 of Tringa tobata. Classification (NCBI taxonomy): domain Eukaryota; kingdom Metazoa; phylum Chordata; class Aves; order Charadriiformes; family Scolopacidae; genus Tringa; species Tringa tobata. The sequence goes on from JAHREE010000367.1 coordinate 8,932,312, forward strand.
TTTGCAATTGGCTGGAGGGAAGCTGTGGTGCAGACAGGAGCAGTGAAGATGCTTAAGTAAGTTTAAAATGTGGGTAAGAAGTTTAAGCAGGGGTATAACTGATCTCCATCTCTGAGATCTGGAAGGGTTTTTTTGCCAAGCAAGTGGTTACATTTTAGAAAGCTTGATTAAAATATTTTTTACTTTTAAAACTGACCAATATTTTTTTAAAGAATACCAGAAACATCATAACAAATCTGTGCTTCCTCAGGGTGGCAAAATCTTTCTTGTCATCTCCAGTTTCCCAGAAATACAATATCACAAATCTCTGGCATAACTAAAACTAAGAGAATGTATTTTTAATGTTCTGGCCATTATAATAAGTGATTCTCAGCTAGGGCAAAGTAATTAAAGGGAAGGATGCTCTGAAGTAATACATACAAGCAGAAAAGAGCTGTGTAAGCAAATATTCATGGAATCACAGAATTGCTGGAGTTGTAAGGGACCTCTAGCAATCATCTAGTCCAATTCCCCTGCTAAGCAGGATTGCCCAGAGCACATCACTCAGGACTGCATCAAGGCAGGTCTTGAAAATCACCAAAGAAGGGGACTCCACGACCTCTCTCGGCAGCCTGTTCCAGGGCTCTGTCACCCTCACCCTAAAGAAGTTCTTCCTCATGTTTGAGTGGAACTTCCGATGTTCCAGCTTGTGCCTGTGGCCCTCGTCCTATCGCTGGAAACCACTGAAAAGAGTCTGGCTCCATCATCCTTCAACCCACCATGGATGAGGTCTCCCTGCAGTCTTCTCTTCTCGAGGCTAAAGAGCCCCAGCTCTTTGAGCCTTTCCTCTTAAGGGAGGTGCTCTAATCCCTTAATCATCTTAGTTGTCCTACGTTGGACTCTCTCCAGCGGTTCCCTGTCTCTCTTGACTGGGGAGCCCAGAACTGGACACAGTATTCCAGCTGTGGCCTCACCAGTGCAGAGTAGAGGGGGAGAATAACCTCCCTCAACCCTTCTTATGCTCATAAACAGAAAAGGTTAAATACTAGCCTTGCTTTATCAGTGGAAGTGTGTGAGAGTGTGCTGAGACTGTAATTTTACCTTGGTGAAACCAACCTCACTATTTAAGTCAAGTAATTCATGGCTGCTGAATATTGTGGAAGCCTTAGACAGGGAATCATTGTAATACTGTATCGTAATCTACAAACAGTCTTTATTAGTGCTACACAAACTTTAAACCCCAATCTTAAAATACTAGCCTTTGAATGGTTTGGGATGTTTGTTTTACTTTTTTTTTACTTTTTCTTCTACTTTTCTCTACCTGTGGTTTTGCTGGTATCTATGGGCTACAGAAGTGCTGACCCTAACAGACGCTCTGTAAAAGGGTAAGAGGAGCTGCATTATATATATATAGCATATTATATATGCTATACCTGCATTATATTATATGCTGAATATATATTATATAAGAGGAGCAGCATTATATTCCCTTTTTCAATTTGCCAAACAACAAATTTTGTAATTTGCATAAATACCTGGAAAACAAAATTTTGTCTCGGATGTAATGGCACAAACTGCCATTGATGAGCAGGTCATCAAGTAAACAGCTACTGTTACTGCAATGTGCAACTATCAGATGGAATTTTACAGCAATCTAGTAGGCACTTCTATTCAATATAATCAAGATTATCTTTTTTTCTTTCTTGGAAGCATGAATCACAATGAATTTTTAAACATCTGTTTCTGGAGACAGTCTCTTTATTTACAAATGAGGCCAAAAAACCAAACCAAAACAAAAAATCCAAACAAACAAAAAGCCCCACCACAATTATTTCATTAATAACTTTATGACACAGAAATACCCTATTCAAGATGACATCAGTAGACTTCAGATTTTTTAGAAGTGTTTTGCATAGTCTACTATGTATATTCTGAAACTAAATAATTACCCTCAATAGATCAGACTGCAAATCAGACTTCCAAAGTTATTCTTTATGCAGACCATTTTCACATAGACAATTTCTACTATATCCTTACCTAGAGGTCCTCACTGCCCTTACATGTGCCTGACCTGCAGTCAGAGAGTTTTTAATGAGCATTTTTATATGGAACTTACAATGTACACAGAGGGATTGAAGTCATTATATGCTACCAAAAGCATACCATGCCATAACTTCACCTATAATTAAGCTTGTTCAAAAAACCTCCAATTAAAAAGCCCACCTTGTCAGATTTAGATCTTTCTTTAAGAAAGTGCTGTTTTGAGAGGAAACCTTCAACCACTGCCCTTTTTTGTTGAGTGATAGGTTTTGACCAGCTCTAGTACTACGGCCATTTGACTGGTAAGGCTTGGATGTGCTTTTTTCTTCCTGCAGTTGATCATGCAGAAATAGCCTGCAAGCATACTTAAAAAAATTTAATGCTTTGAGATAAGAAAAGGAGCCTAGTTCTGCCAAAGTGTTTTTTCATGCCACTTTCCTTGCGCATGGAGAATCTTCTCAGTTCTGCCCAAGGTCCATGCAATCACTAGTTTAAAGGACTAGTTGCATTTCTTGATGAAGCTTTTAATACCCATAACAAACATTCTCTCTCCCAAATCTGTTGCCTTTATTTACAGTAATCTAAGTTAAAGTTTGAGTTGGCCTGACCCAAGTATGGTGCTCCATAGCTACTATATTTCCCTCCAATCTGTGTCAGATGTCTTTTGTTCCCAGTGGTGCTCAGATTCTCCCCCACTCCACAGTAAATAGAAGGAACATAAGAGGTTAAGCACAGCTGCTGTTTGACTTCATGGGATTTTTTTTTCTTTAGTTTTAAGGCTAATTCACTTAATAAGTCCCATTGTTTAATGAAAAAATATTAACCATTACATGCTTTTAATCATTCCATTGGTTTAAAGGTGAGTTTCTTTATCAAAAAAAAAAAGCTGCTGTCCCCAAACACCTACGTGGTGGCCAGCAAGAAAATTTACTGGACTAAACCTTCAGCAGATTTAAATCAGTCCAGTAACTTCAGCAGAGTTATGCTAAAAAGGGCATGACCCACACACATATTTAATATGTGTTATCTGTTATATTTCATTATTTTAAAACTAGATATTAGCCAATTATAAAAAGCCTCAGTTAAGTATGAAAAAATATGTTGATGGGTTTGGTTTAGTTTTAAATCCTACCCCATTATTTTTAATTATTTATCTATTTCCTATCTCTTGATGAGTGCAAAAGATGTTGTGCATAAGAAACTGAAGAATGAATGCCTCTAAATTCCAACCTGCACAACCTTTTCTACAAAATAATACCAACACACAAATAACATATTCTTTTTATTCCCACACTGCTCACAGACCAAGACCTCAGTTGCACTATGGGATAAACAAATCTGCAAGAAAATTCTCTCAATTCTAAAGAATTCACAACCAAACCATAAGATGGAGAGAAGACTATCAGCAGAATACAGTAAAAGACATCCTAAACACAATAAGGCAACACTGAAGTACATGATAGTCAGCAGCCAGAGCATACCTCCAGAGTGGTTCTTTTTCAGGAAATTGTAGCAAAAAGATTTTTAATAAGGGAACCGAAAGAGTAGAGCAGGGCAATTTTGCGTGTGTTTCCTGAGCTTCCCATCGCTGCATAAGTGGCAGCAAGACAGAAAGGTACAAAAGCACAAAGGCAGTAACTTCATCACTGACCTCTCAAAGAATAACAGAAAACAGAGCCGGAATACCTTGTGATCCTCTGCTTCTCAGTTTCTAAACAGTGTTTCAGCAAAGTGAAGCACTTTAAATTTTGAGCAAAGTTGTCCTCACCTCAACCTTATACCTTAATTGACTGTGACAGAGGAACAGACAAGCTCGGTTGAAATGTAAGAATCAGGTTTATTTTCCTGTCTCAAGAAAAGAGGCACTATACCTAAACCATTCCTGACATATTTGTCCAGCCTGTTTTTAGGAAAAAAAGCTGTTAATATGTGTAGTACATTCTACTCTGAAACACTGCAAAATCCTAAACACTAAGATGTACGTTTTGACAATACTTTAAGGTGGTTTGCCACTATAATAGCTCATATCTTCTTTGCCAGCTCCTCTTAGTGAACAGTCAGATTGTTCCATGATAATAAATTTGAAATTTCAACACTACATAAATAAAAGAAAATCACACTGGCCCTTTAAACACAGTTCCAGCCAGGTAACAAAATCACATATAAAAAGTCTGAAAGTCTGAACTAGTTCAGAACTGGCAGAAAATAGACTGTGTTTTATACTGAGATTTTCAGCAGCAGGAGAAGAGGTGTCTCTGCCAAGTCTATGCTGCTGCTTAGAATGAAGAGTCAATAATTAAATTGAGAATTCTGTGGATAGACTTAGTGATCTGGCAGGCACAAAACAAGCATGTGGAAGAAGTTTAAACTAGAGAAAATACCACACAACAAATTTAGTCAGGAAAAAAAAAAAAAAAAAAAAAGAAAAAAACCCCCTTGATATTAAGGAAAGAAAGATGAACATGTTGAAAATGAGACTACTTTGGGAAGCCTAGGGTTTTCATATGGAATGAACATATTGATATTTATTCTAGTAGACTCAAAGAACTGACTGAGGATACAGAGAGCTCTTGAGACTTTATGGGAAAGTATGGAGAAGTTGCAAATGGGAAGCCTAGTGTTTATGCCTAGAAAATGGGGGAAAAGAAGCAGCCAGGGAATTATCAATCATTCAGTTTAACTTGAATTCTCAGAAAAATCCGGAAAGAAATAAACATATTTCAAAAACTCAGAGAAAACAAAACAAAACAAAGCAAAACAAAAAAAAACCCAAACCCAAGACAAATAACAGCTAAAAGGGATCAGTCAACAATGTGCTGTCACATTTCCTTCAGTGAGAGGGTAACAGGCACAATGGATGAGAAGCAAGCAGCTAGGTGTCATTTATCTTAACATTAGAAAGATTTTTGACACCATCTCAAATTACACTCTCAGTCATAAGCAACCTATTGAAACAGATCTAGCCCCTAAGGGCTAGGTACAAATTATATCAGAAGGCTGTGGGAAGACAAAATTTGTCATTGATTCATTTTCAGAATGGAAGGGATGGTACAGGGTGGGGCCGGGAAAGGTCTATTCTTAGTCTGCTATTATTCAATACTTGTAATAACCACTCAATGCAGTTTGGATGATAAAACCCAGTATATGGTGATCAAATCTGGGCATGTATAACACTGGGAAAGGTTGAAGTTATGCTGAAGGTCAGGACGCTTATTCCAAATGATACTGCAGAGAGTCTGAAAAAAAGGAGCATGCAGTTCGACAGGGGCAACTCACAGGTAGTGCATTATGCGTCAGAGAGGACAGAGACAGCAGGTTTTCAGAAAAAGAGATCTTAAGGCTTTAGTGGATTATAATATGTTGAACCAATGTTATACTGTTGCAAAAGGGGAAAATGCCATCCTGAGAAACGCAGACAGATAAAATAATCTTTCCCCTCTAGTCTGCACCCCTGAATACGTATAATGGTGCTTCTCCTGTACTCTGCAGTACTGAGACTTCAGCCAGAGCACTTTGTGAAGGCTGGATGATCACATTTCAGTTTGAAGGAGAATCAAACAGGGAGACCAGAGGAAATCAGCAAACATCAGAAGTGTATCTAGAAAAACATGATGCGTGTGACTAAACTGAACAAATTCAGGTTGTATAGCCCAAAGAAATAACACAGCCTAGGGGGTAAAAACAGTCTTCGAATACATGAAAAGGATGAGGGTGTGCTCAATGTATACTGAATAAAATAAGAAGTAATGGACTTAAATTATAGCAATGAGGAGTAAAGTCAGATATTTATAGGACACTTCAGAGTGATAAGGGTAGTTAAAAATGCAAGAGAATACCTTCACAGTCTGTAAAGTCTTCATCCTGAAGTAACATAAGTACAGAAGATGCTAACTTTATGCAAGGGCTAGATAGTCTTTTGAGATCCCTTTAGCTGTCTTCTACAGTGCTAGGGCAGATTTCAGGTATAAAATACTGTGAGCACAAATAAAAAATTCAGATCATAACTGGGCCAGATAAATAGAAAAATTTCAATGTATTCTCATGACAGCTAAATTCTTTAGACTGCCTTTTGCAGTTTTACAGAATACTTATTTAAGAAACAATTTTTTTTATATTTATACAAATAAACTAAATAAAATATGCTGATGATCATACTTTTCCTACTTCTTAGCTAATTAATAATGCATTTTAAATATTGTTATGGGTAGAGTTGCTGTACTGCTTTTGGTTACAGCAAAAATATTTCTCTGAGAAATGGTAGGGAAAGAAGGTCTAAGTAGAAGAAGTCACCACTGTCACAATAGTAAACTCTTTTCCACATAGACATAAAGAAATACAAATGAGTTTGGGAAGCATTAAGCAGTTCTCATGTAAAAAACTTCCAATCTGGAGCCCTGTATGTGAATTGAAAGGTCTCCAAGGATTCACAGAAAAGCTGTCATTACTTACTAATGTGATGCATAAACTGAAGTAACACAGGATCCTAAATAAGTAACCAAGTTCATAAACTAATATATCTGTCATAGCATTCTTCTAGAGTTCTTGTTAAAGACATACACATTCTTGCATTCACTCAGGAAACCTAGAGTGTAGGAGTCCAGCTGCTTGTACCCCTTCCAGCATTTACTCAAGGCATACAGGAAATCTACCTTTGAGGGGAACACTAGCAAAACAAACAAAACAAATTAACAAAAGCCAGAAAACTTAAGAAACAATGGCTGAAGGAGATTTTGGGAGTATTCCTCTGCCCCCATCTATGAATCAGCTATGCCAAATCAGTCTGTACAGTTCACCTGCTCCAACCAGCTCATAGTGTTGGAGATTGCTCAGCCTCCCAGGCAATACAGACCATTGCTTAATTATCCTCATCATTAGAATCTTCTAGCATGTCTGCATTAAATCTGTCTTACAGAAATTCAAATCCATGACTTCTCCTAATAGCCAAATTAACTATGACTAACAGTTTGTTCTTTTCCTGAATAATCTTTTTCTGTATTGAAAGAGATTAACATAATTCCCCTCAGTTCAGTCTTCTCCAGACTAAACAATCCTAGTTTGCTCACCCTTTCCCTACAGGCATACTTTTAGATGGTTGATCATTATCATTGCTCGCAGCTGGACTCTCTCCAGCTACTCTACTTTAAGAAGTGAAGTCACAGTTCTGCTAACAAGGTCAGGTTGCAGGACTGGAGAAGAGGACAGATAGATTACATCACAAGTCTAGGAGTTCCTTGCTGCAATGGCCTCTGGAGATGCAGATCTCAGTTAACCATTCCAAAGCCATTGCTTAGTTTTATGCCTATGTTTCCCATAAAGGGGTTTCACTTTAATTCATGGAGTTACTGGAAACATTACTGCAATCATCCCTATTTGATCCAGTCATTCCTGGCACATCCTATTGTCCCACTCAACACTAATTCTGTTTACTGAAGTTACAATGAGATTAGCTACACATTCTTCATTCCCTGCTTTAAACTGTACTATCGCAATATAACCACTAAAACCATTTTGGTTTTTGGTGACAGCATTTTGGAAATATAGAAAATAATTCACTCCCTATCTTTAAATAATTTAAAAAAAAATGTTTGGGTATTTATCAGGATGAAAGTCCTGGATAAATATTAGATTACTATCCTGAAGAAATGAAATTAATACTACTGCAAAGTGAAGAGAAATAGCAGCAAAGCAAACAAAAACAAATCACATAATAATGTTCTGTTAACTGCTGGTTATTCTCTTTCATCATATCATAATCACTGAACATCTCTTTCGTTTTCCATTTAATGATTTTTAATTTAGTAGTAGACTTCCATTACGTAACACAAATGAACAATAATTAAAGTAATTTACTCTACCATTTTTGCTTTTAAGCATGAACATTTTGCTCCTAGGTTTAAAGGGCAGCTCAATCTTCAAATTATAATACATATATAAATTTCTGTGGGGAAGAATCAGAGAATCACAGAATCGCCTAGGTTGGAAGGGACCTTTAAGGTCATCTAGTCCAACTGTAAAAAAAAAAATACCAAAAAACCCCCCAAAAACCCCACCACACCCACACACCACCAACCACACTAAACCATATCCCTGAGCACCATGTCAATTCATCTTTTGAATATCTCCAGGGATGGTGCCTCAACCACTTCCCTGGGCAGCCCATTCCAATGCTTGATAACCCTTTCTGAAAGAATTTTTTCCTGACATCCAACCTGAACCTTCCCTGGTGCAACTTGAGGTCGTTTCTTCTTGTCCTGTCGCCTGTGACTTGGGAGAAGAGACCGACCCCCACCTCTCTACATCCTCCTTTCAGGTAGCTGTAAAGAGTGATAAGGTTTCCCCTCAGCCTCCTCTTCTCTACACTGAACAACCCCAGCTCCCTCAGTCTCTCCTCATAAGACTTGTGCTCCAGACCCCTCACCGGCTTCGTTGCCCTTAGAGGAGAAAGATGGAAGAAACTAGAGAAGACACATGCTGATACTCTGTGTTTCACGCTGGTACTTCACAAAGCAATTCACTGTAGACTTGCTGCCAGCCATGCATAATCCAAACTACCTGCTATGCCCAGTAGCTGTTTGTCTATGCTAAAAGTCACAACACCAGCTGGTACCTGACGAGCAGGTAACCATTTATGGGAAGTCCCATATATGAACACAGAACTCTCCAGGAATAGATATAAAAGCTGATTTCTTTCATTGTTCTATCACTGCACACTTTTTTTTATTGTGAAAGAGAAAATAATATTTTAAAACACAAGTGATTTATTTTATTTGTCATGCATGGCAAGGCCTCCTTTTCGGTTTTTTGAAAAAAACAAGAATAGTCCGTGGTCCTGTTGGCTATGGCTATTTAAAGAACAGTTCATTCTAATCATAACATCTAACAAATGATGACCACAAAAAGCTACAAAATATCTACCATCCACTCAAGAACCCTGTAAAAATTCACAGCCAAGCATGCAGCTGCAACCCCATGCTTCATTTGAGAAACCTGACTTTCACTCACCCTGACAAAGTGGGAAAAAATCCCTATTCATCCTAACTCTCAAGCAGTGGCTATTTCATTGGCAATCTAGTATCATTCTAATAAAGAACAAATGGTTATCCAAGTTCAGGATATATTCTTAGCAGATTTCTTTTTTTCATTTTCTTTTTTCTCTCTAGAGAATCAGTAAAGATGTCTGTTTCATTGAGGAAAAAAAAAAGAACCACAAAACTAACCCCAACAACAAAAAAATAAAAAAACCTCAAAACTATTAGGACTAATAAAGTAAAAAGCTTTAGAAAGAAGACAAGCTGTCATTCTTGGATTTTTCTAAGGTCATTGGCTTTTGAATCAAAGTTCTGTTTTGATTTTCAGTCATATCTGAAATAACATCTGTTCTATTACAGACACATCTCAAAATCATTTAATGCTTTTTCAACATCTATATTCAGCTTATTTCCCACCACCACCAAAGTAATTTTTTAATGAATAATACAATCTGTAACCCTTCAAAATCACAAAATCCTAATTTTATTCCATGTTTCGTGTATTTTGTTGGCTTGCCTACAATTTGCATCCACTGTAGCCTACTGTTGACTTATGTCTTCAGTCTAGCATTGGACCTTAGTGACTACAAGTCTTGTAGTGACCTCAGACTCTGTCAGTAAAAAAGAATAAACTCTGAGTCATACTTAGTGACCAGAGCCAAGATCAGGACTAGCTTTGTAAAACCAAAGAAGTTTTCTAAAACACATAGTAGTCTCTTTCTGCTTCCAGACCTATGTAGAATAAAGGAAGAAAGCAGTATAATTTTGAGAAGAATAGAAGAACATAAAACATTTTTGCTCATCTCATTGAGTTTTATTTTTAACCCAGCATCAACAGTTTTCAGGCAGATAACATGGATGGACCATAAGTTTGAGCTCTACTGCCCTATTACATATGGGCAGAACACCCTGCAGGCAGTATGATTTTCATATTTTGTTTATAGATATAATCATATAATCATATACAGCACTATGTGATCCTGTTGTGTATTTCATTTTATTGTGTTCTCTTCTTAAACACAGGGCTTAACTTCAGCAATTTGAAAGCATCTATCAATTATATAATAGCTACCACAGGAAAAAAAGAGGGTCTCTGACTTCTTTAATGAAACATAGTGGCCTACAGCAAAGCTTGAAACTTATTTGCTTCATGCAGTTAGAGAAAACATCAGAAGCTTCTTGAATCATTTTCTTTTACCATGTGACAAGAAAGGGAACTTATGCAATTTGAATCTGTCACTTCCAAAAAGAAATGGCTAATGTCAGTGTTGATAGTTTCCTTCAGGATTAGATACATAATTTACAAGAGTCCTAGAAAAGGAGAGAAATCAAATACTGATTCAAAGCTTTTTTGAGATATGGCTGCCTGAAGGGAAGCTCATTGTCGATGTGGGGTTCCCAATTTTTACCAGTTCACCAAACACTGTGCTTAAGGCTGATGATGATTATGACTGTCTTTCTGATAGTTCATCACATTGGTATAATTTTAATTTATGGTTTTCTTAGTCATAAATCAAGACCATTACAGAAAAATGGATGCCCCTGAGTCATTTATATCCTCAGTGCATACACTCCATAAATCTGAAAGCTTATGCATCCCATTATTTCTAAGAGAATGTTAAAAAACTGTTACTGGAGAATTTCTCTTGTCTTTCAACAGAACTCTTGTGCTTTGGTGAAAAAAAACCCTAAAAACCACAAAACAAACACAAATCAATTCTATCTTAAAATTTTCACTGTTTTCACTTGAAACAGACAGTGTTTTGATATGCTTTGCTTTTTTTTAATGGAATAATATCACATAAACAAATATTCAGTTAAGCTTTTTAACTGCATCAGCTAAATATCTGATTCTGAAAGCATCAATAATTGTGTCTGCCCAAAGTCTCATCAATCAAAATTACTAATTTGGATGAATATGGATTTGGATCTACATAATTGCTCAGATTAGGATTTTTAAACACAAGCTTTGGTAGACAAAACAAAGTATAAGCTTGAAATGAAATCTGAGAATGCTTAAACTATATTAATAAGGAATTTTTAAAAAGTCAAAATATTAGATTTTTTATTTCTTACACATTTCAATTTTTGTTTTTTTCCAGCTGGCATTTGTTTCAAAATAGAAGCATTTTGAAAGAGGGGGGGGAAAGTCCCTCAAGAATGAACCAGAACAAATTGAATGGGTTCCTAAGCAAAACAAACTGAGAAACTTGTTAAAACTTTAGGATTGGGACTATTTCCATTTACTGCCACTGACAAAGGCTATCAGTCAACATCTTGATATAGCCCTTATCACAAAACAGGCAACACATAACACAGTTTCTAAGAGGAAATTCATTATTAATCATAAAAGGAAGTTGATTTCAAATCATAAGTGCCAGGAAAAGCAAGTTTGTTTTTAACAACTTTCCTCCTACAGAGATTACATGGTTGAGAGCTCAAATTTGCTAAACCCACAGATTTGTAGGGAACTTTTACATGTGACCTGGTATGCAAAATACCATTACAGTATGAATAAAACATAACTTCTGCAGAAACAGCTATCTTTTCCTGGACTTTTATTCATTATGAAAACCAGAATATTTTTGGAAGAAAGGATTTTAACTATCACAGTTTCCTGAAAAATAAGTTATCTTCTACTTATAAAGAAAACTAAATGAGGAAAGCAAACAACAGAAAACCCTGACAGTTAACATGTAGTCAATGATCAAAAGTTCTAAGGCAACTAGGTTTTCCTTCAAAGAGATACTAAAAATTTTTAGAGTTTGGTTATTTCCAGTACAATAAGTTCATTTAAAGTCAAGCAACCTTAGAGAATAAAAGGATTTTAAAGCGGGTGTAAATTTAAATTGTCAGAATCATGTAAAGTGATAATTGTGTAAAAGGCAATCAGGTTCTTTGAGATTATAGTTTGATTTTTCTAAACATCTGCTTTCAGAGTTTCCCTGCATCTGTCAAAGACTGAGGTACCTTACTCAAACTCAAGAATCGCACAAAAACTTAATTTTTGAAGATCATGATTCTTTTTTTAATTTAACTTCTATACTGTATCTCTCAGCATTGTCACACATGCATTTGTTTTGTAAGAATTGGAAGAGTAGTACTGATCAGTAAGTCATGAAGTTCCTACATCTGGAAGCTATAGCTGCTTCAGAGGAAATCTGAAAGGTCAGTCTGCCTAAAGGAGAGCATTAATGTTACTGAGGACTACAGGGAGGAACCAGCATCATAGCTAGAAGCGACTCTGAAGCTGGTGAAGCCTGCTGACAAAAAGCCCCTTAGTGAGCATGATACAGAGACTTTATCGAGCCAGAGTCAGCACTTTCTGCCCAAAGGGAAAGCCAGCACTGTAGCAGGAAAGGAACAAGTCTGAAGCTTGACCATGTGGACCCTGCAGAGTCAGTGAAAACTTTGAGGAACTAGAGACGCCAGCAGAGGAATCCTGAATCCTGAAAGTTGGGGTCAGAGACAGGACCAGGGCTGGCCGCCGAGTGAGGAGCCATAGCCCACACAACAGTGACCCCCAGCCACAAAACCCAACATAGAAAATATCAAAGAGCATCCTAAGGAAAAGGAAAACAAAAAGGAAAGGAAAACCATTATATCAAAAAAAAAAAAAAAGAAAGATTTTTATTCATTTATTTAAATGCAAGGCGTGTTCTAATCTTAGTTAAATTAGCTGTTCCAAAGGTTGAACTGCACTGCAAACCTGGTACTTTAATGATTTATTTTTCTGTCACAGAAAATAAATAGATGGATAAAAGTTATAAATTTTCTGAAACACAATACCAACTGTATAGATGAACACAATCATAAGCACATCATACCTACAAAATGTTGCCACACTATTTGAGGAAGAAATATCTGTAAAAACAGTAGAAATATCTATAAAGGATATCTAGCTGACAGACATTCATTAAAAATAATAGCTACATGTTTCTTCATTAAGGGAAAACTGTAGAAGAAAGAAGGATACAGTGCAAAAAGTATTCTATTTTAAAAGCATCTCCTTTATAGAACAGAAGGGTAAAAAGTGCTCTGTCATCTTAATACTGCTTTGTCTTCAATAAATATAAATGTTTTCACTGACATCAATGAAAACATCCACTGTGTTCCCTCTGATTCATTAGCAATCAAAGGCACTACCTAACTTGCAATACGATGATTTGGACTATTGGATCATTCACAAAGCATATTTGGTTTTAGTACATTTTGTCTAGTGAGAGGAGGCAACAGCTTTACCACAGCAGATCATCAAGTCGCAAAACTACCATCATACGATCATAGAATATTTTAGGTTGGAAAAGATCATTAAGATAATTAAACCCAGTTGTCCCTTTAGAAATCTTCCAGGCTTTAGATAAAAATGAGTAAGTCAAGAAACAGGAGTGAAAGTTAGGGAGAGAAACATCTTGCTGAATCCATCCAGTTGCGCTGTGCATGAGGTGACTGTGCCCTGTGTACCTGCTCGCACCCTGGTCTGCGTGAGCACGGGGTATGTAGCAGAGCAGGGGGCGGTGGGACAAGAGCAGGGCCATGGCATGAGGTTGGGAGCAGAAACACCCACTGCAGAGCAGTATGCCCACCTGTTCACATCTCTGTGACTCCACACACTAGACAGAGAATCACAGAATTATAGAATCATGGAATGATTTGGGTTGGAAGGGACCTTAAAAATCATTGAGTTCCAACCCCCCTGCCATGGGCAAGGACACCTCCCACTAGACCAGGTTGATCAAAACCCCATCCAACCTGGCCTTGAACACCTCCAGGTAGGGGGCACCCACAACTTCTCTGGAGGTGAATTCACCCACAAATTTTGACAATTAGTTGGATCCAGCATGTGAGCTCAAGGAGGTGGAAAAAAGGCAAAAAGAAAGAGGCAAAGAACAAACTAACATATCCATTCTTAATTAGAGTTAACAAGGGGTGTGTTTAGATAAATCCTTTCTTGTTAGCTTTGTGGTCAATGTGGTTAGCATGGTGTGGTTTCAGTAGTCTGAGTAGCAGCCAATCTAATCCTATTTCAGAGAACTCTCTGGAGTACACATACATCAGGCAGAAATAATGGGACTGAAAACCTACAGGCTTAATGAAAAATTTAGCAGTCTAGGGGGGGGATAGAAAAAGGCAGATTGGAATGGAATTAAAATTGAAGCAAATTCTAAGGTAGCTTTTAGCTACTACTAAGTACTAACACTTGTGCAAAATGTGTGTCTCAGTTTTTCAGCCCACTTAAAAAACACCAACTTTTCAGAAAGCTGTAGCAATTATCAAGATCTGGAATGTATGCCATAATAGTTACGATAAGGGTTGAACTCTATTGTTTTCCTTTCCAGAAATTAGTATTTAGTATTAATCTTTAAACTTGTTTAATGATCTTTTTTTTCCCTTTCATGCCTTTCAACAGACAGATATCAGGTTAGTGGAAGGAGATAACACTGCCAGACAATATGTTACACACAAGTAGTACACGTTGGAAGGGTCTTTTCTATCTGAGCAGAAGAATTAAATGAATGAGTCCTTGTCAAGTACCTATAGATATTAAATGGTAGATATGGTAAAATAATTTAACAGCTGTGGCTGAAAATGAGGAGCTCTCATATGTGTTACCATGCATAGCAGTTAGATAATTATTGCAAAGTAGTCTCAACAGGAGAATCATTTGAAAATATTTACTACATTCTTTGTTACTCATCTTCAGTAGCTTCTCACATGGAAAACCAGAGATGTTTGAAATCTGCTTTTTGTGGTTTGATTAAAGTCACTGCATAAACTCCTTTTGTTGAATCTAGTCATAGAATGTAGTCATCAATTCACACTGTTGCCCTTCTCATCAGTCCTTAACAAAGTGACACTTGATACTTCACATTTGCAGAGCTATCTAAATGGCTAACAAACCTCAAGTAAACCCTGTAAATACTGCACAGCTAAAAAGGAAACAGGTTAACTTCATTTTGCTTTTCTCATGACTGTAACTCTCCTCACATGGAGCCATTTTCTGACAGAAGGAAGTGCCTTGACCCAACAATTTCTTAAGTTACAGCTGTGGCTTGATGTTTGGCTCCTATATACGTATTGCATTGTCTGAATCTTATTGGGATGGTGATTTAAAAGAAATATATAATTCCATGTTCAGGTAGGGCTTAGCTACCAAAAAAATTGCAGAATATATTAAGGCAGCAATTAGAAACACCTCCTGAGGATGGGTAAGTTGTTGTGTCTTTTGTTTCTTCTGCTATTAAGTAATAAGGAACTATACTAATTCTAGTTAACTATATAGAAAAACTCTAAATGATCCCTTTATGTTCAAGACATGTTTTTATTGAAGTAGTTCATCATCACAATGCTTCAACTAAATCAGAAGTGGTTAGAGTCCAAACTTCTCTTTTACTAAACACATTTCCTTCCCCCTACTTTATTTGAAATAACTGGGCAATAAATATGTGCCCATCATTTTGTCTGACACCTGCTTTTGAAGTATGACTTACTATTTCCCTGCCTAATGTAATAATCAGTCTGAAAAATATCAGATAGACAATGACTCTAAAATATCATTTAAAGGAGCAGGTAAAAACACAACCTACTTTAAAATATAAAGAATTTGGTTCAGTTTATTGTGCTATCTTTTACTGTCTTCTCAGGAAAAGAATAGAAAATCAGACTAGTACTTACATTTAGATGAAGTTGGTTAGTCCACTGACCAATTACTTTGTATTCAGTACTCTTGTTGGTGATTTGATACTGAAAAATATCATAGCGTCCAGGAGCATCTCCATTTTCATTGAAGATAACAGGTGTTCCAGCACTCCCTGAAAAAAAATTAAAAAGCAATTTGGCTAAATACCTTTAAAGCAATTTTCCAGAAGATATATTTCAGAGGAAAAATGTTAATTAGAGATTGAGCAGGTTCTTCGTAATGCAAGGCTAGTGTGGTAATAAATCCAAAGACCTCATGAAGAGAAAATGTGTGTTATTACCATCATCACAAAATCTACTGTATCTATGACAAATCAAATTAAAAATATAATCTTTTTCAATCTTTTTGTTTGCTTTTGTTTGTTTTGTGTAACACAACATTAAGAAATTCTGTGAAAAAATAGCAGTGGAGAAATTCCTTTTGATTTTCAAAAGGGCACAATTTCACTTTAGGATGTAAATACAGGGCAGTAGGGACAAAATAGCAATCTTGTAAAGAAATTCATAAAGAATTTCCATGTTAAGTATGAAGAAAAAATTATCATCATCCACTTAGGAGACAACATTCTTAAAAGACCTTGAGAGTCTTAATCTGTTAATGTGATCAGTTTCTAGCACTGACCACCTGTGTAAAAGTGTTTTATCAAAATAAATTAAGGATAGCAGCTGTGCTTGTTGCTCTCTCCTCTATACATGACACTGCTTGACAGAAAAGTCCTTTGCTGAAGCTGTCAAAAGTTATAAATCGACACTCTGTTCTTACTTCGATCAACAAAATGTTCAAAGATTGAAAACTACTCGTCTACCTTGGCAACCAGGCCAGCCAAATTAGAACACGTTCTAATGAATTCCCTCAAGGTGACATCAAGGATCTGCAGTCCTACAGAGACTCTGCAAAAACTACACTAAGAATGTAATTTTTATGCATCCACAAATTTATATGTATGGGTGAATCATATTTATAGTTGAGGTCCATTGAAGACAAATTCAAGTATGCTGAAATTCTATTTCAGTGGCTGGAGAATGAAGTCTATTTTTACTAAGGAAAAACCCCAAACTGCCACAAAATCCACCCCTCAATGTTTTTGGATTTCTCCATATGAACTCCATATGAACATTTTCTCCAAGAAAAGAGAATATCTAGTTTATTATAAATTCCTACAGTATAAGACTCGTTAATGTAGCACCTGGAGGTGCTAAGTCCACTATGAGTGGTTTCCAGAGAATGCAAAAAACGCTTGCAGTTCTGCATACATATCAAGCAGAAGCTAGTGAGTAGAAGTGGGGACCTAAATCTAAATACCTCAGAATTTCATCATAAATACTTCTTCTTGTATGTATGTCTGTCTCCCATAAAGTATTTTGTTATACTGTCTTGTATAGCAGCTTTCATACAAAACTGATACCCAGTGAGATAACCAGTGCTTTGATAGTGACAAGTGGCACATTAACTACTGTGCCAATTTCACAGTTCTGCCAGCAAAAATCTGGCTGCAAAAACTAGATGGAAGAGGAGTATCAAAAAATAATGTGTGACTTAAGACCCCATGAAGATACAAGAGACTCTACACAAAACTTTGGAAAGCTCTCTGTGCTTTGCTCCCGATTCTTTTGACAGAATGAAGGGCAATAAAAATGCCAGCCTACAATCTTCCAAGCAATGAAATTATTCTTCACTGATCAAATAGCAGGTTGATCCAATAAATTTTTTCCACCCAATAAACACAACAACTGTTGTTGGTCTATAGGTATGGAGGTAACCTTCAAAATATTACTCTCAAGTAACGATCGAATTCATCTTTCCACTCAGCTGCATTTGAAGAGCTCATGGAAAGAACAGGTATCTTTTACCAGCAGATACGAAATATTCTTTTGTATCCCTTAAGACTGATGGGAACTTCAGACGTTCTTATGCTCAGCAATAACAGTGTGAGTTTATAATCTGTTGCTGGTCCTAGAAATATCATGTACAAACAGATAGACTATAGTACAGGCCAGAACCACCTTTCTCTTTGATACAGTAATGTTCTCAGCTAGAGTGTAAGAGCATCCCATGCTGTGCACCTCAGTCAACAGGGACATAGCATCCTGCTGAATTCAGCTGCCACTCCAACCGAGTCCAACAAGATTTTTCTCATATAGCAGAAGTTAAACCAACCTTTGTCAAGTTAATAAAATGAAGCTTGTTAAAATCTGGAATAAGTCACAAAACATTCAGACCTTCAAACACTAGGAAGAACTCACTATCCCTCTGTTGAATAGCAGATTTTAGAAAGCACAATAACAGCAAAGTACAATAACTTACAGCGGTCACAGTGCCTGCTGTAAAGTAAATTTAATTATGTTCTAGCAATGCTGCCATAACTAGTAGATACTGTTAGCAAGAAGTAACAGACCTTTATTTTCACCTGTGTCTTACAGAATAACAGGATGATATGGGGTTGGAATAGACCTCTGGAGATCATCTCGTCCAACCCCCCTGCCAAAGCAGGTTCACATAGAGCAAGTTTCACAGGAACGTGTCCAGGTTGTTTTTGAATGTCTCCAGAGATGGAGACTCTACCACTTCTCTGGGCAGACTGTTCCAGCGCTCTGCCACCCCAAAGTGAAGAAGTTTCTCCTTGTGTTTAGATGCAATTTCTTATGTTCAAGTTTATTGCCATTACCTCTTGTCCTGTCACTGGGAACCACTGAAAAAAGACTGGCCCCATCCTTTTGACACAGTCAGCCTTTAGGTTTTTATAGGCATTGATCGAATTTATGATTATAAATCAAATATTATGATTTATATATGTCTTTTAGTTCATGAAACATTCATTTAGTTAATGAAACATTTAATGGACCTAAAAATAAGGAGGTATACATTTCTGGGTTGTGCTAATAAACCATTAACTACATAACCAGGAAAGCAAAGCTTAAAGACAAAAAAAAAAAAAAAAGGTGATTTTTCAGAGGTTTCAAGGCTACAGACAAATCACCAATGGTTGATTAGTATTCTTTAAAAACTGTTAATCTCATCTGAAGAAAAATATACCCAAGTGTATGATCCGGAAGAAAATGAAAAGGTTTTCTAAGAAAATGTACTTTGTTGAATAGTCCATCAAATTAAAGTGACTACTTCTGTGGAAAAACTGATTAACACTGTATAGAGATCAGATAATTAACCCATGTGGAGAAACATTGTAGCTGACCATAACTAATAGCATAGGTGGGGGCACATCTAGAATCTGTATATAACGCTGTAACAAATGCAGTGAGTTGTACAAGTGCCTCTTTTTTGGCAATCAGATATGCAGAACTGAGCACTCTTGATATCTGGTACTGTACTGCCACATATGCTTATTCTGTATCATTACCATTACAGGGAATTGCATCTTAGTTCTAGTTTAAGACACTGAGTGTTTAATTGCTCCACTTAATGGTCATTGAGAACCTGGCTGATAAACCTAAATGCAACACACTGTGAAGAGAAAGTAATCAAGAAAGTAATACAGTAATACAGTAATACAGAAAGTAATACAACTAGTGAGCACAAGTTTAATAAATTCCAGCTTAGATAAAAAGATTTTGGGAAACCACGATGAATAGTTCTTGGATACGTTATTTATCTTCAAGAATGAACTTGGGTATCCTCATCCAGGAACAACGTTATTGGGCACCATCATAGGAAAAATGTTACCTTTGCATAGGCAAAATGTCCCTGTAATAGGACAGCGTAGACCACCTCAGAGAATACAAAGCAGCCTACATTTTAAAAAATAATTTCACTAATTTAATAATCTTTTCTTTTAATAATTTTTCAACAATCTTTTAACAAGGTAGTTAAAGAGCAGTGGGAGAACTGTGCCTTTGGGCCTTGTCACATTTTATTTTCTGTGTGTTTAGGTTGCCATGTGAAATTTTAATCCATGATTGATTCAGGAAATTGTGTTCAGTCACCATCTTAACTAAATTTTTAGTATATTCTGGATGCCTAAAACAGAAGTACATGGTAGAATTTCAAGAATACATAATAAGCTTGGCTAAATATGGAAAATCATGTGTGAGCCTTCACCTTCCTCATATTTCCTTTGTGCCAATCCTTTTTTTTCCTTTTTTTTTTAATATATGAACCTAGTAACTTAATTTGAGGTCTGTTCCAAAAGTCTCTCTTTCCTGAGCAATTACAGAATACTTTTAGAATGTCCTTGATAAGGAAGTGGAAGGAAAATTTCAAATTTCACAATGAAGCATTGTTCAAAAGGCTTACAGACCCTTTTGCAGTTAAAAAGGTAAAACAAAATAGGAAAATGCAGCTACATTTAGTGTCCTCAGTCTGTAAAGGAAAGACCAGCAGTTCAGTCTCATGGTTAGTACAGGGTGAAAGCGTTCATTTTTCTTTACAGGAACTACTTAACCAAAGGGGACAAAAAGGAAAAGATACAGTAAGAAACACATAGAGGCAGAGCTCCATCCATTCTTCTACTCTTTCAAAGACATCACAGAACAAAGTGATTACATTGTCCTGACAGCAGAGATGTAGCTGCATCCTGTGATGTCAAAATACAGACAAAGAAATACCAGGTCGCGCTGCTGAAATGGTTGGTGTACTGAGTTTTTCAAGTCATGAACATAAGCATTTGTCTACTACTAGACATACTTTTAAGAGCCATCTATACTGTAAGTATGATGTGGTCACCCAGAAGCTTCAAAGTCTTTGCTGTATTGCATACCAAATCCTTCAGATTTTTTGAAACATTCAATGGCTGATAAAAGGATCCTGCTCCAAAATCACTCCAAAATCAAACTTAATTAATAATCTTCTACAAACTCTATAGAAGGATGTTTCGTAGACTAGTTCTGTTACCATTCATCTGAAGACAATCCATATCCATGGCATAAAAGAATAAGTTCCATTTTATTAAGCCTAAGGACACATTTACTTATTGTAGATATAAAGTAATTTGGTACTGAAAGCAATTCTCCCTTCTCCTTCCCAGTTTACAGCCGGCAGCATTTAACAACTCTGAGTGTTAAGCTAGCACATTAGCAAAACGTCACTGAAGCAATGTGTCTGTGACCTCAGTTGTTTATAAGCCTTTCAAAATGCAGCTTTAACTAGCCAGAATGTTATTTAGAGAAGAAAAAAAAAGTAAAATGCATGAGTTTTTTAATTCAGAATGGGTCCTTTTGAATTTTTAATGCCTTACAGTAGCATCAAGGAGGACTTTTTCTGATAAACAACTGTTTTGTGACAGGTCCTTTGTGCACTGAACTTGAAAATTCACATTCTTCTGAAGAAATTCTTAAATATGTACCTTGATATTATGAAGATGCTGCTCTGCAACTACCTTATTCTGCATGTGCCTACTTTATCAAGTTACATTTCGCATCACCGCTCCTAATGCAAACTGCAATTTCAGTTCCCTGTGAGGTTATGGAGCACACTTTTCCATATGCCTTCCAGCGAAGTTGTTCTCTTTACATCCCAGGTGGTGGAAAAGAAGTGGAATGACTGGAAAACCACAAGTTCACATGTACTAGTAGCCAACCGCATATTAAAGTGGTCAATCTGTAACAGTAATTAGAATAGTGTTGAACCTTATTTAAAAAAATTAAATCTGGTAAATTAAATCAACAACCTTGGATTTTTCCTATATAAAACATTTAATAAAAATATGAGGCCCCGCTACTTCAGAGCCTCGACAAAAGTGGAGAAAGTGGTTATGCTCTTAAGTTTCACAATTGCCGCTTACAGAATATTCTGACTCTAGTGAACCTGTTTTCATTACAAAGCTTGATAGCAGCTACACATCTGTCATTTCACCAGATTTCAGTGGCTTTATATTAATTTCATTTTTTAAACTGAAATGAAAATTATTTAAACTAAGTCTTCATCCTTTGAGCTGTTCCACACAGGCTGTTTTATCTGTTATGAATCCTAATGCAGTCAGCATGGATTCAAGGGTATGTTTAGGTGAATGGAAGTCAAGCAGTTTATTATACACTACAATATAGTTAACTGTTGTGAATCAAAAACTTCAGAATCCACCAGCTGTTAGAATTTGGCTTTACTGAGAGACTCAGTTTCATAGGATCAATCCTTATTTCATTAATTTATACAATTAGTTTCAAGGCTAGAGCTGGGGGTTCAGATTTTTTTTTTAATTTGCATTTTATTTTAATTATCTATTAAAAGGAAAAAAAATACTACGAAAGTGTACATGAATTAAATTGTTCTCAGTAAAGTAAAAAGATGGAGAGTAACCATTTGAACTTTCCATACTGAGAGTTCCCAGAGAAGAAGTATGCATTTGTAAAATTGAACAAGAAATTTGTCACTGGTAGGTATTTCACTGAGACAAATGAAACAGAAGGTTGGAATGGAATCAACAGAAGGAGTAAACATCAGCTGAAAAAAACCCAAACCAACCCAAACCGGAGAACTATAAAAAACTAAATCAGAAATAACAAAAGATAATTTCTGAATGTTATGTTGCCAGTCAGAAGAGGAATGCACACTGTATCAAACTATGTAAGGTTTGTGGGAAATTAAGCCATTATCTGCTCAATCTCCATACTGCAGACATTTTCAAACAATGAGCAACATGGTTACTAAAATAACAAATGATGTTTGTCTAACACCTATTCAAAATCTGAAAAGACTTCTCTTTATGTTTACCCTAAATGTCTCAGTTCAAGATTAGGACAATAAAACAAAATTGCATTCAGTTGTTCTAAACATAGATGTTTATTGACATTTGAAATATTCTAAGATACTGGAGACATCCACACAGATACACAGAGCACGCATATGACAGAGAACCCATGCTTTTCCAAAGCAGCAGCTGGAGGACAGATGGATACCCTGGGGTATTTGAAATGGCATTCGACACCCATGTTTAGGCATTATCTTACTTACCACGGGGCAGATTCTGTGTGTTCGTGTATGAATGTACAAAGCAGAACAAATGAGAAACTAAGAGTGCTACAGGAAATGAATTATATAGAGATTTGGAGCATATGTGATATAAATAATGGTGGTACCCTTTACAAGGCTTACAGAGAAATTAAAGAATTTGGTACTAAAATTAACTGATATAAATCAATTCTGGGTCACGCAGTACAACTTTATATTATTGAAGCTGATGGACAAGAACTTTAGTTGTGCAAAGATGGGTATAATTTACTTGATGTCTTCATCCTCAGCAGAGTGAATGATTAGAAATGTGTACTTCTGTGAAAGGAACAGTTCATTTCAGTCCGGCATGAGAATGCCAGTCAGGTTGGATATCATGAGCACATACTATTTAAAATAAAAAATAAGAGGTAGTACTCTTTTCCTTCCAGAATGTGTTAGAACTTCCGGCAACAGCAAAAAAACAGAGACATGATGTCTCATAAAACTTACCCTTTTAAGTTTTTGAGTTGTTGCAGCCAACAATATAGTTATGTTAAAAAGTAATTTGCACCATCATTCATTAGTATGTCTATAAGCGTTTAATAAAAACAGTGATCTAGATTAAACTCTGGTTCATGCAGTCCTTCAGCTACTAATTGCAAGGAGAATATAGAGGAGAAAAATTCCTTTACATTTTCTTTGTTCCCAATATTCTCTCCCCAAGCATCTGCTATTGGTCACTCTCAGCAAATGCACTGCACTGGTGAAATTTTTGTTCATATCTTCTAACAAGTGATACTTGCTCCAGAATATAAAAGGACAGAACTCTAGCTTCTCTCCTCATAGCACCTTGAATCTAGTAACAGATGATAAGTGTACCTGTAATACAATTACATCACAGATTAAACTTCATATTTTGCCAGATAAAGAATTAAAATTGCTAGGCAGCAGTCCTGCTATGGTGACATAATATTGTGAAGGCAGTTTTGGGCTGATCCCATTCTTCTCTGCACAGCGAGGCTATGCCTCTACCCTCATCTCTCTTCCCAGAGGTGGGGCAATGCTACATGAATGACTTTCCCTACTCCAGGGCTAACTGGGAAGGGTAGGAGATGTAGGTGAGCTTCTTCAATGCTGGTGAAGGTGCTAAAGCAAGGCAGGCATTAGCACTGTGGTATTGTCAGAAACATCCATCAGTCCTAGGAAAGCAGTGTGAAGAAGGAGGTTCTGATGGGGTAGGAACCACCAAGGAACAGAAAAGCCATTTTTGACCTCCCCTTGCAATTCTCCTTGCCACCTTACGTTCCTTTCACCTCTGGAAAAGGGACAGTCCTGTCCACACAAGGACATCCGAGTAGATAATGAGGGCAACTTGGGGGGAAGTAAGTAGTCAGAGAGTGAGAGAAAAAGCTTGCCATTCCCTACATGTAGCCCAAAAGCTCAGTGCTACCAGCATACTTGGAAGAATTCAGCCTGTTTTTATTCTGTACTCAGGAAATCCATAGAGGCAGGATTCATCTTAAAATCTACGGCATACATTGTGTGCCAGAGAAGATTGGTTCAGTTCTGCAGCTGAGGAACCCAGAAAGTCAAAAAAAGCCAACAGGCTCTGGGAACAGCTGTTGTATGCAATGGGGACACATAAGTCAATCCCTTAAAAATCAAGAGACGACATAAAACTCAACTGCAAGATAAATACTACTCAAGCAACATACTAAAATAGTAGCAAAGTTATATGACATTAACTAATACAAGTTAACAGCTTGTACTATAAGAGGAAATTATAGGAGGGTGGTTAGGTTTTGCGAGTAACAACTATACAAACGTAAATAAATGCATGAAGTTTCATTTGCATGATATTATAGACTGGATAGTGTCAAACATTCTTGAGTGGAAAATGTTAATTTTATGTTACAACGTATATGTTCATATATTTTAAAAATGTTTTTGTTGGGTATTTTTTCTTTTCAAATGTATTTTGCAGCACTACTAATAGCAAGCACATTTCTTGTAACCCTTCTGAGAAGAGTTCATGGTTATGAATTTCCACAAGGAAAAAAAAAAAAAAAGGTAGCTTACACATATGCTGGGAAGTAAGTGGGAGTGAAAGTGTGAGGAATCTTTACCACAAATATAACTGCAAGTCATTTGTTTCAGTATTGCCAAAATGAACATACTTGAAGTAGACATGTATTTCTCCACAGAATCGCGATCACCTCCAGACCTCAGCAACACAACTATACAATAAGTGCCCAGTGTAAAAGAGTCTTCATATCATTTATTTCTATTCTCATAATTTTACAGGTACATAAACTCTTCCAAGAAGCTGTAGCTGTGCAGTGCCATTGGAAGAAATCAGAAGAGACTGAGGACATACAGGAGTGTCCAAGAACTTGGCATTAGCAGTCTAATTAATATGTTCCTGGGAAGCACAGAGGAAAATTCCCACTTGACCATAAATCTGGCCATCAGTTTATCTCAGGGTATACAAGTGAGACACACCAATACATATGTGAGAACTACATGTCACTGAGTGCTTGGGTGCACCGTGTCTGCATCTGTCTTCAGCAGTAGCCAGTCTCCAGTGATTCATGAGGTGCTGAGGATCCTCCTTATTCTGCCTTCTCCATTTTCACTTGCTTTGTGACATTATTTGGGGAGGGTGATGTGGCACTTCATCCTCTCCCCCCCCACACCTTTTTATTTTTGGTTGTTGTTGGTTTACTAGTCCCAGAAAGATGTACTTATTTTAGCACTACTGACCTCTGTCACTGAAATCACAGTACTTCCTCTGAGGTCACCTTCTTTGTTCATCAGGTCCTATCTGGGCAGGTCCTATCTGGACACTGTGCATTATGGGAGAAAAAAAACTCTTCTCTTCCTGGATGAATGTTCATACATCATTCTACAGCAGTCATGCTATTACAATAGATACAAATATAAATATTAATTATTTTGTCTCTTTATTATTTTAGTCTTTCAAAGACTTCTGGCCTTTGGTAAGTAGCTTATTTGCCCCGGAGTAAGAACTTCTTCTTGGTTCTACTAAAAGTTAGACTTGCAGCATAGTTTCTGCTCCACACCTCATTTCTTTTGGCACTCTGAAACTTTTCAGGTAAGAGCCTATCAATTGACAGAGTGTCTTTCAGATAATACCAGACTTTTCTCATCAGCTTGCACTTACTGAATATGGGAAGGCAGAAATGAATTGCAGCTCTCCCACTTCAGACTCCAGTCTGAGCACTTACTTCAGCCTAGGATGAAAACGTGCCAAACAGACACATACACCCCTCTGCAGATTTCAGAAGTCAAAAGACACTAAAGTAAAGCGTTTCAGATAAAGAAACAACTCTAGTGAATATCAGTAACTCACAAGTGCTTGTACAGTCTCAGAAAGAAAGATTTCTTCCCTTTCCACTCCAGAATAATACCTGTGGTACTGAACCATGTAAGAGAAAGGAGGTGTGGAACTAAGTGAAAGCTCTGCCCAAATGGAGGTGGGGCTAATGTACGGAAGCAGATCAGAGAGCTACACATTACTACAGGAATCAATGCAGAGACTGTGATGTTCAGGAACTAGTTAAACTGCAAGGGATGTCTGCAGAAAAAGGGAGTATCTGAAGAGCCATCTATACTTCCAGCGTCTGTTGGACAGAAGTTTTGGGAGTTTGTTCAGTTTCTCAAGCAGCTCTTCTGTACTAACAGATTCCCAAGGCCAATGGGAGTCAAGTAACAGTGCTTTGCCACAGGTGATAGCAGCCTGGGGAGCAAGGCAGCACCCTGGTGAGGAAAGGTAACTACCGTCTTCAGAGTAATCGTTAAAATGGCATCAAAATGGGAAAGAGAGTAAATGGTCCTTCTAACAGGCATCATCACTTGCACAGGAACTTCTGTCCCAACTCCAGCAGAGCTTTTATTTGTGATTCTGCTCCTCTGTCTCCAAGCTATTCTATTGAAGTCTTCACCTGATGAGCCCTCTGTTCAGCAAAGTATGAGTATGGAGCTACCCTGCACTAAGGTCACTACCTGTACTGAAGCTGGTGGCTGGTTTTGACAAAGCTTCTGCCAACAACTTGTTTTTCACCGTGATATTTTTAAATACAAAAGGAAAGTTTGGAATCAGAGGGAAAGGGTAACAGTTGCTCCTTTAGGTAACCTAGACCATGGTCACGGTTTTCAGATACGATGTGATTCATCATATTAATACTGACATGTAATGATTGTGGTATTTCATGTTTAAGCCTTTGTTGTTTTTCCAGAACTTATGCTAGAATAAAAATGAACAGAGAAGAAAAAAAAAAAAAAAATAGAAAAACATTGTCACATAATCATAGTTGAAATAATGGATTACAAAGAAAAAGAAGGAACTAAACAATTTCCCATCTAAGGCTTATACCAAATGTATTTGATTTACAAATACTACCAAAAAACAAAACAAAACAAAAAAACACCCAAAAAACAACATACAAACCCACAGCCAAAAGCTGGACTATGGACTATGAAGATGTTCTGAAAGCACACAGATAATTTAGGATTTCTCAAACAGGACACATCTGTGTCCCTAATTCTGTCTCATTGGGATTGTCATTATGATACAGACATTAGTCCGTTAATATTTCATTAAAAACATTACATTTTCTTCTCTAACACAACTCCCCTTAATATTTGCTTTCACATACAGTTAAGTATATCAGAGAATTTCCTAATACTGCTTTCTATCAGTTGACAGGGATCAGAAAAAGCCTGCCTTCCAGTTCTTCAGCTAGAGTCTAAATTGTGATGTTTAGAGAGGACACAGCTCCAAAGAGGCACTGTTAAATATCCACAAGACATTTTGTAACTAGATTTCTTTTGTACAGTCTACATTGAAACAAACTAACTCACAGAACCATGCACACACGTACACAGAGAGCTTCAGGTCATGCTTGAATTATCAAAAAAATTTTGAGAGAGGCATCAAGCAGAGATGTCCCTGTCTGAATCACAGCTTTAGACTTTCCAAAGCAAAGTTATTTCAGCCTCATGACCTTGTCACGTCTTATTGTTTGATGTTTCTAGAATGCAAAACAGTCTAATACAATTCACAACGAATACTGTGTTATTCATTAAAGTATTAACTTCTGCTGAAAAGACAGGGCAGGATACAGAGCAGTTACTGAGAAGTCTGATATGTTGCAGCAAGGAAAAAATGCTTGAAATTCCTGAGTCCTTCAACTCTGCATGGTGATAATTAATGTATTGAAGTCAAAGGATAACAAATAGTTTCTAGGTTTTTATTATCTTGTTTCTTTGTAATTGCAGCAACCATTAGTTAGTAACTGGTGCCCCATGGAAATTTACTCTGTTGCCATGGTTATTTCAGGTAATTGTAGAGCTATTAATCTCCAAAGATATGCAACCATATTAATGTTATATCTATAAAACATTTAAGAAGTAATTTTAATTTTAAATGCTTTACAAACAGTTTATGGGTCACAGCCTTACTGAAGAACTGACTTAAATTTGGAAGTGATGTCATTTAATAGACTAATAACCTATATACTCACTCCCACACCTCTCACTTTTTAAAGACCCTACTCTAGAGGGAAGATCATACTGATCTTCCAGGAGGTCAGTCCATGAGATCTTTCAGTACTAACTTTTTAGAAACTTATATAGCAATGTCTATACTAATGTTATAACTTTAATGTTGTTAACAAAAAGCATAACTGATTTTGTTTTCACTGACTCTTTTGCCTAAGATAAAAGATTATTTACCTGTTTACATGGAGAACATTAGAAGCTTTTGGTATCCAGGGAAGTAATTTATTTTTATTGAAAACAAATGAGCACCTTTTTTTTTTTAGTAGCATAACCAGGAACAATGTATACTCTGAATGGCTTATCTCTCCATTCAAGGAGACTGATGATGAGTATTCTTCATTAATAAATTTTTACAGGTACAGTTCTGTATTAATGTTAGTGAATAACATTGGCCGTATGAACAACGGCCTGTATTGTTAATGCAGTAAAGCTTGAGACTGTACATCTCAATCTGGTCTACTGCTATGAGAAAGTCACATTCCAAATATTACAAATAGAAATACTGACCACTAACATTTTTGTATTACTGAAGTTTTATAGCTAATCTTACAAAACTTCTTTTTGGATCCCAGATACGAGGTTCATGTAAAAGTGGGAAAATCTTTTAGCTTTCTTTAAAAAGTTCTGAATCCTCAGGGCCACAGAGAAAAGCTTTCATATGTAGCCAAACTGCAATTCAAAAAACAGATGGTGCAAAAGAATTGCTCCAAGAGTATTTTTAATCTTAGAATTTGAAGGCTTCTTGGGGCCCTCACTCAAGACATCTTTCCTCACAGTAAGTGATAGACATCCTTCATATCTCGACATTATCTTCCCTGCACAACTAAAATATGTAATGACTAAATGACATGTTCATCAAGCAATGCTGACTTCTTCCTTCAGTGTCATAAGGAAGACATACACTCTGTTTAATTAATTACATAAATCAGGTTTGCAAATTATTTGCATTGTGGAAAGAAGATTAAAGTTTTTAAAAAATCATAAAAACAAGTGAGATTTTAAAAATGTGTTTGGCTCAAAATTTCAAAAATAAATCCTTATAGTTTATCACTGTACAATGATAGTCACACAAAGACATAAATCCACATTTTTTTCTTTTGCCACAGTTATCAAGGCTTTTAACATTTAATATGCTGGTTTGGGTTCAAATCCTCAAAAAGATACTATTTTCACAATTGGGCAATCAAAAAAGATAAGCGGATACCATTCTTCTCTCAAGTTATACTCAAACATAGTAATGACACCGTTCTGATTTTCTGCTTATCACAAAGGGAAGTTTCTATCTGATTTAAATATCGGTAGGCCTGTCGGAAGTTCATGGAGTGCAAGGACCTCTTGAATTGCCTAGAGACAAAGTCATACATCTTGAGTCGGCAAAAAGCATGCCTGTCAACAGGGTTGAACCCAGCAACACTGTGATGAAAAAAAGACACACACACATAAGACAAAAATAAGACCATCTTGCTCCTGGTACTATGCAGCATGTGTGAAAATAAGCTTTTAGGACTGGTGGGGTAGAGTGCACCCTCAGCAAGTTTGCAGATAACACCAAACTCGGTGGTGCAGTTGACACACTGGAGGGAAGGAATGCCATCCAGAGGGACCTGGACAGGCTGGAGAGGTGGGTTTATGCAAATCGCAGGAAGTTTAACCAAGCCAAGTGCAGGTGCACGTGGCAATCCCAGGCACAAATACAGGTTGGGCAGAGAATGGCTAGAAAGCAGCCCTGAGGAGAAGGACTTGGGAGTATTGGTGGACGAGAAACTTAACATGAGCCTGCAGTGTGCACTGGCAGCCCAGAAAGTCAACCGCATCCTGGGCTGCATCAAGAGAAGCGTGGTCAGCAGGTCACGGGAGGCGATTTTGCCCCTCTGCTCTGCCCTCATGAGACCCCACCTGGAGTACTGTGTCCAGCTTTGGAGTCCTCAACACAGGAAGGACATGGACCTGTTGGAACGGGTCCAGCAGAGGGCCACAAAGATGATCAGAGGGATGGAGCACCTCCTTTATGAGGACAGGCTGAGAGGCTGGGGTTTTTCAGCCTGGGGAAGAGAAGGCTCCAGGGACACCTTATAACGGCCTTTCAATACAGGAGAGCCGGAGAGGGACTCTTTGTCAGAAAGAGCAGTGACAGGACAAGAGGTAATGGTTTTAAATTGGAAGAGGGGAGATTTAGATTAGATACTAGAAAGAAATTCTTTACTGTGAGGGTGGTGAGGCTCTGGAACAGGTTGCCCAGGGAAGTCTTGGATGCCCCATCCCCGGAAGTGTTCAAGGCCAGGCTGGATGGGGCTTTGAGCAACCTGCTCTAGTGGGAGGTGTCCCTGCCCATGGCAGGGGGGTTGGTTGGAACTCGTTGATCTTTAAGGTTTCTTCCAACCCAAACCATTCTGTGATTGATTCTATGATTCTATGACTGACTTGGAGAAAGTGTTGATTGGGTTATTGCACTCGTCTGATTATGCCTAGGTGTCCAAAATCTAAGATTATAACACTTAAAAATAATTAATAATGGAAAGTTTTGTACCTAGATTCAATGTAGTTACTAGAATTCTTATAGGCATGAGTTATCTGAGGTATTTAATGTAAGCAGAGTCTTCCCAGCTGCTTGAAGCCTCATGAAGTCTCTAACAACAGCTTACTTATCATCATGTCGAAGTTTGTTATTTTAAATATGTCAGTAAATCTAGTGTTTTCACTATACTATTTTGTTATTGTAACAGATACCTAGTAGACATAAACTGGAAAAGGTTTTGTATAGATTCCTATTTCCTTTTGCTATTTCCTTGTAAGGGAGTTGGACTTATGTACCATTTAAGGGTGAAAATCAATATTTGTCTCTGCAGCCTGCAGAGCAAATCGTCTTACAAAAAAAAAAAAAAAAAAAAAAAAAGGAATTTTTTTGGTCCAAATATTGGTATGATTTAAAAGACAATAAAACCAAAATGTGATAGTAACCATCTCTGCTTACTATAACCTGAGCAAGTGCAATGGGACACAGCCTGTGCTAATTACTACAATTTGCACAAGCTTCAGTCACAGTTGCATCCATGTATCTACAGGCAGTGTTACGTCCAAAGAGCAGAAGATGTAGGACTCATTGATCCCACTGTGTAAACTTCAGCTAACGCTATATGACCAGTGTTAGAGGCTTTTAACCACATTGATTGATTTAATAAAAAGGTGATTTACAGACTAATTCCCTCCCAAATCCTTACCAGGACAAGATCCCAGGTGCTGATCTTGCAGAAACTGCCAAAGAGTTACAAAAATTGCTCCAAGGAAGAATCTTAAACCAGAGAAAGAATACTGTATTGTTACCACAACCTGTCAGATTTCAGCTGGTTTCTCTTACAGTAAAAGCTCCATCAGTTCAGCCGACTCAAATATTGCTGGTTTCCATGCCTGTATTACATACCCTCAGAAGAATGGCTTTATCACCCATCAAAATCCCAATAAAATAAGAGAAACAAGTGATTTCTTATTCAGGAAAATAGTACAAAGCCATTTCAGATTCTTAAACTAATATTACCTCTGCAGTTACCTGGAGCCCTTTCAGATTTGTTCCTTTTCAGGATAAACTTGATTATATGGGGCAGGTAGTCACAGTCTTAGTAAGTTAAATAAATAAGTAATGCACATAAAATCCTGTTTTCTTGAAACACATCTGGCCTTTTGGCTGTTTCTACAGCCCAAGGAAGTCTTAGGTCATATTTATAGCTGATTCTCCCAACACAACTAGGTGGGAAAGACTGCAGGAAGGTATCCCCCGAGCTACTTCAGAAGAGCTAGCCTGCCTACATAGCATGGTGTATTGTACCTGAGCAGGACAACCTCCACAACTAGCACAGCTTTGTGGGGTCAGGTTCAGCAAGCCCCGTGTTGCAGCACTTGCATAGTTTTGGTGCTCAGAGCAGTCTCAGTGAACTAAAAGTCCCCTCATCACTAATTTCCACTGTACAGCCTGTGATACATCCTTATTGCTTTTTTACACTTTCCTTTCTTTATCAACCACCTACACAATTCCTCTCTCCACCTCATGAGACCTGAGAGTGCAAGCCAGCATCTTCACCATACACTGTATCATCGGATCTGCTATGGCTGTTTTCCATACTTGGAATACAGTATTTCATTACTTGGAATTATGTCTCTCAGTATTTACAGAAATTTCACTCTTTAAAGGGGCTTTGTTGACACTTGCATTTGGTAAAGAAGAAGAAGGTCTAGTAAGATAGTTTTAACCAGTTCTTGACTGGCTGATCTGTTTGAAAACATCTCATAATAATGCTCCATGCTATTATGAAAGCTGCTGACTTCTTTTCTTCTCTCACGTTTCTGGTTGAAAATATGCTATCAAAGCCCATCATTACCTCTCATTCAAGGAATTAGCGGTAGAAAAGAAGACACAAAATGAAATAAAAGAGTGTGAGTGTGTATATATATTCCTCCTCCCCTACCACCCCCTCCCCCCAAAAAAGTCATTCTCTTCACTGTTTCCCCAATGCCTCAAATCAAGTACCTGAACCTAGGTGAGAAAGGAAGGTAGATTTGACTCCTAAAAAGGATACCTTTGAAAAGTTGCCTATACAAGGTTTCTTTTAGAAAGGGATGTCTGGGAGTCCTGACAGGTGTCTCCAGCACAGGAATTAACCTCAGCAGTGCAGCACATGACCCTTTGCTATTTGTTCATCACTGCCTTTTCCCTTGAATGTTAAACATGTTACTTACAGTTGCAATTTGTATATCTAGCCTCAGCAAGGATTACACTTTCCAAGTAAAGTATTGTTTGGTTGGTCACAGCTCTGCACTGTCCTTGCATGATATTTGACTGGGTGTGTGCTGAACGTACAGCACCGCAGAATGGCAGAGGCTGTTCACTTTCCTTCTTGTGGCTTCCTCCGTGTGTACGTGTGGCATGTTCCCTGTTACTGTCACAGCATCCTTCCCACTCCTGACTCTGGGCCAACTAAAATTTCCTGTTTGGTTACCTGAAAGACTTTGAAGGAGCTGGGCCCTGCCAGCTCTGTCAAATTTTTACAATACTGTTCTAAGGCAAAGATTTAATCATCCAGTGAGACCTCTGGCTATGGTACCATGATAATAGTTACTCCTAGTAAGTAAACAATAATTAGTGCCTGTTGCCATTAAGGAAGGGTCTTCTGTGCATGCCACACAAATTAACCAGTTAGTCTTTCTGCTCCTGTAACTGATAACATCACATATATTGCTACTCATCTCCAACTAAATGCCAGTTTCCATTCAACAAAATTCTAAAGCTGATGGTGCATTCTCACCTGCAGGGTTTACAGGTTTTCTTGCAATCAGTGTGAATTCTCCAGGTGTACAGGTGCTAGACGGAGAATTTTCACCTCTTGTCTTGCAACCAGAGTATATATATTCATACACCAAAGTTCAGCTGGAGTGGTCTCACCTGATGATTATGCAAGATTGTCCCTTAAACCTGTCAGGTGATTTTTTACATTTTGCCTCTTGTTACTCTTTTATCATTCTCTTTTTCACTGACACATTTTGTATCTTAAGATTATAAAAACCTGTTCTGATCATTAGATTCCTTTTATTCTTTGATTTAATTTCTTGTTGCTTTTTTCTTTAGGATGGCGCTCTATCAACAAAATCACATCATGGGGCAGAGAGCAGCTTCATAAACAGTTCTTCAATAAATACAGGTATAAATATAGGTAATCACCAAAATCATGAGTTGGTTTCCTGAGAAATGTTCTCCTGAAATTCATGCACATAAACTGATTTCCACTAGCTGATATTCTGACAGACTTATTTAAATGAGGAATGATGTTTTATTGAGCAAAACAAAGCTAATAATTCCTGATAGATCACTCATAACCCTTTCAAAAATCTATCCAGAAAGCAATTTGTTCACATTATCATATTTACAACTTGTGTCCAGATGTTAAACTATTAAAGCAAAGTTAAAAACAAAACCAAAAACCCTCTTCTTGTATTTTGCAAAAAGGCACATATATTTGCCGGGTCATTGAGAAGACTTTCTTTACAGATATAACTCAACATATTAAAAAGGCTTTAGACGTTTTTATCCAGTTTCCCTACAGCTAAAATTAGCTCTGTAAAAGAAGATCCTAATTTGCTTCAGTCAAGTTGTGCATGGGAGATAAAATCCACCCATACAACATGCGTTCCAGGATTGAGAATGTGAAGTAGTGAACAACATTTAGAAGAGCAGAACAATGATTCAAAACACCACCAAGAGAGCATCACACTATCCATCTAAGTCTATAATGATAATTTCCTAATACAGTGATCTAAATCTAATCAGTAATGCATGGTAATATATGAAAACACAGTCTTTACCACCTGCAGCAATACATCTCACCTGTGCTATGT
Source organism: Tringa tobata (assembly GCA_033628505.1). Lineage (NCBI taxonomy): Eukaryota > Metazoa > Chordata > Aves > Charadriiformes > Scolopacidae > Tringa > Tringa tobata. The sequence goes on from JAHREE010000367.1 coordinate 8,966,902, forward strand.
TGCAGGCATTAGACTCAAAGTCATATTTAATTAATCACATTCTGCTTATCTAAATATACCCCCAGTGTTCACATAGACTGTTTCCTTCTTCTAGATCATAAATTCACTGACATGTAAGGAATTTTTGTCATTTACTTCTGCTGAACAAATTTCACCCTTTTTCTTTAAATTGTCATAGAAAGTACATGTTAATGTATAAAATAAAATGCTCTTCGTCAGAATTGTTTGATATCATGGTGAGAAAATAATACTCTTTAGTAATACATTTTAACTGTAAAGCTCTCTGAGACTCATAGAATGATATAAACAATATAACCAGATTTGAACTTAGGATATGTTATTGCTAAATTAATCTTTTCTAATATTTCTTATTTTAGAAAACAAAAAACCCTACAGTAGTAGATGTTTTTAAAGATAATGACATGCCTATCAAGTGACTCTTCATAACAGAACTTAAAAAATAGAGCTAAATAAAAGTATTTTTACCTTGAAAGCCATTAAAAAATATCTTTTTCAATTGAAATATTTATGTAGGTTTTTTTATTGAATTTTTTGTAGATTTTTTTCAGTGAAAATATAAAAGGCTTCTGAATTTTAAAAAAAGTGTTATATTAAGATAACATCAATTAATGTTGATTCTGCAGATGTCCAAGATATCCTCAGGTCCTGAGGAAACTGGTAGATGAAGTTGCTAAGCCACTATCCATCATATTTGAGAAGTCATAGCAGTTGGTTGAAGTTCCTGCAGACTGGAAAAGGGGAAACATAACCCCCATTTTCAAAAAGAGAAAAAAGGAAGACCCAGGGAACTACAGCCCGGTCAATCTCACCTCTGTGCCTGGCAAGATCATGGAGCAGATCCACCAGGAAAACATGCTAAGACACATGGAAAATAAGGAGGTGATTGGTGACAGCCAACATGGCTTCACTAAGGGCAAATCGTGCCTGACAAATGTGGTGGCTTTCTCTGACGGGATTACAGTGTTGGTGGAAAAAGGAAAAGCAACTCACATCATCTGCTTGGACTTGTGTAAAGCATTTGACACTGTTCCACATGACATCCTTGTCTCTAAATTAGAGAGACATGAATTTGATGGATGGACTACTTGGTGGATAAGGAATTAGCTGGATGGCCACACTCAAAGAGTTGTTGTCAATGACTCAATATCCAAGCGGCAAACAGTGACAAGTGGCATTCCTCAGAGGTCATTACTGGGACCAGGGCTGTTTTTTTGGCAACATGGACAGTGGGACTGAGTGCATCCTCACCAAATTTGCTGACAACACCAAGCTGTGTGGTGTGATTGACACACTGGAGGGGAGGGAAACCATCAAGAGGCACCTGGACAGGCTTGACAGTTGGACCTGTGCAAACCTCACGAAGTTCAACAAGACCAAGTCCAAGATCCTGCATGTGTGTCAGGGCAATCCCAAGAACAAATACAAGCTGGGTGGAGAATGGAAAGAGCCCTGAAGAGAAGGGCTTGTGGGTGTTGGTTGATGAGAAGCTCAACATGAGCTGGCAATGTGTGCTCGTAGCCCAGCCACATCATGGGCTGCATCAAAAGAAGTGTGGCCAGCAGTTCAAGGGAGGTGACTCCCTCTCTACTCCACTGTCATGAGACCCCATCTAGAGTACTGCATCCAGCTCTGGGCCCCCCAACCTAAGAGGGACATGAACCTGTTGGACTGAGTCCAGAGGTGGGCCACAAAGATGATCAGAGGGCTGGAGCACCTCTCATATGAAGACAGGCTGAAAGAGTTGGGGTTGTTCAGCCCGGAGAGGGACCTTATAGTGGCCTTCCATTACCTTAAAGGGAGCCTACAGGAAAGATGGGGAGGGACTCTTTATCAGGAAATGTAGTGATAGGACAAGGGGTAGCAGTTTTAAACTGAAAGAGGGGAGATTTAGATTAGATATTAGGAAGAAATTCTTTACTGTGATGGGTGTGAAACACTGGAATGGGTTGCCCAGGGAAGTTGTGGATGCCCCATCCCTGGAAGTGTTCAAGGCCAGGCTGGATGGGGCTTTGAGCAACCTAGTCCAGTGGGAGGTGTCCGTGCCCATGGCAATGGGCTTGGAACTAGGTAATATTTAAGGTCCCTTCCAACTATTCTATGATTCTGTGATAATAAAAAACTGTATACTTTTAAACACAAGGAAATCATGTTGAGTTAAGGTTGGATGCACTGCATCCTGCACTGCAGAGTACGATGACTATTCTATCCTACCACAGCAAGATATTCCATTGTAAGGCGTTGTCCACAATAAAGCAGAATTGTTGAAAACCTCAGAAAACAAGCCAGCAAAACATATCTTCACACACTCTCTAGATTTCTAGATTAAACCACAGTGTAAAAGGTTGAGCTAACTTTGGAGTAAACAGAATAATCTTACTCCACACACAGCATCTAAACCTTCAACTATTCACTTATTATCTATCTTTGTGTGAAATCTAACTTTATTATCTTTTTATTATCTAACTTTGTGTGAAATTTTATCAGAACATTAATATACACCTTTGGTGTTTAAAGGCATGAAATTCCATTTGTCTGGTCTCCTAACGGCCCCCAACAAATATATTTATGGACCATTAAAGCTGCTTGCTATGACCTACCACATTAACCCACTTAATATTAATAAGTATGTCACATGTACATATTTCTGCAAGAAATAAAAAAAAAAAAAATGAAGCTATTTTTACTCTTCTGGTGTTGTGCAAGATATTAGAAGTGGCTCTAGCAAATCCTATTTCAGGTTAAGAAAATTATAAATTCATAATATTATTCCTAATTGAGAAATCCAAAGGTCTGCTTTTCTGAGTCCAAGTGCCTGTTATTTTAGTGTCTGGTTTATATGTAGTAAAATATCAAATGCAGGAAAAAAAATATTCAACAAAATACACAAATACAGAACATCTTTATCAATTTCAAATATTAAAAAAAAAAAAAAACAAAAATATTCTCTGATATTATCTTTTAATGTCAGCATATTTAATACTAAATTGAAGAAATAGTCACATAAAAATCTGGGTAATACTCACACAAAGGCCAATCAAATAAATCCTAGTTAGACAGACCTCAGAATTCAAAATGATGGTTTGTTAAATTCTACTGCATATTTCCTCTTTGCAAGGGATTCTGCAGACATAGCGGTACAAAGACATCCTTTTGGTTATTGAATACAGTTTCAAAGACATCCTGTGGACTTTATCTGTGGGTCTAATAAGGGACACACTGACATTCCTTAGACTGTGCTTTCCAGGGCTTACCAAATAAGCTAATGATTTTTTCTTGTAATGTCAATAGCTGGGGAAAGAACAAACATGCTTGTCTGGCGCTTTGAAAGACAAAGGACCTTTATACTGAGACTAGGATGTTTCAATGCAGAGAAGAGGAAAGTGAATCCAAACAGATACACACATGGAAATGACTAAGACTTATGTGAAGTCTATACCATGCTAACTAACATCCCTGTTCATTGATCTGCACGTATTTTGCCAGACAAAAGATTGCTCTAGACCACAGCTGAAACAAATGTGTTGAAAACAATAACACAAAGACAAGATAAACTATCAAAAATTTTACTATGATACAACAGATACAGTAGATCTCAGAATAGCTGTAATTTGCCAATCACTATCATAATGGATAAATGAAACTGATAAAGCCATTATCTTCCATATAAATTTGTCTGAACAAAGAAATTGTGATAAATCAGTTTCTAATAAGGAACTTTTTCTCATTTGGCAGTACAGACTCTATCACAGAACAACAAAACATGACAGCTGTACCCCAAGACCAGTCTGCTGACAGTCCCAAGTTCCCTGAAATAGGAAAGTCAAATACAGCTATTTTTTCACATCTAGCAGTTCATATCAGAAGTTGTTTATCTAGCCAAAAATATTGTTCCTTTTGTTACCAGAATTTGCTCTCTAAGAACAAACAAATGACTGCAATTTAAAAATTAATACCAAGATTTTTGATGAGAAATTTTTGCTTGCTTTCAAGGGAAGGCAAAGAAAAAAATACTTGCTACAGATTGAATAACAACAAGTTAATAAACACTGTCTGTTGTGTCTTAAAATTTTAAGTAACTATAAAGGGAAGGACAAGCAGAAAGGTAGAAAATTTAACTATGTGCTTAGGGTAATATTAATTCCTAGAAAAAAGGCTTAAAAAACAAATACTTCAAATTATACTGGATATCTCCACAGCTTTTTGTAGTTAGTTTGGATTCACATTATATGCAGAAATTATAATTTTTTAACAAGAAATTTTAAGTACTATATTTTTTTCTGATGGAAAATTGAGAAGAGTTATTCAAACATTCTCTCTCTGGTACATAAGATTAGCTAAAGCTCTTTAAAGTTTAGATAATATATCAAAACAATTCTCCTACATATTGAACAAAGACAAGATGCAGTTTTCCTTTAAGAACTCTTGCTCAATATCAGACAGTTCAGGATGACAGGTGTCATGATTTTATTTTTATTTATAAGCCCTAAAGCTCATGACATTTTTAAAGAAAAGAAATAAAAAGAAGAAAAGAAATAAAATTTAAAGACATCTCCAAGTCTTTAAATCCCAAGTTTCTCATCTGTATCCACAATGCATATTCATCATATGAATCATTTTATTAACCTAAAGGTCTTTCAATAATCTTGAAGTCAACACAACCTAATTTTCTTTCTATTTATCACTACTATATTTTAGACACAGTCAACCATCTTGGCCATAAATAAATTTTTTATTTAGAACAAAGTGTAATCTGCTGTACAAGACTGTTGTTCACATAATTCAAAGTACACATCAGACACTAACGTGACAAATCACTAACATACAAAATATTAACCAATAAATTCATTTTAAGCCTTCCTCCTGTTAGTCCCCCAAAAAGAATATCCATTATTTGGAGATTTTCTTACTGATGCTTACCATCTACTTTCTTTTCTGTTCATGGTAAGTATTATAATTTCAAAAGTATGAGAAATTTAACTATGATGCTTTAAAATATTACTAAGTGGGGTTTTTTTTCCCCCAGAAAATACTTATAAATCAGGGAGAAAGTAACAGGAAAGATACTAACATAAAATTTGTTCTTGTTCAACACGTATATTTGTATATCTCAGCCATATCATGGTGGGGTTGTTTCATTTAATTTTATGAAAACATTATTAAACTGTTTTATTATTAAAACAGATGGCCCCCAAGTTTTACCATGAAAACATAACTAGATTTCTACCCAAGTAAATCAGGTAATCACCTACTTCCCACATTTCTGTCATCCCTCTGGCCATGTTGCAGGTACAGAACTATGCTTGTCCTCTCAGGCTGAACATTTCTGAGTCTGAAATATCATTTTCAGAAAGGATTCAGGTGATAAAATGTAAGTCCATTAAAAGGAGAGATTTGGTTTGCCTTATTTCAAACACTAAAATATACTTGAATTACACTGTCCAGTGTCTCAAGGAAACTATGTAGGAAGATAGTTCATTGTGCTCACATTTTTGCTACACGGAAGTAACTTCCAAGCTCATTTTTTTTTTGTCTTTGTTTGCCTTAAAAAAACAAATGGGACTGAAGAACAAATGAGTGAAATGGTAATGCATTTATCTTATACACAGCAAACTTTCTGTGGACTTATGTCAACTGCTGATGAATGGAAATGAGGAAATGGTTAGCTAATCCTTTCTTAATCTGCTCATAACTGAGTTAATCTACTTAAGTTAATTCACTTTTAATTTTTAACATTGAAAGCATATTTTCCTAGCTGGGATGCATCTATTGAAATGATCTACCAGGCTTGAGATGAAATGTCACAGGATGCACTCCATTTGTATTTTAGCTAGAGATATACTGCTGAAGACATGTTGTCTAAAAACATAAGCAGTGAAATCCTACCAATTTAAAATATGATTATCTCCCACTAAAGCAACTTTATGCTGAAAGTATAAGCCACTAGGGAACATTCTGTAAGCATGTGAGCAAAAATTCCTTAGGAAATGCATAACACAAAACACAGTAAGAGCTATAAGCATCCATTCTGCCTATTATCATAGCGCCGGAAACAGATCTTCTGGAAGTGACCCCAGGAACACCAAGTACCAAAAGAAGGGTGATATTTTGCTTGACAAATACCAGAGTATTTGATCATGTGACTCCTGCCTCAAAGCTAAATTATGGATTGGAGCATGTCCCTTAAGTAGAAGCCTGATCTTGGTTAAGGAATTCAAGCACTGGGGAAATGCACCAGTTCTCCTAGCTTTGTCCAACCAAGCAAAGCAAGGTGCACCTTCTCTCCCACAGAGCAGGCAAGTCCTTCACAGTCTACCCATTCTGTCTCCAGGTGTCTTATGTATCAGTTTCTGGAAAACTCTGCTGATGTCTCCTGAAGATCAACTCCTCTCCACATTTGCTTACTTGTGGAGACATTCTCTTTTCTTTTTCTGTTCTTTCAGACTTAACCGGTTTGAGGAGTCAACATGTGTGAACCTCATAAAGACCAAGTTCAAGGTCCTGCTCCTGGATCAGAGAAATCTCCAATATCAGTACAGACAGGGGGATGAATGGATTGAGAACAGACCTGTAGAGAAGGACTTAGGGATATTGGTGGATGGAAAATTAGAAATGACCCAGCAATGTGCCCTTGGAGCCTTGAAAGTCAACTGCATCCTGGGGTGCATAAAAAGCATAAGAAGAAGCATGGCCAGTAGGTTGAGGGAGATGTTTCTTCCCCTCTACTCTGCTCTTATGAGACCCAATCTGGAGTATTGCATCCAGTTCTGTAGTCCCCAGCACAAGAAAAGCATGGACCTGTAACAGGACGTGCAGAGGATGGCCACAAAAAAATGATCAGACAGTTGAAATGCCTCTGCTGTGAAGAAAGGCTGAGAGAGTTGGGGTTGTTCAGCCTGGGGAAGAGAATGCTCCAGTGGGATCACATTGCAGCCCCTCGCTATATAAAGGGGGCTGATAAGAAAGACAAAGAAAGACATTTTACCAAGGTTTGTAGTGAGAGGACAAGGGGCAATGATTTTAAACTGAAAGAGGGTCGATGAGATTGTATAAAAAGGAAGAATTTTTTTACTATGACAGTGGTGAGACATAGGAACAGGTTGCCCAAAGAAGTTGTGGATGCCCCATCTGAGGAAGTGTTCAGGGTCAGGTTGGATGAAGCTTGGAGGCACCTGAATGAAAGATGTCCCTGTCCATGACATCATCTAGTTGGACTAGGCAATCTTTAAACGTCCCTTCAAAACCAAACCATTCTATGAATCTATGGTTCCGTGCAGGAGATCACATTTTCAGATTCTATCTGATTGCTTCCCAAGTTAAGTACTGCCTTGCCATTAGGGACATACAAGCAATCTCACACTCTAAAAATCTTATAGTATTTCTAGTTTCAGTTTTTCTAGCTTGAGCTTTCAAACCATACCATCTGTGCAAAATTAAAATAAAATTAACTTTTCCTTTCTAGAGTATTTCCCTTCATGAGACAAAAAGGAAATCAAAAGACCTCTTAACTTTTCATCAGATGAAGAATCTTGAGTTTCTTATTGCAAAAAAAAAAGGTTTCTAAAGTCTCGTTACACTTTTTTCACCTTTTTTAGTCTCTTTGCAATATGCAAGCACCATTTTTAAACACTGAATACTAGAAATGGATAACTAATTCCAGTGATAATATCACAAATGCTGAGGGCTGTAATTTTAATTACATTTTTATCTCTGCTACTTATACACTCTAAATCATGTTTGTTTCCTAACCAAAATTCTCCCGTTCGGCAGCTGTTCAGCTGCTTATCTACCTATTTTCTCAATCCCTACCCCTTAGAACACAATTCGATGTCCATTAAGTTTATGATTTTTTTCTATTAAAAAAAAAAAATAAAATTAATGTAGGGTCCAGAATATATAAACTCACAGAATAAAACATCAATGGATTTAGGGTCATTTGCTTATTTATCATCATTTTTTTCTTAAGCATACAAAAGATGATAAATCATTAAGCAATGTCCTCCTCCCAGGAGGACAGGGAAGCGTTACAGAGAGACCTAGATAGATTGGATCATTGGGCCAGCACCAATGGGATGAGCTTCAATAAGGGCAAGTGCCAGGTTCTGCACTTGGGCCACAAGAACC
>JAHREE010000367.1:8979854-9203120 GCA_033628505.1 Tringa tobata
TAATTTCTGTAAGAGATATTACACCAACCAGGCACTATAGAAATAGATTTAGCTGGAAAGTGTGATTACCAAAGAATTTTATAAGATTTTTCCCCACTGCAAGTCATCTTTATAAAAAAGGGTCACGAAATTAATCACTTTATTGAACTCTGATTGTAGGAGTATAACTATATAATTAGGTTTTAAATCATTACAGCATCCTAGATGAACCCGTATTTTATACCAACCATTTAGCAGACCTGAAAAAAAACCAAGCGTAATATAATAATACACATTTCTTAAACAGGATCAGGTACCAAATTTAATTGTATAATAAACCCAAGTGTTTAAGGAAGGAATGAAATAATGTCAACAGAACTATACACTGTTGCTCTGTCCGTTTCCCTGTAAGCTTATCTCACTGTTTTTCTGCATCATCCAGTTCTGCAAATGCACATGAGGAACCCAGCTAAAGCAGGAGAGAGACCAAGAGAATTGGCACAGTACTCACTTAGGACAGAATTCCGTCACCTCTGACATAGCTTCTCAGGAGTCAACACAGCTTTAAGAAACAGCAATGTTGTCATTTTGGTACCTCCAATCTATCAGAACATATATTTACTTGTTTGGTTTTTTTCCCTTGGGATTTTTTTTTTCCATTTAATTTTATAAGGCTTGTGGCACATAATAGAATTGTTTTCTTGTTTACACTTAAAGTCTTAACTGAATTTTTAGTGTTAAGTATAACATAATTTAACCTGAATCCAGCAAAGAAGGAATGTGTTGCCTTCTGACATCACTTAAGTAGAGATATTTACAACAAGGTTAAATTTCTATCCCAAATAAAAATCTCAGTGTATTGCAATGGCATGTTTCACTGAGTTGTATAAGATAAATCTAGGCTTCCCAAAGTTAAGTTAAAAATTTATTTCAGTTGTCAGTTCTTGATTCTTCCTTCAACTTCTTTCTTCCCATTTTTTCTCATTCTGATTAGTATTTTTATATTTAAACATCTCTCATAGTTCCTCTGTTTAGGGTTATAGGAAACTAATTCTGGCACAAGTAAAATTTTCCATGCAAAAACAAATTTTCAAGGCCCTGTCTAAAGCATGCCTCCTGGCTGCTTCTCCTGGCTGGTAGTGATAAAAGGTTTGACATTCAAATGACAGTAATGCCACAGTGGGCTTGTGAAACAAGGTCAAATGGCTAAAAACTCAATGATAGGATATTGCCAGAGTTTTCAGGGGAAGTAACTTAAATATACGTATCAGAAAAAGGTGACCTAATTCTGGCCAGATTAATACCTGGGTTTCAGGTATTGGTTCATGTGATTTGACTGGTAAAAGGCTGTAAAGATAGGCTAGGAGAAAAGAGGGCAATGGTTTATAAACAGGTAGTTACACTGGTTAATTTAAAAATTAACAGCTTGGGAAAGGTTGTGGAATTGACAAATTTTAAACAAGTTTTCCCTGCTCAGTAGTAGAAGAATGGACTAGATAACCTAAGTACTGTTTTTCTAGTATTTGAACAAGATAAGGGCATTCATAGTAGCATATACATTATCCAGAAGTTTACCTTTTCAATTTTATTTCACATTTAGATCATATGGCCAAATAACTGCTGCTTAGATATATTATCCACACACTGATTTGTTTTCATAACACTCAAAATTTCAGTCCTCTATATTTGATACTGCCCTGGATAACAGTAGATGAACGAGCCAAAGCAGAACAGTAACCCATAAAGAAACTGTATCACAATTGCCAGTGTAAACACCATCTGTATTGACCTTACATTTTTTAAAATTTCCCCGGATCTCTTATTTTTAGCATTTTGGAAAGCAGAGTACCCTAAAGTACACATTAGTTTACTAGTGGGAGATAAAATTAGATAAAGAGATCATTACCTTAGAAGACAGGAAGAAAACACAACTGAAAATATTAATCCTGATTTTAATGTCATTTAAAGTACTATTTGGGCAAGGAAGGAGCTTTCAGAAAACAGGAGGGCGCTATTAAGAAAACCAGAGAGCCCTATTGGCCCTGTTTCAGGACGAAACAGGAGAACTGAAATAAGAGGACTCCATCATCTTGTTGCTAGAGTTTGAAACTCACTGTGATGCCCAGAGAAATATATCAAACCTTAAATTTTCAGGGGAACTGTCATAACTTCAAAAGAACTAAGTATGGTTCATAAGCACTTTTGCATATCATCACTGAGTCCACAAAACAAATGAAAGAAATTAATCACATGGAGCACCTTTTTCCAAAGGACTTCCAAAATTTAAACCACTATAAATTCCTCAAATTGGTATCCAAAATTGATCTTAGGTCATTAAAATATTTCGCACTAAGAGTAAAAAAATGCATCTATCAAAACTGTCATTAATTTGCAGATCAGAGACCATAGCCAATTTACAGTGATTGCATAACAATTTGGACATTTCTGTATCCAAGCTGCTCATTACTATGAATAAAAATATTTATCCACTTCTTTTGTGAGCTTTGCTAACATCACAGAAATGAAGAAAGTGAATTAATTATCATAATACCTATCTCCATAGAAGTGTGTATCTTGGAGACCTTGGCAGTCTTTAATAAAATGTAACCACATAAACAGTATATAAATAGATCAGGCAGAAAACTAGTAAATTAGGTCTGTGGAGGCATCGTTCTCACTGAAATCAGAGGCAGAAATAGGACAAGGTCAGGCCTTACAATTCTGTAACAAGCAACAACACTGACAGTATGTTGGTATAACCATATTGATTTCAATAACTATACTTTTGATTTATGCTGGTGTCAGCTCAGAAGCAAGTCTACACACATTTTCATGTCCACCTCAGTTTAAACAAAGCCCTCTGACAGAGTCGTCAGCACCACCAGCTATTTCACACCTCTGATGTGGACTGCTCACTGCAAGAATGACCTCACTAAGCCAACAGCAAGACTTTATACTAACATACTATCATACAAACATGTGTTAGTAAGAAGTGGGTGTAACTTTTCAACAAGCAGGTGCTGAGATGAAAGACAGTCTCATGCCTAAGAAAAATTCAAGTAAAACATGCAATGTCTGAGTTTTCTTCAGGGATTTCTAATTTGGAGAATTTAAACCTCAGTCCCAGATGGTGAATCGTTCATAAAATTATCTTCATTGACATCCTTAACATCAGTTTATCATAATATCCCTTTCTTCATTAGTTACGATATCTATGCAGTCAATGGCTATTACAGCTTTTGGTTTGGTTTTTAAAATACTTACTAATTACACTTGTGACATCCCCTTTCCTATCTGTGACACTGGGCTTTTATTTTCTGTGTGGTGAATTAATGACATTAATTAGCTCTATGCCTTGACACAATTTCTGCCCAAGGGCTTCCTCAAACAAGAAGGAGAATAAATGTAATGAATTTAGCGTCTCTTGAAGACAAATGGTCAGAAGTAATACAGACAGCATCCTGAAGATCTAGATCCCACTCCTGAGTTCAATAATATCACTTCAAGTTTAGACTCATGTGATCAGAATTAGGCCAACTATGTGTTTTGCAGCTGCAGGACAAAATTTGAGTGAAATGTATATATTTAGTTTAAAAACAGATCAGTTAAATGGAAATAAAAATTTCATTTCTTCACTACTGAATCTACTAATCCTCACAATCTGTGCGGATCATGGGGGAAATGTCTTGATTTTCCACTTTGGAAGTGCAGTTATCTGTTGCTAAATGCCTCTAAAGACAAAGGTTGCTCAAAACCCCGTCTCTATTTTGAAGAACATAGGTCTTGGCACAAATGCAAACTTAAAGTATTTACAAGCACCTGCAAACCTGCGTATATATCATTCCCCTTGAGCAACACACATCAATTTTCAAGTGCGAATTCTGCAAATGCAAAAAAATAGGTATGCATTTCTTAGCGAGAAGAGACAGTTTTAGAGAAACAAAGTAAAGAGGCAGCCCATGAAAATCAAGCCCGAAAGACCATGTAATATAATAAATATTTTTATAAATTACTACCAGAGCTGGGTTTTCTGTTTGATCTGCAAATACCAGTTGCACCCTGAGAAGCAATTATTTTTATCCAAGTATAAATATCATCGCACAAATGGAGATTTCTAGTATGCAAGTAGTGCACAAATGAACAACCCTGTGTGGATGAATGAAAATTTGGACATAAATGTTCAAAGAGACAACAGAATAAATTATAAATATGTTATGAGAAATACGGATTTACAATAGCATAACATGTCACACATGAGCATTAAAATATTAATGGAGTGCTTGGGCAATCCACATACCTCATACAAAAGCAATGAAGCCACTTTCTAAGTAGGACCAAAATAACTGATTCCCCCCACCCCAAGATTATTTTAGACATTTCCTGTCATGTTGAATTTCTGAACTGAAGAAAATTATTATATCCATTTATATCATTGTCGCCCTTTTATGCAGTGTGACATAAATGGTATGAGGCATATCAACGAGATACAGCAGGCCAGAAAACTGTACCAGGGGCTTCTCATGAACTCAGTCTCAGTTCCCCATCACAAATATATTTTGTGCTTTCCTTCAATATTTTTATGTAATGAAGAAGAATTACATTATACTTTCTGTTCCCCAAACATAATTAAGTGTAGCACATGTTCGGTAATTAATGTTTCATTAGAACCTTAATTTCTGTCAAACTCAGAAGGTAAACCGCATTCTCCATTTACTAATTTAGTTTGGGCAGGGTGTGGGAGGGAACGATTTACCACACTAGTGTGACCATTAGCACTGTTCAAACTGCGCATGTAGAGCATGATCACCTTCAAAATCATACTAGGACTTCTAATGTAACATTAATGCAGTGCCACGGTATTTTGAGGAGTTACAGAGTACGCCCTTCAGTCAAATTGTGTGTAAATGGCTAATTAAATTAAGATCATTCTGATGCTACACTGACGTGAGCATAGTCTTTACTATAGCATTGAGGATTAACACCTCTGGCCTGACGAAAACAAGACAAATTTTATGAAAGTATTTTAGAGCCAGCATTGTATGAACCACAAAATGGAAACAATTTTAAGGGGTTGTGGATTTTTTAGAAAAAGCAAGACAGACAGTGCAAGTGTTAGGGGATCACAATACATCACCAGTTCAAGTCTTTTCCCTGAACCAGGGTCTCACACATTCCAGTTAAAGAGTTACTGTTTATCTGTTCATCATGTTTTTTTTTCCCATCCCACCCCCTTCTCTTATTTTTATCCATCTCCATTACCTGGGAAGTGTTCACAGGAACGTTTGATGATGAAAGTATGATAAAAACAGCTGCACTTCTGCAAGAGTTTACATTTCCAGAAATTAGCATTTTAAATTGAAAAGGGTTTTGTCAATGTTCTCTCAGCTTCCCCTTCAATCCAACTTGAGAACAGTGACTATCCCAAAGCATCCTGGTGAAATGGAATTTGTATTTTCATTGTAACATTAGGCAAGGGCTGCTACTGCATCCCTAAAAACTGAAAGGTCTTGCAAAGGGAAAAAAAAACCCTCTTATAAGACATGAGCCTTAGGGTTCTTATTCGTGTCTGTCTTCTGAGACTCTGTATTGAACCAGTCACATCTAATTAATGAGTTACTTTTAAAAGATGTAAGCTACGATGATAGCTTAATACCCTCACAGCTTTGGTTTCTATAAGCTCACCACATCTCATTATTCTCAGCATAATAGTAAAACTAGCAGAGACTGGAAGTTTTTAGGTTGTTTATTCTTCAAATAAAACACTACTCAGGAGCTAAAGAAGAGAGCTCAGCAGAAATGTTGTCGTAACAATACAGTCCTATTTATGTGGTGCATAATTGGTGTATTGGGGTTTATGAATTATTTTTTTCCTCTCAAAATGTCCAACTGAATCAGATAGCTCTTAAACCATTCAAAGGACAGGCTTGTTTTGACTAGCCAGAAAGAAAGAAACAAGAGACAATACTGTTTTAGGGAAGAAGCATAAGGCAGACCAGAAAATTTACTAAGAAGCAGCTTTTGTGGCAATGAAAGAACAGGAGTTACATATTGGTGTGAGCAGACTGAAATTGCCATGTAAAAACAGGTCTAATACTGACTCAGTGTTGAGGGTGCTCTTCTCCTATACTTATATTTGCAAGAGCCTACCATTTAGTATGAAATAAGTAGGAAAAAAAAAAGCTTCAGTCCTTGGCTGGCAAGGGTGAGTCTGACAGTGGCTGTACTAGAATTAGGAACATGCTGCACCAGAGTCTCAGCAGTGCTCAAACACATCTTGATGCCAATCCCTCCTCACCTCCAGCAGGCTGGCAGTAGTCTTAATATTAGTATGCAAAGCCATTTATTATTGGAAAAATAGGGTTATTCCTCCTCTTGAAAGCATGGATGTATTCACTCTTGTTTATTTGTTAGCTTTAGCAGAAGATGGATTTGTTTTTTATTGCTGTTCTTTAAACCTTTAGGGATATTAAGCCATGACATACGTGCTGGCCACATGCTCCTAATTCCCCCAAAACATCCTTTTTTTTTTCAGACTAATTTTATATGTAGAATGTAGAAAGGAATCAAATAAAATTTAAACCATCAGCAGCATACGATAATTTTTTATTACTGTAAGACATATAAGAATCCAACAAGCCTACCTCTCACATCTGTGATTCTGGTGATGAGTAAAGGTTTTTGCAGAAGCTTGCGTTTTAACTTTTGCTTGAGATACAACCCTTAAAAATCTCACCCGTGTACATTTTCAGCAAATTAGCATTTTTAGGAGTACAAATGCAGTAAATCCTGTGAATCCACACACGGTAAAAAGGCAGTTAAGAAAATTATTAATGGTGATAGCAGTCCAACAGTAAAAGTGTATCTGTTCTAAAGTGCTTCCTACAGAAATCCAATATGTTACTTTATTTTAATAAGTTCTGCCAAAAAGTCTGAAAATATACAAGCAAACTCTCTTAAAACATCCACCTAAGAATAATTTGCTGCTCCAAAGACTGTCTGAAGCAATTTTCAGCCCTGCAATTAAACCAGGTTTCATTTCCTTTTTGTTTTCTTTTTAATCCTCCCTTTGCAGAGATAGAGGGTTCATAACTTTTAGAGAAAACTGTCAGGCTGAAAATGAGATACAGAAATACAGAGTATTTAAAGACAATCTATGGCAGATTGCAACAGTCCTGAATTCTATTTGCTAGTGCATCAGTTATATCAGGGTGACAGCTTAGCAAACATTTCACATGGATGGTTTCACAAAGAACTCAGTCATAATAGTTCATATTGCAAACTTTTCAAAAGCTCAGATGTTATAAACTCACAGGAAATGCTAGTCAAACACAAACTTGATAGATAGAAATGCCACTATGAACAGAATCTTCACCTTTCTTCAGTTACCATGAATTTCCTTAAAATGACAGATTATTGTCACTTCACTTCCCCCTCCGCCCCTCTTTCTCACACATGTACATGCACAGGTAGAGTGCGGTCTTTTACATTAAAATTCCAATGCCAAAAAAGTTCTGAATGTGTAACGAAAAGTGGTTCTTGGTATTGGTTCAAGGGTATTGGTTTTAATGGTTTCAATCTCAATGACTAATCATAACAGTGAATATAACAATCTTCTTTTTTCTTCTCTTTTCCCATTTCATTTTCTCTTCTCCAACCACATGAAACACAAAAAGTATGAGAATTTACCAACACAGGTTTTACAACTGAGAAAAGCAATCAGTAAGAACATTTACAATAAAATGAGATTTAGAATAGCAAGTTGTTAATTATATAGGTTGGGTTTTTTTTATAAACTAGAGAGATTTGTAATGGAATGCATTCATATCGTCATTTAGCATTATCAATTTAATTCAAAATATCATTAAACATCACAGCTGAAAAGGAATTTCATTCCACAGCAAGGAAACAAAATAGTGGTTGAAATTCCATTTTTTATTTCTATTAACTTCCAAATGAAAGTTTCTAGTGAATGTGATTTTAAAAATTACCTGAGGCTAGCTGACATTGTAGAAATGCAGCTAGACAGCCCTGGACAGATGTCAATCATTTCACCCATTTTTGAAGTCACTGTACATTCAGAATGCCTGTCAACCTTCCCTTTTTTTTTCCTAATTACTGATGAATTTTTTTAATATTTTCAGTTTGTTCTCTTAATGCTATCAAAAGATTAAATTTTTGACACCACTTCCTCCTCAAAATACTACAGTTTATTCAAGAAATATTCACTTTTTCATTAGATACCATTAAAAACCACAAGTTCGTAGGGACCAGCTGGTCATTGCTGGGCCTATGACTGCTCTGTGTAATCCACTTACCAGCTCTAAATACGAATACTCTGTAGGGAAGTTCTCTGTAGGGAAGCTGAAGAGCAAATCAGCACTGACATTTTCTGAAAAGGACTGAGAAGAAAAGTTTTCCTCACAGAAACTTTTCAAAACTACTAGCCACAACAAAGCAATGTGATGTCAGTTTTAGAACAGCGGATGTTTCTACCCTTTTAAAAAATCACACCCTAAATGCCACTCTTTATATTGCAAGTTTTGAGCACTTCTGGTTTGGCCCTCATCCTGCTTTTTCTGTGATTCTTAAACTTCTCCTAAACATTATATTTTTCTAAAAATTTAGAAAACTACAAATAAAAGGGGAGTTTTACTGTAATTAATGCATTTTAAACAATGTCTGCTCTCATAGATTTTAATGGTCTTAACAAATTTTAATAAATGACACTTTTCCTTATGAAGAGACAATATTCTTAATAAGGACTGAAGGAAAATAAAGTTCAAAGAAAGAGGAATTAGATAAACGTGGTTCTTGTCTTAAAGTAGAAGTAGGGAAAAGCCACAAAATGCAAGGCCAATTAGCTCAATTTCGGTTCCTAAAAAGCGATATAACAAATCATCAAACATTGTCTGAGTACTCACGATATAGACATGAAGATGAGTAACTGTGACAGCGGATTCATAAAGAACAAGTCATCTCAAAACAATCTAATTTTTTTCCATGATATTATAATAGGTCTTTTGGAGAGAGGAAAAGCAGACACGTCATCTAGCTTCTAGAAAGCCTTCTGATGCTCTCTCACATGGTATTTTGTTAAGCAAACTAAGGAAACACTGCTTGGATACAATTACTTGGATACAAGTGTTGTTATTTGTGTGATACAAATACTTACAATTACTTGGATACAAGTGTTGTTATTAACAGTTCATTGACAGATTGGACAAGAGTTTGCAGTACTGTTCCACAAGGGTCTGAGCGTATTCATTATTTTCTTTAATTGTTTAAATAAAGAAATCAAAAGTATGGTTATTCCATCTGTAAGATGACAACATGCTGAGAGACCTGCAAATACACTGGATCAAAATGGTCTTAACAAATTGAGGAAGTCTGAAGAAAATTTAGTTAATATAATGGCAAGACCATATAATTGCAGAATGGGAATAACCTGTAGAAAGAAACAGTATCTCATTAGTACCAGTGGCTCTAACTGTCACAAGCTGAACATGAAAATATCTTATGCAAAAATGGCATTTTGAGATGTATAAAGAGATTATTTTTAAACTCTCTTCCATCCCATTCAACACCAGCAAGGTTTTAGTGGGAATATGATATCCAGTTTTGAGAACAGCATTTTAGGAAGTAGATAGAACAGCAAAAGAAGCTTCAGAGGAGAGATTAAGAAAACAAAACCTAAAGTAAGTGGTTAAAGGAACCAGGTCTATTTAGTCCAGAAAATAAAAGACTGAGGGACAATATGACAATTTGAAAAATGTAAAAAGGTAGGAATAATAAGGCAGCAAAAAGATTTTATTCTTTTCCATTGTGGAGGTGAGTTTAAAATAAACTGAAAATTTAAGATCATTATTCCAAGACATGGAATAACAACTTTCATTTGCAAGAATGAAGACTTAAGTTAAACCTAAAGAAAAACTCTCTAGCAGAAGGCAGTGAAGCAGTTGATTGCCTGCAAGGGCTGTAAAACCTCTCCAGCAGATTTTTTTTCAAGAACAGGCTGGACAAGCATCTGTCAGCAGTGACGATAGTACAGTTAATCCTATCTTTGGCAGGATAGACCTGCAAACTCTTCAAAATCTCTCCCAAATTTATTTTATACTATTTTTATGATCCTACACTGATTGCTAATTATCTGTCAATAGACAAGTAAAAGCTTGGTGGAAGTTGACCAGAGTATTTACTCAAGGATTGAAACTATGAAAATCATGAAATGAGTGTCTGAATTTTAAATATACATATGAGGGGCAACAATGTGAATCTGAAAACATATATGACAGGTTTCTACTAAAGAATAAAACTGATGGGCAGTTAAAAATTATATTCTTCCATAAGCTTACATTCACAAGTTACAGCTACACTGTAATACTGAGTCTCTTAAATGCAAACAAAAAAAACCCCAACAACCAAGCAAAAACAAAACCTCAAACTAATCAACCAACCAACCAAACGAAACAAAAAAAAAAAAACCACCACCAACGAACGAAGAGCAAAAACTTCTTTTCTGGTTTTTTTTTTCAGCCTGAATTATTGGGAGACTCACAATATTATGTATCTGGAATGGAAACACAAATGTTCCACTTTTCACTTCAAAACCTGCAGAAACCTGTCTGACAAGTTTTAAAAGTGATTCCGAATCAGATTTCAGTCATAACCACACTGCTAACTGAAACACCTCAATGTCTGAGGTGAAACCAGGGGAAATATGTAAGTCTGCACAAGTAGTGATTTAGTTTTGCATTAGAACTTAAGGCTAAAAAGCATACATCTGAGATGATTGGAATTTTGAATTAAATTATGCCCCTCTTTTTTTCCTCATCTTTCTTTTTTTAATGAGTTTTAAGTGACTTCTCCATTATCTTTGTTATTAAGTATATAGCCAGAGCAAATATTGAGCATTATGGAAAATCAGCTTGATGTTCTCCCTTCCAACAACAGAGTCCATGTCCTTCTATTTCAAAAGATGGACTCCTCAAGCCTGCAGATAATGGTGACAAAATATCCAAGAACTTCTGAAACTGTCACATCTTCACTGCATTGGTAGTGCCAGATTTGCAATAAGTAAGGAGCCATAAGGCAGGCTGCTCAGAGGAGAAACTGATTTACAGCTGCTGTTATTTCTCATCTCTTCTTTCATTGGGGTTTCTGCTCATGTCCCACCCTTTCAGTGGTTCTGACTATGGAAACCTCATGTCCTTTAAGAGCAAATGACTACAATTCTGTTTACTGATCAGCACCTGACACTTCAGAACGCCATTTCTTCAAACTAGTTAATAAAAGTGCATATTTTTAATGCTTTATAAAATCCTTCAGTTGTAGATATGGAAAAGTTAACAACTTTTAAAAAAGTATTTTTGTCAACTGAAATCATATAATGATCTCTAGCACTTACATCTCATCTCTGTTGTTTATACATACATCTTTTTGTTACTTAAATCTTCATGAAAGAAAAGATATTCAGATCATTACTTCCAGAAAGCTTCTCATATTGTCAGTTATTTCTATTTGTTTGCAAGAGTGGTTATTGTTATGCTTAAAATGCATCTTTATTACTTTTCTGCCAGCTGAGTGCTATTTACTATTCCATTAAGGTGACCGCTAACAAAGCAGTTAGACACATGCATAACTTTATACAGATAGTGTCACTAAATTCAGCAAGTCAATAGATGACTTGCCTGTTAACTGCACTTTTATGCTTTAAGATTCTTAAGTGCTTGCCTAAATGAAAGGTTATAACCCTGATTTTTAAATCTGACTTAGATATTTGATATTCCGTAAGAAAAGCTTGAAATTCATTTCCTCCAAGACCACTAAAAGATTTACCAGGTGGAATAAATTATCGTGATAACATTGGAATATTCAAGGACTGCACAACAATAATACCGTACACCAGCCATCACTGTGTCTCAACATTTCATCAGGAACATATTATAGGTAAAAATTTGAATATGATTACATATATTACCTGACTGTTCCTGTAGAAAAAGACCTCTAGTCTTGTCAATAAAGGTACTACTGATCCTGAAGAAGAATTAACTATTTTGGCTCCATGTAAATAAAAGTCCATTTAACAATGCCCTGCAATTTCTTGAGGTACTAATTACTATTACTAATTACTAATTACATCTTCATATGCATGAAAAAATCTAATAAATAGATACAATAGATTAAAGCAGATACAAATAGGACTGTAGACATTTTTTTTCACCTATTCTTGGAGTTAAAAAAAAGTCAAAGGAATGGGAACGTCAGGGCAGAAGAGAGCTAACAGAGGCAGGCAGCAGACAGCAGCTTGCTCAGCATTTTTTGGGTTCTGCTTGTAGATCTTCTGTGAACTCCTTCTGACCTGGCCAGGGACTCCAGGAACTCCTGGAAGATCGGCAGGGTGCCTGCTGCACTGGGGAAAGGCAGCTGCAGGGGACTGTGACTTCCAGCAGCTTCTAACAAGGCTGTTCCTGATCAAAGGGTGCTTTGAGCTTCAAGCTGACTCTGAGCAGGGAGTGACAAGCACCCGTTCAGCAGGTGCTGGGAGAGGTACACATAAGGGCCAGCCCAGAGTGCAGTTCCCAGAGAAGTGGTTTCTGCAGAGGGAGCTAAAAAGCAGGTTAGAAATTCTGCTGCTGAGGGAAGCGTTCATGTGCTCAGCGTTGGTGGTGGTGTGCTACAGAGTGCGTCCCCAGCACACACCTGAGCAGCTACCCCCAGCACATCAGAGGCTCAGACCAAGCTACAAAACAGGTTCAGTGTGCTGATAGCAGATGAGGTCCTGTGTCTGAGCAGGAGGTTGAGAGGATGATCCCTCCTCTCCTGAGCACTGGTGAGACCACAGCTGGAGTGCTGTGTCCAGTTCTGGGCTCCCCAGTAAAAGAGAGACTTGGGCATACTGGAGTGAGTCCAGCAAAGGGCCCCAAAGATGATTAAGTGCTTGGAGCATCTGTCATAAAAGGAGGAGCTTAGAGAACTGAGAATTTTCAGCTTGGAGAAGGGAAGGCTTGAAAGCGGGATCTTATCAGTGTGCATAAATATCTTACTGGGGGAAGTAAAGAAGAGAGAGTCAGACTCTTCTCAGTCGTGTCCAGTGACAAGAGGCAATGGGCACACACCAAACCACAGACTATTCTGTTTAAGGTTAAGAAAAAGCTTTTTTAGCATGCAAGAAGCCAAACAGTGGAACAGGTGGTCCTGAGAGATTGTGGATTCTCCGTCTCTGGGGATATTGAGCGTTCTCCTGGATGCAGACCTGAGCAACCTGCAGCTGTAGCTCAGTCTACTCTGAGCTGAGGGGGTTGGACTAGACATCTCCAGAGGGCCAGCCTCAACAAAATCCTGTGATTTTGTGAGCAGTA
Organism: Tringa tobata; assembly: GCA_033628505.1. NCBI lineage: Eukaryota > Metazoa > Chordata > Aves > Charadriiformes > Scolopacidae > Tringa > Tringa tobata. The sequence goes on from JAHREE010000367.1 coordinate 8,993,192, forward strand.
ACTCTGTTTCTGAGGTCTGGTGATCCCAGGCTTTCAGAAAGTTGCAAATGATCAATGAAAATGACATGAATATTTGCAGCGATTTGACTGCACCACCAAGCCAGGACAGGTGTCAAACAGCCACAGAGAGCCTTATTTTCTGCCTCATTTCCCGCTGTTAAATAACAAATGAGGACTATCTGAAAAATCAACCAAATCTGTTTCATGAGCTTCAGCTCTAAATTCAAATGGTATTATAATTCTATGCATGTATTGTGTTTGTGAATTTATGCAATGCAGACTACACAATCCTGAATGAGAAAGGAAGATGACCCATGAAACACCCGCACTATTAATTGCTGTCAGCCCAGTGGAAAGTCTTCAGGAGCTCAGCTCTCAATAGCTTTGTGTTGGAGGAGCTAAAAAAGGCTCAAGCACTTAAGAAATCATACCTGTAGTCAAGGCACTCATGATATGTATCAATTGTATGCTTATTTGGGCATGGAAATGTATAATGCTTTCTTTTTAGAAGTAAGTAAGATTGAAAAATAAACTAAATAGCTGAAGATATGTGTAAATAGAAAAAAAAAATTTAATCTCTGTAAAACTCTAGCTCTAGATTATAATTAGAAACAAATGAAAATCTTTCTTACAATTCCACAGATCTTGTCTGTTATAGATAATTCTTGATAATGGCCAAATATTCCCAGAAATTAATACAAGTAATTTAATTAAAACATTGGGTGGTACTTTTTAGAAGACCTGCTTTCAGGAGTGACAGCGGACAGGTCAGTGTAGAAAATTGCATACACAATTATATAACCTTAGGATTTTACACAATGGAATGAGCTGTAAAACTCTTCTGTTAGTGTCGGTTTTCTCTTTCCTGTGAACTGCTCTTTTAGGATCCATTTAGCAATTAATTGTAGTCTCACTAGATGATAATGCCGCAACAGAAATCTACAGAATAAATTGTGCCAGTGCAAAAGAGGCAGTGATTGGCAGGCCTTTCTTAATTACAGCATTAGGTTTAGCACTAGTGTTAATCTGAAATTCATTAACATGTCTCCAGATACCACTAGTTAAATCCCGTTTGCCAACAGGCAGAGTCAGCTCTGAAATTAGTACTTCAGAAAACCTTGCTTAATGCCTGCTGTCCTATAGAAAAAAATACACTGAGGTCAGGTTTCCTGACATATCATTTGACTGGATTCTCAAAACAATTCTCTGATACTCTCAAGGGACAACTCTAGACACACAAAAGCTAGAATGGGGTTGGTGCTGGACTCACTTATCTATAAGTAAATTTCATATTTCTTCAGCTAGGTTCTTAATTCCTCTTTTTATACTTTACTGATATAGTTTTTCATGCTGCATTGCCACGATCAATAATTATTCTACTCATATAGAAATCTCTGCAGATGATACAGACAGAAATGCAAATCAGAATAAAAGTTACTTTTTTTTTTTTTTCAGAAATGGATCATGCCAATGATCCTTGTGTCTTTCTTTAACAGATAAGTTATTTACTTTGCAAGGAAACTATGATAGATATAATCTCTCCAGCTTTCAGAATTTTATTCCATGGGAAATGACTGATTGAAATTGAGAAGACGGGAATCAGTAGCTGGACTGTAAAGTGGATAAGTAACTGATCAAAAAGGAGATCAAACTGGTTGTGCTGAAAGTGTCTGTGTATTGGTGGGCTCCCTGTACTGTTCTTCACAGTCTATTTTGGAAAATTTTAGTTTTCACTAGTGACTATGCCCCCAAAGGGCAAAAAAATGTATGTGCTAAGGAGCAGTGTTGATAGTGTGAAGATGGGATACATAGTAATATGGAATAAGATCAAACATTACATGGCAGAATCCAGGTAATCTTAGGGACTGAGGCAATAAAAAATACAATTATATGTATATTCTGATGCATTTGCAGGCTAATATCAGCAACTTTGCAAAGAGTACATAGTACCTGTGTTTCCAGGCACAAGAGAAGAGAAATAGTGTAACAGTTCAGATAAATCTCACACTGACTTTCTCTCACGCTCTTCCTTCAGGCACATTAAGGATGTATTATCTACCTTTATAATGTTGTAAAATTATTTTTATTTCATAGTTTTATCTCTGATATAATTACACTGGGATTTCCTATATTATCCCAACTTTTTCCCAATCTTATTTTGTAGAACTTTCTTATTATAATCTCAGAGCAGTAAATATTGCAAGGATTTGACATAGATCTTCTCAGGTGCCTAAGTAGGCCATCTCTTTTTTCGTGAAAGAAAACCTGTTATTAAACTTTGAAATTCATGTCTTCTAAATCTAGCTTCCAGCTTTCTATCTACATTTTCATTCTTACGGCTTTTTCACTCATATAGGAAAATATTTTAGATACATTTCTTAGAATACAATGCATTCTTTCTTGGAAATATTTGGTCATTTTGCACTGGCTGGACAGATGCCATAATGTTGGATTGGGTGAATGCTACAGAAAAATTAACTATATAACTCTTTCCTCATCTCATTTCTATAACTACAATTATCAAAATTCCTCCCTTTCTTAGAGGAGTGCTGGCAAATGACAACTGAAAAATAGAATTGTCTTATTGAGCTCCCCAAAGTCTCCAGAATTAAATAGAATACTCTTCTACCGCATCTAATTCTATTTCCCAGGTAACTGCTCCAGTTTACTTGTGTTCCAAATAATAAGTAATCTTGTAAGTACCGTTGCTTGCACCCATGCACATTTTTTCTTTTAATGTTCAGTTCCCCAGCCTTGTCAACCCCTGTCACTTTTTGTCAGAATTACTTGTCTAACTGTTGTACAGACATACAGTATGTCTGTATATATATTCTGCATTTACTTGTTTCTATCCACCAATTTTTCCTACTGGTTTCAGTAGGCTATTTGAGACCAATTTTATTTTAATTTTTCCTGAGCTTCTTCCTTATTGGTATTTCTTCCCCTATTCCTTTCTCATTGTCATGTTTACAACTTGTGGCTTTTTTTTTTTTTAAGTTTTAAAGGTGTTTTCATATTGGCGTAAATTAAAACCTTGTTTCAGAAGATACATCTTAACTATCTTTGTCAATGTTAATAGTTTTATCTGTAAGGACATCTTATCTTTTGAACATGTCTTAATCAGTCTATACAGTCTCTGTGTGGGGAAAACTCCATATTGATTACTTCTCCTTTCACTGCTTTTAAAGCAGACACAGAATAGTAGCCTAATTTTATTACTAAATAATTTATGGATATTTTTACTGGTGTTGTTACTGGTGATTACATTAATATTACTTGTAATTATATTACTAGATTAATACTAACTAATTAGATTAATGTTACTGTTAATTAGATTAATATTAATACAAAGTAGTGTTATCATGCAGCTTTTGTACCTATTTTAAGTTTCTGCCATTTCTTCTTTCATTTGGTAAACAGCTTTCAGGTGATTTACAATAATAACTCATCATTTTATTCCCAGCTTCCCTCCTCAAACTGTTTTTTTCCCCAAAAAAACCAGAATAGTATTGGAGTAATCTCACCTGTGTTTGGAAATAGACATCTAAAGCTGATTTAGTTTTATAGGTTTGCTCTACTGTCAGTGGAGGCCTCTGTACAGCACAATTCATCTGCCTTATTTTAGACAAGTAAATGATGAGGTGAACCATGCCCCACTAAGTGACTTTCTCTCTGTGCACTCTAAAAGCAATGTAATCAACTAGTTCACGTGTAGACGTCTTCACTGTACATATCTAATGTGAAATAAATTGAATTCCATTCCTATACTGTTTGGCTTTATGAATAGCTAAAGCCTCTGTGTACCTGTATTATTCCATTTTTATATTTGTCCTCTCTTCCACCGTAACTAGTTGCATGACACACACAAAATAGAGCAAACTGAGTAGTTCATAGTGGTTTTGCTACTATCTTTTACAATGCCAGGAAAAAACACATCTTTTATCACCTACATCACGAAGTGTCTGTATTGTTTGTTGTTATTTTTCATGGGGAAAAAAAAGCAATACCATTATAAATAGAACTTGTCTCTAATCTATCTACTGTTCAATGTTTGTAGCACATCAATCTGCTGAAGTTATAAGTCCTTCTGTTTTTCTGTGCCTAACCTTATTACTTTCCATTTCCTGGCAACAAATCATATGGTTCAGGCCCCAGCTTGTGACCCTGTTCTATAGGAGTCATGTTCATTTGTTCTCACCCTCAGAGTTTTGTCCACAGTTTTCTATTATTGTCAGGTTTCGTTATCCTTCTACATTTCCCTACTCAAAATCCCTCTTGTTACTTATCTGTCTGGCATTTCATATCAAGGTCTGTGCTCATTCCTGTTAAATACTCCATTAGAAATCTTTAGCAAGTCAGGACCATGAAGACAAAAGATTTACATTTTCAGAAATATTCTTCCATTGATCTGGATGTTATTGATTCTGGCAGAGGGACCTCTGAGGGAGGAGAAAGAAGCGATTGTAGCAGTAGCAAGGGAGAAAAACTAAGAATATTTACAGTCCTCTTTACAACATTAGGATTAACAGATACAGATACCAAATCGAAGAAATAAAGGCAAATTTTATAACAATATATCTCTGTTAATTTTTCATATATAAGCCTCAACAAAAGATCTATATGCAATCTCTGAAGACACTGAACCCCATGAGAATTATTCCTTTTCTTGACCACCTCCCATTTGACCACAATGCATCTACATTTACATGGTCTGTTTTATCACAGAGTCCAAGGATTTCACAATCTGAATATCACTCACATGAAACAGGAAGACCTTTTTATAGGAAAAGGATTCATAGGAAGGAGAAGATTTCAGCTGCTTATATTGGTGACCAAGACCTGAGTTGAACTTAGTTATCTAAGAACTGTCCAAGTGGCACTGATTTGCTCCTCTAAATTTCTGAAGAAGGCACACAGCTTCTTCTTCACCCCTCTTGCAACTCACACCCAAGAGGGAGAGGCACCTCTCTTTTTTGCCTGTGTCTCTTATCTGAGTTGTCCTCTCTGGACAGAATTCAAGAGAAATACAGCTTCAAACTCATGGGGATCCTGGCAGCTGCGGGAGGCAGCACTCAGCTCTGTTGATGTGACACCATTGCCCAAATTTCAGCAATTTGGAAGCTGAAAGACTCCATTCCTGGAACCAATTTCCCAGGGTTTTTCACTCAAGGACCAGAGCCACAAAAAGAGTGTCCTGCAACCTCTCAATGAAATCAGCATCCTTGTCAGGAATGTCAATTAACTGCTGGTTTTCATTAGTGATTGAACTGATAGGAACATCACTCACCAAGTATACAGCTTTAGAGCCTGGAGACAGTCTGATTCTTCATGAAATTAATTTTAGTTTAGTTCAAACTAAAATTAAACCTTTAAACAATAAGACAAGAAAAAAAATTCTTCAAATCAAAGCTTGGGTTTTGCTTATTTTTTTTTCAGATGACACAGGATAAATGGGATAAACAAATTTCTCTTTAAAGGTGAGTTTTGTTTGTATTTTTAAGTATTAGGCCCTGGCCACAGAGCTCACAAGGTGTGCATAAATAGGCATTAGTAGACCACTTCTGCAAAAAAAAAAAATCACCACATTGTCTCCATGCATGAAAAAAACAGTCTGTACTTCTCAAGTGGCATTGGTGTTATTCACTGTTTGGCAAGTGCAGGCAGTGTCTATTATCAGCTTATCTTCCTAGGAAATCTGTAATCTGATTATATGTGAATATAGAACACACAAAAATCTTCTCGTGTATTTGGAGGAATCAAAGAGAAGGTGAATTTCTCAGCTGCCATTTGCTACTTTCTTTCTTTCTCCCTCTTCACCTTACTCCTTTTCACCATCTACAACTCTCATCTCCATAGCAGCAGCAAGGTCCTGCTATTCAAACCAAAATAAGTTAGCTTAAATCACCTCTGAACACAGGTTCAGTGTCCTTATTTAAAGAGAATAGTTCATGTCTTTATTTCAAAAATTTGATGGACTGAGATAACAGCCTGTTATGCCCGCTACGTACCATGCAATAATTCATAAAACATAGTAGTTAAAACACATTCGCACGTATGCCTTCACTTTTGTTGTACAAATTGGTATAAGCATGAAGTACTTGAATCCCTGAATACTAACAGAGACTGTAGGTGCATATTGCAGAGAGGTACGCCTGCTATGGGATAGCTGGCAGAAGGCACACATCTTTTGCTCTGACCCTTCACACCTTGTGGCAATGGAGTTTAGCAGACCTGACAATTCTGTCCCCAGCACTTGTGGACTTGTGAAACTTACTGACTAAAAAATATCTACATTGTCTAAAAATGCCTTGAAAAGCTAAAAAGTGTTGTCCCGGGACTACCTTAACGAAGAAACAAGAAAAAAAAAAAAATTTGGAGGTACTTTTTGTGTTAGTAATGCAGCAAGGCAGAGTCAGCAGGTGTCAGGCAAATAACACAGAAACATGAGAAGTCTTCAAAAATTCAAATTAGGTCTAGGGCAAATTGGCTTAAATAAGGAACAACCTCAATATGCAGCTGTAACTGAAATTAAACATTAACAACTTCCTTCAGTTTGGGAACACCTACTTGAACATTTCTTTTTATTTTACACATTCCTTCGAATATTCTGATTCACTGTACAAGGCTCAGGACAACTCTCTTACTACAATGAGAACAAAAGCACGCGCACTTTATGCTCAGGTAAGCAAGAAATCCTGCCTAAGCACTGTGTGCATGAACAATATCCCTTGCTGGTAAGAAAGAGTGAAAGTGCAAAACGGAGAAAAAATTATCAGTGTTTGAGCTGCAGTTAGTCCATGCATAAGAGAGGATCAATACAACAATTTGTAACTATCAAGAGCTGGAGCCTTTAAACACCAGCTGGCTTAGCAGAAACCTTCCCACAGTGGCCGTATGTCAATATAAGGGTTATTTCCAAGCACCTTTAGTTGTTTTTCTCCAACATGATAAGCAGTGGACTCTAATATCCCGAGGCTTTCTCTTCAGATGTCTGGGTAGGGACTTGGAGGAGCCACGGCAGAGACTGCACTAAATAAGCCTTTCAAGTCTGCACAGTCTGGCGTGTGCTGAGGAGCCTGACTGCCCTGTAGCAGCATATCCTGCACACAGATGATGTCTTGAGGTTCCATACATCATTTTCACTTTCCTTTAAAATGCATAATAATTACCTCCAAAAAGTGGGACACAGCTACCATAACTGGCCATATTATGACTTGTGACTTAATGCTACTGAAGGATATATTTATAAAATGTGATTATGTGTGGCACGGGAACAGTGCCAATACATTTTTGTCTCTCAACTTGATCAAACCATACTGGAGCAAAGCCAGGGTAGTCCTAGAGTGGCTCCAGGGCCAAACAGGAAAATCAAAAGTTGATCCAGCTGGAGCTCAGTGTGTCTTCTGTGATTATATCTGTTTGCTTAGCCTTACAGTCAAAGGAAAGAACTCTACTATTGAAGCCTCTATAAGATGCAACATACAGAATTGTGGATTTTTTGTTATTTTAAAGAACTTATTCAGTATAAGTATGACAAACCTTGAAAGAAAAATTCTAAGGAGGCAGCGAGACACAGTGCATGAGTGATATATAGCTGCTTCCTTTCCACCAAGTCTGTACAAACTGCCACCTTTTTCTGCCACTGAAAAACACAAACTCCTCCGCCTTTCCACTGAAAAACATGTATCTCCCAGCAGAATATTCATTCAGTGAATGTCAAGGACTGTCTCTTACTGTGATGTTCTTCTACTTCTACAGATAAACATATCTGACAGAGAGCACGTCTGTAAACTCAGGATGCTCTGAATTCCCCCAACAGGTCAGGTAACCACTATGTTACTATGATGCTTTCCAAGCTCTTAGGAACTGTCTTCCCATACAACACCTAAAGCTGAAGCCAAATATAAGTGATTTGGTAATACTTATAATAAAATTAAGTAATTGTAATTGCAACATTTTTTTTCTATCTGTTTTCTTGCCAACTGACCTAGATTTTGCTTTAATTTATTTTTTTAGTAATTCTTTAAAACTGTTAAGGTGATTACTTCTTATAGTAGGTTTCCAGTATGGTTGATGAACACTGGTATCCCAGACCCACTAAAATAAACAGTAAATTTTCTCTTGACTACAGTACACTTGGAACTTTATAAACCTAGTGTTGATAAACACTCCCAGTCACGCTCTATACTTGTTTAAGGCTGGCTTCTGGAACATGTCTTCAGTTTCCTTTGGATTAAAGGTTTAGGATTACTTTATTTCCTTAGTGATTATCCGAATCCCAGACTATTATGAAAAGTTTTGGGGCAGGACCAAGCTCCAGTGTTTCTACCATCTTCATCCCAAAGCAGAGTTAGCACTACAGTACTGAATATTTCTAATTCCTTTTTGGACCTGTTCATAGGCATAAACCTCTTCCCCTTGACTTAACATAGAACGGTTGTACCACTCTCTTCTACCCTCCAGCTGAACTCGTAAAATTCAGGCAGGTCAGCACCAAATTTAATCATACCGGGTAATAAACCTCACCCATTGAAACTGGTGAGTCTAAAGAGGAAGCTATGATTGGTGTGTAAATTTTGATACAGTAGTTAAAAACACATCCACATTTTCATACTCTGAAATGCAGTTAACTGTCATCTAATAATTTTACCTTTACATAAATAACTCAACTATCCTCAACTATCAGCAGATAAAACTGTATTCAAGTAGAGTACCAGTCAAGCTGATAATTTGTTAATAGAGGTGTAAGTAATAGAGAGAAGCACCATTTTCAAACTCATCTGGCTATGTAGGATCCCATGACTTGGCTTAAAAGAGTTTAGGCCTCCAAGTGGAACTAATAATAAAGAGTATTCTGTATCTCCTATATTCCAAACTATTATTTTTTTTTTTATTAAATGCTAATGTAATTATAGAAGGTAATAACCTAAAGGAATTGGCACAAATTGAAAAATGCTAATATGGAAGCCTAACTAATGCATCATCACTTTGAAAATTTGCTACGCACAGAATTGCAACCAAAATCTTTACTGCAAATTATTTTACCTTTAATTATCAAATGTTCAATTTTGATGAACAGAGATAACAGGAGAATTGAGAGAAACAGTCTCTCTGTTTAAAATAGAACGCCTCAGGAATTTGTGCATCAAATCCATTTTATTTCAGGCTTACAAGGGAGAGATTTGGCTAAGGCTATGGGGAGCAACATTTTGGGTCCAATCTGTTCAGTATAAAACATAACCTGCTGTGTGGCCAAAATTATTGGATACCTTAATCCTCCGGAATAACAGCAAATGGTTCCTCTGCTGGAGTAAATTAGAGAAGCTTCTTAGATAAACTTGCACATATTTAATGTTTCATACTATTAGAAACGCTTTAACCAGCCTTTGAGAAGTCTCTCTGACTCAAAACTGCTTACAGAGAGACATACAGAAGTAGATGAGTTGCTATGGTGCCTAAATGTTAATGGGCAGGCTTGCTCTCTGGTAGCCTTTGGAGGCATCAGCCTTTCCCATCAGCTATATGGAGAACTAGACATTTGCTTTAAATTTCACCAGCTACTGAAACCAAGGGAAACCTGTTTACCTGTGAGGGATGAACTGAATCCCATCGCTTTTCTCTTGGATGTCTTGTTTAGTTTGCTCAGATTCTGGTTTTGCTTAAGATCTAACTTGCTTTTGAATCCAGTACTGCTTTGACTATAGATCTGAACTTGGTTGATTACTGCTGAATACAACACCTCCCTAGAGTAGAAAAGCTAAATAGTGCTGTCTGATGGTGTCAGCAATGTCTGTTAACTACAAATTTATTGTCTCCTCACCATAATTCCTGCCCTACAGTATCAAGTCTACTTGATTTCACTATCATTCCCTTTAACACAGAGAAATGCTTATTTTTCTCCTCATATGAGAATCTAAGATTCATCAAGATCATTTCACTGACACTGACCTCCCTGAAGAATTGTTCTATTTTTGGTTTGTCACTTACTAGCCATTAGCAGTTATATCACTTTTTACTTGAAGTGTAAATATATACATATATATACACAACTATAAGTGTGTCTTCTTTATATTACCAAATACCTTGTTGCTTTTTTCCCCTTGATATTCTCTTTAATATGTCTATTTCATTTGGTCAGTAAAAGTTGCTGTACGAAAATGAAAAAGGCTCATATTCTTCTGTTACAGAGGTACTAAAAAGCAATTCATTTGCTCTCATGGCTGTCCTGCTGGCTTGCAGAACTGTTGTCTTACCAAACAGGCCATAAATTGACATATGAAAAAATTAATAACTTGTTCAAACACTCTTGATTTGATGGATTTTAAAGGAGAATTTAAATTTAAACATTTAAGTTAGGAGGCCTGTCAAGGTATTCTTTTCTTCAAAACATGTGGCACACCTTCTTCCTGTTAATAAAGGCAAGAATGATATCTGAAGTGCTTAATAATGCTGAAGAACTGCAGCTGTGATGTTTCTTACAGCGACTAAAGGTAAAAAATTACAGTCATTATGTACCCAGTTTCTTTGCACTCAAATAACTTTTCCCTCGGCATAGCAAGGGTTAGTTTGTACTACTCCTCACTATTGCTCGAGTTTTTCACTTGATCATATTGAAAAACTGCACTCTAATATATCTGAATATTTTCACCTATCAGGAGATGCAAATCAATTTTCATGGGTAATGAGGGTAAATCCCTTATGACCTTCCTTTACATATTAATTATTAAAATACCTTTTGAATCAAATCTTCTTCCTCAAAACAGAGAATTGACCTCAGTCACATTCTACATCATGAATTTTGTATGTGGAGCATAAATACTGCTCAATTAATCAGTACTTAAGATCTGTACATAAGCAAGAACACAGCTATAAATTGCACACACTTTTAGGTTCCACCTTCTAATTTCACACCGATCATTTTCATAATCTCTGATTTTAATCACATGGACTCATCAGGTACCTAAGAATCATAGTAGTTCCAAGCTTTGCTTGCTGCGTGTGCTTACATTATAACCATACATTAAAACCCATTTAGAGTGATTCAGACCTCTGTGCAATTTTAGTAGCTTGCATAGCCACCTGGATTAATTCCATTAAAATAATTAGCATGCCAAAGCAGAATTTATTTGAAATCATACGCTGCTTATCCCCAATAATAAATTAACAGAGGTAACAACTCCTTTCTTATTTTAACATACAGGTACTGGAAACTAGACATCAGGATTCTTTATTACTAATGGTCTGTCATAGCCCCAGCACGTCCAAAAGCCACATTAGCCACCTCTGAAACCATGACGAAAGTACATGAAAAGAATGAACTATTTTGAATGCTGGGATTTTATGAGTTCAGGTCTATATTAGTTTAAGCTTTAGCCATGTTTTCAAACATTCCTCTGTACCATCGAGATTTTCAAAAAAATTACATGTGATTAACTTATGACAGATAAAACATCACTGATCTTAATAAAACTACAGCAGATATTCTGCCTTCCACTCCCTCTTCTGCAGCTGAAAGCAGTACCTTTATTTCTTTGGTACGGTATAAATTAGTGAAACTAGAGTTGCTACCACAGTGAATCCTAGCAAGGTCAGCAGAGTTCAGCCCTTCCCAGCTCATTGTTAACCTTGCTTGTCCCTAGCCGATCTACTTATCTGCTATTATCTCCTGTTATACTTAGACAGTTTTTAACCCCATAAGAATATGGTACCAGTGGCACTGTATGATGCTAAGTGTTTCTGACCATACAAACACATAAAATATGAATTGACAATACAAAGTCATAACTTCAAAAATCACAGGTGTGCCCAACTTCAAATATTTCAAAAAGTTTTTTCTCTCTTTTGGTAGTTGCAGATTTGAGAGTTGGATTTTTAAAAATCTGAGTTAGTAGCATAACTCCAGTATATTTTAAGTGGGACATTTACTTCTATTGTGCTTAAATGCCTTAAAAAAATGTCAAAACTTAACAGCCTCAAAGGGCACCATTTTAATCTTCTGTTTTAATGATAAATAATGATTTGACAATGTAAATTTTGTACTCCATGAAAGAATAGAGACACGTCAGTTTTCTTCAAGAAAACATTTAAAACAGTCTGAGCTGAATATTAAGTCAAGGGAGATTTGCACAGATTGATGTCTTAGCAACTTCAAAAGATAGCAGGAGAAGAACTTTGTAAACAACTGATTCCACAATAATGATTCTCTGGAGGGTTCAAAATTCTCCACGAGAAACCCCATTCTTCTTTTTTAAAAAATTCCTGCCCCATATAGATACATATTACAGTGCAGAGTGATCATTAATTTTTAGTTTACAAGCGTTGACACCTTATTCTGAGTTTGCCTGATAATTCCTGTTCTTATATTCTCATTCTACAGTATCATTCTGCCCTTTCAGGAAGAAATTTTGCATGTTCACTTTTTAAATGGGTCTAATCCTGCACGCATGTGTGTCCCTGTGTGTGTAGCCAAAATTAATCTTTTCTCAAAGGCATTTAATTAACATATCTAAGACTCAAATAACAGCAAGGCTTACTAGTCCACTCAGACTATGAAATTAGTTCCAGAAGAATAGAGTAAAGGTAACATATGTTCATTTAATATTGTAAAACAAGGATAAGGTATATACTTTTCTTTCTTTCAAGTCCATCTAGGGCTGTAGCATCACACCATGGCTGAGGTTGGAAGGGACCTCTGCAGGTCACCTAGTGCAACCTCTCTGCTCACGACAGGCTCAGCTAGAACAGGTTACGTGTGTCAAATGGGGGTTTTTGTCACAAAATCCCAGAAAGTAACATAGTTGCTTTACTTTGTCCCAGAGGAGAACAGAGAAAAGGTTGTACAGTCAAACTCAGAATTTATCTCCAGAGTTTCCTCCTCACCAGGAGAGGGAAGTGATGTTGCAGTGACCTCTGACAGAAGCAGACAACATTTATTTAAGTAGTGATGGCAGAGGAGAGTCAGCACTTCCACCCATTCTCTGCTCCCTTCTCACTTATCCCTTCTCACCTAAAAAGATGTCAAAGGAGCAGGTATCCCTGTTCACCCGCAGGATAAGTAGCACATAAAAGCACATAATATGTCTGTTTATGTGTATAAGAGTAAAGGTTAAGTTGTGCCCTTACCTTTAAGAATAAGTGAAAGACTCATATTGTAATATCTGTAAATAGCTCTAGTCTGCGATGTTTACTCGATATTTATCCCTGGAACTACTACAGTGTGTTAATGTAAATATAAATACAAATATATGACTAAAGTTAGGCAAAAACTAGCTACCCTATAATAGCTATATATGTATATATAGAGAAAGAGTGAACTTTCTTCTATATGAAATGTTTTATGTACAACATAAGTAATGAAATTTACCTTTGGAATGTAACTATTTTGATCTTCGCTTTTGTAGTAAGACAGCTGGGGAGGTGGGAACTGATCGGTCTTATAACTTTGTGTTCTATTCCCACCAAAGAAATAGCACTGTATCCATGTTGTCATCCTTTTTTTGCTTTGTCCAGAAGTGCAAAGATAAATCTTAAAACCAAAACCAAACCAAATCAAAACCACCTCTGAAACACCTCCATCAACTGCAAATGCATGTTCAAGTCCTATTTCTCTTAAATGACAAGCCCTTATGTTGAATTCAGCAGAGCACTTCTCATAGACCACTCAGCACATGCCAGGGTAAAAACTCTTAGAAAATGTCTGGTTATTTTGTAGACAGGATAACGAAGTCAAATAGAGTGAGAGCACTAGAGCAATGTGGTGGGAGAACATATTGAATCATGTCACAATTACACTATTGCACATATCACCATTTATAAACCTAACTAACAGAAAAACTATTTGCTTTACATAACTTTAAATATGAAACACCATTTCACATAAATATCTCATTTTGTTTGGATACAAAAACTAGTATGGAAAATCTTTAAAATGCAGCATCTTTATTAAAATAAGAACACCATAGAGTGACAACATGCACTTTTTGCCTAGGGAAAAGCAAAGATAAGTAGGAGCATGAAACTTCTGAAAGCTCTAAGTATTCTTTGACCAAATAGCCAGAAAGGGCGGGTTATGGTCTACTAGCAATGGCCATCAAGAACACAGAGAACTAAATTTGCCTCACTGGAGCACACTAGCTTTATATTTTCCTATTATTTAATTTTTTTTTCAATGTACACAGAAATAGGCTGTACATGTTAGAGGTTTCTTTTCCTATTAAGTTAAATTATTTATTAAACTGCATGTTATAAATGAAAAGCAATTGTTTTTAGACACCATATTTAGCTGTCTGTCCTAAGAAAAACACAAGCAATACTAAAACAGGAGACTACATTCAGCAGTAACTCCAATCTCATGTGCAAATAAATTTCTTCATTCCTGTTACAAATGAAGAGGTTCTATCCCTGTTAAAATCATGCTGAACTGTGAGATTTTATGCGTTTAGCGTACAACTGGTAGAAGAATATCTAAGCAGAAGCAAATGTCGTATCAATTACATCAGTACACTGTGTGCTGGTGGTTATGATCACCCTTCAGTCATGAAGGTGTCATGGAATATTACTCAGATTAATCCTTTAGGGGAACAAATCTTCTTCATAATTTGTAAATAAAAATAAACAGATTAAACAAAAAAACACATTTCAAAGTGATTACTTCCAATCAAAAGCAGAAGTTACTCCAATAAACAGAAATATATATGTCTTCTTCCCTTTGCAAATACCCTTCATAAGGCAGAAGGTGTCCTTCATAACACAGGTCATACTTGGTGAGGTGAAACCCACTAAGTTGAACTCAGGATGCCGGTCAAAATCGACACACAGCACTACTGTCAACTCCCAGCACAGGAGGTCTAGCAATCTATGTAAATATTCACCTCTGTAAACCAAGTCAGACACAGAGGCAGTGTTGTTCTAAGGAACAGGAATTTGGGATTAACAGGAAAAGACAAAGGGTTAAAGACTGTCCTCTGCTTATGCCTCCCAAAGCATTACCAAAAAAACAGTTGACGTATCCCACAGCCTCACAGAAATGTTTTTTTTTTCTTTTTTCCTTTTCTCCTCTCTTTCAGTAAATAACTAGTTCAAAACCAGATACTTTTTCATTAGTGTACAGAGTACTTTATCCCACTCTTTCATCTCTCCTTGCTGCAATACTTAGAGTCAGCCAGAGAAATCTTGACAGGTATTGATGAAATACAACAAGCTAGGGAGAGAAAGGTTTCATATAAAATGGACAACTTACTTTTTATGCTAAACTTCCATGCTCACCAAAAGAAAATAGATCACTTTCTCTGTGCTTTAACAACACAGACCCAGATGAATATCTACTAGAGATGTAGATAATTATCACTGCAAACCTTACAATATGCTGCCTACCTTTGTCGTCATAACAACATTTCCCATTAACAGAAACATATTTTGCTCCAGGTTTTCTTTAAAATCACTAAAGAATCATTTAAACACCTTCCATCTTTATATTCCTGGAGACAGGGATTCCCTTTTCATGAAAATTGCATAGGAAGAAAAAAATAATAGAAGAGAAAAAAACCTGTGAACTCTAGCCAGCGCTCATATCTACCAAATGGTCTGGTATATTACCTAAAGCAAAAAAAGCTTCCACTCAGAAGCTAAATTCAAAATGACCTTGTGCTTTTTTCAAAAAGGCTGGCAGCTGAGGTCATTGGAATAAATTGTGACAGACAGTGCTTCTCTCTGCATAGTTAGAAGGCATGTCTAGTACATGAATTACCACCAAGTAAGGAAAAAAATCAACCAAAACACAGCAAATAACATTGTTCCATTTCTTTGTAAAATAATGCTAAATATAGTCTACAATAATTATGACTTTAATGAAATAATGTAGGTTTTCAGCAACTTTATTTCACTATCAAGTATGTTCTCCCGTTTTCAATTCTACATTCATAAATTAATTCTGTTCTTTATTGGCCTCTACTGTTAACAGCACAAGCATCTGTAACTGCGTTTCCCCAGCAGGCAGATCCCAGCTGCACAGAATATCACGTAGCGTTGTTTAAAAATATATACTGTAGTTGTGTTAAAGCTCACTAAATCACTGAGTCAAAAATAATGACATGGAAAAGAAGCTGGAACTGCTAGTGAGTGTTTTAATTGAGATTTAAACATGCAAATTGAAACCAAACTATTCACTTCTGTAAGGAAATTGTTAACAGTAATTTCAGAAGAAGGCAATTTTCAAGAGGTTATTCTTTTCAATTCATTCTCTTGCAAACACATAAGCAACCTCTGTCAAAGGATTCTAATCTGTCAATAGGACTGCATGAGTCCTCAACTTGTTTCTATAATAGCAGCTTTTCACCAGAATATTTTGATTGACAGATTCTTATTTTTAACATCTGCCTCTTTTGGGAGCAGCTTAATGTTAAGTTGAAAAATACACTTGGGGTTTCAAAGCAGGTGGAAAAACTCACAGTTCTGAGTTCTAAAGCAGTTCTCTCCAAATGAGAACTGCTTCTAACTCTGTTTTCCACTGTGCGTTAAACTATCCTATATAAAGAAGAAAACACATCTTGTCACTTCTGAAACATTTTAAGAAGAAAAAGCAGTGGGAAAAAGAGTACATGTAACTTACCATTAAAGTTTACGGCCCGTATATAGCTAAGTAGTTCTTTACCATCAATTGTGCTCATCCTTGGGCATAGACCAATATATCCAGGACAGAGATCTTTATGCATGTTGTGTAGTGCATAGGCCATGGAATATACTGCATCAATTACAAACTGAACTTTTCCTTCTTGCTCGTAGGATGAATCTCTTGCAATTCTTTCTAAGCCTAAGGAAGAAAGTAAGAGAGTCAGTTTACTTCTGTTTGTGTGTTCTGTACATCCATGAGTATTTGTGTTCAAAAATTCACAGTAACACATAAATAATTACAGTCAGATTGATAGGTAAAGTTAGGAGTCATCTATCCGTCACCTAAATAAACAAGACAAGGAAAAATATGGCCATCTGGTTTCGCTTCTAATAATTGTACACTGTGCCAGGTATATAAACAATATGTTGGATTCTGGTCTGGGAAAGAGGATGGAATATTTCATTACAAGAAAGAGAAATATAGCTATATGTATTTCTACAACCCAGTAGAAAAACTGTCTTTCCACCTTATTGACTTTCATTCAACAGCTGTTTATTGTTATTTATAGGACACTTCTACAGCAGCTTGCCATTCTGTTTTAGATAAATTTAAGGCTACCTTGATTTTTATCCCTGTCTATTGTTTGATAAACATTATTTAAACATGTCAGGGAAAAGAGCTGAATGCTTGCCAAGTGATGTGGCCATCTGTCTCCATATTGAAAAGTGCTTATTCTGAGACTTTCCCTGTATTTACCAGTGAATTATGCTTCACATTGAGAATCGTGTACTGTCTGTTATTTCCTACAGGGACGTTTTTCCTTCAGAGGGAATACAGAGCAAACCAATACATTATGAAATTTTGATTCTGCAGGAATTGTCCACATTAATCATCTACTTCCAAATCCAAAGAACTCTTTACATTCATAGGTGATAGTACTAAGTGGAAAACTTAAAAAAATTAAAGTTCAGGAAAATTATACTTTAAGTGACAACCAACAGGAAATCCCATGTCCTATGTAGGAATTCTGCCACTGATTTCAAAGGCTCAAAATCTTCTTTTACAAGTGGAAAGATGGGTCTGCAGATCTCAATGTGAGATCTGCCCTGCTGAAATCTACAGTCAAGTAGATTCCCATTAACTCAGTGAACACAAGATTAAATATCGAGATTATCTACCAGATTAAAAATAATCTATTCATATTATTTAAGACTATTTAGAATGGAACTGAGAGTTTATGCACCATTTTTTTATTTTAACTTTCTACATCTTAGTTTATGTTCCTTTCTTATCTCTAAACACAGTTTTTTATCCGTTCAAGATATCAATTTTATTGTATCCAAGTGTTTAAAAGTGCATTGTTGATGCCTGAAAATACACTGTATTAAAGATATTTCTTTCAACAAAGGATGCAAGCCCATATGAAATGAAATAAAGGCCAGGGAGTCTACTCAGAAGCCTTTCTTCTGTATGCCTGCTCCACTTTGGTGCCACCATCTCACATTACAATGATAACATATGAACAACTTTGTAATTTGACAATCAGTAGTGTTTTGTGCTTTAAACAACCCTGAGCACTGAGAGCCTTGAAGGAGACAGCCTTGAAAAGCCATTATGTGTTCCTATTTCTCCTCAGAGATTAGTTTAAAAAAAAAAAAATCACCACCTCTTGAAAAGGTACTAACCATTTAGAGAGGAAAGCATATAACTCATCTTTGTGATTTGCTACAAGTTACTTCAAAGACAATTTTCAAGACACACTATCTAATGACTGGCAAAGAATTAGTAAATAGGGTGACTCTACTGCAAATAAAAAAATAGAAAAACTTTTCCTTGCATGGGCTGAAAATTACACAATTAGTTGCAATGCATTTCCCAGACATAGAAGATATGAAGGATGGCAGCTTAATTAGATTGCAACTTTATTAACTTATTTCATTTGGGAACTAGCTTCCAACAGTAAGTGACAGGTAGAGTTCATGAGCCCCACCTTAATTGTTCATGCCTTGTTAAGGACTGACGGACAACAAGTGAAGGACAGGGTTTACGAACTCCTGCAGGCACCTAGCAGTCAATAACCTGTATGTGCTCCCCAGAACTTCCACATCTTCTAAACAGGATGGTCAGGACAGGAGGAATTTGAAAGAGATATATCTGTTTCAACTGCCAGGCTAAGTATAATTCCCCTGACATATCAGATGGATGGATGTGTATCTTGAAGGGTGAGGGGTCAATGAAAGACAGCGGGGAATAATTTTCTCTAATAAATGCTAAATCATAAAACACTAAAAGTTGCAAACACTTAAGCAAGTACATTGTACTAAATGGTACAGATTTTACAAAGTGGAAAAAAAATCTGTATTATACTCCTCTGTGTTATACTGTAGTTTAAACACATGTAGAATTTGCATAAACTTCTTCCAAAGCATAAATTCTTACCTTTACTCTTCAAAGATATATGATAATAAAATAATTTATCATATAAATTACAGAGAAAAAAAATAATTTATTGAGACCAAATGTGTTTCAGTACATACAAAGTGGTGAGGAACATCACAAAATTACCAGTTTTAAACCTGTGAAACTCAGAAGGCAATAGGAAAGAAGAGTCTCTGTGTTTTGTATAACTAAAAAAACCCAACAAATTGTATTACATGCTCTTTCATTTTAAGGTTTCTCTTCATCTTCTCTTTCTAGAATTCTCAAACATCTAAAACAATAATTTATAAAGATGACAAGAACTCACCAACTTAAATTACATTACACTGCCCTAAATAAATGTTAATGTATAGCAGTAAAACTATGCATATTGTCTAAGCCATAAATATGGTCAGCTCCTACAGAGATAATATTACACATTTGGAAGACATGATTATAATTTATCTTCAGACTTGTATATCAAGTAATAACAGTTTCATTTATAGCTTGACTCTCAGCTCTATAAGGCACGTTTCTACACACACTGGTGACTTGAAAGAATATAACAATTTGTATCTCATAATAGAAATGTTTTAATGCTGTCTTAATGATCACTTCAATATCTTATCCTACAGTTTTTCCTCTGAAAAAATTGCCTAGACTGTGTCCTTATCAAAAAGAATTAGAAGATGTTCCCAACACTTGAACCTGGGCACTTGATACCCCCTGGTCTGCCAGTGTGTCAAGAACAGAGACAAGAACTGGCTTGGCACCATCCCTCCTTATTCTGATCTCCAAACAAAGGAAATCCAGGGAAATGTGTCATGGTGCTTTCCAGCAAATCTTCCAATCCAGCTGTTGAGAAGTGCAAGCCTGTGGGGAATTTCAGCAGGATTTCAAGACTTTCCCCAACCAATGGAACAAATACGGACACTTGTATTAATGTTATCTTGGGCTAGAGAAGAGCTAGGAGAGGTGTAACATTAGCCCAGGAAAAGCGTCAGTTGTTCCTGGGTCCTTCCACTTGAAATCTCTTTTGGGAACCCTAGAGTGAGCCACAGGAATGATCCTATAAGAGCCTGTGCATGTGGAAGGGTTGCTACAGCTACTCTTACACTTCCTGAGCAATAGGGACGAGCTGGGCTGCTGCAGGAGGTATTGGCTCTATACCTTCTAATCATTTCCCTCCATGTTCCTGTAGTTTCTGTGCTGCAGGAATAATTGTCTATCCTGCTCAGGATGGTAGAACTCAGCTACGACAGGGAAAGATAAGAAGAATAAGAGTAGCAAGGTGAGAAGTAGATTAGGTAGATAAGCAGATGTGGCTGGGGCTACTAGTCCCAGAGGGAAAGGCCAAGCAGGTGACATTGTCAGTTCCCCAGGTATGAACCAGGAACCAAGAGATTTCAGGCAACATAATCAAGAGAAATTAGGCCTTTACAACAATAAAATAAAATGTATCTTAATTAAAAGCTCAGTAACAGCATACAGTAAGTAAAGATTATTGTAATATTGGTAAGATAATATCACCTGTGGGATACAAACAACTATTTTAAACTATAAAAACTTAAGTCACTGATCTCACCAGCAGGGGACTAATCTGCTGGGTGATAAATCTCGCATCGAACTTTTAGAAACCATATTCTCAATGATGATCTTAAAGCATATGTAGAAGTAACTTCTGTGTGCATATTTGTCCATGGCAACAGGAAAACTTCAGAGCACGTTCCTAGTTATTATTCTCTTAAGAATATAAAATAGTTTAAATAAGGCAAATGCATATACCTGGTTTGTAAGTTGTGATATAGGGAGAAAAATATTTATTTAACTGCCTGTTTCTGAAAATTGCCAGTTCACCTAACATTTCTAAGCAATCCCATTCCCACTGACTCAAAAATCTTTGTTTCCATTTAGCATTATTGAAAGCAATTTACGTTAAAGTGCAGCCTACATAATCTGTCATGATTATTTCTATAGCTTCAAGAATCCATTTCATATATCTCATTAAAATTATTTATGTTACTTGAAGATCAAAGGTTGAAGTCAAGGAGCTTGTATACACAACCAGCTAGAGCTTCAGATTGGAATAATGTGAGGATACAGGGTTTGAGAAAGGTTTTGTGCAGTTCCAAGCTTAGAAAAATATTGCAGTCAGAGACAAGAAAGTAGGGACACATAACTAGAGCTCCATGTAGGAAACAGGATGCTTTAGATAGTTGTCTCCTGATCTCTAGTAATTTTTTCTTTATTTTGTCTGGGATTGATTGGAACACAACTGCCAGATTGCTTTTCAGTTTCAGTTGAAGTATTGGCTCAGTGTTAGCCTTTTTCCATTGTTTTGGGGTACAAATTCTCTAAAGCTTATCAAAAGCAAGGTTAAAAACTCAGAAAACTTCCAGCTTTCCTCTCTAAAAACTCTCAGGTGGAAAGTACAGAATGTTCTTTCTAAAATCTCTCACCTTTAGTTGTTGTAATGTATCATGGTCTTTCACTTAGTTGAAATGGAAATCACTTTTTCATCATCAACTGGTAGGGTTACATCTTTTATTTCACTAACCTGGAAATATTAGTGTAATACTTGTGATTTTCCTGTGTGATTATTGCTACTGTGACTGTGCTCTAAAAAAGGAGAGAAATCTTCTGGGGGTAATGGTGGGAGGACAAGTAACGCTGAGAGGGGGGAGAAAAATTACAATAAGAATTTTGCAAATTGTAACAGGCAAAATGGTTACTCATTAACAGCTTTTATTCTATTTTCTTCCCGTTACCTGCCTTTACTTGTGCATAATTACTGCTTAAACGCAGTTGCTGCATCTGTGCAACTCTTGGGAATTTTTTCCAAACTTCTGTTTTGACAAGTCTGGATCTTGCATATCTAGTAACATTTTTTTCCATTCATAGTTAGAATTCACATTTTTTTACTCACTGCTAAATTATTTACCCTTTTACTTGGCTCACAAAACAGTTTACTTAAGCTGTACTTTGAAACAAACGAAATCAAAGATAAATATTATTGTGTTGAGATTGATCTTTCTGTGCGCGACAATCACAGTCACAACTAAATCACCATAATTTGTAAGCAGGCTCCCACTACTCTTCAACTCAGGAATGATAGTACTCTCTTTGTCAGAATTGCTTAGAACTTCCCATCTTTGCAGCAACATTTTTTCCCTCAGAAAGCTGGCATCTATAACTGTAAGCCATTTCGGCAGTCTCAGCAGGAAGCACAAGGAGCATGTGTTGCTCTCATTGAAGTCTATCTGATTATTCAGCTATTTTCCTGACACATCATAGAGTTTGCTCTCCCTGAACAAATAATGCAGTAGAGATCATCATCTTCTCTTACTCAAACTTAAGGGGATGATATACTTTTATGGTGGGGGAGCTGAGTTTTCTAATAGCTGCATTGTAACTGTGATGCTTGTTTTGTGCATGAGTTAGTTCACAGAGAGCACCACAAAACCAGCAGCTCCTCTGTAATAGTATGGTGTCAGTTTAAGAAGCAATTCAGTGAGGAATTTAAGGATTATATCAATTTTCTCAGCAATTCCAAAAAGAAAATTGAGAATGTAGAAGTAATAATAGTGAAATGAAGCAGTTTGTCTGTTCTTCTCCAACAACTGACAGATGTGGTTTTGTGGTTTAATGAACTGGCACTTGGTGTAATTTTTCTGGGCTTAAGCCTCTTTATGCCAACTCACAAGCAAAAAAAAAAAAAAAAAAAAAAAAAAAAAAAAGAGAGAGAAACAAGACAGCAAGACCAATAGACCAATTAGTAATAACGTGGAGATTTTAAAATACTTCCTACACAGAACTGGGCTGAAATATCCCATTTTTAAAACACATCTAAAACAGAAAATAACAAAAAGAAGATGTCATGTAAGTGAATATGTTTCAATAATTTTCCCTTTAACATCACCATAAATGAGAAACTAGCTTTTTTGTTTTCCTGGTTCTTTAAATGACTTACCTTAAAAATTCTATCCTTGCCCACAAACACAAATTCTATCCTTGCCCAATTTTCATTGGAAATACTGTAACACTTTTCCTGACCTTCACAGTAAATCGGAAATTTTTTTCACTTCTAACAAATGCACAGTAGCATGTATCAAAGTGGAATTAAACTATTATTCTCATCATACTGTTTTTTTTTTATTATTATTCTTACTGCTATATGTGACATTTACTGGAGTGTTTTCTTTTAGAAAAACAACCTGAAGCTGCACTGCCAATGCATTCCTATTTTGTTTCGTAATTTCTGTGCTTTGAGAGAGTCCCTATCAACAGTTTGACTGTTATCAGGGTGAAAAACTTTCCCTTTGCTAGTTAGTG
Organism: Tringa tobata; assembly: GCA_033628505.1. NCBI lineage: Eukaryota > Metazoa > Chordata > Aves > Charadriiformes > Scolopacidae > Tringa > Tringa tobata. The sequence goes on from JAHREE010000367.1 coordinate 9,016,551, forward strand.
CCTTCACGTTGCTTAATTATATCTCCTTGAAACATGTATAGAGTTGGAGAACACAGGCATTCAGAACTCCCATACATTTGAAACCCAAGTCAACAACATCTAACACGAGCAGTACTGTGTGAGATACTCTCTCGCTGTGACATTTATGTTAGGCTAAACAGTAATGACTGCATTCAAATAACGAGGAGACACCTTTGGATATGGTTTCTGCCAACCACACTGAGAACCACACCACACAGTTAAAAGAAAAGGTGTATCAAAAATGTGGTGGGATAAGCAGTATTTCAGGCACATCCTAGTCAGTATCAGTAGAATTGCCCATGTAGGAATATACTATTTATTGCATACAAAACTTGAAGCTGGGTATAATGTTTTAAAAAGTTATATGTCCTTTTATCAACTGATTGAAGCTTTGAAACTGCAGGCAGAGCATCACCAATGTTACTGCCAGAAGATTCTTGCCCTCTGAAAATGGTGCTCTGGCAAAGTTCTGTTCACCTATACCAGTTCACTTTCTAGCTATAAATGTCTGACAGCCTGAGAGCACATACCCAATGCAGAAAAATGTGCAGAAAAAAAAGGAAGACGCTGTAGAAATTTAAATAAAAGGGACAGACTATTGCATGATTAAGCAAGAATCCACAGCAATTAATAAATCTGACATCACAATACATTTTGTTATATTTTCTCCAGGTTTTGTGCCAGAGACCAAACCTCAGTGAAATTTTTTAAAGCTTTCTTTATAATTTATTCCACTGATTTTGCAGGTTTCCTAAATATTTACATGCCTATTTAAATATCACTCAAGTCCCCTCTTGCTGCTTCTGGTTTTGTTTCAGAAAACACACTGAAGTCAGAGATTCACATCCTAGTTTTGCTTGAGTTTTATACTTCTGCAAATTTTTTACCAGATATCATTTAGAAGTGTTAGTGAACCACTGTCTCTTTCATGCCTCTATATTTCTATTTTTATTGTGTATTAAGTAATGCAGTTGATTTGTTTCTGTCTTACTATAGTACTTCACATTTTTAACACCCTAATTGTGCCTATTCTGCTTTACTTATAAAAATCCAATGCAGAAGTAATTTCAATTTATATATTTGTCAAATTTAAGGCTTTTCTTTACATATATCAGTATAGAGTAACAAGAAAAATTCAGTTTCAAATGTAAAAGCATGAGTTGAGGCATTAATTATCATTCCCTAAATTCTACCCAAAAAAGGAATTTCTGCCTCTAATGTTGTCAGTTTGATTTGTGAATGAGGAAAGTTATTTTACTGATTTTTGACCAAATCAAAATGCCACAGGAAAAAACAATGTTTCAATTATGTTATAAAAGAGGTGTGTTTGTCATAATTAAATCATGTCAAAAGTTTTATTTGAGCTTTCTGAGCAAAATAACATAAAGATAAAGGAGAACACTTGCTTACAGATCTAAGGACTACTTGATCAAAGACATTTAAAATGTTGGTTGAACTCTCAAAGCTAGGTCAAACTTTTTGACTCTGCCTTGAATTTCTGTACCCATAAATATAAATGCTTTCATTAATAACAGCAGAAAAAAAAGCATGCAATAACATGGAAGCCTTTTTCAGACTCCATCCTACTTCAACATCTATAAAGTCCATGAAAATTTGCCACACCAGTGTATCCCATTCATTTCATAACTGGAATCCAAAGACATGTTAAGGAATTCAGTTCTGCACCTCAGTATCCTAGCACACTCCTTTATATGTGTATGATAAGAATATAAAATTTGGAGAAATCCCACATTTCTTTATCTCAGAATAGTGCCAGAATACAGGTGTTAGCATCAACAGACAATCAAATATTTTGCTGAATTTCTCAAGTTTGAAATAAATAAAAAAAAAAAGAGGTATCTTTTCAAATCTCAAGGTGAGTATGTAGACAGAACCTACATTTTCTAACACAGATTACCCGTGGGAAATTTCTAACTATGGGAAGACATTGCTACTGTACTAATCCAGGCATATAGGTGGAAATAACTGATATCACTCTAAAACCCCACAGGCTGCAAGCACTTCTAATGCAGAACTATAAAGCCTATAGCAATGGCTATGAGCAAGAGATTCAGTACAAGCAACTGAATTTATTCATTGTCTGTTAGCATTTAATCTCAGAGGATCTTCAATGCATAGCAACAGTATGTATAAGGATCCTTTCCTCTGCTTATTGACCGTGAGAGCTTTTAAGATTCAGCTTCAGACAAGAAACTCTTGGGACTTTTATCCTCAGAAGTATTATTTTTAGTTACAAACTTGATTGAGATCCCACGTAAAAAAGGAATTCCTTGCAACTGGAAAGCATTTGCTGGAAGTATAAACAGACATAGAGGTATTCAAGCACATCAGTTTCTTACGCATTTGTGGCTACTATTTGATACGAGTCTATTTGGAGACTAGACAGCAAGTTACAGCAAGACTTCACCAAAAATATTGCAACATCTGAACTAGTCATATGAACAACTACTGACCAGAGGTTTAAGCATTTTCCTTTAGTTTGATGAAAAGCTCCACAAAAGCAGACTAATGTAGGCTGCAAAGAGTTCATAGTCAGCTATTTATTGAAGAAAAGACAAGTATCAGTTTGAGATGTCATTATCACTTATAGATACTTGTTACTAATCCTTCTGTAGGAATTTAAGGCCTCTTCAGCTGAGCAGGGGCAAAGAATTTTATGTAGGAGCTCCTGCTCTAAGAGAGGTAGGCTGAATTATTTGCTCCTGCATCAAATGAGGACCACGTGTGATGGATGCCTGCTCTGGCTTGGCTTGAAGTCTGCAAGCTAATGGGCAGCAGCATCCCATCAGGGCCATTTCTGCAATGAATATTTGATAGCTTGTTTATGCAGAGAATTTAAATATAGATTTGGAACGTACTATGAATTCCCACTCAGACTGAGTGTTTTTACGTCATGACTTAACATCAAGTATTGAATAACTTTGGTTGCTCTTGAAAGGGAGCTTTCATCAGCTTGTAGTATTTCCTTGCAGTTAGTTGCTTAGGCAGGATTCAGCTCAGGCAGCTTTAGTGATCTAACAGTTAATTGCCTAACCTAAAGAAAGCCTTTTTTTTTTTTTTTTTTCCAAAGAGAACACTCACTCACTCTCTCTGAAAATAAGCATTTAAGAAAACAGGTTAAAGTGAATTCTAAGTGCCCTCCTGAACTGACTCTCTTGTGTGACTAGCTTAGACTATATAGTTAACTCCTAGAGAGCTAGTACTATGCAAGATGAATCCCAACTGAAAAATAAAATAAAATTAAAAACGCCAAAAAAGAAAACCAAAAACCCAAAAATCGTAAGTCTTTTGCTAACTTTGAATTTAAATGAACAAAAAGCTTTTCCCAAGCCTTGGATAAACTCACTGTGATGTCCAGCATTTCCACTGGAGAATGGTTTCTCCTCCTGTCCCCATGCACTCCACTCAGTTCCAGGTGTCAGTTCTTAACCCAGGACCTGAGATTCCCTCAGCCACCAGCCCACTTATCCCACCCCTCGTACTCATTCTCGTTGGCCTGTAGTATATTCCTTTGCTTACTCCATCACCATCCCAGTGCTTTTTAGTCACATTTTGCTGCAGGTATTTGTGAATACTTCGCAGTCCTCAGGTGAAGCCTACTGCTAGTATAAAACAGAATCTCACATACTATCTAGTGTTTAGTCAGCTGCTATGGGAATAGAGACTCTGATCCAGCAGAACAAAAATTCAGTTGTTATGTTTTCTTACAGTTGTTGCAAGGACTGACTATAGCTATGAAAATATGTCATATTTTAATTAACAGAGCTTAATTCACAGGGCTGCATATTACTGCTAAGTAGACAATTATGCAAAAAAAAAAATCAAGACAAATACAATGAAAACTAATGTATAATGAAAATAAATGTAATCATAAAACTTAAAATAATGTCACTGTGAGTTACTGCTGGGTCTGTATTCACAGTTTCAAACTTCCAAGAGGACATTTTTGGAGCTGGACAAGATAGAAGTATTCATGACAGAATTCACATGTGGAAACAGAGTGGGTTTTTTTTCAGGAAGAAACAGTGGGAGGATTTTTTCAACTGCAACTAAAAAAGAAAGGAAAGAATGATTTTCACAGCAAAAGGACAGCTAACAATTTAAGCATATGAAAGACCCAATAGTAACTTTTTACGACATTAAAAACTGAAGAAAATATTGCATTAACTTTTCCATTTCCCCTATCCACTCTCTCTTCCTGCTGTGTCCCATTTTAATGATCCCATCACACTGCAAGAAGTAGGGCATGGTGAGGAAAAGAAATAGCTGATTTCACTTAATGTAACCAGTAGGGAAAAATGCTACACTGTCATAGAAAATTAAATAGTTTTTTTTCTTTCCATTTTTCATTTTTCTGTAAGACAAAAGGCAATTTTTTGATGGTCAGAATGGAAAATGGGGGTTCAAGAGCTTTGAATTGCTATAGGCTATAACTGTATCATGTATAAATTAAAGTAATCCTATGTGATTTTCTGGAGATGGTGAAATATCACTTTGTTCTACAAGCTGTGTAGACAACAACTGAAACACAAGATTTTCAACAGGTGAAAATCTGTAATTTCCCCACTACTATAATTAAAGGTGTTTCTTCAGCACCTGATAAAAATAAGAGCACCATAAATTAGAATTAAGCAGCTGCTTAATGGGGTGCTTTATGCCGTGAACAGGACATGGACAATTGGCTTCAGGAAGAGGATTTAAATCTAAAACAGGAAGACGGTTTACACACAAACAGTACTTTTCCCACAACCTAGAATATATCTACTGCTTTAATCACAAACTAATTAGAACTGATTGGTTTCATTGTTAAATTAGGGGCATTAAGGGGGTTTGCTCCTTTAGTAGGTTTGCTGCACATGCTCCATTGGCAACACTCTTACCCCATTCTCACCGGGGCAAAAGAGTAGCAATCATGATCTCAAAGAAAAGCTCCCTCATTGACAGTGCTGTCCTTTTCAGATACAGATAATCGATTTGCTCTACTTGCTCCCTCTGCATGAATCAGGACAATTATCTACAAAGAGTGGAGGGAAGAGAAGGAAGAGACTAGTCTGGAGATGGTATTTTGGAGGTGGGGGGTAGAAGATATGCTGTCAGAGCTTTTGCAGCAAATTTGAGAATTAACTTGGCTGAGACATGCTAAATTAGATAGTGCTGAACAAGATGCTCGTGACTAAGCAACAAACAACACCCAGAAAAGTATAAAGGTCCCTACAGTATAATTTAGGCATCTAATATTAAAAAGTAGTCAAAAACATCCTTAACTGCATAAACACCTTTAAATCTCAAAACTTTACTAAAGTATCTGAAGTTCTGCTATTTCCCACAGCTAAAAGCAGAGTCATCTTGAGGATATGAGGGCCTTTCCCCTCTTCCGACGGCCATCTAGAATTCACAGTACAAACAAGTTTAATTCCACGCAGGGGATGAATCCAACAAATACATCTGAGTACACCAAATTTCCACTGAGTTTAGCACAAAATATAGACATCTGATACTCATCTTTTCCTTAAAAGTCTTAGTGATTAAGCACTTCCTCAGGAATCAAATCTCTCCTTTAGGTGCTAGTACACTAGTAATAATAACATAATAAATATGCAAAATGCTGTTCTTTGATTCTACTGCTTTCTCTTGGTAGGAGGTATTCACATTGTCATATTTTACATACCAATATCAGCGAAGCCCCTAGCATGAATTGTTATGAGCACAGTGAGGCTTCAGACTTGCAATTCACTGCACATTTTCATAACAGTATTCCAAGCCTGAAGTTTTATTTTCAACAGTGATTTCAACTGGCAATACCCCAAAAAAGCAAATCTTTAGTAGTTTGTACATATCACTGTAAAATTGAGACAGTGAGCACCTGCTTGGTTGCTGTCATGCACTCCAAAATCAAATGAAAAAGGACATGACTTTTTAGGTATTCTGAATATTACATTAAAAGAAAAGACCACTTGTGATTACCTTTGTACCATCATAAGCTTATTATAGTAACCTAAGGCTGGTCAAAAGTCATTTTTCACCTAATCTTGAACAAAATTGAAATGCTTCCATCTACTTTCTTACAACACATTTTACAATTATAGATATACTTTTGGAGAAATCAAAACTCCTCTGCAGAATGCCACAATCTTGTGGAGTTCATGTTCCAATTTACCAAGTGCAGTTCGATCTCATTTTACCAAGGCTGTTTCATTTCTCCTTATTCCTATAACTTGTATCATAACCTTTAGCGTGAAGACTGATGGGAAAAGCCTCAAAATCATGTGTTTCACTAATACATTAGATGTGTAAATGTGCTTTGAGCCCCTCTATATAAGAAATATAACAATAAACTGGAGCAAGTTCAGCATAGAGCCACCAAGACGTTCAGGAGGCTGGAGCACACGCCCTGTGAGAAAAGGCTGAAGGAGATGAATTTTTACCTTTGAGAAGGAAATGAGCCTTGAGAAGAAATGGATTTGGGGTCAAGTCCCCAGACAGTAAACCCAAATGCTTACAGGGAGATGAAGACAGCGTCCTCACAATGGTGTATGATGCAAGGACAGGACATAATGGCCATAACTTGAAACAAGAGGTTTATACTGGTCAAAGCTTTTTTCCAATGAGGATGCTCAGGCGGCAAAACAGGCTGCCCAGAGAAGATAGGCAGTCGCTCTCCATCCTTGGAGGTTTTCAAAGCCTGACTGGATAAAGTCCTGAGTCACCCTGACACTGTTTTGAGCAGGAGGTTTGACTGGAGACCTCCTGAGGTCCCTTCCGATCTGAAATATCCCGTGATCCATTACTCAGATGCCACTGATGTCTTAGCCAATGCTACTGAACAATCTCAAGTGCCTATGTATACGTGCATATGTACAGGTTCACATGCTTACGCAGATGAGCATGTGGAAATCCACAGTCTAGATTGAGCTTACTTGGGAGGGAGCTCTGGGGACTCATCTGGGAGCCCAGGTGAAGAATTACCCTCCTCTCACCTTGTCTCCAGACCCAAACGGCAGGTTTGGAAAACAAGAGTTCTAACAATGGGGCCTTTTGTCATTTGATTTTTCTCTCAGTCCTTAGGTGATTAACAACAGTTTGGGGGAAAGAGAAAACCAGGTGGATTTGCATGAAAAACATTACTAGGTTTGACCTCATCACGTTAGATATCTGCACCTTGAAGTACGTTACATAGACAGGGATACAATACATTTAGTGTTGCCAGGTTGGATACGTTTTGTTGTGGCTACTGTTATCATTTATTGTGAGAATTGTATAACTAAGACTTTTCACTTGTTCCCATGAGGCTGATGTTCTGTAACAGTGGGAAAAAAAAGAAAAGTTTACTAATGGAAAGTGGTGGGGAGAACCTTGGTCCATTTTCAAATATGGTTCAAATATTTTTAATCAGTAGGAAGCTCACTCACCACGACCTTGGTGGATACCAAAGTATTAAAAAATGGAAAGAAAAACCAAAATTATACTTTGGTAAGATCATTTTTAAGCCAGACTAATGATCTGCAAGTGACCTGTTTCATGACTCAGAGTATTTGGAGCACTTGGCACTGACCTCTTCTGCTGGCCTAGATCAGCTCAATTACAATGGAAGTCAATTGAGTAAGGGTGAGTTACAGCCCCTTCAATTTTGTCTCAAAATCTGGTGTAATATGACAATGCCAGAGGGGTAAGGACAAGAATTTTATTTTTTAAGACAAATTGCACTATTTTCTGTTACAGTAGACTGATTGCTTCCTTACAGTAGACTGATTTTAATGTTCTCTATTTTAATTTAATCGAAGAGAGGGCACCTGAAGGGATAGAAATTCAAACACAACCTAGATCGTGTAGCTCAGGGAAGCTGTGGTCAGCTTTTCATTTTAACATTCTCCAGTCTCATGTATACCTGCATTTAGTTACACTGGGTTAATTAGTTAGTGATATATAATAGTTGATACATAATTTGATCACCACTGTAAACAATGTAACCAATATTTTGTAATTCATGTTTCCCAAAAGCTACGTTAAAACCTAAAATAGATCTGATGATGTTCAGAAAGAGCAAAAGAAAGGGATGGGAGTGAAACAGTAACATAGTAATTACTATTCAGGATGGAGAATAAAAGAGACTTTCTTTCTAGCTATAATCAGAGTGTAATTATGGCCCCACAAACAAGGCAACACAGAAAGAAACAGCTATAAACTACCGCCTTGCTCTATGCTATAAATTTGTGATCTCTTCAAGCTTTTAATCTTAGTTGCTCTTATGGACAATTGGAAATATATATATATTTAGGCTGCAGCTCTCTTCATTAGTAGCACCATCCAGAGGTACATGTTAATGCTCTGGAGAAGCCAGTTTACTAAAAAAAGCACCATGGAGAATGACAAATATAAACATGCATTCATTTCTTTATTTACTTATTTTAAATAAGTCAAGGTATGAAGACAGTGATTCTGTTTTGTGCATGAGGAATAATTCAATAGTAAACAAAAAAGAAAATATTTTCTTCACAAAAATAAATAATAAACGTATGTCACAGCTTCTTACGATGAAAAAAGGCATCCAGTTATCTTCTGTTATGATTTCAACCTCTTAATGACTTGATGCTGAGAAAGTCTTCCCAAAGAGGGACAGGAACTTTATCAAAAGGTCCCTCAGATTAAAAGAACATTTTCAGAATTCAGTTTCCTCTATTGATTAATACATATTCATTTGGTTAGAACATTGAAGGAAAACAAGTGAAATCTTAGTGAAATCCAAGTAATGCCAGACCACATTGATCAGTGGAAGATTTGGCCAATAACAGTTGTGGAAAGAAGTGACAGCTGAAAGATTATTTGCTTCTTTTGTTGAATAAACCTATTAATTTGTCCTTATTAGTTATCATCATTATTCAATGTAAAAATAAAAGCAAAAAAAAAAGTATTCTACATAACGACTATTACAAATTGCTATTTTGGTGCTTGGTTAAACAGGATGCACTTGGCTTTATCACACATTTTTCCACAGCCGTAAAAAAATCTATTCTTAGAAATGCAAAGATATAAAGATACAAATGGCACTATGGTAGCCGGATTCATTCTCAAAAGCGATCTCAAAAGATGAAAATTAAATGTATGTGATAGATTACACACACTGAGTGAATCATATATATTGAATTATTTGTTTACTTTTTTCCCTTTTACTTGCCTGGGAGGAATATACACTTTATTAAAGCGTTCCACTCTGTGGCCAATACCTTTGCTTTGTATTTTTTGGTAGGAATTATTTTATAAAACAGGTTATCCCATACTAATTCTCTCACAAATCAATGAAGCAGCTTTACACAGGGAGTAATGGCAGAATCTGACCTGCATTTATTTTACCTTATCTGTCCTAGAGCTTTCTGGAAATAATTCTTGATATGTTATTTCATAAGAAGTGAAAGTATAGCTAGTTGTGATAAGAACCATGATAAGAATCGTTAGTAAGGAAGGGTCAGTTCATACTCAAAATACATGTCTGCCAGCATGACATGGAAAATTTATGCGTCAGGCTGTGCATAAACTATATAATTACCCTTACAAAATTAGTAAATGGGTCTGGCAGTGTACTGAAGAAGTGGTTTGCAGTTAATCAGTGCAGTATAGGATATCAGACAGTCATAACTGAATGCTTGTTACATTTGAATAGAAATCTTTGAATCTCTGTGCTAGGACCTGTGACATGCTGGTGTGAAAAGCTAGTTAAAGACAGCAGAGCTGGGAGAAACCAAAATGCTCTTGCCACCTGCGTAGGCAAAAATGAATTTTTGCTGCCCCAGGATGGGTCACTTCTGCCACAGAAAGAGAAGTCAGAGAGAGAAAGACGGAAGTCTTGTCGAGCATTGAAGCTCTAGGCCTGCTCTGAACACTGTCACAAAACATGGAAACAACGTTTGCCATAACCACAAGTGACTTCACCTATTTTTCAGTTGAAGCCACTGTTTCTTGTAACTCTCAGGGGAGCCGGCAGCAACCAGCTTGGGTCTGCAGGCTGCTGGGTGGGCAAGGCACAACAAAGTCTCCAAACAGCAGCTGATTTTGCCTAGGTCAAATTTTGTCCATTGCTTCATTTAGAAAGTTTTCAGGTGGAAGCGCACAAAATCATTTAAGGCAGGCAGCTAATTAGGAATAATGGGAGCACCATGGTTTGAATTTCTCTATTTAAAATGCATTCCAACTATGATCTAGAATAACCGCAAGTGAACCTGTAAAATTGGTCTGGTTTAAGTGAAACAGAAACAAAGATCTTACAAAGCGATACACCAAAATAAGTGATATCAATAAATACACCTTGCTAATCCTTTTTCAAGATCTGCTCTCCAAAATTGTTTCTGAACAACCAATCTGCAGAAAACCCAAATTATTGTTCCTCAAGCCAAAACAAAATGCTACCTGTGAACAACATGTCAGCAGAGGAGAGCTATGGCTGAGGAGGTCATCTTTAAAACGCAGACTTGACGTACAGATGAGAGCTGTGACAAAAAGAGCAATGACACTTCTTAATAGTCCCATCAGTCCTCTCATACTCCTATTTGTACATAACCGGTTTAGTGTGCTCATTGGCATCATTTCTGCCTTCATGGGGCTGAGATAAGGCTAATTTTTTTTATTAAGGCCAAAGTTGTCAATTGCTAACTCAAAAGTAATTGCATTTATCAGTAGATGGACCTGACAGTCCTGATGTCACCAGAATAATGGCAGCATTTAATTTCTACACCGCTCCAAATAGCCTTTGGCAGTATTACACACAATTAATAAAATCAATTACAAGATTCACCTCTTTTTTTAAGACACAACAGCTGATAGCTGGTGCTGAAACAACACAATATTTATGAGAGGGAGTATGATCAGGGCTGGGGTTTTTTTAAATTCTACTTGTAGAATCAAACCTTACTATTTTACTTCTCTTTGTTCTAGACTCTTCTTAAAGAAAAACTTACTTTAAGGAACCTAACCTTTTATTCCTTTATATAAAAATTTGTTCCAATTTATCCCTTCATACAATATATCGTTATTAGTACCAAAAATAATATAGTTGTAAATTTGTTGTGCATTGTCCCACTGATGCTAGGAAAGCAGCACATTAAGTAAAGTTAGCATTTCTGCTATCAGGATACACAGACACTTTGTCAGGGACGAGTTTGAGAACATCCCTCTGCTCTACTGCTGTTTAACTGCATTAAGTTCACAGGCAAGCACTATTTTGATTTGAGCCCTTATAATTCATCAGAGCACAGACTCTCAAAAGAGAAAGTCTGTTTAGTCTATCTCTATCATCATAATGACAGTAGAAACACAAAATAGCCCGTGGCTCTGGGTGAGTTAATTATCTACTTTTTTTTTCCTAGGACACTGTCTTGAAGTACTAACACATTAACCTTGCAGACTGTTCTCTTAGACCTTCTGCACAGCATGAGATTACTACTAGTCTCAACTGGTTAGTGTCAAGTTCCTGGCTCTCCAGGGTTACTCAGGTCACTCCTCATTGCCTGGAAGATTAATTTCCCTCATAGGGACTGGGTAAGTTTAAGCGTAGAAACACTTGAATTAAATGATGGAACGTATTCTGAATAGAGAAAAGCTAAGTGAAACAAATCTACTGTTTGCCCAGATGAAGCTGAAACACTACCAGTGAACACGGTAATTTTTCACTAAAATATTTATTCATACCTATTCTGAAAGTATATCCAATATATCTATTTTAATGAAAAGGACAAGGACTCTCCAACAGTACACTTTGGTTTGCCAATACCATAAATGTCACAAAAGTTTATTTATATATAAATACAATATATTTATATACAATACAAGAGGTGAATCTTCATCCACTGTAAGCCACCTATATTTATGATTTCCTTGCAATGCATTATATAATTATCATTCTTGTTTGATAATGATTCACCAAGCTGTGTCAACTGCAAATGCAGTAAATATTCAACAAAATATTTTAAGTATGATACAAAGATTAGAAGAACTAAATATATAATTTCTGAGCTCTGCCTAGATGTTTTTATTTAAGCTTTTACTTTTCACTGGATTTGTACAATGGAAGTGCATTAAACAACTTCACATTTTGGTTCTTGGCATAAACACTATGCTATTGAAAGAAATATTGATTCATTTAGCTGTTTGGATGTGTGGCTCACTGGAGACAGCACATTTTTTTTATTGTTTCAATTCTGAAGGACTGCTTGGGTTTGCCTTTTAGTAGACATTTGCTGACAATACCCTTGTTAATTAAATCATGATAACACTAATGAATTAAATTGTAACTTTTGTAAGAGAGATATTGCTATTATAAAATTAGTATCTAACGCCATTTTGGCTCAGCCCCCAAACCTAGTGATGCCTCAAGAGATGTCTGGCTCACATTTTGTGACTGCACTTCCAGGATTGACCTCAGATGGGACACCTATGCCTGATGACTGCTGGCTGGATAGGACCTGCTGCTGCAACCTCCTGGCTCTGCTTGTCCTGCTTGGGGGCTGTGGGATGGTGGCAGCACCAGGGCTGCTCCTGCTGCTTCCCAGCAGCTCAACCCAGACAGGCACCTACAAGTTTTTTTTTAAAAAAAAACCACAATTCTCATCTACAGGAGGCATAGAAAGAAAAAGTTAGCTTTGTGATACTGGTTTTACACCTTCTAAACAACTCCAGGAAAAACAGACTTTCAGACACTGAGCAGTGACATGATTTCCCATCTTAAGTCTGACTCTTTTAAAATATTTAACTAAAGTACATTTCAGAAAAGAAGACTGCATCAGCACTAGAATTTCTGACTTCAGTTGATTTACTAGCTGTACTTTAGCGAGCCTTTACATAACATGCTTCTCCTCTAACAAATTCAGTAAAATAAACAGCAAGCTTAGCCACTGACACACCTTATTGTCAATAACCCGTTCAATCAGGAGGTAGTTCAGCTATTATTGAATTACTGCTGAACTATCTTCAGCTTTAATTCCTACAAATCTTTTGATGATATTTTGGGATACTATTATTTCTCTAGTCCAAAAAGATAAAAAGAAAACTGAAATTTTTCTCTTAGAGAAAATTCTAGTTATTAAGTACTAGGAGTACCATTAATAAAATATATTGACAGGACTCTCTCATCTTTCACTCAGTTCTAAAGTAAAAATTTTACACTCATTAAAACACAAAAAGCACCCTGTTAGATCCTCTAAGTCAACCTATTGGTCATAAAATAACTTGAGTTTAAAAATAATGAGCTACTGATGTAGAATTAATGCTTGATTATCTTTGTGAAGTTGATAGTAGTGACTCTTACACAGACTTGCCAGAATTAATGGGCCATACAGAAGTGACACAGAAAGGGCAGCCATCGTTCAATTATTTTTATTAGAACTCCTTTTTTTAATGATAGAGTTTCATGTGAAGCATACTATGCTTCACTTTCTCTTGAGATTTGGAAACTATGACTGTCAAAAACAAAGTATTGGACTCATTTGGACTACAGGTAGCTTGTTTTGTCTGTTTTACTGTCGCACATATTTGAGAGATTGTAATGGGTATTGGGAAGCAAGAGGATTTGAAATTAAGAGATAAAAACTGAAAGAAAAATACAAGTTATATACAGTAGTGTAAATTTCTCTGTATTTCCTTTTGAATTGATAACGAATCAAAGTTACAACATAAGTAAACCAGTGTTTCATTTTGTAAGAATGAGGAAAAATATATGATAGATGTCAATGATACAGATTCAAGTGTATCCAGTCTATGCAGTCAGGAGACACATGCAGGCTGTTCTTCAGGTGCGAGTGTTTTAAATTCACCCTTCTTTACTCAACGTGCATATTGCACTTATGACTAGTTTTGATTCATCTCAAGTTCATAGTCAAGAGAAGACACTTAAGGAAAGTAATCATACCCTCCCTATTTCATTACCTCAAAAGAGTTAAAAGTAATGTGAAAAAGCAGTGAAGTGAAGACCAGAAAAAACAGAGGGTATTCCGAATTACGATTGCAGCAGTCACCATAAACCCTCCACGGCATCTGACATATCCTCAATATAGCCCACCTGCCTCCCTCAGTAACAAATTTCTTTCAAATTCAGTGGTCTAGATTAATTCAACCACATTACTCTGAAGGTTGTAATAAATATACAAATATATATATAGACACATTTGAATTATGTTTCATTCTCAAGTCTCCCAGAGAAATAAGGACTTTTAGTAGAAGGACAGTCTCATTAACCTGCCTTTTTACAACAGGCTTCTGTGTAAAGATTCCACCTTTGTAAAAGCCAATGAGGTTGTAACAGATGGAAACAAGGTGAATGCTAAGTGCACGGCTTTATAGTGCATCAAGGTCTTGATTTTTTCATTCCTTCCTTCCTTCCCTATATCATATTCCCATCCTACATAGCTTATTCAGACTGCCACAAATAATGACAGAAGACAATTTAAAAAAAAGTCTTAGATTCCCAGGATCTGAGGTAATCTCATAAACTTCTATGGCTGACCTGGCTTTCCAGAAGCACTGGTCTAGTAAAATGAGGCAGTTCTTGTCATTTTCTTGATGGTTTGGTATTTAGAGAACCAGAAGTAACCCCGTTACACTTCCCCTTCCTTATGTGTTCCTACTGAGTAAGGTATTGGTAGCATAGTAATATCCTAAGGATTCTATAAGACACAGGATGAAGCAGCCAGTTGAGCTGAATTTATGGCCACTTTCTATTGCAGAGCAATGATGGAGCCTGAGGCAGACAAAAGGTCTTGCAAAAATCTCTAGTGCCATCTATTCAGCTTTGATAGAGGAAGAAAAAAGCTCAGCCACACTTAACTAAATTACACTGAACACTGATACGTGAATATGGTGTCAAAGTTAAATGAAGTGCTATACGGAGATAATATTCTCTTTCATTGCAAAGACCCAGAGCTAACCAAAACAATTAACTAAGCTACTAACCATACTGAACATACTGACTAGTATTGTTTATTACTCGTCCCAAAAGAATTTCTCATTTTCCTATGATGATGGAAGAAAGAAATAGATTATCTTAAGTGTGGCAAGTGAAAATTATAATGATCCTACAGCCATCTCTGAAGAGTGTGTAGGAGAGCTAATAGAAAAGGAATTAGAGAGTAGGCATGTTGGCACCAAACGTGTCAGCCTTACACTATTCAGGGGGTGGGGCTGTAGAGAAGGTCTAGAATTAGTATTTTTCAACACATAATAATGCATTTTTTCACCCTACTTTTTAAGTAAAATGCTAAGCAAAAGTGCTATTCTCACTGATACTCTGTCTTTGATTAACAGACAGCAAATATAATGGGGTAGCTCTTGGACTGACTTAGTCTAAGCAGCTCAGTTAGGGGACCCTATTTCTACCAAATGGCATTGATTATCATCAATTATTTATTTATTAAAGTTCTGTATGGATCTTCAAATTCTTTAGCAAGCATGCAGCAATCAAGTTTTTTGAGTTACAGACCCTCTCGATGTCAAGATTTTTATTTTAAAATGTTCTTCAGCATACACAGGATTTGGTGAGGCTGTCTGGAGTACAGCTGCCATGTCACTTGAAAGGAAAAAGACAGAACCATCCAGCTTGTTCACATCTCTGCCAAATCAGGACTCCACCTGACAGTTGTATCTGAAGAGGAGGCTCTTTGCATGTTTGCCTTTTATCTTTTCTTGATCTAATGTAAGACTACCTTTTTGAGTGAGTACCTCTCCTTAAAGGAGGATTCCATTTCAAATTTATTATTTACTATTGTTGTGGTACAATGCTGTAACATGACCTTGTGCTGATTCAAAACCTGGAGTTACTTTGGGCACAAAATACTGTATAATGAAAAATACTTTGGCAATACATCAGTGTAATTCTAGGCACCTTATGATCAGCCCCAAGTTAGCAACCCCAGTTCTCTGTATCTTTTCTTCTCTTTTTTATCTGAGAAAGTAAACATCAAAAGAAGATGCTTCAGAGATCAAACTGACACACAGTCCTTCTCTGTCAATTGCCTCACTAAACTGTTCAAAGATATGGATTAAAGGAAAAAATGTGAAATCAACCCCTCAGTGGTGTCTTTCAGTTCAAGAACCATCAACCTGCTCTGAAATTTCAGCATGATAGCTGAGTTTTGTCACTTACATAGACTGGTACCTGTAAAACTATGGGTAATTTTACAGAAGTCTCATGACTGTTCATTCTGTTGGGATATGCAGATCTCAAAGACAGCTCCAAAAATTTCAGCCATCAACTACAGAGCTATCAAGTAAGATTTTAAATGTGTCTGTTCTGCCTTCGCTGAGAATGGAAATTGTAGGTTCTGCAACAATGGATGGAAATAAATGTTGAAAAGACTGAGTCACAACAAAGGACTTGAATTACTGGGTATATTTTTTTTATAAATATGACAAAAGGAAAGGAATCTTGATAACTTACATCATGAATCTAGCCTTCTCCTCTAAGCATTAGTCTCTGTCTTTTCAGTGATAGAGGCAATGTAAGCAACTCAATGTGTCACTTTTATATTAGCATGTAAGATCATAAGTTCAATCACCAAAGTAAAAAGTAACAGAGATAAAAATAAAATAAAAAAAAATCCAA
Source organism: Tringa tobata (assembly GCA_033628505.1). Taxonomy (NCBI): domain Eukaryota; kingdom Metazoa; phylum Chordata; class Aves; order Charadriiformes; family Scolopacidae; genus Tringa; species Tringa tobata. The sequence goes on from JAHREE010000367.1 coordinate 9,033,172, forward strand.
GGTCCAGGAAATAAAAGGAATCTGCAGAAAAAAAAAATGTAAAGAAAAAGATGGCTTTGGTTAAATCCTGAAAGTTGCAGTATCTGAAAGTCAAACTACTAGTGCTGTGACAGATACTGTTGGCAGTGAGTAACAGTAGCACTAATACCAAAGTACTTCACATTTAGGAAAACAAAATGAAAAGACTCGAACTTTAACATAAAAAAATATATTGGGTTCTTTCTGTGTCACTGAGGGTGTTGTAACTTTCTGTGTAATGCAAAGCTCTAGGTCCCAAAAAGTCTGACAGTTTCAAAAAAACTCTGGATAAAAAAAGGGTAAGTGTCATCATATCAAGTCGAGAAGAAATTCTGCTAATATTTAAGACTGTCTCAGTGAAGCTGGCAGACCTTTGACAATCCTTTGCCTTTTTCATTCTCCAGCCTATATAGAACATAAAATAAAATGGTATTTTTTGCACAGATTATACATTGGCACCCAGCATGGAGTACTTGAGAACATACTGATGATAGCTGGCTGTGTGGAATAGATTGGTCTGGAGCATTCAGGAAAAAACCTGCCAGTCAGTTAATCAGTAGAAGGACTGCTGGAAAGAAGAGAAATTTTAGTAGGATGACAAAAAGACAAAGAGAAAAGTAGAAAAGAGGGTGGTGAGAAATGGACTACAGCAAAAGTACTGGAAGAGGGAAGAAGAAATGGAACTGTAACATGAAGCTGAAGAATAAACAGAATAGCAGCAAGAGTAAAGCTGATTGAAGGGGAAAAATCTTGAGTACCATGGTTCCAGATGTTGTTTTGGATTTCTGTGCTACTTAAACATTTGAATTTATGGGTTATAAATCTGCATCAGAGTTCAAATGATATGAATGCTGCCATTCTGATTCATAACCCTTATTAGAACTGAGGAAAAATACAATGCCCTCTATCAAGAGTGACTCTTCACATCTTAAAACCTTATTTCTACTGTTAATTCATTGTCTTTCAGATTACAGTATTGTCTTGAAGTTCCAGGCAACATCAGAATTTAGAACCAGCCCAAAATACTTAGAGTCACATTCAAAAAGGAAGGAAGAAAGAAAGAAAAGAAAGAAAAAAAAAATTTAGGAGTCTCAAAAAGTGAGATATCCCTTTACAAAAACCTTAGGTGCTCAGCAGAACACCGAGCCTCCCTTACATGCCCACATTCATGCCCAGAAAGAGGAATCCATGTGATTTTAAACTTCTAAAAACAATTCACTTACAAATCTACAGTACCTATAAACAGAGTCAATTGCCAGCAGCACCAGTAGCCAACTAAGAAAGGCTGAGCGCAGGAATGAGCCAGAGCTGCCCATTGGCATCTTCCATTTTCGTTCATCCTAGCTTCCTCCTCAAGGTTGAATCTTCTCAAACTGTACTTTTCTGTCAAGACCTGGTGGTGGTGCTGTTGTTCCTTTCTATACAATAGCTTACTCTTTTCAGGTCTTACCTGGAATGTGAACAACTCTGAGTTTATTATCTAGCACACAGTGCTACAGTAACGTTGCTATACTCTCCACTCTTCTCTGTGGGCTGTAGTTCAGGTGTCCCTGCACTTCATAGGTATGTGCTGAACACTTAAAAAATCAGTCCCAGTTTTGGAAAAAATACAGCTCAAATAAGGAAAATAGTAGGATGAGAGCAGGAAATTCGAATTGACCAAAAGTGTTGGAGTTGGAAATAGAAGACAAACCTCCCAGATTTGGGGCAGTGCCATATTTACTTGCTCAGACAGTTTTTCAGAGAGAGGAATTTCACTTATATTCCTATCCTATTTATTTTAGAGGACTGAACTTGCTCATTTAGGTGACTGTAGAGATCATAAAAATGTAGAGCTGTAAATATCCCCCAACCTGCTGTGCATGTGTTTGTAAACAGGAATTATCATTAAGAAGACAAGTGGTTGCTAAGACTGAAAGAGTCTCGCCAGTGATAAGCACAGCACAGTTTCTGTGTAACTTTGTTGATCAGATTTCCCAGCGTTTTATAAGACAAACAAATACTAGGGGAAGAAGCCTATTCCTTTGATTTACTGTTTATGATTAGTATCAGGTACACATCACAGTAGATGAAAAGCTTGCTTCAAATGTAAAAATAAACTGTGCAGGCTGAAAAAACGTCAAGCCATAGCAACAAGAAAATTTAAAATGAAAAAACAGCAAAGCTATGTATATTTGTCAAAATCCTGCTAATTATTTAATCTTACAAAACAAACAAAAAAAACCACCAAACAAAACCAACAACAAATTTCTGGTAAGAGAACTCTCATTCAAAAGTTCTCATACTTATGAGCTGAAGGGTAGACAATTAAAATGTATGAACAAAAATGAATTAAGCACTCGCAAGATCTTTTTCAGGGTTTGCACATAATCTAAATGTCAAAATAAAGCTATCCTATTAAAGAAAAAAAAAAGATACAAACATGAATAAATCAAGCAGGACCAGATCAACACTTATGGACTATAGGTCTGAGATTAGGGCACCAGCTTTTGGAATAACATAATGAGATCAGAATCCCAACTTTCATTTAAGAAGCATGTTTCTCATCCCTGCAACGGGCAGCAGAAAGGAACAGAGAAAGGGGAGAGCTTAAAAACAGAATTATGGGATAATTAATGTCCATGTCTGCAGATAAGTCCCATGGATTTAAACTGTAGCACTGAAAAAAGTCATCACAGACACAGCAGAACCACAGAAGACAAGGGAAACAAGCAAAGATGAAGATGTATAAATGAGTTTTGATGTTGTCCTACAATAACACCCTGGATTCTGTTCTTCAGTTGTGGCTGACTCGTGACCATACGGCATATCACATCCCCTTTCTGTTTCTGAATAACATGTACTTAGAAATGCTATACTGAGTGATCTTGCTTTTGAAGCGCATTTTCCCCCCCTCTCTGCTCTTTTTCTTTACTGGTGCACATTTACTGTCTTCACAATCTAGACAGTCCTTAAGCTTTAATAAGACTAGGAAAAAAAGGATGTTCAGGGAGGGTGAAAGAAAAATAAAAACTGGGCAGTAGGCACAGAAAAAAAAAACCTCATGTAGCTAAAGGAAATAAAATCAGAAGAATAATGTCTGGTAAGAAGAAAAAATTGTGATTACCATCGTTTTCAAAACATTCAATATTGTGAGAAAAGAGCAAGCAGAAAATGTGAGAGCAGCATTATGAGCAGGGATAGACACAGTGGTGATGTGAAGGGAATGGCTACGTACCTACACAATTACATCTATATCACCTCAGCACGCATTTAAGCTTTGGATGTGGCAGTGTTAATTTGAAGAAAGGAACTGCATCCTTCTCTATTAGTCACACTCATAAATCCATGCTTGTGCAGTGACATACTTCCTTGTTGTGAACATCAAGCACAGAAAAGCATTTCAACTGACATCCCAGCAACTATATGTCTATGTCAGGGTAATTCTTTCCTAACCTGAACTGGACTGAGACATCCCTTCCCTGCTACTGCAGTTGTATGGTTTGCACTATCATTTCATTATTATTTTTTTCTTTCCACCTAAATAAAGGACCTAAAAAGAATAAGAAAATAGAAATAGGAATTTAATAGTCATTGATGCCCTTTTCAAGCACTTTCTCATTTGTCACCAAAATAAATATTGCACCTCTAATGCCAAAACAACTCACTGGCAATCTGCTCCTGAATTTCAGACAAAGGAAAAAAGACATGAGCATTGTCCATTCCTAAAGTCTCTGATTCTTTTGATTTCACTCATTTGATGTCATTACTACAGTACAGTTCACCTCTAGATGTAGATAACAAAATGTCTTGTATCCACTGTGTGAATGTATTTCTCATTGTCTTCCTAAATGGCCTTTTACTGTCTGGAGAGTTGTGAATTGTAGGGATTATTCAACTTTCTATCAGAAATACTTCAGCTGAAACTTTGTAGGATTGCATTTGCCTTTTTCAAAGCCTGATCACATTTGTAATTCACAAACACTCTTTGATGGAATACTAAATCCAACCTTCTATCTCTGTGATGAATTCTCACTCTACTGTATATATTCTTTTTAGCTTTTTATTAACAGTCCCTATTAATTCTCATTCCAGATATATTTATTTATTCCTCAGGAACTTTATTTTTTTTTTTAGTAATGGTGCCAATGTTCTTATAGATTGGTAATGTCTTAATGTATTAGTCTTATAATATAGTAGCTTAATAGTTACAATTTTTATAGTTCTTAATAATGCCAACGTTCTCCATTTCAAAGTCATTATTTCTCCTCTAGCATTGTGTTAAAACCTATACTAATAACAGCTACCTTTTCTTATTTTAGGAAAAAAAACCCCACAAAATCGTAACTTTCTTTTCAGATGTTTAGGTAAAACAAATACCCATATGAAAATACACCTCCTTCCCCCAAAGCTTCAGCTGATCTGTAGTCTGACTGAAATCCAGACAAATTCAGGCTACATTTGTTGCTGTTGTTGCTGTCAGCACCTGTTGAGTGTTTTGACCTGTCAGTCCATCTTGTTGAAGCTCTCCATCGTCTTTAATAAACTAATCAAATGTAATCTAAGCAAGAGATAGGTGATGACTTCACTGTAATTGTTCACTGGGCATTTCATTTGCTTCTGTGTAACCTGATGTTATGCACTATTCTCTTCCTTTCTGGTGTTTCCTAGGCTGTTTCAATCTGGCCAAAGAATGTATTTTAATACAGGTGTTAAAACATCTTACAATAAACTGCAAAATACTGTATATAGATGTAGGCCACTGGTGCTATGGTAACAGATTACAAGGAAGTCATGTAACAGAGGATACTAGAAATTTATGTCTCTCTGATTTCAGAATTTTGGTTGGACTTAAACAACTGGCAAACATTTCACAGACTGTGCGATACCTTTTTTTTTTTCTTTTGTTCAACTCGCATCATAGCAAATCTTCTAAGTTAATGACGTGACAATGATATCTGTCCTTGAAATTATTAGTCTTAAGATAAGAGGTGACATACGGAACAAATTAGTATTATTAGAAATTTTCTCAAATTTCATATTCCAAGTTTTGCACCTTTCTTGTTCCCATCTCCTAGATCACAGTACAAAAAGTAGAACTTGAGAAGGAAAAAACCTTTTAGAAGTTAGCCTGCAAAAGTAGAAGATTGGTGAATACTGAAACAACCAAAGCAAAATCAATTCTTTTTGTATGACATTTCTGCTAATTTCTAGTTCTACATGTCAGAGAAAGAAAAAATAATGCAGTTTCAAAGGATAGCTGGCTTGTTTTTTTTCAGACCTGTCTTTTGGAGAAAACATACTTTAATCTATCAGACTGTTCCTCTGCCAAGCATTCCTCAGACAATTCAAACTAATGAATTAAACTGTATTACATAGGACTAAAGTAATGACACAACTACAGGGAAAGTCCAACGGAGAGGTAGCTTTTAAGCTGTTTCCAAACGATGTACTATGATTACAAATGTATTCATCTTTCTGGACTTAATTTACAAAGGGGAAGTCACGGTTGACCAACCTGCTAACCTTATATGATGAAATGACTGACTTGGTAGAGAAGGGGAAGACAACAGTGGATACCGTTTACCTTGGCTTCAGTAATGCTTTCGACGCTGTCTGTCATTAGGTCCTCATAGAGAAGCCATTGATGTATGGGCTGGAGGAGCAGACAATGAGGCGGATTGAAAATTACCTCAACGGCTGAGCTCATAGAGTGGTGATCAGTGGTATGAAATCTATTTGGAGTCCAGTAACTAGTGGTGTGCCCCTGAGTTGAATACTGCATCCAACACTGTTCAATACCTTCATTAATGATCTGGACGATGGGGCAGAGCATACTCCCAGCAAGTCTCCTGGTACCACAAAACTGGAGGAGTGGCTGACACAACCAGAAACTTGTGCTGCCATCCAGAGGGACTTTGACAGGCTGTGGAAATAGGCTGGCAGGAATACTATGGAGTTCAACAAGGGGAACTGCAAAGTCCTGCACCTGGGGAGAAACACTCCCATGCACCAGGGAGTCCATGAGCCATGAGTAAAATAAAATATAGACAATTGAAAAAAAGGATTTTCTTCGTCCAGGTGAGCTGCACTTGGAGCATTCCAGCAACCTCTTCCCCCAGATCAGGCAAAACAGAGTGATGGAGACAACTTTATAGTCAAAAACAAACCATCAAATTTATAAATTAGATTCTAATTTAGATAAAGTAATCTAAGAGCCTGCATTTACAACGAACTTAAATTAGTGATCCATGGGACCTCTTCTAGAGCTTTTTTCTTACATAAATATTTTTTCTGATTGTTATGAGTAATTGAGGTCTGCTGTCATACCACAGAACAGGAACTACCATAATATAATGTCATTGCCTTTGATGTATATTTTTATATTTCTACATAGTAAGAAAATCACAGGTTTTGTGAAGAAAGAAATTGTGATGAAAAATACCTTTGTAATAATTATCCATACAGCTTCCGACTTATAAGACCAGAAAAAGTTCAACATCAGGCCTCGATGCACAAGAAAGTGATTGGAACAGCTTATAATTTTCTACCAGCGTGCTTTTCCAATTCTTTTGTTTTAGCTAGGCTTGCCAAGCCTTTCCAACAAAAACATTTTTTTCCATGGATTATTCACTGCATGAAATCACCGCCTGCTTTCCAAAGAAAATTATGAACAATGTCAGGCAAAAGTGGCAAGACAGTCATAGTCTTATATTTTGATTAAGGTACCTCGACAGAATTTCAATTCAATTACCTCATTTTCTTGTAATCATGCATGAGCTGAATTCTATAGTCTTATTCTCTCTCCCATGATGTGCTCTGGCTGTAAAACTGCCATGATATGCACACTCTACTCATTCAGTTAAGATTATGATATTGTCCCATTAGGAACCATTATCAGTCTTGGTATTGAGTAAGATCACACTTCTCTGTCAGTAGAAAAGGATGGAAGCAACAGGCAACTAGAAATGCATTCCCCTAGAGAAGTGTGACAGCAACTACAAAGCAAAATATTTCTGGATTTCAATACAATATCGCACACATAATGGTTTGGGAAACCTCTTATCTAGAAAAATGGAAATCTTAAGGAGACTCTAGCGAGCATCTCACATCACTCATTCAGCGTTGCATTTACTCCTTCAGACATATGTGCTCAGCATGCCACAAAAATCCTATTTTCCTGCTGACCTGAGATGGGACAACAGGTTTCTCACAGAAGCATTGATAAGCTATGAAGTATTCTTCATAGTCTTACAATAACAGGCACATGCTTAAGCCAAACAACAAATTCAGTCATCACTGGTAACTCCTAACAGCTGAAAAGCAAACCTCTGACTCCTCACCAGAGATCAGCAGCATTCATCATGAATTTGTCCACAATGGAGCTAGTTTTTTCACAGAATACTTTGCGAAGTGAAGGTTAGATTTGCCTCTTCCAGTACGAGTTGCCATTCTGACTAGTGTCAACTCTACATCAGAAAAGGCAAGTGATCTCATTCTACCACAGACAATTATTTCAAATTTGTTGCTAAATGATTTCTGGTAAAACCAAAGTGACGAACTATTGAACACTTTGTTCACTAGCTACCATACAGCTTGACATTTCCATCTTTCAAGCAATATTGCAGAAAATCAAAGATGCACAGGGCTGTGCTTCCAACACTGCAGAGGCAGCCATACCACCTTCGAGAAAGGGACCATGAAGGCTATCGCTAATGGCATGTGGAAGATTACAGCAACCCCTAAGCAGATAAAAAGTGGTTGAAAATTGGTGCTTCCCTTAGAATCGCCCTTTAGGCGCACAGTTCTAAAAGAAACTAACATTAATAAAACAGAATAAGAACATAATAAAGAACTTAATAACATAATAGAAACATAATATTCTGGAGACAGATGAAGAAAAAAAAGTCTTTGCACAAATGACTGGTATTATGCTGTGACACTTTTTTTAAGTCATCCTATGTAAATATTCCACTCTGTATCCACGTGAAAGACAGTCACAATGTATAGAAAACAAGTGAAAGAGTGCTTGTTAACTGAACACCTTTATGGCAAAATTCTTATACCAAGACGTATGCAAAGGAAATAATCCTGTTCAGTAATATGTTCTATGTGTTATGTTATCATTATTCTTCAGTTACTGTTTGCTCTACCTACTTTAGTCTTTAAGCCATCTGATATTTTAATCACCTTCTGTAAGGTCTTATCAACTGGATTCCTAGAGTAGGTACCCTCTTTAAAAAGACCGTTTTCTGTTTTTCTCCTGTCCTTTCAGTCAAACAAGGTAAATATAAAGAATTTCTCATCTTTTTAATTTTCCATTTCAAGATTTCTCACCCCTTTACACTGTCACATTTTCATTCATGGAATTTAATATTAATTCTTTCTTGACCTATTTAGAAAACACAAAACCTACTCTAAAATGCCCTATAACTACCTGTTCTTTAAAATGTCTCTAGTTTTCTTCCAGAAGATGGGTAGATAGTGTTTGTCAGTACCTGTTTAAGTATTAAATGCATCTATTGCTCCCAGTCATCCTGTCTGACTCTGTTCTTTTGAAGTCAAATTACCATTTATATGTGACATGACAGGGATGACACAGGTATCAATTTACTGCAAGAAATGTATGTCTGTGATTTACTCCCTGGATCAGAATTGTATTCTTGCATGTACTGTTTATACCAATTCACTCAGGCCAACTCCTTTCCATTGGCATTATTAGGCTTCCAACTAACTCCAACAGCTTTGTGAGAAAATAATCCCCAGCTCCTGAAACTTCTCAGAAACCATGTCCAGAGCAAGCCTGCATGCTGCTCCACTTAGAATACTCAAAGGACTTCACAGTCAACTTAGTTTTGCTCCCAGTAATTAACTGGTCCATCCCTCTCAGTGTGGAGGTTTGGGAACAATTCTACCACCTACTTCTGAAATTCTGCTTCCCTGAGCTAATTATTTTCTTTGACCACTGTACACCTTTAGTGTCTTATTGAGGAAGCTAACCTGCCACCTCCAACCCATGTCTGCTTCAGAACCAACCCTTCTCCAACCAAACTATCTCCTGTAAGAGGTAGTGTCCCTTCTTTGTCTTTCAACCCTCTTAGTTTGTTTATCAGAACCAGTGGCAAAAATTTATATAAAAAAATCATTGTGAGGAACAAGGATGGTGAAATCTCCTCAGCCTACACAGGGTACCCAACTACTCCCTTCAGCTTATATGAACCAACCCTCCTACGACTAGCATCTAAGCTACTTATATTCTTTGCAATGGGAAAGGGCTCATTGATTTCAGGATCTCAGGTGTAAGAACTGCTTGTTATCTTTAAGTACCTAAGCCATATTCACAGCATCTTCAAATGCAAATATGCTTGTCATTAAAAGAATAGAGAACGTTGTCATTTATTTAAAGAAGACTAATTTGCTAGGCACTTAATATTTCAGTACAGTTAACTGCATATATTAAGCAGAGATAGTTCCAATCTCAACTTCTCCCATCTTGCCCTTTGGAGATGGATTTAAAAAATGCTGATTCAATAAACATGACATTCCTCTCACTTGCACTGTGGATGAGGTTTCTGTAAACAACTTTGAATTTATCCACCTACTACATAAGTCTGAACATACTGCCTATTTCAGACTTTTTTGCAAGAAGGATCATTTTCAGTATAGTGGGACCAAGTGAAATGCCTGATACTAGATTCATACATTTGAATTCACTGTGACATCTTCAAAGAGTCTGCACATGAAACGCTAGCAGCACAAATGACAGATTTGGGACCCAGAATTTTCTTCTCTTCCTCAAATTTTGTGAACATTAGGAGTTGATAAGATGATTCTTTCTTTTTTTTTTCTTATTCTAAAGTAATTTACTTTTCAATATTATCATCAGGACAGGCTAGAGAGTTTGGTAGAGAAGAATCTAATTAAGTTCCACAGGGGAAGTGTAGGGTACTGCATCTGGGGAGAAATAATCCCATGCACCAGTACAGGTTAGGGGTTGACCTGCTGGAGAGCAGCTCTGCAGAGAGGGACCTGGGAGTCCTGGTGGACAACAGGATGACCATGAGCCAGCAATGTGCCCTTATGGCCAAGAAGGCCAATAGTCTCCTGGGATGCATTAAAAAGAGTGTGGCCAGCAAGTAGAGGGAGATCATCCTCCCCCTCTACTCTGCCCTAGTGAGGCCACATCTGGAATACTGTGTCCAGTCCTGGGCTCCCCAGTTCAAAAAAGACAAGAAACTACTGGAGTGAGTCCAGTGGATTATGAGGAAAGGCTTAGAAATCTGGCTCTGTTTAGCCTGGAGAAGAGAAGACTGAGAGTGGATCTTGTCAATGCTTACAGATACCTAAAGGACAGGTGTGAAGAGGATGGGGCCAGACTCTTTTCAGTGGTGCCCATGAGGCAATGGGCACAAAATGGAACACAGGAAATTCCGTCTGAACATGATGAAAACGTTTTGTTTGANGGCACAAAATGGAACACAGGAAATTCCGTCTGAACATGATGAAAACGTTTTGTTTGAGGGTGACAGAGCACTGGAACAGACTGCCCAGAGAGGTGGTGGAGTCTCCTTCTCTGGAGATATTCAAAACCTGCCTGGATGTGTTCCTGTCCAGCCTGCTCTGGGTGAACCTTGTTTGGCAGGGCGGGTGGACTAGATGCTCTCCAGAGGCCCCTTCCAATCCCTAACATCCTGTGATTTTGTGATCACTGTTGATGGATCTGTGATCTAAACCATGTTTGTAGGTTTTTCACAGGCATGACAGGTCAGTGATTTCCTCTGGCACTAAAAGGTGGCCATTATCTTTTACTGTTTAGTCATTTTCAAGATTCAGAGTCTGCATTTATCTAATTCAAAGAACAGGCACATATCACTGAGAATCTCTAAGTATTCTGCATCCTGCTAAGACTTCTTTATGTGGCTTTGCATACAGTTAAGTTTATTCCTATCCATATAAAAGGCTGATGGTTATATTTCTGCACAGTAAAACCCAAATAAATACTGAGACTCATAAAAAGTTCCCTTATTTCTTTAGGCAGTGCACTAAAACAGTGCAGAAGAGTCTAATAGGTTCTGCAAAGCCATTGCTTTCTGCCCTTGTGCAAGTGAGCAGGACAGGATAGAAAGTGACTGAAAAATTATTGTGACAGGCTCTCAGCTGGCCATAATTCTGAAGTTGGAACCGCTGTACTCTTCCTTTAAAAGTGACCAGATTAAGGACCCTAAAATGGCTTGCAGCATCAATGATTTATTAAAACACACACTAAAACAAGTGACTTTTACATGTCCAGTTAAGTGTAATATGATGAGACAGAGTAAAATAAAAGGGTTTGCAAACAAATCTTCCCCTTGTTCACTGTACCTGGCAGAGTAGGTCTTTTCACCCTTGTTTTTAGCAATTTTTAGCAGCTTCCTGGACTCCAACAAATTCACTATGATCTTCTCAGGGTCCCCAGGAATATCCCCTTTTCTATGGGGAGGTGTCCACAAGCCCCTTGCAGATTTTCTGCCAGCTCCATGCTCCCCTCTGGAGTCTCCCAGCCTGTACTTGTGCAGCAGAATCCCCACTCATGGCACTTATCACTGCCCATCTGTCCTACCTCACATGCCAGAATCCTCTCCCCTATAACCATGCTCAGTTGTCCCAAGGGAAAGAGCAATTTCCCCCCTTTCCTGCTGGTACCACAATAACAATACTGTTAGCTGCCTGAGCATTGCCAACAGGCATCCTTCCCACCTGCTGCTCAGCCATATTTTATTTTTTTTTAACAATTGGTCCATGCACACATATAATAAAGTGAGTTATAAATGGTACAACAGGTGCCACTTATCACAGTTATTTATAGTGACTATCTGGCTCTTAGTGCAATTAGTACACTGGTTTGTGACATGCTATCACACTTACTATTTTGAAAATCAACATGTCATTGACTTCTTCAGGGGTGGAGTGAGGGGACAGCCATATAAAGCCTGACTACAGGAATCCAGCCACAGCAGCAGTCTCGTCCAAAGAGCAATCATGTTCTTTTTAAGTTTCCAAGGACTCTGCAGGGCCACACTAGTTGGAAATTCCCATTTCTCTGAGGCAAGAAGGACACTGCTGTTCAACAATTTTCTGTTGCAAGAGAGTGACTTCAGGCAGCCTCAGAGCTGGACTCCAGTAGGAACATAAGCTCCTCTTTGCAAGGACATAGGAGTCTCATTTACCTTGTGCAAATAGAAGTGCCTTGTTTTGCAAGCACCAGGCAACGGTCTCTCACAAAGATGCAAGGTGCCATCAGCCACTGGTATCTCCACTCTCAAAGTAGGGTTTCTCTCTACTCAGAAACATAGGAAAGTACTGGGGGGAGATGGGGGCTGTCACTTGAAGCACTGCTTGTATCAGCACACTGGAGATGCCATGAGAAATTTAAACCTACTGCAGTTTACGTTTTTCTAAAGTAACAAAAAGAGAGCAACAAAGATCATGACCTACAACACCTCTATCTCTCCCTAATTGCACCAGAGCAGTCCAAGAACATGTCATCCATTACTGCCAGCTACCCTGCAAACAAAGTAAGGATGACAACTACACTGTTGGAATGTGTAGGCTGATAGAAAAAAATGAATTCTACTTATTTTCCTCTTAAACCAATTGGTATTTCGTGCTGAAGGTTATTTTGCAGGATATTATTTTAAGGAGCCAATGGCTTTATAAAATTGCTTTGAAATTAAATATATGTTTTATGATGAGAACTTTTGTCATTTAAAAAATAGTTTTACTTGCTTTTTTAAGCCCAGTTTCTTTTTTTTTCCCCTAAGGCTTCTTGGCTCTTTTGTGCTCCTATATAACTGTAAAGAGGAGCATGTTATTATTTTTGGAAAGCTTGCTTTTTATATTCTCTCTTTATTACTTACCCTAGTCTCTTAGTCTTATTTGGATATGTTTGGGTGTTCTTTTCATCTGAAGGTTTATTTACTTTTTTCCCTGTACAGTATGTTCTGTACTTCCAGACCTGCTACATACTAATTTTACTTAATTATCTCTCCATAAAAGTTCACCCTCTTAAAATCATCCCTCCTTAAAAATTGCTACTATATGTTGCAAACTGTGGGCTTTTGACAAAATACATTAAAAATATTCATCACAGTCTCTTTGTCTCTCTCAAAATCAAATTGCCCTTAAAAAAAAAAGGCAAAAAGACTTAATATTTAATTTATAAATGGAACATAATAAAAGACATTTAATAACGTGCTAATAGATTGCACATATTTTTAATTAAAATGTAATACCGGAAAAAAACACATATCTTTTCATATTATAGATGGATATGCAAATCTTATTTATGTATCAGTTGCCAGATTAAGTGAACAACTTCAGAAAAAGCTTAAAATTTTAATATAGAAGGTATGTTTCAGTTAGTGATTATTTGTGTATGAGAAGATTAAGAAGACTGATATAGCATGGAAATGAAGCTTTGTACTTGCAGGTTAGAGATTGTCAATGTAGTCATCGTAGGTGAAATTTGCATGAGTGGAGATATCCTGCATAAAGGCCGCCATACCTTTTAGCTAATTACCTTCTAAATTTCCACAGGGCTATAAAGCTTGTGTCCAAGCACCAGTTTAGGTCTGTGCTGCTGCCTGGTATTCTGGCTGCATCAGGGGGGTCCCACCCTGGACACCCAGAGGTCTACAACAGGAGCAGGTATGAGACATGAGAGGTCACAACACCCTGACCTATTTTGTTCCAGACACAAATTGACACTTAGCAAATACGAAACAGTATTTGCTTCCCCCAAGAAAGCTAGATTAGAAATGCATCTGCAATCCTATCCCTGGTCTCTGTCCTTGCAACAGTTTGTTCCATAACGATGGATTACACTAATGTTTTCACTGGGACTCATAAGATGCATCCATCCTGAACATGTATTCCTTGTTTGACAGCTGTGTAAAGCACCTCCAGACAATGATTTTTGTTAGATTTCTGGACATATTTGTCTGTCTTTATATGACATAAAGGCATCTAGACATAGTGATTCTGCCCACCTTTGGCAGTTTCCTTTCACTTCAGACCCATTCACATCACAGTTCTGTACATTTTAAGTGACTCAGATGTTTAGGTCCTTATAAAGACACCGGTTAGGAGACCTTGCTCACAGTCCCTAATATTTCATGAAAATCAAGGTTATAACAATTCTCCACCTTCTTGCTATTCGCAATTGTCATTATTCCTAATGACTTTTAAAATGAACCCAGAATGAATCATAGACTTTCCAAATACCAAAAATTATAGTCTCTATTCCAAAGGTAATGCATCTTATTTCTTTAAGGTCTCCAGCTCAAAATATTTCCTCAAAATATTTCCTATCAATAGCATTTGGTTCATCCTGGAGTTGAAATTATTGATTCCATTCATGGGTCACAGTTTATAATTATCTTATCTCAGATCTTATTCATCAGACAAACCAGCTATAACAGACTTTACAAAAGGCTTTATTTTGCCTGGTTTTGCACATAAATACTGTGTTTGTATTTACTTCTGATACAAATGGTGCCACCTGCTCCTCTTAGTACCCTGACATTTGGTGCTAATTAGATGGACTTGCATTATCAACAGCAAAGTAATACCGCGCTGCAGCAGGCACGGTTACCATGGATCCTAATGCACTCAGCATTCCACAGGAAATTTAGCAGAGCATAAGAAATAAATCTATTCCTGTGTGAACCTGCACCAGTTCTGTGACACTATTAAGGTACATCCTCAAAGTGTGCTAAATCCAAGGGTAAATACCGTTATTATTTCTAAACTTTTATTAAAGCTTTTTAGCATTGAGTCACCATGTAGGTGAAACAAAATTGCAAGTTGATTTTAAACACCCTGACAGGGCTAATGGAAACAAGTCATGCATTCAAGCTGTAAAGGAGAATGAGTCTCAACTGGGGATCAGTTGCCACAAAAAAGACTACTGGCATCTGTAAGTGAGAACAGTCAAAACAATTCATACCTTTAGGACTGTCACACTGAATAGTTGCAGTGAAATCTCACACTATTTGTTCCTTTTCATCCCTACCTGAATGTACCCAATTACTCTGATGATAAAGCCTAACAAACACAGGCTAATCCAAAAGTTGCTCTTATAGAGCAATTTGACATAGTTCAATAAATTCTACACATGAAATTAAATGAGAAGGAGGAGGAATGGATTATGGTGAGAGTAGAAGGTGAAGAAAAGAAGCTAATAACAGAGAAATAAAACCATTAAATAAGAAGGCAATGTAAAAATAAAATTCTTTCCTTTCTCCCCTCCTTACAGTGAAATGCATATAACAGTATAATTCTTCCCATCTGTTCTAGCGTCCAACCACTCCATATTTTACAGTTGAGATAAATTAGCATTTTCTGCTTCAGGCATCAGCCTCAGCCATTGTTTGGGGTTCCTCCTTCATTCCCAGAATTATCTACATTTCTGTCCTGTACACATCTTCGAGTGCCACGGAGACAGAATTCTAAGCCTTGAGGTTCTTTCAGAGTTGTACCCAACCTCTCACATCTTAGAAAGTTCAACACCTGAGTTATAAATTGCACATCCTGTTTTCTCTGAATGGGCTTTTTTAACAAACTACCATAGTCAAGTTTGAAACATTATCGCCTTCCCCTTGTGACTAGAATGGTTTGCTGTAGTACAGAGCAACAAACTGCAATCAAGGGAAAATTGATTCCAAAAGAGATCCACTCCCCAAAGCTGAAATCATCATAGCACAATGCTGGGAAGCGTGCAGTATGATACACAACCTCACCAGTCGCAGGCCTCTAGCTCTATGGGAGTCCTCCAGGTTTCCTCACAATTGAATTCTAATTGAAATATTTAACCTTTAAAAGATTAAATTCATTTGAGAATTGCCTCACTAAGCTCCATTTCTGTAAGTGATATAGCCCAAGGGAAGTAGAAGAAGACAGGCTAGACAGTATCTACAGGTGTAAAAGCTTTTTATGGGGTAGCACAGCCCTACTGACTAGGAAGATACAATTAATAAACCACTGCATGCAACAGATCAGTAATCAAACAGGTAGGCAATACATGATTTGGGGAAGGATACAAGTAACATTTCCCCTCTTTTTTTTGCCAGGTGGACGGATGGACAATGGACCTAGGTTTGTACAGCACAGTTCTATTCACAAGCAATCACATTAAGAATCAAAATCACACCCTAAAATATTAGCAATTTGTCTATATTTGAATTAGCAATCAGTTTCTAATTGTGGGAAAATTGCTGCGTCTAAATTATCAATAACTGAAGTGCCAGTGAAACCACAGTGTACGCATACATTGCACGCTTTTGAAATGGGAAATCTCAAAGTTTACATGTGTCATAACAAAAAATAAAATACCCACTGATCTGACTGGAGACTTCACTTTGTTGGAGCCCTTAAGACTGCTCAGCCTTCACAATAGCTAGATGCTTCCCCTCCACCAGAGCCTGCCAGTTGACAAAATTTCACAGCTGGGATGAAACCTGTATCCACATAGCTGTGTGCATTCTTACCCTGGGTGGCTTACGAACAACCAAGAATTTGTCTGTTGTACGGCATGAATGCTGAAGAGGAAAGAGAGAGCTGCTCAAGAAAAAATTATCCATCAGTAGGAGGGGCTTGGTTTTTCTAAATGTCTGAACAATACACAAAAGTCCCCACAAATAAGGAAGAGGAATAAGGAATCTTCTGAACAAGAAAAGCTTGTATGAAAGATTTCCACAATTATCAATGTATTTTGAATTAAAAACAAAGAAAACTACAGCTCTCTTGAACAATAACTTCTCATGAACAAGATTTACTTAATTTCTAATGTCATGATACTGCCCAGACTCAGTCTTTCAAAAAAGCTGAGTAACATGTCCCTATAATACATGTGCAGTAATTTGCTAAAGTTTTCATGCTAATTTTTTCAGAGGATCACAGGTCAGGATAAGGGAAGAGACATAAATACAGCTATTTTTGGAAATAAGTTTAAAATTTAAGAAGTTCTATAAGAGCATTAGATTTGCATCCTCTAGAGAGCTTCAACCTCTTGTAGTTATTGACATAGCCGGGTTTCAGGAAGTACATAAATGTTAAGTGGTGAGTATACCTGCTCCCACCTGACATTCTACTTCTACAATCACATCTTTGATTTCAAGAAAGAGATGAAATGCATAATGTAGATATTTTTTTCTGAAAAATATCCCCATAGAAAGACGAATCCATTGTCTAGAGGAATGGAAGATTACTAGACAGCAACATTTTAATCTGTGTGATTCATGAAAATCAGCACGTAATTTATACACACTGTTACTATTGTCTCCATCAGCTATGTGCTAGATAAACATCTGCACAGGTAGCTGTTTACATACATACTGTATACAATAAATTGTAATACACTGCTTTGATAAAAAATATTTTTTCTGGGTCCCAAATGATACTTTTTTGGTTTCTCACCTTAACCTATAGCCTTATGGAAAGGCTTTGTTATAGAGTTACATTTCACTAGAGGATGTATTTCCATCACAAGTACACTTTCTAAAAACCTTACTCACCAACATTTTGGTCTCTAGGGAAAACAACACAGAAAATCAGCACTATGTTGAAAATATAATTGTTGCATTTAGAACTGAACCAGTTTGAAACATTTAGTTACATGCGTTTGATTTTTATGTTAGATAACACACTATAGTATTTTCATTAAAGTATAATGAGGTTTAATTCTCTTTTGCTTTGAATTTTAAAATGGTCAATTTTTTAAAAGTGTCAAATTCCTTTTTGAAATAGAAGATTGATCTTCTTTGCAGTTCTGCTTCTCAAGAGGATTTCCTGAATAATAAATTAGGAATAAAGGTTTTGACCTTCATTGTATTTGTTCCCACTTTCCAAAATAGGTCCTGAATGTATAACAGCAGTCATTGGAGATGCTATGCTTAAGCTGTTCAAAAAAGCAGATCATTGGAGATTAGCAAAGAGGGAGAGGGGACTGGGAACAGTTCCCCTGTCGCCTGCCAGTGCTTGTCAACACCAAGAGGTCCAGCCCCAAGCCCCAGCTCCTGCAGCTTCAGCTCCCCTTTCTCCAGGCAGTCTGCTCTGACTCTTCATAACTCCCTCAGTCCTTCTCCACGTCCTGCTTAGAGTTTCTATGCTGAATTGAAGTAACAGAAAGATTAGGGAGAAGAGGGGGATGGGAAAGGCAAAATATTTTGCTTCAATAGCATCCTCTGTGGACTTGCATACAGACAGGGTTGACAATGAAATTAAGGTGGAGGGAAAGGAGATTATATATAGGAGAATAAATGTATACCGAGGCATATACACATGCATGTTGTACACCGTAATATTTTAAAATGGAACACCCCAGAGAGTAGATCTGTATAGATATCCAAAAACAAGGAATAGGGTTATATCATCACTCTTTGATCAGAAAATGAACCACATACAAAGTTGAAGAACAGAAAAAATGACCAGTGAAAAGTGTTAATAATGCAGTTTTTCAAATAGCCACATACTCTCTAGGGATACATCATAAGAAGGCAAAGTACAGGCACTAAAAATTACTATTTCTTTGTGGAACTGGCTATAGAATATTTTTACTTCGATTGAAAATATATTTAAGACATGCTGCATGTTGTTATAATCATTCTTGAGTCCTTTCAGCTGTGAAATCGTACTGAATTCAGTGCAATCCCGCACAGATGCGTAAGTGTGCCCCATACAGCCTACCTTGCAGGATTGGGGCTGTATTTCCAAGCATTGCACAGTAAACTGTTTGAAGGCATAATTACACCTGAAATGTCTGATTATAATGTAATTAAGTTCCTCACCCTCAAATGAGAAGTAATTTAAACTTGAATTCAAAACTCCATTTAAAAAAGGACAGCTTTTGAAAACAAAAACCTAGTCAAAAACACGTTAATAAAGGGATTAATGTACTGACCTATAGCAAAATGTACATAGTCTTATAAAAGAGTTACTAAGGACTTGAACACCATGAGCCAAATGTCTAGGAATGATAAATGACATCAGATCAGGTGCATAATTAACACTATATATTAAAGAACAGATGGGCAACAAGTTAAATTTTAACCTTATCAACAAGTGTCACACAATTGAACTCATGTGATCAGAAAGAGTGAGAGGACAATGTTTTTGGCCACTCAGCCACAACAGCAGCAAAGGAAATGAAATGCTACAGAAAGTTATAGAAAGTGAGGAAGCAGACAACATGATCATTTGAAATTTCAGATAGTCACATTTCAGGCAGGTAAATACCATAATGAAGCATCAGCCAGAGATACAGTAAATGATCAACACAAACAACAAGCAAAGAACCCAAACAAGAAAAAGGATGTTGGGTTTTATCTGGCAGAATGCACAAGACCCAACTACAAATGAGCACATTTGTAATCATGAGCAAAATATGCTCAGATACACCTTTCTAAAATATGAAGGAATATATAAATAAACCAATAATAAATTAGTAACAGAATGCTGATTTTTTAATATTTTTTTAAGTAGCACCATAAAAAGGCAAGGGACTTGATAAAAGCACCATCCAAATTCTAAAAGCATGTTTTCTTTTTTTCAATGTCACATATATAACTGAAAGTAAACATATAGCCCTGATCTTAAAGTCTCTAAAAGCAAAAGACAACATGATTCAGTATCACAGTAAAGGAAACTGCAAGAAATTTTATTTCTTTTTTTTTTTTTTTTTTTTCCCCAGAAGAGTGATTCGTGCTAAAATGAGAAAAACAAAAAAGGATAAACTCTGGAAAACAGAACCACATAAATGCAGACCAAGGAAGATTTCAGGGTAATACACACTGCAGTTCCCTCCCATGTACAATTTTCCTTTCATCACTATTAGAGAATTTTAGAATTTAGTACTGTTGAAGACAAAGTCTTGGTTGGTTACCCTTTTCATAGGATGTTCGAACTTCTTGTCTCTATTTCAAGGTTCCGTGCAAACTGTCTATAAAGCTCTGCTTATTTTCATCTTACTTTTAAGATCTAAACCTCTTGTCTTCTGAAGTGAAAAGCAATGTAGCTTCCCTTCTGATCATTCCTTTAAAGCTTTTCTTATCTTACTCAGCCTTTGATTACTGACCTCTATGTGATTTCCACACAAAAATCAAGTTATTACTCTCATTTGGGGGGGCCATATCCTCTCAAATCTCATACCTCTTCATGTCAATAAAGCAACATTCATGTACAGCACTGAAGATTTGGCCATTATACATCCTTTGTACTTTATCTTTGTGCAACTAAGTTACAGTATCTTTGGTCTCGTGTTCCAAATCCTGGTTCTTTTATTGTCATCATAAATTACATGAAAGACAATTTCACGGAGGAATTAGTGAAAACATTTCAGATGAAATGGAAAGTGACCTTAATACTCATCCAAAATTCAACCCAAATCTTATGCAGACCCGTAAGTCTCATACTGCTCTTTGCTAAGGTATGGGTCAAACTGAGTCTGTGTAAAGGAACAATGTTTAACACTGAGTGCCAGGAAAGTGTTATTGTGAAGGCTGATATCCAGGCCACAGGTAGATCTGCTGAAAAAGTGCAGAACCTACACTATAATATGTAGATTAATTTGCCCTTTTTCCTGCAGGCTGTCAGGTACCAATCTTTATATTCCACACTACCCCATTGCACACAGAAGTTGCAAATATAAAAGACCTTTACATACTCACTTCCAGTTCTTTTAGCTGCCGTGAAGACTTGTACAATCTAATAAGTGAATTAATTCAATATTTTTTTCCTGTCTCTGTTTTAAAACACTGCCGCAACTACAGGTTTCACTTAAAATCTAGTGGAAAGGTATCAAAACTTCATGAACAAGTTTCTCCCTATTTATTTTCAACCTAATTTTGCAGAAAAGTTAAAATGATATATATATAGTCTGATTAAAAAATTAAAAGCAGTAAGCTCCAGGAATTAAATGCCTGAATGTGTGCGTTTTATCTATCAGTAAATAAGGAGAAATTTATAGAGAAAATTTAACCTCATTTTCACTTTCCAAATTGTGTGAAAGCCATTTGTAATCTTATGTTTATTATTTACTTGGAATGACTAATTACAAACCCAATGGTTAATTTGTGGTCTGTACGTTGTTCTTTCTGGATTGCTTTTATCTAGATTTTGAGGACCATTACATACTTTTAAGCAGGATACAGAACACATGACAGCTTTTTTGTGTCATAGTCGTACTATTCAATTTTGCAAATTGCTTTTGTCTACTCTAGCTTTTTGGCATAAGCTAACATTTCTGCCCAAAAAGTTAAAAATCAAAATCTATTATTCAGTAATCTATACACATGGACCGTTTGTTATATTTTCAGATTTTATATCTAATATACCTTGCAAGAAGGTTCAGTGAATTGCATAGCTTGTTCTATCACTCTCCAAGACAACACTTAGAATTTTCCTAAAACTTCCACTTTGAGAGTCTCAAGCTCTTTTTCAAAATTTAAAAGGAATAAAATGAATCTGTTTCTTGTTTGCTGTAGTTTCAAAAGTCACAGGAAGAGACAATTTAAAATTTTACCTTGAAGTGCTTTAGATGCTGGAAGTGATTTGTTCATTTCAAGATGAGAGAATAATAGTTGATCTATCCGAGAGTCTCTGAAGTACTGCTCTTTCAAGGGTATGGCTCAGGAAAAAGTCTACCAATAATCAGAACTGAACACTGGAAGTGAAAAAGGACCTTTATTTTCTAAGCTAAGGAATGGTTACGTGGTACTTAAGTTCCACTGGACTCCTCCAAGTTTATGGGGTTTTGACAGGTGCAAATGCCAACTTGTTTTCCTTCTTCTTTGTTGCTTTAAAGAATAGAACAGGGAAACACTGTTTTAAAAAAAAAAATCTGAAAAATGCAATTTCTGGGCCAAAGTCTATGCTTTAGCACATGGAAAAGTAGGGAACACATGAAAAGCAAGGGAAACCTGAACAGCATGGTAGACCATGGCCTAAGCACAACACCTGCCCCATAAATGCAGAGCTTTTGAAGACATTTGGGTCTTATTATTTTCTGGGGTCAAGCGGAATGTATATAGTGCATAGACTTTCCCTTTCATTATCTTGAATTTTAACTAAGACAGTAGCAAACCAACTAAGGTATCATACTTGGCTGCCAAAATTTCAGCAAATGCTGAAGATACAGAAGAAAAACCCCACAGCATTAATCACCCATTGTTTACTGATGCAGCTGAAGATACCACTGATGGAAGCACACCTTATCCCACAGTATCACTTTAATAAATTGAAAGTAACTTGTTTTCCACAGGGTATGTAGCATGTGAGACCCAACACCAGCTGCTTTTGTCTCAGTGAGATATCATGGACGTTATGTAGATTCATCAAAGATTTTAAAGCCTTAATTTGTCTGTCTCGTGGGATTATCTCATCACAGAATAAAAGGATCTTGGCCAGAATAATTAAATACTTCATTTTTTAAAAGTCTAAAAATAAACCTGAAATATAAACCTTTGTCAACAAGTCGCTTTAAAATATTTTGTGTAATTCAACAGGATATTACATCCTGAAAAACTATGGCATTATCAATGGGCAGTCAGATCTGAGAAACAGTTGCCAATAATCCACAGACAGAAGACTACCATGTATTACTTTCCCTTTTGTTTCTATCTGTGCAAGTACCCGTAATGATGCTAAATTACCTCTGAACATTTAAGTAATATACTCATAACTAATATAAGGAGATATTAATCACCAGGATCTTACATGAACTGTGAAGGCAGATTGCTTTATTGAGAAAGTGGTGATCCGTGCAACCATGGAATGGCATTCATTTCACTCGATTTGAGCAATCTAAAAGTGGGGCAAAGTAGTCATCTAGGTCTATTTGCAGTCCATAAAGAGAGATGGGCATCCTCACAGGGTAAGTCATACCAGTCTAAGCAGCTTATTAAGACATGTGGAGGTGGCCTGCCAGAAGTTAAAGAATTAGGTAAATCCTGTCTCGTGAGCTCTGTCCAAGGGCAATCCTGCAAATCCTGAACATGCAGTAGTCCAGAGCTAGAATTTGGGTCAAAATCATAATACACAGGTTTAATTGCATGGCTGGGCAAGTTGAATGTAACAAATATACCTCTCCTCCCCTGTACGCTGATTTTAACACAAACTGGGGACACATGTTTCTAACTGACCTTTCTCATAAGAACCCTCCATATAAAAACACCTATCTCAAATATTGGATACAAATAATATTTTGGAAATATTGAACTATAATTGGTACATTTAATGGATATGCATATCCATTAAAATACGAATTCTGACCTCCTTTTCTACACTGATTTATACTATAGCCCATTATGTATGCCCCATGGATTTTGCTGGGTCTATTTCTGCAATAAAATTCTACTTGGTAGATTAAAAAGCATCTGCATCTGTTTACAGATGACCAATTTGAACTCCCTTCCACAAAAGGTGAGCGATTACTTATAAATCAAGGGTATTTCACAGGTGAATAATTATTCAATGTATTGAAAATATTCATGATCTAAAAGCAGTCCACACTAAGTATTATCATTGCTTCTTCATGAAATGATGAAACCGCTTAGTTTACCTGTACTAATTATTCCATAAAATTAATCTATTTATTCAAAATATAGATTTACTTGCGGTATTGATGGTATCTAACATCAGAATAACTTTAAACTTTTTTAATAGCAAACATAATCAGTAGAAATATCACAACAGAAATATTAAATAATTTCCTCTGTTTTACCCTTGTGCTCATATCTGTTTTAACTTGTTGATATCCTGTAAATCAATATTAACTAATAGAAAAGGGTGTTTTGTGGGAACTTCTACATCAACAGTTTATGATGCAAGTCACTCTGCATTCCAGTATACGTACGAGACTACATTCTTCTGCAGTTACAAAACAGGACAAGCAAGTTACTTTTTTTTTTATCTACTGAGAAACTATGTACTGGTAAATTTAAATATATATCTTGAATCATCAAATACTCCAAGAATATTTAAAATAGTTTATAAATATTGAGCTGTGTATTACATAGACATTTCCCCCCTCAGAACAGCTAATCAATGGAATAATGCAGTTAGAGTGTAGTTAGCAGTCTTCTGCGAATAAAGGCCAAGAGCAGTCAAATCCTGCTTGTTCTCAGGATCTGAGCACAGAGAGGGCTCTACATCCATTTTGTTTACTCAGAAGGATCTATATCCTGAGCAGCCAATTTCCCTCGTTGTACAGACCCTGAAAACACTAGATGCGGGCATCCACTTTTCTTCAGCTCTACTCGCTCAGTCCCTTGAGTGCAGCTACACTTATGTTTTATTTGGATAAGAAATGTGGTTTTGAAACAAATTTCCTGAGTTTCACCACCTTCACATGGTGGAGCAGTCTTGCTGTGCACAATCCCAGTGCCTTTCAGAGGAAACCAAACCATGGGTTTAGTACTGGGAATACAGACAGCTATGGCCCTCCATCTCAAAGGACCATACTAACCTGAAGTAAAACCTCTTGAAATTACTACAGTGAGGACTTCAAACATTCATTGTTGACTGCTTTGCTCTGCAGAGGTGCACTGTTTGATAACACAGACATGGTGGTGAGGGCACCTGGGCTGTCTGGGGAAGAAGGTACCTCACACAGGCCACTCTTTCTCTGCCCAACCGGTATCCCCCACCATGCAACAGACCAGGGAAAAAAAAAAAAAAAAAAAAATGTATCATGGACCTCTACTTGTGAATATGGAAGAACATTTTCAGCCAAATTAACATGCCTGCTGCTGAGCTGGGTAAGAGAGTTTCACCTCCAAACCCCTCAACCAGATTAGTTTGCAGAACAATGCTAGAGTGGTTGGAGTTGGTCAACAGATCTGAAGGATGACTCACTTTCTATTACATTACAATGAGCAGATCAATCTGTCTGACTGTAGCCAAGGACATTGAAAACTATGCAGTTAATGGTCCTTTCTGAAGACAAACTATTTTTTTATTTTACTACTTGTAGTCTAATGAAGCATATAGTCAAGTTGCAGGTATGCACACCAAATGTGCACACTTATAAAATGTTTAAGCCCTGTAACCTGAAGTGCTTGAATAATGGCATGGATGATGTATATACAAAATCAAAACAGTTTTTCCAGTCCTCTCACAAGGCAAGATTGCAAGAACTTGCTTAGAAAGAAAAAAAAAAAACCCAACAAATATCTTTTCTACCTGAAGAAGGATATCTGGGACTTGGCCTTATACAGAACCTGTCTTCCTGTTCACAGCAAGGGTCTGTTTGTGGCATATGAGGAGAGAAAACTGAGGAAGAAGGGACTGCAACTATCAACTTTCCTTTTCTACCAGCACCTGTCCAAAGTGGTACAGGCTGGTACTGGAATTCACAGAGTAAGTTACTATCATCTCCCATAAGCAAGTACTGTGTACAGATGACATTCTTACATGTGAGACATCTAAGTTGCATCACAGAGTAACATTGGTTAAAAGTTTTCTGAGGGTACATTTCAGAAGGTGCCATTCCAGAGTTCACATAAAATTGTTCTTAAAGCAACAATTTATTCACTAGGATGTGCTGTTCTTGCAGAGGCTCTGAGTTGGAATAAGAATTTTTGGATTCATAAGTCACTAGCAAACACATCCACACATGTGCACCTACATAGGCATATGAAAAATATTCCAACTTGGCAGCAAGAGCATCAAATCTAAAATGGCAAGATACTCTACTTAAATAATTCTGCAGTGGAATCTGACTCATAACTTTGTAAAACATTATAAATCTAAAATTGATATGTTTCCTGACAGAATACGAGACTTGAATTCCTATTTATAAATAAAATTATAGAGAAACAAAGATCTTTACGGAGTAAATCAACAATTTCTTCTTCACATTAGATAAGAAGCTTTTTTAAATTACACATTTTCAGGTGAATTTAATCTTTGACAACAGGAGTGAGAAATTATATTCCACTGGATATATTACAAAGAGATCTAAAAATACTAACAACTGGTGAAACAGCAAAATGGAAGACAGCAAGTGAAATGAAGAAATCAAATCAGTGAATGGGTAGTGTACGTTAGGTCCCCTGATTTGACAGCTCTGATTTGACTGAGTAATACTCAGTACACTGCACATTAGCAGTTGCTGTAATGAAATGCCATTCAACTTGAATCTTCTGAAATTCTGCAGTTTCTGGAATAAGAGGCAGAACTGGCTCTTTGTAAGACAACTGAATGTGTATGTTTTGATCAAATATACCCTAAGTTAAGGTCTTCTATCGCTTGTCAGTCTATCAGACACTGACAGCAGAGAGGCAAGGTTCATTCCTGCCAGTTCTCCACCATCACAAGAGAATTTCATCTAAACGTTCTGACCTGATGTGTATCACAAGAAAACCCGTATTTCAATCTTGTTAATTTTGGCAGATGTCACTCACCTTTCTCAGACACCAGCTTTTTCTTTGGAATTGACTACCCAGGCTTCTGAAACTGGGAACCAGACAAAATCTGCAAAAATGGTGAATTTATGACCTATGGTATACCATAATAAAGAAATTAAACTTCATTTAGGTTTTGACCTCTTCCTCATTAGGAAAAGGTCTTGGTGCCACCTGGGCATGATCTATTGCCCTAAAAACAAAAATAAATATTCTCTGGCTCCATGTATTATTTAATGACACATGATGTAGTGTGATTTAATGCTATATTAGAGGCAGCATGGGACTACTGCAGTGCAGCTACCTGTGACACACAATTTTTGTAGTTCTAAGATAATGTCCAAAGCAGATTAAAAAACAGCTTAGACTATGAAAATTACTCCTCAAAGCCTTTTGTGTCCAATTGATGTGATGGGTAGCAAAGATTCAACAGTCAACTTGACTCCTGCTTATCATGCTGCAAATTTTACTGTGGTTTTTGCAGAGAATTATTGTACTTACACAAAACAGCAATAGACATAAATATAAAGTCAAAAATCCTTCTGCAATGTGTTTATAAGTTCCTTTTCAAAAGGGAATCAAGAAAACGGCAAACAGAAAAATAAGAGAAAAAATAAGAATAGCCCTTTCTACCTCATGCA
The DNA here is from genome assembly GCA_033628505.1 of Tringa tobata. Lineage (NCBI taxonomy): Eukaryota > Metazoa > Chordata > Aves > Charadriiformes > Scolopacidae > Tringa > Tringa tobata. The sequence goes on from JAHREE010000367.1 coordinate 9,060,248, forward strand.
TAAACATACTGGTCACAACACACAAGTCACACAATGAGGGAGAGCACGGAGCTCTTTCTGTGTGCTCGAAAACAGTCCCTCCTGAGCCTTAGTGCCTTTTGGAAATTGTGGTGCAACTCACCACATGTCTCAACTGCACCTATTCTGACTTTTTTTAACTTTGTGTAGGTCTCATCAAGAAAAAAACACCTACTTTAGGAGTGATTTTATTGTAATGGAACCATTACTCAAACTAAATGGAAATGCACCGTACCTCTGCAAGATTCACATTCTGCTACTGAACTTTTCAATTTGTTCTATAATTTTTTCAGAATGTGGATGCATACCCACATAAGTAAATCTACTTCTTTCTGTTAATATTTTTAGGTGCTATTGTATTTTTGAAGACATTAATTGTTTTAATTAACCTATCTGTAAAGTTCCTAGGTATGCATGATGTCTACTACACTGCACTGTGATTTTTTTTCTGTGAAACAAATAGTTTAGTTTGATAGAGCAAATTGAAATTAGACTAATTTACACAGATCTCTGTATGCTTTTGGAAACTCTTCCATCTTTATTTTTAGCAGTGCAGTCAGTCATTATAGGCAGTTACAGACTGATTAGGTTTGCAGAGTAGTTAAAATGCTAACCATACAAAACAGGGGGAGAGACTACTTCTGTAGGGATGTGCACAAAGGACCTTTTTTACACAAAGGACCTTTTTTAATTAACATTTTTGTGGAGGTTTTATTAAAAGACCGCATTTTGCTGTTCAAAGACTGCAGATGCTATGATAAATGCATGCCTTGAAGCGGTGCCATGGGGAAAATCCAGAACAAATCTCAATGGAATTATATCTTCTTATGTCAGATTTGAATTTGAAGCTACCATTGTACACATTAAAACACCATACAGTGAGCAACTTCATGTCAGATTTCTATCTGCTTATGCATGCAAATGTAAACAAACATCTACATGTGTATGCACATATATACAAAAGAGAACTTCCTCAGAATTTTTTGTTAGAATGAAATAAAATACTAACCTTCTGCAAGGCTAATGGAAGCAAATCTGAGTGCATTTCATTTATTTCTTACTGTTCTTCCTTAACTCTTCATCATTAATGCTGCTTTCTTTTTCTATCACTGTGGTTTGGTCTTCTGAAAGATTGCTGGTGCATATTGCCAGCCCCACAATTCAATGCAAGAGTATTCTGGGATATCTTTGTTTCATTTTCAAATCTTTGCACTCATACTTTTGTACATTTCTTAAGAAACGCAAGGTCTAGAAACCTACTTTCAGGTGGGACTAACAACTAGTCAAGATCTGGAGTTAACACCAGCAATATATCTGGTCAGTCCGCAATGTTCCTAAGTATTGCTAAATCTTCAGCTACCAAAAACTTGGCCCACAAATTGAGTCAAGTGGGAAGCTGAGGGTATGGGAAAATTCCTCAGGATGTCAAATATAAAGTAGAGCAAGAGGCATACCGTCTCTGCCATCTCCCACAACCATGGGGCAAGTCCTTCCTCTTGAAGAACGCAGGTAACCAAAGGATGAGTGCTGTCTCCATCTACAGTTTTCTGCTGGGACACAGGGATGAGTGAAAAGTTTCTCATCCCCACAAAGAGGGCTGAAGAAAGGCTGTTGAAGGTCTCTCAAACATTCATGTCTCACTAAAGATCTTTTTTATTGAATATAGAAAACCAGTACCTTGAATAAATATGTCAAGTGAGGCTTCTTGTAATCTCTACAGACAGTTCAATCCTTGTAGTGCTTTATTCTTTTCTGTATTGTTGTAGTAAGACAAACAAGTTCCTTGCAAATGTCTTTCCCCTTAACGATTGAAAAAGTTTAAGGGTAGTCATTGAATAACTGTTTCATGTTTTCTAAGGTAACAGCCCAGTTTGGTATTTACTTTTTTTTAGTTCCAAAAATGTTGGGAAAAAAAACCTCAACACTCCTATATTTTTCAATGAACTATTCTAGTCTTGATGATTTGATCAATGTACATGCACATTCAGAAACACATAGAGCTAATTGCAAATCAATAGTGGCAAAGCAATTTCTTTTTCAAAGTTTAGGTGAATCATTGCTTTCTGTAAATTGGCAAAAAATCAGAAAGCAAACAATCAGGCAAACTCAAAGGAAAGTTATTCTTTTATGTGTCTATCGCCAAAGCACAATTTTTTTTTTAGGAATAAGAAGCAACAGCAACCACAAATAAACAGTATTTTTAAACAGTTTTAAAACAGCATTTTTCTTTAAATAAACTGTTTAAGCCATTACCACACTAGACTATAATAATCAGTAATGTATAAGAACAGGAGATATGTATAAGGAGGGAAGAAGGCTTATGCCTTTTTTGTAATTCTTAACCTTGAAAGAGAAGAAATCCTTTTCAGGACTTTCAATGCTAAAAAGACTTGATTTTACATGGAAAAGAAAAGAGAAAAATATTTTACTCTACGATGCATTTTTAGTATCTTCATAGGAAAAAAAAATGCTTGAAATTGGATTAGATTGTTAGAAACCTGACTGCAAATAGTAACAATTTAAAGTTATGAACAGATAACTTGACTAAACAGAGAACAGGGATATCAGTTTTGTTGTTATTGGGAATTACCAATGTCATATGAGGAAAAGATTCAAGTACCTCCTAGCTAAGATAAACAGGAACGCCTAATAAAACACAACGCAAGCCTGAGAAAAATTTATACCTATCAATTTGCCTTTTAATATCTTTGGAGAGAGAGATTTTCAGATTATGGCTGTACCTTGAGGTTTCAGATTTCTTTCAGTGTATCAGTGGTTATTGACGTGACATACAAATTGGGCTGGTGGGCAAAAGATAAAGAAGATCTTATTATCTGCAGTTCCCAGATAAAATATGGGAAAATTAGGATAAATGGTGGTGTTAAGTTCAGTCTTCAAGTCCTGAGCTAGAGATGGGAATACATTCCTTTTAAGAATTGGGCTGAAATTTAGGACTGAGAAACTACACAATCTGCAGAGAAAACTGGCAACTGGGATACAGCAAGGATCAGTCTTCAATATTAAGTTATAAACAATTAAATATAACAGCTCTTATATTCTTATTGAAAGTAGAAGGTTCATTCTTCCATTTATAGCCATTACTTCAGACAGACTTAGCCATGAAGTAACATCTTTGGCCTTTCAAGGGAAAGATAAATTAATGGATGGGATATTCTCCTCTTTAATTTTTAGCAGGTGTAGAACATCACAGTAGACTGACTCATCTGCTTTGAGGGCTGTGGTATGAAGAACCAGCCAGGATTTCACTGCTGCCTCTCTTTGTCTCATTGACAAATGAACTGGTGAGGCTCAAGACACCATTTGTTATTCTCTAGGTCTAGAGTGGGGGGTGGCACTTCCCCATTCTCTACCTAGCATTTCTCCTTAAATCACAGGAGGTTTATTTTGAACTTCCACCCTCATCTCTTCATTCAATTTACTTAAAAAGAACAGATTTTAGTTTTGTTATCCAACTCTTTGAGTTAGATAAGCAAAGGGATCATGATGAATCACTAGCTTGTTTCAGGCATGCTACTGTCCGAGGGTCTTTTCTACTGTAGTAAGCCACATTTAGGTGGTTTTAGTCAAGGGTCCTATCATTCATAGGTACTCCTACTTGCAGAAGTATTCATAGATTTATAGGTTTTTTTCCCATGCAGGTGAAAATGCATGTGCAGCCTTCCGCCTACCTCTTAGTCCCATCCTTTGATACTATGTTAACTTTCTGGGTGCAGAATATGTTTTCTTTTTTGTTTTCAGGCACAGAGAGCACACCATAATTTTGTTTCATAAAAACATACAGATATCAGTTTCAAATCGCAAATTACTTTGAATCTATCAAGACACAGCCTATGCATTTTATACACTACTTTTCACTTGGTAATTCTATTTGACAGATGTGATGAGGCTGAAACAAGTCATACAACCATCTGTGGTAACATTTAGAGCTTCCCAAACTACAGCACATACACCACTCATTCCACCTGAAGAACTTCAAAAAAGCATCTCTTTTCCACTTAAAATAGTAAAAACAAAATAATCCCTTCCCAGACATGGTTAACTAGCCAGCCATGACTTACTGCTGTATGAATCAAGGCCAAGGAGTACAGGATTAGAGTAATGAGCTATCATTTAGCTCAGTGAGAAACTGAGTATCATCCTTTTCTTTGTGGAGTACGTGCTAAAAGGCAGAAAACAAGGTGCCGTTCTTGAAATGAGAGAGCACATGCACGGCTTTCCTATTTCTGTGTGAGATGTATCTGTGCATTGCAAAGCCCAGTCTTTGAATCGATGGCACAGTACATATACAATACATCTGATGGTTCAGGAAGCACAGGACTAATGGTGCACGCGGTTGGAGACCACACAGTATGTCTGTCTGACAAACCCAGAAGCATGGTGCTGGTGTGCAGCTTTTGTTTGCGGAAAGTTTGGCAGCTCATCCCCCCGTAACAAAGGCTGCAGACGGTGTCACCAGGCAGCCAGAAATCTTGGACCAGTGAGAGAATAAAAATCTTTACGTTCCATGTGGAAAATATCTGGTGAAACAAAACGCTGCCAGGGAAATCAAGGCACATGGATGAAGTATGCAGTGCAGAAAACTGAGTATTCCTGCCACTGCTAATCACAGAGATGGTGGTCACTACCAGTACTGCTGAGGGTAATGGAGGTAATTAAACAAATGAAACAGGGAGTCACGATATCAGGAAAACCTATCTATATAAAAGGTAACATAAACAGTCTGCTGTAGTTACTGAAGACTAAAGGCAGCAATCTTGTGGTAAGCCCTGCAAGGAAAAGCAAAAAGCCAACATCTCACTGGTGAGATGAAACTCGGAGCTACTTGATGCGACTGCTACATTAGCTGTCATGACAACTGTGCCTGGGTACGCTGCCTGAGGAGGCACGTTTGAGAACACCAGTGCCAGTTACATAGGGTTTTTCCTCAAACTTCATAGAGACTTTCAGCTTCATAGTACAATACAAAATCCTAGAATTTCTTTTCACATGAGGACGAGTAATAAGGACATATTGATTTGATTTTTATTTCATCCTCAAACACAGTTTGTAAACTAAATAAGGAGTTCATGACTTGACCTATCATCAAGACCTCAACAGTTTAAACAGAAATTTAATTTTCTCTGTATATACTTCAGGGATAACAGTATGAGAAATACTGTGATGTGCCTGTTCCCTAAAAAACTCATATTGACAGCTATAGATGGGGTGAGAGAAGAGGTCACGGAAAACATGAATGGAATTGAACCACAGCTACAGGCCTTCAACAAAATCTGTACCATCACTGGATTTGTGCAAATTAACTACTAACTTTCTCAAACATTGCCCATTAATTTTTTCTTCAGATTTGAGAAAAAAATATCACAGTTTTACAAGAAAATAATTTGTATTGGAGAATTGAAGGGAGCCAGAAGTGATGAAAAGAAAGCAGTCCCATTCCTGCACTCCAATAAACAAACTTACAGATGTTATATTTTCACAGTTACCTGTGCATTTCTTGATATTGCTATTTCTTTTTCCATGTGATCCTAACTTGCATCCAAAGTTCTCCTCCCAAAATTCCGCAAACCATACATTTCTTCGATTGTTAGCAAGTGTTCGGCTCCGAAAATATCTATCAAATCCTACATTTAAGAGAAGTGAAAGAAGCATTAAAAAATTATGCAGTATAAAATTAGTCTTTTAAAGACAACAACAGATCTTGTATAAATATCAGAAGAAGAAAAAGCTTGAGGTACAAACTACTATAACAAGACATTTTATGAACATAGCAGTATCTAAGGACTAAAAAAATAGTATGTTTGTTATTATCCCATATTTGCTGTAGAATTTTTTTTTAAAATTTAAATATCTACAGCAGTTAAAGTGTCTCTAAAGTTCCAGCAGAATTCTATAATTAAAAAATGCATTGCAGATAGTTAGGGAAATTTTTAATACACAGATGACCCAAATAAAGAATTGGATACCTACAAGAAATTAGACAAATTATAATCACTACTTAGTCAAAGACTGTGATCCAAATAAATTTCATCTCAAGACCACATAAAATCAGCAGGTACCTCTCTGTTGAGCCAGAGGACTTCTAAGACACCTAAAATTCTGCTTCTATTTATAATGTTTAATGACCACAGCTGAGAAATTAAAGACTCCTGCTTAAACCTGGTCAGAATCTGCACCAGCCTTACAACCCAGCAGCCATTATGAAATCATGACTAACACATACCATCTGGATTAAGCTCTTTACAAATCTGACTAAATTCTCCAAGTAGTATCAATAGTGCTCAGTTTTTCTAATTTTTTACTACTTTAGTGCACTTACCCAGACAGTAAGAGATGTTACTATGTCCAGTACCCTCCCAGGAATAAGGGGATTCAAACCAACAGCTTCTGCTTCATCTACCAATTGAGAAACTTTGTTGATATGGTGGCTTCTTTAAGTAAGTTTAGGAGAGGAAGTCAGAGCCTAGACTGATCTCCTCCCAGGAGAACATGCTGCATTATTATTAATCCGATACTCTCCTTTTTTGTCCTAAAAAACCGCCAGGCTATGGGTAGGAAGCTCTCCACCACACATGCTCTAGTTATTAGACAATAATAAGACTGCTGAACTGCAGATTCAGCATCTCCTCATCTCAACAGAGATAATAAGTAAATATTGGATCAGGCCAACACAAGTTTTCCCTGTAATAAAGGACTACATGATTTTTTTAATGGCTTTGTGGTGGTTTTTTTTTTTAAGAGAAGTAGGGTGCTTTAATACTGTCAGAAAATGACGGGTTTGTGCCATGTGCATTCCTACCATCTATTGAAGTTCTTTTGGGCAGAATGGTTACTGCTCCTTCCGCAATCTCCTCCTGCTGCTGAACCGGTGAAATTTTTGACCCCCAGCTATCTGAGCCAATCCAGAGGAAATGGCCAGATTGATTAGCTTTTTTGGCTGCTTCCAGTATTCGCCTGCAAATACACAACAGATGACTAATTAAACAAACTGCATTTACAAAGAACTTGAAAATCCCCAGCATTAATTCTGGCTATGCATAAGTAAGCTCACACTAACAAATTAGTCAATGGTTTTCAGTTTAAAGCAAATTCAACAACATCTGTAGTGAACTCAAGATATAGTACTGTACAAGTTAATTTGTTTCATCTTTAGCCATATTTTTCTAGCATTCTTACTGGTTTCTTCCTTTTCAGTCACCAAATAACAATCTATTGGAGCTGCACTTTTAGGAGCTAGGAAGGGGTTAGATCTCCACAGAATAAAGGACCAGATCACTAAATAATTGCAACGCTAATTTATCATCAGAGTTCTAAGAATTTTTACAAAGGATTAAATCTTAACCCCCCCTGTGTTACTCTATTCTGCACCAGCCAGTTGAACATCTCTGTGAAGAAAGAACACCTTTAACACATAAAATTAGGAAACAGGCACCTAATATCATCTTCATTGGCAAACATGATCACTGCTCGAGCATTTGGGGTTTCCAACAAGCGCTTGATGATCTTTTCAAATTCTCCTGGTCTTGGTTCCCGAGGGATTTTGAGTGACTGAGCAATACAAACACCTCCTGAAAAAAATTAAAAGAAGAAAAAAAAAAAAAAAAGATAATTTTCACACATTAAATATCCACGCTTCAGATAATCTGCAGCTAACCAGGCAGGCAAAGAAAACAAGACAGTAATCTGAGATAAGGCAGAGCAGACAAAAGTTACCTTATCTGTATTTTGAAATATGCACTGTACAAACTTACACACTCAATACTGCATTAAAAGTTCATTTCCAGTACTGGTTATATCATTTTTTATATAAAATTTAGAACAATATCCTAAACCAGACCCACAAGCACCATACTCTGTTAGGACTGAGTTCTACCAATGTGCCCCAATTTATGGCAGCTGAGAACCAATCCTTGCCACAGGATTGCATTTAACTGTGGAGTCATAATTTGACAGTTATCTTATGTTTGTAAAGTGGCTCTTTGGTACCGGGTACTATCATACACCTCTGCTTTTTCAGCAGAGAGTATAAGGTTAACAATAAATGCTGTGGTTACAGAATCAAGTAGAGAACTTATGAATGAATGCATACAGATCACTTCTAATTGTTATTATGACATTCTTAATTAAGTTGTCTTAATTATTTAAGAGGTTTTGGGTTGTCATTGAATATTCTAAATTACTAATCAGCAAATGAACACAAACTCATAGATATTATTTATATATCTTCCTGACATAAGGAGGAAAGTGTTAATTGAAATCTTTACATTTTACCTGTCCTGAAAAAAAGGGACAAATTTCTACAGAAACTCTGATTTTTAATGGTTTTCATACAGATGTGCAGGGGAATCCCTACTTCCCAGTTATGACACTGTTATCAGTGTTTGAGCAGACAATGAGAAAGATTCCTTAAGCATGTTCCATGAAGCACTGAGGCCAGATTGGCACCAACTTCCTATACTATAGATGATCTTTGTGTGATTGTTTGCTGATTTGGTTATTTTAATTATTTTCTCTTTAAGAACTGTAACCTCATTTACATTGGTACATCTAACTCCCACCAATATTTGCTGTTGCCTGTAATTCCCAAAATAAGAGCTTCTTGTGGAGAATCTAATCATTAAAAAAACAGGAAATGAAAAAAATAAGAAAATGCTTATTTCTAACAAAAAGTGACATGTTACTAGACAAAGGCAAAGCAAATGATAATTTTTGCATCTCTGCATCTAAACACTTCAACAGAGAAGATTGCCTTCAGCATGAGTAAGAATAAGAATGTGCCTTAGAAAAGCTCTTCTATTTTTAATGAATCCCAGTATTTATTTTCTGATGTATAAGATAATTTGGGACATATATACATCTACATATTAAAGATAATTAGACAACTAAAATCCCAGTTAGATGGCTAAGTTGTATATGGAGAGGCTTTCCGACTTTCTCAACAGTCTAGTTGTACCTATCAAAATGTGAACATTATGTTTTTCCAAAGTACTTTACAAATTTGGTTGATGCACACTGTCAGTGACAGAATTTGAACAAAAACAGGTGTCCGGCCAGATGCAGCTTGGGACGAAGAACCACATGAAGTTACAAAGGTCTCTTGTGTTAGCTTTATTAAGCTTAATGTATTTAATATTTAAGCAAAACAAACAATCAAAGTAAAGGTATTTATGGAGCTTTTTAATTTCTTTTACTCAAATGTAATATTTAGGAAATGTTAGGGATTCATTATCATATTTTTTTCTGCCTCTGCAAAATCTCATCGACCTCAATAGTTGTCTGCACAGGCAGATCCTAAGTCTGAATCAAGTTTAGACATGGCATAAATGAAGCATGGAATTATCACTGACACTATAAAAATAACAACTTTCAAATGAAACCAGTTTTAGACATAGGGAAACATATCACCTTTTTCAGCTATGCATCAATTTCTCGGGAAGTTACATTATTATTTTATTAGATTGAGATATGCATACTACCATATAGATTTATGCTGAATTATTCTCTGCTTTACATGAAAGAAATAATATTTGCAAATTAGAACACCTGTCATTTCTAACAAAAACTCTTTGTACACATTTCTTTATCATCTATAAATAGTATAAAGATAAAACATAAATTATTTATCTGCTTTAATATGAAATAGAGTGCCTTTCTCTGGCAACACATTTCTTCACATTTTTATGAACAGCCTGGCTCCCCATGACGGACAGCTAATTTGCCAATAACAACAGATGAGCCCGTATAGTAAGTGACCCTCATATTCACCAGGTATCTTTGACAATCCAGTAATGAAAAGATGGACAGTGTATTACAAAAAGCTTTAGCCAATTTTCTAAACTGATATTATGCCATTGTGATAGACACTCAAAAAGGCCTTTACTGCAACCTCTTTCTCAAGTAATGGGTCTGTAAATGTAAGAGAAACATTTAGCAGACATCCTGTAAATTTAACAAACAGCAATTCACTGTTAAAAAGGAAAAACTGAAAAACAATGCCAAGCTCTCAACTGTCCCCAAAGTCATTCAGGCACAAAAAGTAAAACAGATCCTAAAAAATGACATAAAGGAATAATTTGTTACCTCATAAATTTTTAGAGTACATTTTCCAACCATTTCTATTCATGCAATGGCCCTTAGGAAAAAAAACATTCTTTCCACATAAAACTCAAATGCAAATATTACAAAAGGCGTACATATAATACACTATATACAGCCATCTACTTTTTGTGTGGAATGGATATCAAGCAATGAAAAACTGTAGTATCTAAAAAAGCTATTTTCAGTCAAGATGGTGTAGAAGAAACACCATTCCATCATTGCAGCAGCAAGTTCAATCATGACAGTACCGTGCATCTTAGCATCTCTATGTTGAAGAATGTGTTAAATACTAATAGGAACAAAATGAAACGCACTTCAGCCCTGTTGCTACGTTTATAATGAATTGTGTAAGCTATCTCCAACACACAAAACACTTTGTGTACACCCTTATCTTTATATTGCATATACAGCTGTTGCTCAAACAAATAGCAGAGTATCAATTTTCAGCTAATGATGAAATGCTAGATCCACAAAGGTACTTACAACATTACGGTGTCTAACCTCTCAGCACCCTGCTGCCTTTGAAATCTACAGCCTGGGCTAAGTGCCCAGACACAGAGAGAAATGAGTGTCTGGGAAAAGGATTCACAGGAGCCAGCAAACTGAATAAAGAATAATTATTCCTCCAAAAAAGCTAGCAGAGGTACTAAAAGCATGGGTTTTAAGGACAGTAGTTAGAATAATCTTATGAAGTGTGAATAAAAGAGAGATTTCCCCAAATCAAGAAGAAATAGGGTTTGAGAACAGATGTCTTGTACATGGTACCCATGGATTTGCCATTTGCTGCAGAGGTGCCAAAGGGCAGATGGTTCAGACACCTAATGCCCCTGGAGGATTTATGGCTGTGAATCACAAGAACAAATAGTGTCTACATGTTTCGCCCTGTCAGCATTTCTGACTGATTCGGCATGATGACTGATTGTCGCTGTTGCTGGTTTCTAAAATGTTTCTTATCCTTCATTGCCTGGGGATATACCTAAAAAATACATTGGTCTAAATTTCTCTTGGCTAAAATTATGATTAATCTAACATTTGTATGAGGAAATGAGAGCTAACTATCTTCTTACTGAAAAGGAATGTTCTGTTCAAACCCAGTCAAGTAAAAGGACATATGAACAGGCTTCAGAGAGGGCTGGACTAGAAGCTGTTACTGAGACCAAGAAGGGAGACACACAGACAGACCCAATTCGGGTATCTCAACTAGGAACAGATAGCAATAATTGTATCTTGTCTTATTGTACCCACTCCCTAACATATATATGAGAGAGGAGATGAAATTAAGGGTGTGCATGTCACACATTTTAAAGACATTAAGATGGCACTGATGAAAAGTAGTTCTGCAACTACTCTGAGGATTAAAAATAAAAAGTCTTAGCACCAAACTGTGCAAAGCCTCTTTTTTCTGGTCTCAGATCCATAAAACTAAGGTTGTACCCAGTCATTCTAGAGCTTGATTTGAGGAATAAAACAGTTCATATGAACTGCAGTGTGCCAGTGATGATAAGTATCCATTTCTCTTCTGTCTAACAGCTATCAAGTGTGAGAACCAGCACCTGGGGCCAGGGGACCATGAAGAGAAGGAGAGCAGAGGTGGGAGCTGGAAAAGGCTCATGGCAGGCACTGCCCCACTTATGATCAGGGTCTTGGTGCAGCTGCTCTGCACCATAGTTAGCAGCTGGTAACTCATGTACTTTTAAAATGGGAACATACACAGTCCTGATCTACAATAATATGTTTTTGAGGTTTTTTCTCCGTTGTGATAAAAATCACATCTTAAACAAATTGCTCCATGCTAGGCTTGGCTTGCTTACAGGTGCCCTGTATAACACAGTTTGCAGGAAATAGGTTATCACCAAACAAAAAGCTAGTAGATTTTGAAGATATTGTCAGTACACTGGATCAATGAGATTTTTCCTTTTTTTTTGTGCTCTTACAACAATGATTCTACCAAATAAAAAATAAGATGAAAGGAAAATGTAGTACTTGCGTCATTTTAGTGGTTAAACTTATGGTGATTTTATAATGATAAATATTCATTTTAGCTCTCATGGGTTCTGAAGTCACAAGATGGCATGCTAATTGTAAACCATTAAATGCTCAAGTATGCGGAGGTGGGTGTCAGAAGAAGTGATGTTGAATGTGTATTTGGAAAATAGCAGGCAGACGTGCTAGAAAACTTTCAGTAACAAATGAATTTCCTGAAGCAAATAATGGAAGATGAAGCTAAATGTAAATACAAGGGTCATATTCTCTCTTACCCCAGCTAGGATCCAGCACTACATCATGGACCAACTAAGTAGGATACACAAAAATGGGCACTGTCTTTGTACCAAAAAAGCTGAAGACAGTTTTAAGTTCAAGTGGGTTCACTGTTGGGACCACAACCATACTACTCAGAAACAGTTTAACCTCTAAACTAGTTTATCTACCCATGTGTATACCTAGCCCTACCATTGTAAAAAGGGAAGGGATAAAGCTATGTGCTTTCTTTGACAGGCTATCTTTTTCTTAGCATAAGGAGGTATACCTCACCTGACTCAGCATACATCATTGCAAGTCAATTATTTCATGGCAGCTTCATCACAAATCACGTTGTTCCTGAAAAACCTCAAGACAAATAGCCAGAGCACGTCTGGGACCCAGTCCTACCTGGCAGGACTTTCTCAGCTGCCTTCAAATATACATTTTGTTTTGTTTTTACGATTAATTATATGAGACTGGTCACTAGGCCAAGAAAATTTTAATGTAGGTCTGTGGAAAGTTCCCAAAAGACATTGCAGAAATATATGCAGGCAGAGAAGTTCATATTCCAAGTAGGGGAAAAGTTGTCAGAGACTGAGAAGAAGCTTCAATGAGAAACTCTCCTGTGAGGCACACAGGGTGCTGTCACAGGCAGACACAGCCCCTGTCTGACAGGAGACTGCACACTTCTGACAGTATCACCTGATGCAAGAGAACATGAGGAAAACCGGACAATTATATTTCTCCTCCTCTTCCAGTCCTTCCCCTGGTTATACTGACAGTTGCAGAAATCTAGACCTGGTTACACTGAAAGTCTGTTCCAATTGCCAGGAACCTCGTTCAGTGTGAAGATTGCTTGAGATATTAAAAAAACCAAGATGCTGCACACTCAAGTTCTGTTGACAAAAATCAGGATAGACTTGTGACTTAGTGATTCCATCAAGGCCTTCTTTTTAAGCAGACAGTTAATTATTTGATAAATTTGGATATTAAGAAATCTGATTGTTAAAGAAAAATAAGGTAAGAGACGATTCTGCCTGAGACTTTCACTGGTGCTGACAATCAGGAATTTTTAGGAATTATTATTTAAATCACAACCAACTGTCTGCCATCCTCCTGTGTATCTCTAGATGCCCCTAACAATAACTTTCTAGAGTATGAATAAACAAGAATTGACAACTAGGAAGACATAATTACAAGTTGAAGATTGAACTGCACATGCAATGATTCTTCAAAACGTAAAGGTCTCCTTAATGCCAAAGTACTGTATCTGAATGCAAGCATACATTCTTTGCAGAGCTACCTTCACTTAACTACCCCAAGAACCATACGATCACTGATTTGCCTACACGGACTTCAGGGTAGCTTGACTTTACAGAGAAGAACCTGAGCCTTGCGCAGGCTCTGTGCTCCCACTGAAGTCCATGCCATGGCATCTTCACTGCTGCTCATGTACAAGCCTAGTGAAATAAAATCTCATTCCAGTGCACCTCCTTTGTTGCAGTCACCAACTAACTGGCAGAAGGGAAATATCCTAAACTCTTACGGCTTTTTGTTTCATCAGAAGCTCACCAAATACATCAGCAAACAATTCGGTTATCCATTCAAAGAGAGCTAATTCTTCAGCCAATAGTGGCAATAATTTTTGATATAAGGCAAAAGAAAGACAAACCTTCAAAAAATAAAATAATTTAAATAATACTTTGCTCTGAATAGACAATAGTGGCACTTAGTATCAAATAAACTAAAACATAGTGGAGGATGAGAACTTTTGTTATAATCTTGTAACAGACAAAAACAGTCTCCATTTTGAGTCAATACAGTGGTGTCTTTTTTCCTTTATTTAAGTAAAAATGCATTTTCTCAAAATCCCTTAACAAAGATGTTTCTAATGCACGAGCATTGTCGATGATGCTTTTTCACTAACATGTCAGATAAACTCATGAGCTTTTCTACTCAAAACTAACAGCTTTTAAGAGCTCAAAGTCTCTCATTTATTTGTTTTAGAAAAGGCCTTTTAGCAACGTTTTTTGTTGGGTCTTCCTTTTATTCTTTCTTTTGGAAAAAAAAAATAGAAGACACTCAGTGAAACCACAAAAAAAAAACATTCTGAGAAATACAATTCACGCATTCCTTTTGAAAATGCTTTTTTACATTCCTATATATATTCACAGGCATACAGCCATGCATATTTCACAAACACATGCACTAACACAGATACTTACATCATGGGCAAAGCAGATGCTAATTCTGAAATAGAAAAGGAAGAAAGAAAAAAACCAGCTCTGGCTCCATATGAGACCACTGGCTACTGCCTTCAGTCATCAGAGTCTGTCTTTAAGGTGACATGAAGCAAGAGAGATCTGTTATTTTATACTTCCATTACGAACAGTAGAGAATTCTCTTTTCTTTTATTTTTTTTCCCCAGAAGAAACAGTTCCGAATGTACCACTACAACTTCCATTAACACCAGCATCACAAAGAAAATAACTGCAAGTGATATTCTCACCATCACCCAAAATACTGATTTTTGCAGATTTGGAAAAAAAAAAAAAGACAGCACATTTTTCATCCTTTGACATTTAGTGCTATTTGTGTAAATGAAAGCCAACTTTCACAGTCTTGAAAGTGAGAGGCTAAAAGAAAAATTAATCTGTAGTAAAGATGTTTATGAATGGGTAAAAATCGCATACACAGGAAAAAAAAAAAAAAAAGCCTGAAAAGAATGAATTCTGGAAGCTTGTGAGAGATGAATTTACCAGTGAATCACTGTATAACTAGTTCATAAAGGACATGGGATGCCCAGTCAAACTTCAAAACAATCTGTGGCCAAAATAATGTAATTGAAATTGGTCTCCACTTACATTTACTGGTCAGATGTTGCAATACTTTCACAGCTACGTCTTTTTTTATCATCACAGTGGGTATTAATATCTCCGTCTGGGGAAACATGGTTCTTCCTACTTGCAGATTTAGAACATGCAGAAGCATAATATGAAAGCAATATACTGCTACTTTCTGTTTTCTGGCTGCATGCCAGGTACATCCTTAATGAGGAAAGGAGACCCTCTTTATTTTAGTTTCTTTTCTGGATATCAGGGGAACTTAGATTACAAAAAGAAATTTCATGAATGTCTAAATTCTAAAAGATTTACAAATTTTATTGTTTTTTAAAATAATTTCACTTCTGATTTACAACAAAGTAATAGTGTGAACTCAAACACTGGCCTGTAGTTGCCTAACATATTTTCCTCTGAAAGTAAATTTGCTTGAATATGGCCCTTATTCTTCTCTCCATTTCTTTATAATTTTTAGTACTAATGAGCCTGAGTAGCAGTAAAGATTTGGATTTGATGTTTTAGGGAGTTTAGACGTGAATGTTTGCTTCAAAAAATTCTAGAGGTGGGTCAGGCATAAAAAAAGCTGGTTTGCCTACAATTATAGTCACAATCCCCAATGGCTGTGTTCAGCATCATGAAGATGACACAGGAACTTAGAATCATAGAATCATAGAATCATCTAGTTTGGAAGGGACCTTAAAGATCATCTAGTCCAACCATCAGCCTAACTGACAAAAACAAAGAAAAAAAAGAAATAAGCAATAAAAATCACTAAACCATATCCTAAAGACCATGTCAACCCATCTTTTGAAGACCTCCAGGAACCACTTCCCTGGGCAGCCTATTCCAATGCTCGATAACCCTTTCTGTGAAGAAATATTTCCTAATATCCAATCTAAACTTCCCCTGGTGCAACTTAAGGCCATTTCCCCTTGTCCTATCTCACGTGACTTGGAAGACAAGACCAACCCCCACCTCTCTACACCCTCCCTCAGGTAGTTATAGAGAGCAATAAGGTCTCCCCTCAGCCTCCTCTTCTTCAGACTGAACAACCTCAGCTCCCTCAGCCTCTCCTCATAAGACTTACTCTCCAGACCCCTCACCAGCTTCGTTGCCCTTCTCTGGACCCGCTCCAGCACCTTAATGTCTTTTTTGTGGTAAGGGGGCCAAAACTGGACACAGTACTCAAGGTGAGGCCTCACCAGTGCCTCAATAGCATTCCTTGTAACTATGCTTAGACAGGAAAAGAAACCCCACCAAAAGAAGGGCTGGATTTTGTAAAAATATTTCTAAATAAATATAACATTTCCTCTTTTAGGATTTGTTCCCTACAGGGATGTTCACTTTAACATTTTCTTATTACACTCCCTGCCCTGTTTATTTTAAATATTTTATGAAAGATATAAAAGACTGGTTTTAGTTAAGTTATCTTGGAATGCCTGATTTTAATGGTAGGCTGGTATTGTATTTTTCACTTGCATAGAATTGTAGAATCATAGAATCATAGAATGGTTAGAGTTGGAAGGGACCTTAAAGATCATCAAGTTCCAACCCCCCTGCCATGGGGTACAGCTTCCACCAGACCAGGTTGCTCAAAGCCCCATCCAGCCTGGCCTTGAACACTTCCAGGGATGGGAAACTTCACAACCTCCCTGGGTAACCTGTTCCAGTGCCTCACCACCCTCACAGTAAAGAATTTCTTTCTGGTATCTAATCTAAATCTCCCCTCTTCCAATTTAAAACCTTTACCCCTTGTCCTGTCACAACACTTCCTGACAAAGAGCCCCTCACCAGCTCTCCTGTAGGCTTCCTTCAGATATTGGAAGGCTGCTATAAGGCATGTTTCTTACTGCTATCATGGTGTTCAGAGATTGCCTTCTCTCACCTCCTCTGCACTTAAATGATATATACAGACAGAAGAACCTGACTTTTAATCATTCCTTCTGAGAAAAATAGCAGCAGTGATTAAATGTTCTCATTCTGAAGCTTTTTTGTCTGTTCTTATGAGTAAAGACATACTTCTGTTGTCATAAAATAGCCACAAATTTCTTGTATTCACTGGAATTTAAAAAAAAAATAAATCCCTTCTGCTTTTTGCTGTCTTCCAGAATGTTGGTGGCAAAAGCAGTTATTTCCATCTTTCTTTACATATTCCTTTAACCAGTCTAGGATCTAGGAAATTATTCTTAAAATTAGGCATATGTTATTTACCTTAGGTTATCTCTAGTCATCAAATATTTATTTTGTCAGAATTTGAACCATCAAAATAGTTTGCATGCAAAGACTTACTTAACTTTAATGAAGATAAGTCTGAGTTTGATTACTGATGTTTGAGCTTGAATACAATGTTCAAAAAACAGTCTCAAATTTGAGGTAAAACAAAATAACTGTCAGTTAAGTTTTATCTGAAACTGGAAAAAGAGAATTCTGTGTTTTTCTTTACATGAAATGATAAGACCAAATTTGTAATGAAAATCAAGAAGGGATCACTTCTGACAGGGAATCTTGTAGGTAAATCTAATCCCCAGAAAACAAATATAATATAGATACACAGTCTCCTAAGACAAAATCTTAACACGTTTTTCATCAAAAATGGAGATCTATCTCCCTCGTTCTTCCAAACACAACTTGTACATTACTATGTGACTAAGTTATAGGTTAAATAACTTTCTCCTATATGAATAAGGAAGTCTGAGTTTATTTAACTCGGTTTGTAGACTGCAAGTTACATTTGCAAAATTCATATATCCATTTTGATGTTGGTACCTGACTATACTTATCTGACTGTAAAGTACTTTGAGAGCTGGACACTTGAGTAAGAACACCATTAGGATTTAAAAATACTAAAGAACTTTATCTGCTGGCTTCTTACAATTGAGGGTTATAAAATATGAAGAGAATAAAGCTAAGTGATATTAAGAATCAGCAATACTACTTTTATAACACAGCAGTAAAACAAAGAAATGAGTCAATGTATGAACAAGAGTCACTCCGTAGTTTTCTACATAAATAAACCTACAAAAGCCTACTTTAAGTTTAAAATGTAACTGAATTAAAGTTGGCTACACGTCTACTGTATCTTTAAGAAAGTCTGAGGCACTATGTTGTGAGATTTGGAGCACAGAACAAAGTCAAAGAGAGGAGCCTGATGTCTCTATGTGTTTAATACTGAGCGGTAAAATAGCTCATGAGAAGTTTAGGAGTGAGTGGATCTGCTAATTAGTCTTTTCTTGAAGCATGTTGGGAGGAAGGATTAACCCAATTCATAAAGCCCTAGAGAAAAAAAAAGCATCAGGTCAAAAGTGACTAACCAGCAGACATAGTGATAGGGCGGCAATAGTCCTGAGAACTTAGAACTGAAGGAAGAGGCAGGAAAGTGTGCAGAAGACCTAAGCATACAATAGAAGACAGCCTGCAAACTGAACGAGTGTTAGTCTGCTTTAACATGTAGCATGTAACAATAATGTAGAAATGATGGGACAAGAGTAAAAACATTGAAATGGTTTTAATTGTGGAGTATAATAAATGATGAAAAGGCACTTATATGTTCTTGAACGAAAGGTACCTTCTACGTACATATGAAATAAATTGCAGAAGCACAGCAATGTTTACTTTTACTAAATGTCTAACTACTCACATCTGTCTTTTGTTTGAAGACACAAATATCAAATTAATTTTCTGAATTAATCCTATCTTGTAAATGATATAGCAGGCATATACATCTACTATGTATTCTCAGTCCTTACTCAGGAAAGAATGAAGTCCTTATTCAGTAAGAATACAGGTAGTAACTCTGTAAATTGAATCACTGAAAAATTCTTAGGCTAAGGATTCTAGATAGGAATCCCAAAAAGTGATCTGATTCAGGCCTATTCCCACTATATAAAATGGTGGGAATGCATTGCCTTGCCTTTTTGAAAAACGTCCAGAAAGTCTACTCTTATGTAATCTGTCAATAGTTGTGCTAGGACAGAATTTAACTCTGTCTATTCTTTTTTTCAGATGGTAAAAACATGGCTTCATTCTCACTAACATTCTGAAAGGAATAAAGGCTCCACCCAGCATCAAAGAAGGAAAAACATGGGGGAAAAGCTGTTATCCATGCAAAAAGAAACAGAAAAACCTGCTCTTTCCATCAAAGTCCACAGCCAATGTAAAATGCCCTGTAAAGTATGGCAGCTAATGGGAAGAGGAGCTTTTGCTCTACTTGGCCAAACTTCGAAAGGCTCAGCTAGAACTTATGGATCTCAGTCAACCTCAACCAAGATGCTCAGTGACATCAGGTGAACAAATATAACTGTGTTCAGAATTAAACATGCTAACATACACTACAGTAAAAGGGAAATCTGAATACTTCTACTAATGTAGCTATGAAATGGATGAAAGCAATGTCTCTAAATCAAGAAATGTTAGATTATAGCAAACAGATAGAAAAATTATAGATTATAGAAAACAGATCAAACACTGGGGAGGTGACTGGACTATGGTTCAATCCTTGCCACAGAGCTGTACCCTTCTTTGTTCTACCACAGACGAAATCTTTCAAGTGTTATTCAGGCTTTGTTTTAAAATAGGAAGAATCCAGACCCAGCTTCTTCCATGGTAATAGCTTTGCTACAGGATATTACCATTAGCTGTAAAAGAAATGGAAGTAGTTGCTTTATGATAGATTATGTATTGAAGGTGTCTAGTAACTGACAAAGGATATCTACAACTCACCCCTTATAATAAAATGGATGATAGATCCACCCTATTTTGTACACAATGAAGCAAACCCAATTACACAAAAAACCCCTATAATCACTAAGTAGAAAATTACTTTTACCGAACATTGCATAGTAGCGGACACCATTATGTTGTTAATATAAGCTGAAATGAAAGCCTATTTTAATGTGCATCTAGTCTCCACATAGAACTTTGATCAACAAACTATCTCATCAAGGGCCTGAAGGATTCTTCTACGTCCATGCTACTCATCTGATCACATGGTTTCAATAATTTGATACAATCCTTCTATCACATATAACGTTTTTAAGCATCCTTCATTATGTTTTTCTTTTTCCCAAAAGCCATCAAAAATTATACCAGACAAAAATCTATTATCCATGGGGCACTTGTATGTCACTCATTATAAAAGAAAAATGCTGAAATACATGTTTTCAAAATTAATTAATTAATTCTGAAATGTATTGCCCATCAAATCTGTCAAAAGATGCAACAGAGGGAAAATGAAGGTACTTCAATTTACTCTGAGTTATATCTTGAATAAAGACATATGATTAGCCCCATGGACTCATGAGAAAGAAAATTCACCTTTCAGTAACAAAAACACCCATCCTATATTACTTGATGAAAGTAGCAAGTGAGGAGAAAAAATGAAGATAACATAGAAGACAAAGGGAAGATAACAAACAAAGTAAGGACTGGAGAGCTGTGCTACAATCACTCATTGTTCAGTGTAATGCACAAATAATAGTGCTGATCCTAAAACAAAATCTTCTGCAAATGCCTAGTGCTAAAATAATAATATACCTTTGTTTGCAATGCTTTATGATTAATCACTGTCAAGTTGTGAGTGGAAAAAATATGCGGTAGGAATGAATCCTTTATTCTCCAGACTTCCAAAGAACTTTCTTGCTCTGCTTATTTAAGAAGTTTCATTAGTGAAAAACATACTTCTGCCAAGACAAGAGTAGAAGAACAAATATAGCTCTTCTAAACCCTCCATAATAAAGCTACCTGGGGAATTTGCATTGAAAATTTCAAGTCAAACACGTTTTCAAATCCCAGAAGAGCTCAATAAAAGTTACTAGAAATTTGAATATTGAAATTTTAACTTTTTCAAATTTTGATTTCTGTTAGCAGCCAAAATACCCCAACTTAAAGACTTTTTCTGCATATGAGAAAGATCACAAGCAGCCAAAGTTGTATAAAGTTCCACTGAAGTAAGTGTTTGAAAAGGCAGTTTCGTTAGGAATGACTTTGCCCCCATTTAGGAAGTTTCCAGTGATGGAAAGATGGAAAAGCAGAGGGAAGCAATTTTCAATAGTAAAAAACAAGAGACAGCCCTGAAGAACACAAACAACTTCAGTCCTCTTTTTTATTGTGTTTGTTTTCTGTGCAGATGGACTGACTTATTTTAGAACACAGAGTAGCCAAAAAAAAAAAAAAAATTAAAGGAATATGGGGTGAGGGAAGGGGGAGGGGGAAGGAAGGGAAGAGAGATTAACTACAGAATAACACTAGTGATAGCTTGTCTGAGGATAAATTTAATTTCAATGAAAAAAGCAACATTACATATATATATATATGTATATATACACACACACACCGGTTTAAGACACCCAAGCCCCTGTGTATAATATCTCTCTACAAGGGAAGAGGATGACAGGCACAGTGAGCTTGCTATGCTCATGCACTTCCACACTGTGGCATGTGCACATGAGGTCTGCTGCACACCATAACAGACATTTGTGTACAGTCTGTGACACACTCACAATTCCAACTTCAGGCTTCAGATCTGGTCTCCCTGGGTGAATACTTAAGGATGTCAGTGTCCAAATGCAACTCATCTGAGTTTTTGTAAAATCATAAATTGATTACTAGCCTGGACTAGCCCTTGTTGTAAAGATGATCTTACTTCTTGATAAATAAACTAATAATTGGCAGTTTTTCCATATGAAGTAAACTGTGTGCATAGCCATCCTAGTGACCAAATTCCGGTCAGTTTCCACTCATACTTTCACAATCTTTTCCTCCCCTATAAAACTTCTACTCACTACTTTAAGATCCACCTCTTGCATAGGAAAAAAAAAAAAGCCGTGAAGCATGAGATTACAGCTGGTAAGGAGATGAGGAGCAGAAAAGGAACACTAAGGGTCTTCAGTTTCTCTGTTAGCCTCCTGTTTCCAAGCCAATGTATACATTCCTAACGCAGTATTGTTCTCTGGAAACTCCCTCCAGATGAGAAAACCCACAAAAAACTTACTGTGCTGCACAGAACCTATATCTTTGTCCCATACCATACCTCCTCTATGTCCCATGAGAAAGACGCTGTCCTGCACTGTCTTATGGGATACAGAACAGGAATGTTTGGTCTCCTCATAGTCATCACAGCTGTAGTCAAGACCAAAAGTATTTCATGAGGGAACTATGTCTGCCACACGCTTGAAGAGACTCCAGCAGCTGCAATGCTACAGACAAGTTTGGAGTAAAATCCTATCTCAAAAAAGGACATTAAGAGTGCAAAACTATGTGCAGTAGAATTAGCCATTGATCAGCTTCTGAGGCAATTATTTTTTGGAAAATATTATACTGATGTCCTAGCAATCACCTTTTACCATCTGTGTGGCTGCTAGATTGAGGCCAGTCCTTTAGAAGCTGAAGGGCAATGCTGCTGATGATAAAAGTCCAGAGGCAATCCCACATGGGACTTCCTAAATTGAATTCCTGCTCTCACAGCGTTACTTTGCTTTCCTCCCGGTTGCATGTCTCAGATTGGCATTGCAAGCCAAGCTCGATTTGGGCACAGCGAGTGCAAGATTTAAAATCAAAGCCAACGGATTCTGTCCATTTTTCAACACAGCACAGTGAAATGATGCTCATGGCATTGGAGAATATACAATCAGCCTAAGTCACTCAAACAGAGGCAGCAAAATGAAACAAACAAGAATCTATCAAAAACAAGCACAGCGCAAGGGCATGTCTGTAGAGTTACCTGCCAAAATTGTAAATTCTGAGAAACAATCAAGATCATGTCTTAACAGATAACTTAGATTTCATTCTCACAGCTAGCCAGAAAGAAGCCCAGCTTCTCTGAAGTGCTAAATCTAGTGACTAGTGACTAGCAAGGGAGAAGATAAGAAAATATTTTACTTATACCAGAGTCTTCTGTATTTTCCCATTAAGCACATTCTCCACATTCTCACTTCTTTCAGACTACCTGTCAAAATCTCTCTCCAAGTCTCCTCAGGTACTTCTGTCTACAAAGCCAGGATCATCCTTCCTGAGAATGAACCACTACAATAGGACTTAAATGACCTCCTCAAAATCAGTTTTCCCGGGGAGGATATGACTGCAAAAAAGGTACTCTAATGTAAGGTTGTATATGCAGATTTCCACCCCACTAAGAGTTGGATAACTCCACTCTGTGAGAAAGGAAACCTGTTCATTACAGGGAAACAGCATGTACCTGGACAACTACAGTTGGGTTTGCACATAAACTCATCCTCTGTATCTTTTCATTGTAACTTCACAAGAGAGATGAAAACTCTCACCAGCATTTCTCAGACCCCATATGAGCAGAAAACATCTTTTTTTTTTCACAATTGATGAAGAAAAATGAGATAATTTCAAAGAATAAAATATTTGTTGCCTTTTTTGTCAATGAGGGGACTAGGAAAAATGCATATGATTATTCTGATTGAAGGCCAAAATGGACAAAATGCTTTCCTTCTAATAAAATTGTATGTATGACAGGAAAGGATCCTTTTTGCATCTACTCAGAAGGACTAAGGTCCATGTTTTTATTTGGAATAGTCTTTTCTTTTTTTTCCCCCACATTTGTGGCTGAAAGCTCCCTGCCAGCTGTCAGTTTAATTAAATCTTGCTAACAGAGCCCACTGGATTTCCAGTTGCAAGGGAATATCTACAGAAGAACAGCCGTTATGAGTCTGACCAAAAGCTCATCTAGCCTGATAGTCCCATTTTTGGCTATGACTCATAATGAAAGAGCAGAAGAACAGAGTAAACATATGTGCTGGCACGTTATCCCAGCCTTCAATAGTCTTCAGCTCAAGGGCTGTTTGAGAGAAGGTGTCTTTGTGCTCATTAAAAGCCCTTGATAGAATTTTTGTCTATTAATACATCTAGTCCGCTTGAACACAGGTAAAAGCTATGTTAGATGTTCCAGGGGTTCCCTCAACATCACTAAGTTTAAACTTCACAGTTCCTAAAGATCAGTTTTCCTTCTTCATTCTCCACGTTTAAAGTCTTAAGCTCCAAAAATCATAGTTTGATCCTAATACCATGACAAAGTCTTTCAATGCTGCATGTATTTTTCAGCTTTGTCTTCTAGTTAAGCTGGTGGTCCCATGCATCTGATATATACATCACTTTTCTCCTCCTTCTTTAATGAACAGATCTGCAAAGTATATTTAGATCATTTCTATAGAGCTTCTTAGAATATTCAAGTATCTAAAACAGTAGGCATATTTTTATATCCCCATATGCGCGTCTGCAGCTTTTTTTTCATGAACCCCAGAAAACTGGCCAAGAAAAAAAGCATATGCAAGAATCTGAATATACAGGCATATACGTACATCTCTGAAGGCTACATGAAAGTCTTATTGAAGTAATAGGTTCTTTAGTTTCTAGAACAACTTAAATCAAGGATCAGACACATGAAAAGCAATTTTGTGTTCTGAAATCAAGACAACTGCATTTTTTTATTAATGAATTACGAATTATTTTACAGAACAATCTCAGATATCTTTTTTTTGTGGCTTATTAACAATAGTCTGACAGTTGATCTTGTAATTACATATTGAACTGCTTCATGTTATATATTCAAATATGGTGATTTTCTACATCTATTTCTGTTTGTAAGTATCCAGTAACTGCACTCTTTTAAGGTAGAGTTCTCATATGAGACGCTGATGAAAAATTTTCCCATACATCTAGAATAATTGTATTTATAACAAGAAACTTAACAGGAAAAAAAAAAAGAGTTTTCCAATTTCATTGTTTCTTCTAGAAGTCCTATTTCATACTGTATAGCTCCCACTGAAGTCACTGAAAGGTTTTCATTTTTCATAGTTTGGAATGTTCATTAGATATTTATATGAAAAATGAGAACGAACTATGCTACAGTAGATAGAACAAAAACAATTTCATAGGGCAGTAAACCCTCATACTCCAGGGCATAAGCCAACCAGTAATTTATAGGGTTAGACAGAAGCTTTGCTCATGGACAAGTTATTTCGAAGAGAACACAATTAAATGTTAAGTACCTTCCTTCAAAGCATCCCTTCAGTTGGAAACTGGACAAAATATGGTATCACGAATCATTTGCCTGAACCTTTGTGCAACCTGCCTGCCATCCTTGCTAGAGTGACTTCCACAGCTCTCTGAGTCCAGACTGCTCTCAGTATTGTTCACGTAATCAGATATCAGTTGGATCAGCTGATGATAGTCTTTAGAATTTAAAAAGCATTTTATAGCCATTTTACCTCTTCATTTTACTTTATTCTATTTCCTAGACCCTTTATTCTTTAAGAAGATTTTTTTTCACATAAGCAAGGTAAATTCTCTGTATATTCCTTGCATACAGTACATACGACCCTGAAATACACCTACATTTGAAAGCATAAATTATTTTCTTCCTGCATTTGCACATAGACTCTTTCAGTTGTATTCCTGTATCCAAAGCACAGATATGTGCAATATCTAAAATCTATTGATCAAATTTATCTCAGCTTTGCATTAAAGGAAGATAAAGAAAATCCTTTTTAAGTGTAAAAAGGTTAAACATATAAAACATGAACAATTATCTACCTTGTTCTTAACACACTTCAGAAAAAACATTGGATGAAGCTAAACCCTTCATCCACTGCAGCGACTGATCAAAGGGTCCTTACAAAGCACCAAGATTAACTGTTTCAAAAGTGATCATTATTCTGATTGTCCTTTTAATTCAAATGTGCTTCTCATTTGCTTCAGCACAATTTACCGTACACGTGCCTTATCATTAAATATCATTACATCTTTAGACCAATTTATCAGTGAATGTACCTTACAAAATTACTTGTCTACAACTTCCTTCCCCTTTGGGTTCTGTTTTACTTCTGGTAATAGGTTCAAACTCAAACAAATGATCAGATAAAGCATCATAGGAAAGAAATTAAAATAAAGAAAAGCAGAAAATGATTTGAAGTTTTCATGAGAATCCGCAGTGACTGTACATAGTAAGATATGGGCCTTTCAGTTAACACAAAGCAAAACAGCAATCCAGTCCTAGGGTGCAGCACAGTGAACTGTGAAGACTTAGCCATCAGAAGGAAAAACATCCACTCCTCTTCCTTCCCCATTTCTTAGGGAAGAAAGCTAAAATGACTAAGTTTGTCTAATTTAAAATGGAAAACTTAAGGCAGGGAATTCGTTCTCATTGCTTTTTTCCATCCAATACCATGTAGTGTCCACTGCAGCTGGTTTTTACTGCTGAGCATGCTGGAGGCAGGTGCTGCTGCACATTTTACCT
This sequence comes from Tringa tobata, assembly GCA_033628505.1. NCBI lineage: Eukaryota > Metazoa > Chordata > Aves > Charadriiformes > Scolopacidae > Tringa > Tringa tobata. Next base: position 9,086,720 of record JAHREE010000367.1, read on the forward strand.
GCACCAAAAGGAACTGGTGTCAGTCAGCTCCTCCTGAGCAAATTTCAGTAGTCAGTCTGGCCCAAATCATGACACCTCCAGCATGATACAGCACAGGGGAAGCCTGAGGTTTCAGTGTGACAGCCATGCACTAGTGAGGCAGGAGGTATGTTTCACAGCAGCAGGAGACCTGCCTTGCAAACATCCCAAATCAGCCCAGAGTCAGAAAACCCACCCTGTCCAGGTGGGTCAAGGTCAGAGATTGTGTCTGCAGCCTTCTGTTTCCCTCTGCTGCCTCTTTCCCCAAATCCGAAATTCCTCTGAGAGAAGAGGTAAGAAAATTTTACTTGAACAAGTGCCACAGCAGAAACTCCTTGGTAACTTAAAATAGGAAGATCTTCTGTGGCAGTTTGTTAAGCTTTGCCTGCCTGCTAAAAGAAAATAATTAAATAAATGCTGCACATAAACAGAAATGTATATTTAATTAATTGTGATTCTTGCATGGCATTTAAGAGGACTGGGCTTTCAGAATGAAGGAACATGATCTGATTTCTAAAATATCCTTGTCTTTGAGATGCTCATCTATTTTATAAGCAACTACTCACTACCTCATGGTATACAATGTGCAACTATAGCTCTTTGAAGTTTGGGCCAAATTCTACCATCTGGACTTCAATCGAGAAGTCTGTTAAATAATAACACAAAACATTTGTCACAAAGCTGTATTTTAAAGAAAAGAGATTGAAAGTAAGACTGTCTTCTTACTTTAAAGGTCCTACTTCAGGTTCACTCTGCTGTATAACAACTAATGATAATAGGAAAAAGGAGTGCCAGTACGATGACAAATTATAAACAGAAGTTACTTGGTTGCTTTTTTGCTAACATCCCATATTGGCCTGCTGATGGTAAGTGAAAGAGAAACATAAGGACAGGTTTAGACATTTTGTATTTCTGAACCCATCCTTGGGACAACACACATTTTCTTTGGTGTTTCTTTCACATTTACTTGGAGCATGATAAATATATCTATCCAAGCAACTATATCAACACTAGGAGCTTATTTTATCTAAGACCAGGCGCCTTGTGTTGTTATGTAGGTGGAAAGGCAGATAACTTTCTCCTTCTTCCTCAAGATGAGTAGGTGTGTGGAAAAATGCCATATGAATCAAATTATCTTTGATTCATCATTATAACATTCACATCATAAAAAATCATTTGCATTTAGGAACTCTTTTTTTGCCCCTGCATTCCTGGGAAATATACAGCATACAAAAGAAAAGACCAGGACCCAAGGAGTGCACTGATTCAAGACCCAACTTATCTTTGCATTTGCTCCACAATATTTTTTTTTATTAATTTTATTCTGTTTTTATTAATATGGTAAAAAAATTCCTATTGCAACTAGATCTTTGTGGTAAATGCCTACTCAAAGCACTCAGAATCCTCTTCTTTGAAATACCTGTGGTTAGAGTAAATCATATAATCTACAGCAACCAGCTGAGTTCAGTTTGACTATGAATGTTCTTTTTTAATCCACACGAATCTCTACTCCTCCCCACACATTTTGTGGGCAAGCAAAACTAAAGGTCTTGAATGCCCCACAGTATTTTCTTCTAGACTATTCAAGTATTAAATTAAGGACACATTGCACCATTCCTTCAGAAGTCTACAGTACTGGTATTACCATAAATCTCAAACTGACTTCCTTATTTGATCTTTTCCCAGCATGCGAACATGCAGGCACTGGAAGCATCTGTGAGATTCTGAATACATATGAAGAAATGTGCACATAAGTCCCCTGCTGAATGGGTCTTAAATCTGCAGCGTTTATTGTTCAGACCACTGCTTCAAGTTGACTTGCAGTGCAAGAGGATTCCTGCAGAGGCTTTATTAAAGTCCAAATTCTGCAGCTTGACATAAACAAAATGCAACTTCTCAGCTTGTTACATGAAAAATACGTCTGCTAACAACACTCTATTTCATTCACTCGACATGCAAAGCCAATTGGGAATGATCTGAGGGGGAAGAAGTGGTTTTGTAGTCTCTTTCCAGTCGAAAGATTGAGGATGTGTTTCTAGCTGAGCCATAAGCAACTCTGAAGAATCATGACCTCTTCTTCCTCTGTCTGTAAAAAGTGATATTTCTTATTTCTCATGTAGACCAAGCAGGCTAAGGTCTTGTTGATTTCTAATGCTATAGGAGTGAAATTAAAAATAAATTAAAAATGAAAAATATTTTTTTTAAAGAAAGCACATTCACAATTTAAAAAAAGGTTAAATGGCTTCCTTATTTGAATTAAAAACAAAACCAACAGTTTTTCCAGATATTCCATCCCACCACAGAAAAAAAACAAGCATTGCAAAGGTTCCTGCTTAACCAACTTGATCTCTTTCTATGACCATGTGACCCGCCTTCTTAATGCGGGGAAGGCTGTGGATGTTGTCTACCTGGACTTTGACTCTGTCCCCCACAGCGTCCTACTGGAGAAGATGGTGAATCATGGCATAGACAAGTGTACTCTTCGCTGGGTAAAAAACTGGATGGATAGCCATGCCCAGAGAGTTGTGATTAATGAGGTGAAATCCAGTTGGCAGCTGGTCACAAGTGGTGTCCCTCAGGGCTCAGTTCTGGGGCCAGTCTTGTTTCATATTTGTATTGATGATCTAGATAAGGGGATTGAGTGCGCCCTGAATAAGTTTGCAGATGACACCAAACTTGGTGGGAGTATTGATCTGCTTGAGGGTCGGAAGGCTCTACAGAGGGACATGGACACGTTCGATCAATGGGCCAAGGCCAATGGAATGAGGTTTAATAAGGCCAAGTGCCGGGTCCTGCATTTCAGTCTCAACAACCCCGGGCAACGCTACGGGCTTGGGGAAGAGTGGCTGGAAAGCTGCCCAGCAGAAAAGGACCTGGGGGTGCTGATGGACAGCCAGCTCAACATGAGCCAGCAGTGTGCCCAGGTGGCCAAGAAGGCCAACAGCATCCTGGCCTGTATCAGGAACAGCACAGCCAGCAGGAGTAGGGAAATGATCGTGCCTCTGTACTTGGCACTGGTGAGGCCTCACCTTGAGTACTGTGTTCAGTTCTAGGCCCCTCACTACAAGAAGAACATTGAAGTGCTGGAGCATGTCCAGAGGAGAGCCACCAAGCTCGTGAGGGGTCTAGAGAACAAGTCCTATGAGGAGAGGCTGAGGGAACTGGGTATGTTTAGTTTGGAGAAGAGGAGGCTGAGGGGAGACCTCATTGCCCTCTACAACTACCTGAAAAGAGGTTGTAGAGAGGTGGGTGTTGGCCTCTTCTCCCAAGGGAATGACAGGACCAGAGGAAATGGTCTAAAGTTGCAGCAGGGGAGGTTTAGATTAGATATGAGGGAGAATTACTTTACTGAGAGGGTGGTCAGGCACTGGAACAGCCTGCCCAGGGAGGTGGTGGAGTCACTATTCCTGGAGGTATTTAAGAAATGTGTAGACATGGCACTTCAGGGCATGCTCTAGTGTCCAAGATTGTTGCTTTTTGTCTGTCTGTGGGTAGATGTGGGGTGTGTGTTGGTTTGGGGGTTTTTTTTGGCTTTTTGTGGTTGGACTTGACGATGTCAAAGGTCCCTTCCAACCAGGAATATTCTGTGATTCTGTGAAAGTAGCAGGAAGGCACTGGTGAGTTGAGTCTCCAGATTTCAAAGGATTTTTGTTTCCGTATTCATACAACAATTTCAGCTAAAGGTATTATTAGTTCTCTTTTTCCTCAGTTCATCTAATATGGGCCTTTCTGCTTCTTCACTCAGTGTTATTTCTAGGTGTGAATGCCTTTTCTGTCATGTGAAATTGATACCCTATCTCATTAACATACTATTTCTTTTCGGATTTCATTTTCTCTCTTGTCTATAGCTAGTATTCTCTATTTTACTTTTTACTTTCTTTGTTGTTGCTGCTCTTACTCTGTAATGTGTTTTGGAATGCAGTTTACATGAAAGATGCTATACAAAAAGCTAAGGATAATCTAATTTCTTTCTACCAAAGAAAACAGAATTCACTACAGGCAAGACTTATATCCATTATTGTAGTCATTCAGAGGGGCTAGATGATGAAAAAGTCAGAGAGCTAGTGAGGGTGTATTCTGCATTATTGCTGTTCTGTAAGGGCAGAGGGAATGCAACGGGAAATATTGTTTTGTTTGCGGTCATTAATTTCTGCGTTGCAAAAAAAGTAACACTGAGCAGATGCACCTTTTTTTTTCTGAACCGAAGTGTTTTCTCTTCCTAATTAATTGGGGACTTATTCAGAACTGGCTCAGCAATACAAAATTGACCTTTGAAGATCAAAGTGATAAGCCATATGGGGCTAAATCCTGTCTCTCTTATGTATGCAAAACTCTCACACATTTCAGATGATTTTGCATCAGGATTCAGACAAGTGATCATCATACACCATGAAAAACAGCCCCTGAGACAGTTTAATCTGTACAACCAGAACTTTCATGTTTCACTTTATATTCTTCCCCCTGCCCTCCAGTGTCCACCTCTTCCTTTTTTCTGTGTTTCTTCTGGGAAGGTTTTACCCCAACTCACATCTTCCTTAATCATCCCATATTGCTTCAGCACAGTTGGCAAGATGCTTGTAAAATACACAAAATCTTGAGAGTGAGAATACTAGCACTGCATTATTTAAGAGAGCCTCCTCATTACACTGCCTCTTCATTTCAATTGTTTGAAATTGTTCTGCACCTTAAGGCATATGCAGAATCCAAACCAGGATCCTAGTGTGCTTACTTTATATTATTATTTCTTGAATCAAGGGGTTTAATACCAACATCCCGAGGGTTAAACTAATAATTCAGAATCAAGCAAATATTTTTCTTCTGAAATACCTTAGAAATTACACTGACTATATACTTTTGTATTACATATTTATAGTTTATATTAAAAATACTCACTATAATAATACCGTCTCTGCTGCCATAAGGATTGTTTTATCAACATTACCCTAGAAATACTTCTTAAATTTAAAATAAACCCTGCTGCTATCACAAAGTGAAAGTTGTAAGACCTCAACACCACCAATAGTCAAACGTATATTAAAAATTTGTGTGTTCTGTGTATTATACTCCCTTCTCACTACCACAGTTGCATTTTATGGTGGTTAACTATCTTGGCACAGAATATAGTCTATAGTCATTCTAGTCATTAAAAAGAAGTCTAAAAAATTCTAGTGCTCTTACATTGTCATAACAGCAAAATGACACAGGTGCAAGACTTTCACAGTCCCCTACTAACTCTTCAAAGCTCACGATTACTGCACGTGCTGAGGGCTGTACTGCACCAATCACACTCGAATTAGGAAAGACAAAGTGGTGTACATTTCAGGCAAATTCCTGCACTGGTATTGTTTAGATAGAATTGGAATGCACCTTGGATGATGTCAATCAAAACAGCTCCTTGATTGTCAATACAGCTATGTTTGATAACACAGCTGTGATTATATTTTTAACCTTGTTGCAGTTGGAATTAAAAGTAAAGCAATCTTACTGTATGCCATCTTGTAATTTGCTAACAGACTGAAAAGAATTGAATAATATTTATTACAATGTTTTTAAACTAGGAGATGGGAAGACAAGACAGACCTGTGGTTCATCTGTAAAAAACTCCAGGCAATTCAGATGTAGTGATGAGAAGAAACAAAATCCTTATAAAGGTTCTGCCAAAAAAGCTTTGATAAGATCTTGTGCCTTCACTGACACCAAAGTCAATTAATAAAGATGCAAATTCACAGGAAACCAATCTTCATATGTTCTACTATTTATGGAACTGTGCCATAGCCATGCAATGGTTTGTATAGACCAAAGCTTTTTCATCCTAGAATCTTCTTATTTTAAGACATCTTCCAGGATGTTGAAAGTCTAGGCAGCTAAAACCCACTGTCCAAACTCTCAAGCAGTGACTTTAAAAGGTCAGATACTCAGGCCAGTTGCAGCAATAAATATAAAACCAGGTACTAAGCTATATGCAGATTTTGTACCCTGTTATGCCTTTAGGTTACACATTAAAAATAAAAGCCAACACATTAAAATAAAGAAGGCTTCTCGAGGGTGAGATGCACCAATGCTGCAATTGACTCTATGAGATGGTAAAATACCTACCTACAAAAGAATGGAACTGTAAGGATCTCTAAATTAATGTTTTTGAACTACCTTAGATATCTCTGGCTACATAAATTCTGCTCAACATTTCCATAAAAACACCCAGGATAAAATTCTACACGGAATTAAACCCCCCAAATTCAGTCCTTCTATGGTCATCTTGTATTATCAGCAGTGACAGAAAAAATATTGTAAGACAAAAGGGCTATTTAAATAAACCAGAACGTTAACACAAGAATAAATGTATAGACACAGACTATGAACATGTCTAGGCTGGAAATCAGAAGCTTCTTAATTAGCTGTGAAATCGAGAATATTATTCAGTAGGTGTAGAGAGAGCAGTAAAGCCCAGAGATTTTAAGAAAGACTTAAGTCAGGTTATGAACGTGATTGTACATCCTGATCACCCTAACCAGTCTCCAGTATCTTTTCAATCATATACGCTTACGGAGTTGAGTGAAAGACATTCCCAGAGCTCAAATCAGAATTATAAGTGATCACAGAGAACCAGAGTACTTCACTGCAGACCCAGGAGGACTTGTGATGCCACAAGCAAACGAAGGCCACGCTCCTGGCTAGAAGGCCGAGCTGTGACCTGGATGCAGTTTGCTGCTCCGCTATTTGTCTCTCATGTTTCCTCAGGCACATCACTGTCCCAGAAGCTTTTAATCTGTGATGGAAGGAAATACTTAACGCCATCAGAGGCAGGTACAAGGATCAATATCGTATGGATCTTAGATACCAAGGTAACAAAGACATACAACTACCTTTACAGGGGGCTTTTAATTCAAAAATCCCCTTTTTTTTTACGGGCACAGGCTCCTCAGCTCTGTTAGCACACCTAGCTGGCATTTGCATTTCAGGACAGGTGACAGAAGCGATGCTGAGAGGGCACAGAGCGGCAAGTGAGGTGGCTCGCAGAGAGCAGGAGGCAGCCAGGGATGACGCAGTGCCCGTGGTCCTGCTGCCTACCCCAGGCTGGAGCCCTGGACCACACTGTGGCTGCTGCACCGAGGGGAAAGGGAATGGATGAGTTTATGTGTGTGTGTGTGTGTGTGTGTGTTAGGGGCGGGGGTCAGGCTGGGGGGCCGCTCTGGACCCCTCCGAGCATATGGCATAGCTGTCCCTTGCCTCCCTCAGCCCCCAGTACGAGAAACACGGCTGCCTCCCTGGGTCTTTCCCCTCAGCCTCCTGCGTCACCTCCGTCCTCCTCCTCTCCTGGCCGTACCAGGAGCAGCAGGGCTTTGGCCAGGCCCTGTCTGTTGTCTCTGATGGAACAAAATTCAGTTTCACCTGCTCTGCTGGGAGGCGCTGAGCTGACGCCGGCTGCTACATCAAACGATGACTCTGATGCTGTCACCGTGGCAGCTGCTTTTCAGTTCAGGGGCTGGCACTCTGGCAGTTTACTGCATATCTGCTGGTTTGGTACTGCCTGGCAGATACTTTGTGATGACTGCATCCCCAGAAGAAAGCACCTGGATTAATATGCAGCTTATCTGTATTTAACAGTCAGTCAAAATATCAAAAAGCTGTGCATAAAATTGTATCTCTGTTACTACCTAAAGGAGTCTATACTCTTCTGTGGTTTTCCAGTGAACATTGATTTTGTACTCTCTTATTCACTTAGGATTTTTTATACATATTTTGTGGCTGAAGTCATACATCCAGCTTGTTAGCCTAAAATTCACAGATTGTCTTCAGTGCTAAACTTCCTCTTTTAACAGTACACTCAGATTTCTGTTTATAGAAAGTGAAGCAAAAATATAGCTCCCTGTGGGGTATTTCAGAGGATGACTCTAAATAAGCCAAAGGCAGTATATTAAAGACCAGATCTTTATTATGAAAGCTTATAAATTCACAGTAACTGGCAAGAAAGGAAGACCACAGAAAATTCAAGAAAATAGGCTAAATTCAATAAATATGTTTTATTGATGGGTTAGTGGAGAGTAGACAGCACTGCAGAAACAACAGCTTAGAAGACAGATCGCTATCTGGGCTAATAACAGTTCACACCCATATCTGGCTGGAATTCTAATATCCCCATACGGAAGCCAGGGCTAACTCAAATAATCAAAAAGTCAATATAGGATTTGGACTCTAAGACCAAACCTGCCAAAAGGTCAAGAGAATGGAAGGGCTCAGCTCTAATTAGGACTTGAGTATCTCATTTACATCCACAGCTTCTGCATGTGCATAACGACAGAAAATGAGGGAAGCAAATTTTTTGCACACTGACTCACTGGTTTGTTTTTTGTTGAAACACATCCTGCTTTAGAGCTTGTTAAAGTAATTCTCTTCGCCTTTATAGAACTGAAGTTCAAGTCTGTTAAATGCTATGTGATCCCATGGTGTGAGTATTTCAGAATCCTTTACCTTCATGTTAAATGAATAGAGTTGAGTGAATTCATCATGATGCACAACTGGTCATTCTGGGGGCTTGTATCTGGTGAGGTTTAGTCATTTTTATTGTTTTGCTTTGGGTTTTTGAGGGGTTTGGTGGGCTTTTTTTGCTTAATCACTTGGGCCCCATCGATGTTGTTATTTTGCTTAAATAAGCAATTTCTTTGTGATACAAAATTCTGACTAAATTCTTTAATCAGCTTTTGCTCGGAAACTGTTTATTTCCATCTGCATTACAAATGCAGGATTTAAACAATCTATCAACACAGCATAATGCAGCAAGTGATCTTGTCAGTTTGTCCTTTCCTCTCAGGGATGCGGCTACTGTATTCTGTACTTCTGAAGAAAGGAAATAATGGGATTAGGAAAACATTGAGGACAAGGGGATGTCAAACAAAAGAAAAGCATGCTGCAGTTCTAAAGCATTCTCATCTAGTATTTGAAATTGTAATCCATTTGTGCTAAAGACTTTGCCTCTGCTCATTATAGAAAAAAACATAAAAGACTCATATACTTTGATACTGTAGTTTGGCCTATAGGGAACCGTAATTAAAACACATTTGAGTAAATGCAATTTTAGTCATTATTAAGCAACCTAAGTACATTTAGCCACACAAACACAGCATTATCTAAGGATTACAATGTGTGAGACAGCCAGCAATCAAATAACTTTAAAGGTCCAGTGCTCACTTAGCATATCAAAAATTAGTAACATATAATGCCCAACAATTTTAGAAAAATGATTCTACACATCTATGAAAGAAATGCAAAAATGTGGGCCAACAGGAATAACTAATTTCTGTAAGCACTTGCCAAAGTAAACTCAGTTCAATATTCAAATAAATAGCCTTTGTTATATAGCACAGAGCTCCAAGCCAACCCTCTAAATCCAAATACCTAAAGCATTCCTTCGTATCACCATCAGACAGTTTCACTAAAAAAAGAAATGCTATTTAAAAAAGTCCCAGTAACATCAGATATGCAGTATATCTTTTAAAGAAAAGCTTTGTCGTCTATTTTTTTGGTCTTCAGCGATATGAGTCAGGGATTTTTTCATACACTTCTGTATTGCCTCAGCTTCAGGTACTAGGCTAAATAAGCGTTCATGTAAGACTTGGTTCTGTTGAATTAGGATGGTATTGAGAAGAGTGACCTTCTCTGCATATTAAAGTTTACATAAGAAAGGTGAAAAAATGTTTGTGACGTTGTAAAAGGCCACGCTTTCCATTCAAACAGAGCAGCCAGCACAGATCATCCTTAAGGGTGTTAGGGTTGTGTGCTAATCACTCTCAAGTCTGTAACTGGGAGTGAATAGCATCAGGAAATCACACAAAATAAAAGATGAAACCTACTCTGCTGATAATAAGTCAACTCCAAAAGGAGTGTCAAAGCCAATTTTGAAACTCAACATTAAGGCTTAGGGCATTTCTCCTATCGAGACCAAACCAAAAATAGTAAAAATTAGAACCAAAACAAAACAAACCACACCTTCTGTCCCCCTGCCCCCCCCCCCAAAAAAAAAAGCCCAAAACAAAACCACAACCACTTTTTGCTCAGAACATGTTTTCCTGTACCTGGAATAAGTGAGCTGCAAGTCTCAGCGAGGAGGACTGCTGGGATTTCAAACAGAGTAAAAAAGAGTCCAGTGAGACTGTGAGACTCAAGACATCAGTCTCTCACATCTAGATCAAGGTAATTCAGATGAGAATTCATTGTTTCGGAGATGAGCTGAACTCAAAACAGAATGGGAGCAATTTGACATTCCCCATTGCTGCAGTTAGCAAAGCCAACCAACGTTTACTTATTGTTCTCACAATGCCTTTTCTTGGCCAATTCTTGTGTGCAAACACCATAACAATATAATATAATAACACCAGCCAGCTTTAGGCCCCTGTATTCCTCAGTGCACATTCAAACAAGGCTTATGCAGTTTTGCCCAGATGCGTCTACATTTCTGTGCATTGAGGTTTGCAGGGAAAAAGCCAAGATCAAAGCCTCCTCTCTCCCAGGTGAACCGCAGAGCTACACATTCACTCTCCCACCCCACCGAGCTTAGTTATTCATGAGAAGGTACAGGATGTTCATCCTACCAGAAAATACTACTCAAGCAGGATAAAGCTATCAGCGAATACTTTGGAAAATGCCTCTGGAAAGCACTGTAAATGTCCATCTGCTCTTTGCAGAAAGCAGGATGTTGAGATGTGGAGATAACACAAATGTTCAGGAAAATACAAGTTACTGACTCTTTCTGACCCACTTGGCTGCTAGTGTATCTATAAACTAAAACACTAAAAGTAGTCATCAAAAATATGGCTGTCTACCAACTGCAGTAGGATTTTCAGTTGCAAAATGTTGTCACATTGCTGCAATCAGAAAGAGACTGTTTTAGCAATAGCATTATTTTCAGCTGCCCAACAAATCATAAAATCACGGGATGCCACCTGTTTTTTCACAACATCCCTGAGTGTGGCATTATTTTGTGTCTCTTCCTCAATCTTACATATAATGGCAAAAATCATGAAGAGCCCATAAAGCTCTACTTTTCAGAGCCATTTAAGCATGAAGCTGCTGCAGTTCCACTGACCAGCTCCACCACAGGCCTGACTGAGCTCTGCTTCATAGGACTTTCACCAGAACACTCCCTCCTGGAGTATTTCTGTGGCCCACCTAAGCAGCACTTGCCTGACAAACAGATTCCCTAATCGCCCCGCTTGTGTCCCTGTGCTAATCTTACAGATTGTCCCCTGACTCCACCAGCCAGTCCTCTCCCCAGCCTGCATGCCAAGGAGGCAGGAGAGCTATTCCTCAGCCTAACCATGTCACACTGGAAGTATTCCATTCTTAGAGATGAAAGCAAACTTGTTCACTACTAAAGCATGAAAAATACATGGCTTTAGTCATAGGTACACTTGCAAACATGCAGTTTGACATCTTTTTAAGTTGTAGAGTGTCTTCATGACATTTCTGGGCATCTTGAGAGTTACTTCTGAAGCCAAGAGTCTTTTCAGCCCTTCTCACCAAGACCAACAGCTAAGCCACACACACACGTTATTCAGTGGCAAATTTCTGCCCATCAGTTTCTCTGTTTTTACCTGCTGTGTTTGTGCCAGGCTTTTCAGGTGATGCTGAGCATCTATCTATATGTCAGAAATTTGGCTTCCTTATTCTGTGTTTAGTAATTTTCCACCCTATTCCTGCAGATGGACAAAGTACATTTGTTCTTGGTCAAACAACAGTCATTAAATTATAAGCATTGTCCCAAGGCTGAAGGGTATGTGTTGAAAAACTTGTCAGTAAATGTAGATAAACATTTACCAAGAAGCATTCACCATACAGCAAATTTTATAGCTACATAATAATTATCTAATATTGATTGGAATCCATGTATCATATGCAAGTTCCCCTAAATCATCACATGTACCTACTGATGTCTCTTTGAGCTTCTGCAAGGGCAGGCAGCATTTGCAGTTGTTGCAAAATGTACATTTATATAAGAATATAAATGTATCTACTCTAATTTTAGCTCCTGCCAGCAGGGGAAAATGTTTCCAGCTAAAATACAAAGTTTGAAATTTTTCTAAACAATTTATTCATACTTACTGTACCACCAACCATACTCACACATAAATAAAACCCAAAGGATTTTCCTGTTAATTTGTTCAGCATATATTTGGAATTTCAAATATGTTCAATTACAGCTTAACCAATTTTCTACATTTCTTCTGATTGTTCTGCTGCTGCCCTTTAAATGATGAGACATCTCTCTGCTGTGACTGCTGTATAGACTATTTCCTTTCACTATTAATAATCCCATTGAGAAATATGAAGCAGCCTGGCAAGATTAGTTTAAGCTTTATTATTTTCCTAATTTCCCAAAACTGAGTATTTCCCTAGTTATTACAAGGATAAATTATATTTACCACTGCTGTTGTCAATTGAAAAATATTTTCACACTCAGAAATATTTGCATGCTATCTGATTTACTACACAGCAGCAAAATAAAGTGGCAGAGCAGAATGCAGAATCCTCAAAGATGGACAGAAAACTCCTTGCTTTTTCATTCCTTCAATTTATATTATGTTTGGGTTTGGGTTTTTTTTGTTTTAACTGGTTGCCATGTGAACTGGCAATACGGCATACAGCCTTCTATACCTGTTAATGTCTTCCTATTTTGAGAAGAGATAGGCAGTTTTTAATGTATCTTTCTTAGAACAGATTGTATTGCGGGCTGGACCTCATGCAAAAGAAGAATCCAAAATATCATAAGCAATTCAGCAAAACAACTTTCACCAGTCAGATCTGCCAATATACTTTATTCTGGGAACAAAACTACCGACTTTTTTACACCAAACACAAAATCATCACTAACAGGACTAACAGGAAGTGCTAATAACAGAATAGCTCTTGAAAATTAGGATTTAGTTATTCATCTGAACTTCCAAAGAATTGAGCATTTATGAATGGAAAACTTTTATAGTAAGTATCCATCCTCTGCAAAACCCGCATTATCTTGTACCTCAAGAACAAAGTAAAATGCATGGGAATATAAAAGTGTTTGAGATTGCTAAATGTGATGGGAAAGAACTCTTACATTCCAGCCATATGCTGAGATTAATCTTTTCTAGACAAACTGCATTCGATACAAGTGTATCTGGGGAAGAGCACTTAGCTGGGTATAAGTCATAGACACTTGTACTCGATTTCTAAAGGGAGGAAATGGAAGAACAAGAGGGAGAGGAAAAGCTATATTAAGAAGTCAAATTGCAGGAGCCCTTTGACTGCTATTACAAACTGAAGAACATCTTCAATACTGAAAACCTGCCATTAATCTCTTATTTACATGGAAAGCACATGCTTCTTTTTATCTGAAATACTTACAGTAATGACAGTAGCTGGGACTAGACAGATAAACACAATATGTCTGGTTATCAAGAAATTTAGATTTCTTATCTAAATTTGGGTTTGAAGCTGATATTTGCCTACTGCAAGCAGATAGTGCATCTGCTCAGTGAAACTTATGCTCCAATCATTTTTACTGCTAATAGCAGTGGTGAAATAACATTTTCATGGGGCCCAATTTTTCAGGAAGCAGTCATTCCTAATGGGGAGATAGTCCAGTTACTGAACCCTCCCCAAAATCACAAATTATAAAGCCTGAAAGTTTACAAAGGTAAAATCCAACAAGAGGCTAGACACAAATCCATAAAATTAATTGAAAAGTTTTTAAGACCAAATTATTCTGAGAGAAACATTTGAGCTAAACAAACAGGCATTTTGTGATGGAACCATTCTCAGAAAATATCCAGGAAGGACTGCCTCCTGCTGCATTTTTAATCAGACTCAGTAAATACAGCAGCTGTATGCATCTGCTTCTTTCTGTGCATGTCTGATCTGAAAGTGCGTGATTGGGAGTGGCCATGTTTATTTATCAGCTTTAGTTAATTTTTTAGGAGTTCTGGAAGCACGTGTAATTTTTAACAGGAGATCGTGTGGTCCTTTGAACATCTGCACTGTGTAATGAAAACCAGTGAAGTTTCTGTCTTGCTTAACCAGCTAAGTCAAAGTCATGGAAAATAGGAGGCCATGACACTGCTCATGCAAGGAAGATATAAAGCCATCTCTGGTTTTGTTTTCAGGGTATTCTGTCATGTAATGTATGGGCCTCGTTGTAGGCTAACATACCCAACACGCATATCTACTTTGATCACAATATTTATTCTAGCGATTGGCTTGAGGTCCCCACTCATGCCATCCAGTGCAGCACTTTTGAAAGCACATGCAGAAGGAATGCAAACATAGCAATTCAAGCTTAATCCCATCATTCATTAAAAAACCTACATTTTTTCTCACTCTGCTGTGTGTCCATCTCACTGTCTCTCCTATTTACATAAAACTCCCACTGATTACACAGATGATGGTAATTAAATTAAATCATTCCATGGGAGTGCTATCAAAGACATAAACCCAGGTCCTGCTATACATGTGTCATATAATGGGGATATGAATTAAAGTGCCCAATACTGAGCACAGAGATTATCTTATTTTAACATACCCACATACTCTTACATTTCTGAATCATAAAGGCACAGTTTATCTACTGATCTACAAGCAGATTCTCTGTTGTGGGATAACATTAATTAAGACTGCTAGAAAATTGTCCATACATATCTAGAGTTTTTACTCATTTGTTCTTTTAACACCATTGAGTTGTACCTAAAGAAAAAGATGTGGGCAATGTCAACACCACGTTTGTCATTCCTTAAGAGTTGTGACATCTCTATTCCTAATAGACTACTAAAACATACTGATTCTTGAAATCACTGGAATTTTACTCCTTATTTGGAGGACACACTCTTCACAAACAGTTGAATCCCACGAGGTCTGTGAAGGTGCAAGTCTGGATTGACAGGAGAACTGAGGGACTACTTACATTTCATACTTTGAATGCAAAACCATTCTGCCAGCTGCTCATGTCATTAAGGTAACACTGTGCCCCTGAAACTAGTTGGTTTGTAATTTATTGGTACCCTACTGCTCGACTTCCTATCTTGTATTTGCTGAATCAACACTATCGCAAAACAGCAAAGGCTGCCAGACATAGCAATGTTTCAATACATGATGGTTCATCGTGACAGGACACTGAAAGCCCAGTGGCATGTGCAGAAAAGCTTTAAATAGTACTTAGTTGCTAACTTACTTTAATTAAAAAGGCAAAAGCAGAAGAGAGAAGAAAACAATCTTCCTGTGTCACATTACTTTATTTGCTCCAAATACCAGCACAGGATTGTTTTGGTTCCACTAACAAATTCTATTTTAAAAGAATGTTTTCTTCCCTACTATCATATTTTCCTTTCTGTTCTGCACAGCATATCTAAAGGCACACAGCTACTGGCTGCAAATACTACAGAGAATCACTAAATATAGGACAGCATGAAAATATGTTGAATACATTTGTCAGCACTGTATTAAAACAGAGCTACATAGCAAAAAGATTCCCACATTGCTAATAGATACCAGCTTTTTCACCTTTCCCAAGGTGAGAGGACCCACAAAGGTATCATAACCAGTGATGGTTTTGCAAATAGGTTCAGGATATTTTCTTTATTTTTCTCTCCATAAAATGCATGCTGAAAATGTGCTAATGAAGGTTACAGAACTTTTTAGTATTATACTATTAACAGAAAGTCATTCTTTCATTTGAAAATACAGAGGTCTGACTCTCCCTTGTTTGAAGTGTTTCCAGCACAGCTGCAAGTGCATCTCAGATTAATGGGAGCCATGACAAACAGAATGAATTACCCCCGTGCAAACGTTCCATCAAATATGCACAGCAGGTAAACAATTGCAAACCTCCATATTTTCTCTGCACTGTGAAGTCATTGCAGATGACATTATGTTGTTATGTAGCAAGGGACATCAAAGCACTATGTCACATCAGCAGAAAATCCAGAAATAGCACAAGAAATATTTCTACAAACTATTTTCAGCCTTTCACAGGAAAACTACTGTGAAACTGCATGGCAGAGCTAAAAAATGACAGCAATATGTAGGTTTACTAATCCATGATATACAAATGGACCAATGATCCTTAATGAACAGCCTTTCAGTTTTACAACAGCTCTGCAGAACAGAAGGGCCACAGAATTCACTATCAAAAAAAGGAGCTTTGCTAATGATACAACTCAATCACTGATTTTTTTCTTCAACAACATCTGTGAGAGTCATGGTGCTACCTGAAAAATCTCACATCCAGAGCAAATGTGGCAGAAACTATCCCTTCCCCAGATTTTAAAATAGTTACTTTTATTCCTTACAGGTAACAGAAGCTCCACTGCGCATGCCAAGCTGTGATGAGAAGAGTCACCAAGTGTGTTTTAGAATCATGACTGCAAATGAAGGCAACTCTTGGAATCTGCATTTAATCTGCTCTGTGCTACCAATTGCCATTTCTTTAAAGTCTCTTCAAGACACTGGCAGGGTTAAATGGCTGCACCCACACTTTCTACAGCCTATGGACAACCAAGGAGCAATGCAGAGAAATTCTATTACTGGTAGTTTTCAACACACTACAAAGTAGTTTGTGCATCACCAGTGCCAAAAATCTCAACCACGTCAGAAACAACAAATTTTTCATGTTGAATTTGGTAAAAATACCTTTTTTTTTTCTTCCCATTGGGAATATATAATGAAAGAGAACTCGGTGAGCATGGTAGTAGAACAAGTTTTTTGAGCAACATCTCAACAATAACCAAATATATGTATACTCATTTATTAATAAATGTGGAGATCAAAACTGTGTTGCTTTCTTAACTTTGGCTACTTATTGGATCCACATATTTAGCTGTCGCAATAACCACAGAAACAATAACAAAAAAATCTAAATTCTCTGTCCCTTGATGACTATATATTTGTACTGATTCTCCCCTGCTCCCAGAAAATTACTTGGGTGAAGTGCAAGATACTCTTAATAGCATTTGTTATCATACAGGCTTCCGGCAGACAGCAGTATCTTAGGTTTCCACTGGCATTTCTTATCATTAAATGGTCATGTAAGTCTCCTGGTTTTAGCAGATATCTTGCCTACTGCTCTTTTCTTCTCACATTTAAGTCAATAATCCTCCAGTCAAATTAGTCATACTTAAAAAGCTTACACCTAAGTGCTAATTCACAAAAATAAGTAACAGAGAAAAGGCAATGTTATATGAAATATCTTACACAAAAGACATGGATAGGTTCTCTACACCCATGGTATAAAGAACACAAAGTAACGAGACTAAATTCCAACAAGAAAGATTTGGGTTAGAAACAGGAATAGCAGCCATAGAAACAGGGCAGCTAAAACACTCAAGCAGAGTGTTCGGGTCTGTGACAGGCTCTGTCATGCCTGTCGTTGGAGGTATCTAAGAGTATAAAGAAAAATCTACCTTGAAATGTTATAGGTCTTGTCAATCTTCCTGTGTGTGAGATGGACTAAATAACTTCTTGTAGTCCTTTCTGTTCCAATCATTCTAGAATGTGCAGGAGGCATGGAAAATATAAAATTCAAAAATTGGACTCATCTCTAGAGCCTCCTTCATTCTTTCAACACCTATTAACAGACAGCACACCCCATGGGGAACTGGTAATTCTAAAGCAGAGAGTGGGAGAAGGAAGGGGAGAGAAAAACCAATAGACATAACCAACACTACAACTGATAAAAACCTACCTTCTACTCTTCTTTCCTAGTTGGGATTTAGAAACTTGTGAAATGACATGGCTCAGGTGGAAAAAAGTAAGCGTAAAGAAAGTCCCACCAGAAATGCTACATAACACAACATTCCTTAATATTATTGTCATTCATAATAGCAAGGTCTCATTAAAATATTAATGCAAACGACACTGTCTTATACCAAAGGAACTTAGACATATCTCTTCTACCCACGGCTTCAATTTCTCTAGTGATTATCTTCATACCATAAGCTACACATTTCGATGTCAGAAACATGTGAAATGTAGTAAGACAAGAATGTTGAAAGCATGTACCTATCCAGAGGGAGGCAAGTAACTCAAAGAAATCCGAATCTATGTTCCAGGGAGCCAGAAGCACTGCAACACCATGGCAGCAGCCACACAGCCTGCTCTGCTCCAGTGGAGGGGATCACCATCTGCAGTCATCCCTGTGGGCATCCCCTGCATGTACACTGCCAGCACAGATGTTTAAGCAGTGGCACAATAATAATAACCCAACCCAAATGCATGATCCAAGCTATGAAAACTTCTGTAGCCACAACTCAGATAATAGTAAACTACTACTTACGTTCCTTGCACTAGCCCAGCACAACCTGAGTTCACTACGATCAGGACACAATACCATGAGCAGCTGAGCTTGTTGCATGAGAGGATGAAGGGGAAGAGTGACCCAAGGAGCTGGGCTTATAACCCTCCAAGCTGGCCCAGCAACAGCTGAAAGAGGATGCATGTTCAGGCCACCAAGAAGCAGGGAAAGGTGGTTGTGCCCTTTTTCGTCTGGTGGAACGCAACTTGGTGTGACATATCTGTGCTTAACAGCACTCATGTATTGCAACACTTTTCTCTGCACAGATGAAAATAAATGTCCATCCGCAAAGAAATTGCAACCCTCTCCAACACCTCTTTTCCTTTATTGCTACTTTAAAATACTTTACTGAGAATTTTTTGATAATGAATAATTTCTTCTAGTCACTCCTAACCTCTGCCATTTAAAAATTGTCATTACTGAACTCTAGCTGTATTTTCAGACTATAAAGTCATTCATAAGTTCAAAAAGTTGAAAAAAGGAAGCTAATTTTTGTGCATAAAGAAGATTCGTGGACAAATTGCCTGCTTTATGGAGACAAGGAAGCTAACAAAAGTTCTCTGATGACAGTTACAAAAGAAGCAAGATTTCCATTTTTCAAAGCTGCACAGAAAAGATCAGTAGAATGCTCTGGTATTCAATACTTTAATCTTAAGACTCTATAATTAAATGTTAGATTTTCTATTAGAGAAATGATCAGATTAAAGATGAGTTGATCAAAGATTTAAATTTAATTTGGCTACTTTAGATACTCTAATAAAGATGTTCTGTTGATTCTCAAAACAGTAGCACTTAAATTAAGACCGTTTCAGGGAATGCCTCACCACATTGAGAACCACAGCATGTTCTTCTGTACTTAGCACAAAATTCTGTCCTTTTAGGGAAAAAAAAGACAAGAACACGAGAAGATTTTCTGCTTATCTCTGCAGGTTAAAAGGATGATAAAAGTCCTACTATACGCTATCCTATGAATTTTCTCAGCCTAATTGCTCACTACACCTACAGACTCATGTTTCTAGAAAATAATATTTTAATAGACTTTAACCATACCTTTTCAACTGCATTTTTTATTCATTTTCATATAGAATGTAGTTCTCAGCAGAGTATCAAACCATTATCGACAGTGCAAGCTTCACCCTGTTTCCCACCATATGTAGTATAGTATATGATGCATAGGTCTATCAGGACAATAAGGAAATTCACTTTTATGTCAGCTAAAAAGGGAAGTCCTTGGACATTATACTTAGCTTTCTTTATCTTACCCTGTATAAGAAAAGTGAAAAGAAAAGTTCAGTTTACCCTGTAAACTAAAAGAAATAACTAAAATGCAATACCTTTCCTGCCTAGTTTTAGTAAAAGAACAGTACAATAGGCTACATGTGAAGACACTTATGAAAGAACAAAGATATCAACAGCATGAAAATTTTAGTTCATAAGAACTAAATGTGTGTAACTCAACTAATTAGTAGGAATGAAACTCAACAGTAAGTAAACAGAATGAGCAATTAGTCTATCTACCAGCATTTCAAGTGCCACATAGACATTCGTAGCTCAACTGAGTAACTAACAGAACTGAAAATTTATTTTCCATTACGTCTATGGTATATTTCACTAAATATTGGGCAATTTGTTTACTCATGTTCTCAAGACAATAAAACATGTGTAATCTGCCCATCAGATGTCCTTGTACTTCAGCCTTGATTTTTTCACTTCTCTTTTATTCCTTTGAAATGGTGCAAACTAAATGCTCATTTGTTTCTGAGTCCCAAAGACTATCCAGTCTAACTTAAACTATGTAACAAAATAGAAGTCTACACTGACACCCTTATTATTCTCTTCTCTTCGTTGTCCATATAAAAATGATCAGACTTTGTCCACAGGCATCTCAACCCACTCAAAATCTCAACAATTTTCTCTCTCTCTCACACATAGATAGGTAAGGATACCTAAAATGAGGTGTAAAGAATCTGGGCCTTAGAATCTGAGTCTTAGATTGGATTCTGCATCTAAATCAGTCTTTAAAACAGACCAACATGACTCTGAATTTTCAGTTTGGGTTCTGAGTCATTTTCTTTTTAAAAACAAGAAAAATAAAGTATTTTCCAAATGCGAGGGTTTAGGTTAATTACCATAAATTGTCCAGTGGCCTTAATAAGAATCACAATGGGTGTGGTTATTTCAGTGGTCTAGAATTAGAGCGAGGAACTGTACGCATTATGCTGAATGGGCCAACACATAATTCTAGCAGTAATGGATTAAGTTGAATGTCAAGAATAATTGCATGAAAAGGATGTCATATAGGGTGAAATAGTTTCATAAGAATAATCACAGAAGCAGCAAGACGTAGCAACTTTATGTTAGAGACACAAAGGCACCTCATATGTTAGACAAATATACATAATGTTTCTGTAAGACCAGTTTTTCTTCATCTACAGCTGTGTACATACAATTATTTGCTCTCATGTATATGTGACAAGAAAGCTGAAAAAATGCAGTGTTTATACTTAAAGCCGCACATGCAGGTATGAGGGCCAACTTGGACAATTCTCCTGCTTACAATACTGCTTCTTCTTGATCTTCCTTACCACCTGAATATCGGGAGGGGAGAAATGACAATAGGCAATGTCTGATAACACATATGATTTTTAAAACTCTTAATTTCTGAATAGTCTTTTCTGAACAGTAAGATGAGAATTCTAGAAGTTAACAATGCTTCTTCAGTTCATGAAAGGATACTACTTGAATTCTCAAGGGCCAGAATATTTGATATCAATATTGCAAGAGACAATTTTCGATACAGGCCCATAAATCCACAAAAAAGAGATTAAGTGGGATCTTGAGAAGTAAAGCACATGCAGGATGACAACATGGTAAAAATTAAATGTGCTATTACATAACTGTTGAGAGTGTATATGAGGTACAAAACATTCTTGCCCTCTTGATTATTAGATCTCAGTCTCCCTTTCACAACTGGTTATTGAATATCTTACGATTTGGAAACTTCCTTTTTATTATATATCTTTAAGTAACACTCTGAAACTTTGTTTCTGAACCCATTAAAAAGACTTCTTTATAACAAAAAGAAGATTTGAGATATCTAGGTATGCTCCTTAAAACCTGAAAAATAGTATTGAGGAAAAATATAATCAAAGTAGAATAATTTTATAGTTTTCTGAACAAGTCAAAAATATCAGAAGCACAAGTAGCACAAGGAACAGGGGACTCTGGAATTCTAAAAGAAGATTTAGCCATATTGAACAGGGAAACCGTGCTGTTTCTCGAACTTTGCAAACAATGGCAAGCAGCTCTAGCAGAAGCTAGGGGATTTCATTTGCAAACATGCACTTTACAGTTAGGACTCTTTAATTTTAGTAATTTCTAATCCTCACAAGATATATGCCTACTGTTGGGCTTTTTTTTTTTTTTAAACTACTACTCATCATTCACTTTTTTTTGCACTGGGGATTTTTTTAACTTCAAAGTAGGCCTATATTTCAATTTATTATTTTTTTTTTTAAAATTCCCATTACCACTCTGTCTTTGAAATTCTTTTACAATTTATGTCTTCCCTCTTTCCTCCTGTTTCCACATGCTTATTTTCCAGACAACTGTTCTAAGTGTGAGCTCTGGGAATGTGAAAAGACATCCCTCTCTCCTACTTCATGAGGCAGAGCCTTGAGTGGATGTATCAAGAAGTTCTCCATATAACAGTGTTACAAGTAAAGACTGTAAGTCTCTCAGACTGCAAAAGGTCAGGCTCATTGGAATTTAATCTATGATCATTAAATTTTTATAGAGAGAAAATTCAAAGCAATCGGGTAAAGCAGTATACAAAGAAAGAGAGGTTTTTTAAACAACTCTCCCTCACGAACAGGTCTTTGATGTCAGGTTTAACTTCAGCCTACACAGCAGCATAGGAAGGGACAAGGGAACCCAGCACAACCCCCACAAGCTCCTCAGCAACCTCTCCCCATCCCACCATGGCTGGTGTTTCTCCTGCCTCCTGGCAGCATCTGGTTCATCCTCTCCCTTGCCGCTCAGGAGCTGGCAGTAACAGACAGTTGTGACATCCAGTGAAAGCTGCAGAACATAGAGATCTCCTTATATCTTGCTCTGAATGTTCAATATTATTTCTTTACTGAAATTTTACTTTGTGGTTCTATAAATATATGAAAGCAATATTTTATAACCTGATAACCTATTCATCATTTCAAACATGTAGTACCCATCTATTGATAACCAAGTCTATTATTGTTGATTCACCAATTTGTGTCCATTTCCTTGAGTAAATTTGCTATTATTAATCTATGACATTATTAATCACAAATTTGGAAGCTTCTCTGTAATTTCTTTATAAAGTTCTGTGAATGCATTAAACCAAATAAAGGGAACATTTTCTGATAAATTCAGAATACTATATATAGGGTGATTTATGTTTTTTTCTCCTGTGCTCAGTGGCTCATAATAAATGAATAAACCAAATTTCAAGATTCCTGCCCAGCAGGAATACTCTGTCACCCAGCCAGTGACCTGTTGCAACATCTATTATTAGATGCACTATTTAATTAGGATACACACTCAGGAGATCTGCTTAATCAGGATGTCTCCCAGTGAACACATTTAAGTCCAGCAACACTCATTGGCAATGACTTTCATAATGGGGACAGTAACTTTCCTTAATTGGAATGCCTTAGGGTGAGTTAGTGTGTTAACCTGACTACTGTTGTACTTCTGTCTTCCCTGACATCAGCTTTCAGATTTTCTCAAGGTATGATAGAAAACATATGAAATATGCACCTACTGCCTTCTCCTAGCTCCAGCTGTGCAATAATACCAGAAATAACAGAGCTAAGGAGTGTGGGTGTGAACTCCCTCCAAACCAAGTTTAAAAATGAATTTTCAGTGAATGTTATAAATTCCAAAGAATTGTATTGGGAAAAATTCACATTCAAAATTACTATCTCAACTTTATGAAAACGTTTTCATATAGACCTCAAAATTAATTTTCTGCGAGGCAAAAAAAAAATCTCCCTACTTGCATTGTGAAGGCTTCTGTCAAACACAGCATGCATTGTTTCATTTGTACTATAATTCAAGGTACCTACTACAGGCTTGTGAAACCAACAACAAGGTTATCTTAACAGGGGATAACACTGAAACATCATAAATAAATAAAATCAGTGAAACATCCTCTTTGAATATGTTTCTGCACAAGGAGAGAAAAAAAAAAGTGTAGGAAAAAGATTATCCAAATTGCTCAGTTGTGGAAGGGAAAAACCATGCACACACCATTTGCAGGGCACAAATGACAAGCAGATGCCCAGCTCTTCAACTCTTTTAAAAAAGTCCCAGTAGAGACGCAGTCAATGTCTGCATACAAACTAAACTTTAATAGGCGTATTGGACCCAACACTTCAATAAACTGCTTGTGCCTGGCTGAACCTTTTGTCCCGTAACACCAGTGTAAAAAGTGTTACAAAAAGACTGATGTGAACCCTATAGTTCATTTTACAGGGTTTCTTCATCTGAAAATTGGGCTAACTGGGGCTCCGTGGTAAGAGCTGATATTAGGATTGCAACTCCAATCACAGTGGCTGTATCCTACATGTTATTGATCAATCTCACCTACCAAAGAATATAAAGGTACTGAGAAATTTCTAAACACCCTAGAAATCTGGCCCACCTTTGTAAAAAGACTATTTCTATTTCTTTTATAATAAAAGTCATGCATCATAAATGTTACTGATATCATTTAATTTGTAGATCTTAAAGGATCTGCATTTTGGGGAACTTTATTGTAAAATAACAAGACCATTTGAATAGGATTCCTTCCTTACCTTTAAAGGTCTGCTGCAGGTATTTCACATCTTTGCTTTTGACCAGAGTGTTTCCTATATATTATTTATAAACTTTGTAATAGCAGTTAGTTGATCAGTGTTGCAAAGATGAGGCTAAAAGATTGTCATTTGACAATTTACTTTATGAGCTTTGTCTCAAAGGTAGCGCAATTCAAACCAGAAAATTTGCACTCAGAGACGTTTCACTTTCCTTATCCAGAGACAATTTTCTTGTGAAGTTTGAAATACTAATTTGAAATTAGTAGTGACCTTTCTTTAAAGTTTTGCCTCTGTTCCTCCTAGCTCTGTCATTACTCAAAACCTTTCAACACCTGGAAATGCACATTCTTTGGATTTCTAGAAGGACCCCCATTCTGATGGTATTTTGGTATATTCATTTGCCTAAAACCATTTCTGTCAGTTCGAATTGTGCACTCTCAACAGCTTTATATCTGAACAAAACCAATCTAGGCCTTGCATATTGCATATTACATATCACATATTTCACAAAAAATAAGTAAAATATGTATTTAATGTTGGCAACCCAATGCAGCAGGTCTCCGACTATCAGGGCATTCACACTAATTGTGATCATACAGGGGGAGCTTCTGTGTCCCTCTGTAGTTTTATTGACACTTCTTGCCTCTGGAATGAAATCTCTAGTCTAGTTCACACTAGAAAATTATGAAATTCCAAGGCAATACTCTGTGTATTTGGATTTAACTACAAAGAGGGAGAAAGAGAAAAAAAAAAAAAAAACAAAAAACGCAGTGTCTCATTAGCTATTCTGCCAACACCTGGGAATATGTATTCCATTTTCGATGAAAGGAAAATACTGAGCATGACCAATCATCTGATTTTATTAGAGATTTCTTTTTCTTATGCATAACCATCATAATTCAGAAGGCTTTGTCCTGCCACCCAGTTTTGCTTAACTGCTCAAGAACTAATCTTGTTTTAACTGCCTTTGCTGTATTTCTTCACGGATCCTTTCGCTTTCCATTGAAATCCTATTAAAATTCTTTGACTAAATTTTCTCATTGAAATGAATTACACTCATTCTATATTTCATTCAAAGACAAACCTTTTTCAAAAGTATTTATGTAAAATTTACTACAAAACATTTTCACTGAATGTCCACTAGTTTTTATTATAAGCTTAAACCAAGGAGCAGAGTTTTCCAGTCTCAGCTGATCCCATCATGGTTTTTAACTACTTTTATGATCTCACTCTTTATTGTTCTCTCTGAATTAAATGATCTAAATCCCTTTAATCTGTCTTCATTTAGAAGCCTAGCCTAACCTTTCACCATCCTGTTCACCCTTCTCTGGTCATCTCAAGTTCATTACCATCTACTTTGAAATAATTCTGCTTAGCTCTTGCTTACTATAAGGCATAAATGCAATTTTTATTCAGTTTAGTTTTGAATGAACTTGTTCTTTTTCTAACAGAATTAATCAGAACTATTTCTAACAGAACTAGCTGGTCAACTAGCCAACAGCCTTGTCATTTGCTCCTTGCTTTGCTGCCTGCAAGCTCTGTATTTTTTAAATGTTCAGGTTCTACTGGAAACCCCCACTGGCAGCAGGTAGGATGGTTTGCTGTACATCAGGCACAGGCTGATGTCGACCAGTGTAGGCTGCATCTAGACAAATAAACAACATATTCCACACAAATACTGTACTGAAAATATGTGTGAATTAATTTGCTAAGAAATATGACATTCACCAAAACAAATAACTAATTTAGTAAATCCTCTTTGCCAGCCACTATACTATCAAGCACTTCAAGCTTACCAAGCACCTTTAGCTAACTCTCAATTAAACTCATTAACCTACTTACTGTGTCCCACAGATTCTTTCCTTATCAAGTGCCAAGTAAACCCAAAATTTTCCCCCTGTACCTGAGCTCCATTCTGTTGCAAGGCTTAGAGTGACAGCTCTGCCCCAGTGTTAGGTATCAAACTGCAGCTCATGTATTGAGCTCCAGTGCCAATGGTTCCTACAGCTGATGTTGGGGAATTTGCACTAGCCCAACATCTGGTCCAACCTGCTTCCTTCCCAGTCCTGGTTCAGGCCCTAGCCAAGTGTCACAACCCCCTGGAATACAGCACTGCATCATCTCACTGCTCTTGCCCCCTCCCTCCTTCTATTTGGGACAGGAGGTCAAGTCATATCAGCACCCAAGGGCTTTTCTTTTACTTTGCTGCTTCTGGGATGACTCTGTTTACCTTCATATATGGGTGTGTAGATTGTAATTCACATACGGTACTGTCATTTGGTTGCCTGCTTAGTTTTTCTCTTCTACTCCTTTTAAAAGCCCTCTATTTCCATGTTAAGAATCACTTTAAGGTCATCAACATCCACAAGTTCATGATAACTCCTGTTGATCAGAAGAGACCCAAGGCCAAAAAGCCATAATTTCTCACAGGAGGTCAGAGTTTAGAGCTGGTTGAGAAAATCTACTCTGTATCCACATGTTAGAGAAGAAGAAAGCAAGCAGCTGTGTTATGAGCCTTGATTAAACTGCCTTTTTATTCATCACCAATTCTATCAATCAGCCTCAACTGAAGAAACATTACCAACAGGCAATTTTTAAAAAGAAAAAAGAAACAAAATCTGCAGTCTTTTTGTGCACATATTCAAGCGCCATCTCCAAGAAGAACATCTATTGAAATAATTTGAGCTAGAAATATGCTGCTCATTGACAATCCAAGACAACTAAGGGCTTATTGATCTCCCTCCTCCTCCTTCTCCTCCACTAAGAGAAAGAAAGGATGATAAAGAGCTTCTGTTGAGACAAAATGCACCATACTTAACATCAGGTACAATACATAAAAATAAAAAGTTTAGGATTAGCTGAGATGCCGTCGGCACAGTATTAGTGAAAGACTTTTTTATCAACCCTACCTTTGGCCCCCAAATTCTACAACAGATGGAAAGAAAGCAAAGATAATATCAAATATGTACATCCTGGGAATGCAAAGCTGCACAAAATCCTGTATGATTGTACAAGCATATCCACATAAGCAGATGACATGGCTTGTTCACTTGAGGTCTGAGCTGGCTGGATATAAGCCAGCTCCAGTCCAAAAGCTACAGAACCATGTTAACCGGTTTATTATTTTAGGATTAGCACTATGATAACGTGCTGATGGCTTGCACCCAGCTGTCTGAAAGCACAGACAGAACAGGAGCACAACTGTCCAAACCTGTAGATGTAAACATGTTCTGCCTGTCACTACAGATCTCCAGTTGAGGAGCTAGGACAGGAACTCCATGGGAGTTCCATCTGATTCTCCCTTCACTAACATTCATATAGGAAGTAATGTCACAAAAGAAAACAAATTGCACCCATGACCACAAATATTAAGTGCAATGAGAACCTGGCTTAGCAGCATCTTCAAAGTCCCCATCTGTTCCCCACTGTTCTAGAGTTCAGGTTTTCTCCCTTTCCAGTTTCTGGTGTTTTTTCCTTCCATTCTAGTATGGCCAGGATGGATACTGATGGCACAATATATGGGCAAGTGCTATACTTCATGCCTGGACAGTAAATATCTGGCAGCATATTAAAGCAGCACTTCATGCTTCCTAGACCCCCACTTCTGCTTATACCTAGGGATGTCTCACCCTCAACAAGCTTAAATAGCTCAGCATCTATGTCAAACAAAAACCCTATTCCGTGGCTACTTCAACCTTTATCTCCCATCAAGCGGACAAAAGACAGCTTTCCAGCCACCAGCCTGTGAAGTGAAGAGTGCCTACCCCTGCTAACGTGTTAAGACCAACAATTCTACTCTGCTTTTGCTGAAAAGACTAAAAAAATCAGTGATGATGTCTTGGTTTCCGCTGAATTTACCAAAACCAGACTGACAGATGGCCCTTCCCCCCAATCCAAAAGAGAGGAGAGGAAGAGATAAGGAGATTTAGAAGTTTAGAATGAACTAAACTACTTTAATGAAGACTTAATACTAAAATAAAAAAGAAAAAAGTAATGAAATAGATACAACATATATAAAACCATATCAAGCTCCCAGGATGACAGTCACCTCACCGGCAGGCACTGGGGAAGTCCCAGACTGGACTCAGTGAAGGATGAGAACTGGGTTCTCATGAGTCCATGAGTCAGGAACACATGGATCGGGACCAAAGGCAGTTGAACAGACAGAGTCCTCTTTGGACATCGGCCATCAAAGAAAGAGAGACTGACCCTTTGATCCCTCAGCTTTTATACTGAGCATGGGGCAGATGGGATGGAATACCCCAGTTGGTCAGGTTTGGGTCACCTGTCTTGTCCACTCCTGCCCACAGACGTGACCCCTCTACGTTTTTCTGTTTCCGACCCTCTAATGGGGCAAATAATGAAATTGGCTGACCTTGGTTGTTATAGCAATAAGTATACGCAAGGGTCTCTTTGCATACCATTCCTTGGCATGTAGCAGAAACATTGGTTTTATCATTCTGAGAATGAGCAGTTTTCTCCACAATATGCTGTTAATTTCAGAGCGTTAGAAGATGTAAAATGTAAAATTATAGAACAGAAAACTGGTTCTGTTTTATTTCACTTCAAACCAGGACAGATGAGAACAAAAAGAAATAAGCACCAACAGAAGGTTTCAAAAACTGCTGCTTTACCACTTGCCAATAAAAACAAAAACCTTGGGAGAGACACTTTTTTATTATTATTTTTTGAAGCTGCAGAAAGAAGTCAGACATACTTTTCTTTTGCTATGTGTATAATGACCCCAGTTTAAGAGATTATAGAAGAGATCTGGAAGTGATGATCCACTTGTTACAACAGAGCTCTGCTTGTATTCAGTGAAGGAGGATTCTGTAAAGGAGCCCAAAAGTGTGTGCTTTATTTAGACAGCCTACATGATCAGAACATTTTTCTTCCATGTCTGATCGCTCTCCTCTTTCAGCAGCCAGTGTCAGATGTTTTCTAAAATGAAAAGGTTTGTATATACTCTTTTCATTCAATTGCTATTCTGAGCTGAAATTCATTGATTTTAAAGAAAATCTAGAATTTATTACTAATGCCTGGTATTATCTCCTGCACAGTATACCTTACATCAACCAGAATTTTCTAAATCAAACCCATACCTTTAGCTTTAACTGGTGAATTCTATTTTCTTTTGTTTTCTGCTTAGTTTCTGAATTCCCAGGTACAGAGATCATCTTTTTGTTCAACAGCTTCCGCATCACTTGAGCTCTAAAGCATTCAGGTAGAAAAATCTCCAGACTTGGCTGGCACTATTCAGTAGCGGAACTATCTTACATCATTTGCTGAACTTTTCTTATCTTAAATAATGTTGCAGGTAAACAAAATTTTTCTCCCCAATACTGTCCAGCAGCAGTTATAGCTATTGAATATTGTAATGCTTTTTGTTCTACAAAGGACATCTTCTCTTCCTGAGAAGAGACACACAGACTAGTTCACATCACCTCTTGACCTTCTCTTCAGTAAGATCTCCCATCATAAGATATATTTTCCAGCTCTTAAACTTTTTCTTTCTCTGAACCATTTCTTTTCACTGCAAGACTCAAAAATGAATGCACTTTTTCAATATTACTCTCACTAATATAGATAGAGGTAATATGGGAGGTGCTGTTGACTCTCTTGAGGGACAAGATGCCTTGCAGGGGGATCAAAATAGACTGAAATGTTGGGGTTATGATTAATGGGATGAAATTTAACAAGTGAAAATGCCAGATCCTGCACCTAGGATGGAGTAATGCCAGGCAGAAGTATAAACTGGGAGAGGAATGACTGGAGAGCAGCCCTGCAGAAAGGGATCTGTGGGTGCTGGTCAATAGCAGGCTCAATCTGAGTCAGCAGCGTGCCCTGGTAGCCAGAGGAGAAACAGCATCCTGGGGCATATCAAATGCAGCACAACCAGCTGATCAAAAGAGGTGATTATCCCACTGTATTAGGCACTGGTGTGGCCTCATCTTAAATAATGTGTGCAGGTAGGCTCCACAATTTGAGAAGGGAAAAGGTCCTTGAATGTGTCCAGAAGAGGGCAACAAAGCTGGTGAAAGGGCTGGAAGGCATGTCCTATGAGGAGCAGCTGAGGACTTTGAGTTTGTCTAGTTTGGAGAAAAGGAGACTGAGGGGAGACCTCATTGCTCTCTACAGCTTCCAGAGCTGCACCAGCACCAGCTCTAGATCATCATCATCACCTTAACTAATTGTATTCATTGCAGATCTCTAAAGTCGGGTCTAGCTATGTAGGTAATATAAAAACACTGGAAACGAAAGTAAATAAAAATCCTCATAAATAATATTCATCCTTTGATATTATACAGACTGATATATATTGATTTTATAAAAAGCTCATGCTGTACATTACAAAACATAAAAACATAACAAAACAGGCACTTTTCCACTTGTCATCTACATGAAAATGTTTTTTTATAGAGTAACAGTGCATTTTTTTGTACAATACTCATTGCATTTTTACATTTCAGTTGTGCTCCTTGTCACAATTTATCATACATCTCGATGCTTTTGTTGTTGTTTTTTAATCAATTTGCATATTTCTTCCTTGCATTAATAGCATTTCATGTCTCATAATCTGTAAAGATCACCTTTTATACCCCTTCTTCAATCCTCATCTATGGAAAGATTTATTGAGCTGGAGGAATATTGTTCTGTTAGAGATATTTAACAGCTATCACTCCTTTGGTCTAAAGTGCACAGTTCAGATTGCTATTTAGTCCAAATAATTTCTATTATAATCATTTTGCCTCTAGACTTTAGAGAAAAAAAGTTTATATGCTGCCAATGTTCATTTACTATCTTTACTTTAGGAACTCAACAAAAAATCAATTTCAACTTTAATTCCCTCTAAAGAAAAGAGGAACAAACATTCAAGGGTACACTCACACAGAGAATTTAAGTGTTCATAAGATGCATACAGAGAGCAAAAGACAGAGAGAGAACAATTTGTTTCTCAGAGGTTCATTGCTTTCTCAGAACACATTTTTTGTCTTCAACATCCAGCTACTTCTGAAGGGTTTTTCCATAATACTGATGTTCTTAAATTGAAAATCTTACCTGGCATGTGGAGTGGGGGGAAAGAGGGAAAGGAAAGAGGTATCTAAATATGCTGTTTAACCATAACTCCACATGGCTGTGTCTCAACCAAGTATGTCATCTGGTCTCTGTGCACACAAAATCCTTTTCTTGATTCCTGCCTGTACCACAAAGATTCTGATAACACTGTTACAAACTCCTCACCTCCAACACATTAGGCTATTATAGATATACTAATAGCACTACGGTGGCCACTTCCAGTCATCCAGAAATGCTTGTTGAAGAATCAGTGAGCAATATTCCAGATTTATCACAGGTGAAAAGGCAAGGGCAACTGTAGATGAGGTGACTAGCTTCATCTTTTCTACCACTTACAGCAGGATCCAGACTATCTTACATCATCTTAGTTTGAAATATAGAGAATTTAGGCACTTAAGACCCTCAAGAACAAAACCAAGAAAAACAGTTGTCCTGACTTACAGGACGCAAAGTCCTGTAAGTGCATAGACGCGCTCTAGAGAGCTCAAACCTCCTTCCATATCTACAATTACATGTCTGCACATGCTCAGCAGTGGGAGATTCCTGCCTCTGATCTACTTAAGGATCCCCTGGTCACCTTAAAGCAGTAGTAAGCCCACCTTCGAAGTCTACTTTGGCTGGCATGCTCTGAAATGATCATGACAGTATCAAATGAAACATAAAACAGTCATTTAATTCCAGTATTTCTTCCATGTGGCAGCTGAGCAGCTAACAAACAGGTTGGTACTCTAAGAGTGTAGGTGATCTCGAACGTGTCATTGCAGTCATCAAGATCCTCCTTCTTAGACTTCCTAGCTAATCTCCTTTGATTATATTTTTGTATCTTTATATGCTTTTTCTGGATTTCTATCAGAAAAAGAGACAGTTTCTGCTCTTTAGAGAAGAGGTTTCTGTCATCTTCTTTAAGAACAGAAATTAAGACAGAAAATATGAAGAAATTGAAATTATTTTATTTTAATGTTATTTAAATGTTTTACATAGAATTTAGTCACCCAAACATGGACATCCAGAGCTTTTTTAGGTCCTGGAAGTGCCTAGACTCCTTTGGGCCCAGCAGCACCTGAGATGCTGACTCTGCCCTGGTAGGTACAGCATGGGAGCAACAGGAGACCCATGCCTTTTGGGAGCTGCAACTGGAGGCAAAATGACCTCCCCAAAAGTACTTACACATCACTAAGTGCCTTTCCTTCAGCCACTGAATGAACACTGTCCTTTTTTCTCATAATAGAAAACCATTGCACAAAATATAAAATAGTAACGTAACAAATAAAAATACCATGTATCAATGTAATTTCTGTTAAGGTAATACTACCACATGCATCTTATCATCAAAACATCACTATCTATGAAGCTATATTGTCTGGGGAGTAGGGGGCGGATGGGACAATATCATCTGCTACCATCACAAATAAAACATATTCTCATTTTTCAAGTTGCATTAATCAAAAATAATTTTCAGTCTTTACTCTTCCTTCCCAGGGTATTAGTTTCAAGTTCTTCACCACAGCAGTTGCTATTCATGGCCCTTTCCTAATTTTTTTCTGGTTCTGAAGTGCCCGGCACTGTAGCACTTTTTTCTAGTTGTAGTGTTAGCAGCTCCCAGAAAGGGGCATTATCACCTTCTGTTCTAGTTGTGATGCTTCTAAATATGCTGCAGTTCTAAACTGCTTTGACTTTTTGCTGCCATATTTCACAACAAACTTATATCCAATTGTCTATTATTGCCCATAGGTCTGTTTTTCAACATTATTGATTTCCATCAATCTTCTTCCTGTTGAAGGTGTTTGGGATTATTTTTACCCAGATATAATCAATCTTCCTTCATGCCAATTCTTTAAATCTTCTCTAGGAACCTGCCAGTATAGTTCTGTGAAACACTATCTCAGTGCTTTTACATGAAAAAGCCCACATTATAAACACATAATTACCAGGGTTTTTCCATTCTTTCCTGGAAAAATAAAGATCATTTTCTCTAGTAAGCAACAGAAAATCATTATTCAAAGGGGTAGAGCAAGGCAACAGAGCCACTTGCAGCCAATGACACCTTTCTGAATTCAACAAAAACCATGGGATTGCTCCAGTAATTTACCCACCAAGTCGAGCTCAGGATCAAAGTGAATGGAGGAGTTCAGCCCACACTGAACATGCACTAGGACATTGTCCTTCTCACCAGGTCCTGTTAAGCACAGCGCTAAGTTAGCAAGAAGTTAAGAAAGCAACACCAGAGACCCACAGATTTCTGAAGTGACAGCAGGGAATTAGGGGAACAGCTAAGGTCTAACAGTACCTTCATCTCTGGCACTCTCCTACTTAGAAATTCAGAAGTTATACAGTATCCTATTTAAAATCAGTACATACAGAACACTTCAGCCTTTGCATACTCATTTCCACAAAGACCAAATGTAACTGCAACGTATAATCAGTCACCTTTTTACTGTTGCAAAACAGTTTTCGAGCATTCATTTATTTTTGGGCTATGAAAAGCTCACATTTTGGAAGTATGATTTATTATAAAATAAGAAAAAAGCCCCACAGTTAACATAGTCTAAGAAACAGATTTTCCAGTGATTTTTTTTTTAAAGCCATGTCTTGACGTGGTGATAGTATTAACCAATATAATACCCTGGCAAAGCTCTATGGCACAAAAATTTTGTTTTATTTCAAATCTTACTTCTGCAACTTTTCTTCTAATGCAATTTGAAAAAACAGGATAAGTCTTTCCTCTTTATTTACTTGTGATTTCATTACTGAGCTCGATGAGAAGAAATTATTTTTTAGTAATAAAGATTTAAAATTTTCTGTAGAAAACCATATATCATGTGTTAAATTTTGTCTTAGAATGCAGCACAAAATCTATCTAAACTAGAGTTTCTCTACAGATTTCCACGGCAAGGCCCATATTGTGATTCAGATAATCCTGAGGTTTCAGTAATAAGTGCAGAATATGCCACCATTTTCACCAGTCAGGTTCTAGTCAAAATAGGACAGTGAAAGTCTCTATCTTTTGAAAAAAGGGCACTGAATATTTTTAATAACAGCGTCTCAACTCCAGCAAGACATTCAAACTTGGCTGTTCATTTTGAAAAGCCTCCTCTATGAAGAAATACATCAGTCGACTTTTTATTGTAATTGTTACTTCTCCTCAAGACAAGCTAGTCACTCTGAAAAATCCATCAGACTTTCTCTTCCCTTTAGAGGATGTTCTAAATATACACTTTTGTTACAACCACTGTAAAATAATCTGCTGATTATCAATGCCAATCTGCTCAGTAGAAAGGATTATCTAAATATATATTAACTAAATTGAAACAACTGAAATGCACAGAGTGGTTTATTTTCCTCTACATTTGGTGCCCAGGTGACCAAGAAGGCCAACAGCACCCTGTCCTGTATCAGGAATAGCATGGCCAGCAGGAGTAGGGAAGTCATCATGCCCCTGTACTCGACACTGGTGAGGCCTCACCTTGAGTACTGTGTTCAGTTCTGGGCCCCTCACTACAAGAAGAACATTGAAGTGCTGGAGCATGTCCAGAGGAGAGCCACCAAGCTGGTGAGGGGTCTAGAGAACAAATCATATGAGGAGAGGTTCAGGGAACAGGGCGTGTTTACTTTGGAGAAGAGGAGGCTGGGAGGCGACCTCATTGCCCTCTACAGCCACCGGAAAGAAGGTTGGAGAGAGGTGGGTGTTGGCCTCTTTTCCCCAGTGAATAATGACAGGACCAGAGGAAATGGTATGAAGTTGAGGCAGGGGAGGTTTAGATTAGATATGAGGAAGAATTACTTTACTGAGAGGGTGGTCAGGCACTGGAACAGCCTGCCCAGGGAGGTGGTGGAGTCACCATCCCTGGAGGTATTTAAGAAACATGTAGACATGGCTCTTCAGGGCATGCTCTAGTGCCCAAGATTATTGGTTTGTGGGTGGGTGTGATGTGGTGGGGTGTTGTGTGTGTTGTTGGTTTGGTGTTTTTTGGTTTTGGTTTTTGGTTGGTTGGTTGGTTTTTGGTTGGTTGGTTGGTGGGGGTTTTTTGTGGTTGGACTCGATGATCTCAGAGGTCCCTTCCAACCATGATGATTCTGTGATTCTGTGATCATAATTTACTTTCCTCCAGTCCAGCCATCATTTATCATAATTCACATCCTGTTTCCATTTACTATGAAGTCTTGGGGTAGGGACAATCTCTGTTTATCAATACACTGAGCAATATGTGAGGATCCAAAATTTGATTGAAACCTTTGGGCATTATTAAAAGAGAATCTCATGGTATCAAAATACAAAAAGAAGAGATTGTGGTCTTATGAAGCAACCCAAGAAAACAAGCAGTTTGATTGACTCATGAAGGTTTTAAGAACATAAGCACAAAGTACTTTCTTGGGTTTGGATGATTTAGAAGTGGCTTAGAACAGACTGAGAGAACAAAACTGGCAAGTTACAATGCACTTCCCTTCCCAGATGACATTAGCCCTATCTTCTCTCTCTTCTTTATAGGCAGTACACTTCATACCCACATTAACTTTGTTAACATGAAATGTGAGATCCCTGAGCACACTTACAAACTGAAGCCATAAACACTTCAACCAAGTGTGTGTCCCAAATACCCTCCAACAGAACTTAGAAAAGCAGGAATAGCATTTGCTACTCTTTGTCTTAACATGTGTTTTATGGATTTTTAAGATTCCTTCTACCTCACAGTCTGTGCTCCCTGGTGGTTTTTTTTTGTGTTATCTGTGATTCTCCCACATATGCTGTATCAGTGCTCTCTAGTACAGAAGCAGAAGGAGGACAACTGTTTCTCACTTCAAGATGACAACTGTGCCAGGCAAACATTAGAATTCAAACCAAGCCTTCATGACACTCAAACCAAAGGAGTTAGAGCAGTGTGAAAAAGAGTCTTATAGTAAAAGTTCAGGCTTGGACTGTACACATCATTTGGTTATCTATGGAACTGGGACACAGACAAATCACAGTCAGATATGCTGGTACATTAATGTAAAGAATATTTGCCACTACTGTGCAACAGGTACTCACATATGTGGTCCAGAGACAAGTTACATCACATTTAGGACAGCAGCATGGCTCCAGGCTCTTACTGTAGTATTATAAATGATGAGGTAAATTTATGTCCCCTCATAATTTGTTCATGTACCTTTATCCAAAGTGACATCTTCTAAATGATGAAATTATGAAAATAGGGACACTTACTGGAGAGCTTGCAACTCTCCCAGAGGAATATCATCATTCAAATCTTGAAAAGCACAATTAAGAAACTTCGACAGATCTGAAGGCAGAACTGGGAGATTTTCAGCAGTAAACCTTAGGAAAGGTTAGCAGATCTTTTTGGTTTCAAAGTACAGCCCAAGAATAATGATGTCCATCATTCTGCGAAAATGGTTATTGGGTCACATCAACATCTTGCAGCTTGAAGTAGTTGACTATTGATGAAACAGAGTCACTGCTCTGCATCAGAAAAGCAGTCCTGTTATAACTTCTCTTTTAAAAAGAAAACCCAGAGGAAAAAAAAAAAAAAAAGCAATGACTGACACATAAAGGACCTCTGGGAACTGATTTCAGTCAAGCTTAGTTCTCCAATTACATAGACTTAATTTGAAAATTCAGGCACTAAGAAGAACAGAAAATCAGTCCTGCAAACCACTTTCAAAGATCCCAAACTGCTCTAAAAAACTTGCAACTAGATTGGAAAAATGCTATGAAGGTACCATCTCCCTTGTTACTAAAAGTGCAGCCTGTTCCTATATTAGAAGAAAGAAAATTTATGTAACACAGTCTTGAAAGTTATTCCAGTAGGAAGCTGGGACTGATGGGCTCTGCTGCTGGTTAAACAGGACAATTTCTCCTACACAGGCAGGCTCAAAAACAGTTAAGCGTCACCTTACCACACTCTACACCACCCGCGTGCTGTTCTTGTTCTTTCTCCAAGGTTCTTCATTGATATCTACATCTCCTGAAACTTGATCAGAACTACTCATAACACTTCCTATGGGCCTCTACTAGACTTTTTGATTCCAGCATGACCAGCTCTAGTCCCCAGACTTGAAAATAAAGATAAATTATTTATGACAGCTCATAATCTGGTGAAAAAGGGGGAAATATCAGGTTTTATACAGCTGAAATCCACAAAGCATTATAGGTATGTGATTTCACTTTGTTAAGAAAAGGAAAAAATCCATTGGAAAAACACACACTTGGATCCAAGCCCGACTGCCTGTCCAAAATGATGGAGACATAGGTAGCTTCCCAATGAATTTTGTTTGTCCCACAGACAACCCTGCCAATAAGATGACTATGTTGTTACTTTTAAAGCTTCATAACAGGGGCTCCTTAGCAAGACCTGTTTCTTCATGATTCATGCTTTCTAAATATATTTTAAGACCTCTACTTTAGTGTGCCTACCTTCTGCTCTCTCTGGACTCCATTAGAGGCCATATTGTGTTTTGCACTGAATGGTGACAGGTCTATCGCCTTGAGAATACATTGCTCAAGGTAGTGTTTACCTCGAATAAAAAGAAGCCAATTTCTGCATCAGGTGAGATCAGCAGAGCAAAAACCTTTAGTTTCATGAAACCCTCAAAAATACAATGAAGGACTCTAACAATCGTCCTCTAGCAAATCTTGCTGTCAAATTTTAAATATTATCATATCCACTAGATCTATGGTCTCCAAGCTTTTTTGATTGTGCACATCTACCAGTAAAAAATTTTCAAGCACAGACCTCAATATATATTTATTTATAAACTATATACATATACTACTGTATTATTAAAATAGTAGACTTGCTATTATGAGGGATATGTTGTAGGGGAGGACTTTGTAGAGTAGGGTAGATGGTTGGACTCGATGATCCCAAGGGTCTCTTCCAACCTAGATGATTCTATGATTCTATGATTCTATGATTCTATTATTAATAATGCTATACTATTAATTATAATATAGCCAGAAACAAACATTTTTCAATGATAATTTAACAATGAAATAAATACTACTGTTAAATTTATTTTTTTCATTTTTATAATAGTACCAAAAAATTTTCTTCCTGTACCCCAGTGAATTGCCTTACATATCCACTGGGGTGTGCAAGCCCCACTTCGGAGACCATTGCACTAGATCACCCCGCTTCTCAGCCAGATAACATGTGTTTGTGCTGTAGTCACACCAATACAGAGATAAAATATTAAGTACAATGTATATTTATCTGAAGTTTATCGATATAGCATGATTGTGCACTAGAGGTGACTGAGACCCGGAAACACAATGCTTTCTACTACCCTTATTATAGGTACTCTGTTATGTAGCAGTGGGGTTGGGCAGACAGCTGTAGAAAGCAGGGGAGTGCATCCTAAGCAAATCAAAATCAGAGTCACTACTGAACATCTGTTAGCGCCGAAAGGCACTCAGTTGATTGTTCCATGTAGACCTCATTGCCCTTATTTTCATTGTGCTGTGAAGCAGTTTGTGTGGAGCGAGACCGAATAGGGAGAAAAAACAAACTGTCAAAATGTTCCACTAGCCCTAGGCCTGAATATTTTGTCTGTTCTCCAAAAAGTGCATATAAATCAGGTAATCAGAAATGACAGCAGTATCACCTAAATTTCAGTCCCTAAAAGTTAGATAATAGAGTACAAGATAGCCATCCACTCTGTGCTTATTGTCACTAGGGAGAAACCAGCCCTACCAGAGTGCTGTTCATCTCATCCCATTGCAGGTATTTAAGTCAAATAAATTGGCTTCTGAAGCTGCCTTCATCTTTCCATGCTGTGTATGAGGCAGCTTATGATTACTAACGCCGTCACAAACACATGGTATTTGAACACTTAAAGTAGGGCGGGTGAATAAACACCCTGTAAGCCTACCTGTTCTGCTGCACATGCCAAAACCACGGACTTATACTTGGAAATGCTTGATGACATAAAGTTTCCCTCACTATATATAACCAGCTTAATTTCACACCCTACATTCTTCTGCAATGAACACCAATGAGACAACAAAGACTACCTCAATAACTGTGTTACTGTCATCCTGTTTTCATATGGTTTCTTATTATAGCTCTTATTTAATTTGTGGCCGTGGCATTTAGAATACCTTGTATACCAACAATATCAGCATCCAGACAGATGTCTTGTGCATTCACAATGAATTACAGCTTTCTGACCTTTAGACAACAAGAAATAGAGCAATAATTATTCATGTGATTATTTACATTTTCGTAACATCTACAGAGCCGTACCATTTTACCATAAACTTTGGACACACTATTTGCCCTGCCAACCCTTGACTCAAAAAAAGATCAAAACAAAATCCATGGAGAATGTATACAGCATACAAAAGAGCTACTGGCATAACAACAGTCTTTGGTATGCCGGTCAGGAGGAAGAAGAAAGCTTAGGAGGAGAAAGTTAAAGACTAGGGAAGGAGGACAACAAGGAAAGGGAAAGAGCGGGAGGAAGGAAGGGACAGGCAGAGAGAATAACAAGATGAGATGGCCCATGAGAATAAGTTCACAGGCTGCCACATGAAAACAGTGGTTTCCACTGATGCTCCAGCGCATCTGGAGCAGCCTGTTACCAGCAGTGAACTGAGCGCTTGGTGGGCTGAAATGGTGGGTTTCTCTCTACTGCACAACAAGGATTTTTAGCTATGGGCAAGAAAAGTTCTGGCGCTTACAGGTACGGGGCCTGCTTCAGGAATATGTGCAACAGACCTTTGCTTTAATACCCTCCTGGCACACAGCTAAGCCTTGGTCTAGTACTCCCACTACTCCCAAGGACTGTCTAAATTTTAGGTTAACCATGAGCATGGCATACACCATTGTAAAAAACCAGGTATCTGATGACAAATTATGTCCCTCAGGAAACAGGCCTGTTCATTATGTGTGTTATCTAAGGTGTTTTTTCCTGTTATTGCAAGGGAAAAAGCCTCTGACACAGACATTCCCAATACTCACAGCAAGACATTTCTCATTTAACTTCTGTAGTTTCTTTTCCTTTTTTTTTTTTTTTTTTGGCAACAAAAAAGCTTTATAGTACTATAACACAGTGAAATGGGAATAAAATCTGTGCCATGAATGAAACACCTGAATATTAAAGAACAGAAAAACATTTTGTCCTTTGCTTTCTCAGCTTTTCATAGATCTGTAACTCTGCTGCCAGTTCGCTAACGTTGTATTAATTGCAGTAGTCATGTACCTAAAAGGTCAGGAAGCTCAGTTAACTTAGACCTTTAAAGTTCCCTCTATTGCTTTTACTTTTATTAAAAATCTCTCTAAACCTCAGAAATATCATGGTATATTCTCTTTTAACAGGTAGCTCTTCTTTTATATATCACCTTTGATATATTCTATAAAGATACAGTATTAGGTGCTCTATTTAACAAGTAATTTGGCCAAATCTTGCTACAGCTCCTTTCCCATTGCTTCAGGAATTTTCTTTCCATCCCAAAAGAATGCGTTATCTTTTCCTCCTAAGTCCTTGCTTTAGGTGTTGTGAATTATAAAACTGTGGCAGGTCCTACTCCTGAAATGTCTGAATTCTAGCAATGTAGAAATTAGTTCTCTCACAGGCAAATTTCTACTACTTTAAAAGAGTTTTAAAAGTTTCTAGAAGGGAGGCAGCCCTACATATGCTCATGAAATGGATAATAAATTGCAGTACTTCAGAAATATTTAAAGGTCTCTTTTTGAAGGTAGGATAATCTTATCAGACCATCAGTTGTTCTTGCTTCAGGGAATTTAAAAGCACTGTCTGTGTTAAATTTTCTTGTGTTACTTAATACTTTTAGGATATACAGCCAGATGTAACCAAAGGCACCCCCAATGTTAAAACAACCACCTGAACTAGCCAGGTAAACTTATGCTTAGAGAGCCTCAAATTTGTCACTTGTTGAAACCATTTATAAGCAACTCTTCGTGTTCTTCAGTAACCCACATCTTTGTAGCTCCTTGTAACATACTAGAGTAAGTATTGAAAAACTAAAATAACAAATCTCTTAGGTTTAGGGCTATATTTTTTAGTCATACTCAATCTTTGTAGCCTTTATTCATTGTCCAGCTGCCTGCATTAAGAGCTCTCTTGTTTAATATAGTCTTGGTGATAATAAAAACAAATTAAAATATATCACAGAATTGTGGGGTTTGTACTCTCAAACATATTTTAAGAAAGCAAGCAAATAAAAAAATACTACTGAATTGAAAAAATTACAGAAGTTATTTTAGGCTTTCATGAAGACACTGGATGAAGACACTGTATTTAGGGAAGTCTTCAGTATATACTTCAGCTCTGCAATTCTCAGGGCATTTCCATCTGCATGTTCAAGTAATTTAGTTTTGGAAAGGCTCTCTTCAAAAGAACGGCTACTCTTCCAACAGGTGACACCATGTAAAGACACACATATGGTCTGTTCTTCAGAGGATTTGAGGTATTTTCTTGCAAATGTGAGGGCTTTCACTAGTATTTAAATTTTACCACTTAAAAGTTCCCATTTTCAATAACTGTAAGATCACTCTTTTTTTTTTGATTTATAGTCTTTTTTGATACCTCAAAGCAAGAGCATCTGTTCAGTATTCTGGAAACTTTATAGTATTTAAAGTACAGGCTGAAACCCTTGCTTTTCCTTCGTATCCTGGGAAAACATCAAGCAACTACAACAGACACAATTTATCTGTGATTAGTTGCAGTTTCTAAAAGCTTCATACAACCACAACTACCAGAAATACCTCTATTTCCTACACACAGGGTTTTGCATCTTTTTCCCTTATTATTCCCCAGTGTAACCAGGGAGATAAAAGTATTCTGAGCAGACTACAGGGCTGACAGCTTTATTTTGTTATGAGCCAAGAAAAGAGATAGAGATGCAATGTCAAGATGATCAAGTGTCTTCTCACAGTCCCATTCAGAAGGCTCCATATTGATCACCTCCATAGTCTGAATACTATAAAACCAACCAGGTACCCAGTAATCCAGAAGGAAATTTTTTTTAAAAGTCGGAAATTGTGTGTGTCTGTGTCTAAGTTTCTGAGAAGGTCCATTTGACACTCACAGACCAGTCATCATCACGAGATGATTTTCTGGATTCAAAAAAAAGGTACAAAGGTACATATTATTCCCTTCTACCTCTTCTGATTTATGCAAGTAATAGATCAATGGGATCTCCCAGTCATTCAAGAGAGGAGAAGACAAGAATATGCTCTACTTACTGATTCCTCTTTGTTAAAAGACATTCTTCAAATTTAGTCGATGGAGAGCATTGTGTTCGTGTGGCAAGGTTTTGGTCACAGGGTACTATAGGGGTGGCTTCTGTGAGAAGCTGCTAGAAGCTTCCTTCACATCCAGTAGAGCCAATGCCAGCCGGCTCCAAGACAGATCTGCTGCTGGCCAAGGCTGAGCCCATCAGCAACAGTGGTAGAGCCTCTGTGATAACATATTCATGAAGGGGAAAAAAATTGCTGGGCAAAACCAGTTGCAGCTGGAGAGAGAAGTGTGAATATGAGAGAGAAACAGCTCTGCAGACACCAAGGTCAGTAAAGAAGGAGGGGAAGGAGACTGCATTCCATGGAAAGGACCCATGCTGGAGCAGTTCATGAAGAACTGCAGCCCATGGGAAGGACTCACATTGGAGAAGTTCGTGGAGGACTGTCTCCCATGGGAGGGACCCCACACTGGAGCAGGGGAAGAGTTCTGAGGAGTTCTCCTGAGCAGGAAGGAGTGACAGAGACAATGTGAGATGAACTGACAGTAACTCCCACTCCCCATCCCCCTGCGCTGCTGAGGGAGGAAGAGGTAGAGAAACCAGGAGTAAAGGTAAGGCTGGGAAGAAGGGAGGGGTGGGAGGAAGGTGTTTTGTTTTTTAAGATTTCGTTTTATTTCTCATTATGTTACTCTGATTTGATTGCTAATAAATTAAACTAATTTCCCCAAGTCAAGTCTGTTTGGCCTGTGATGGTAATTGATAAATGATCTCCCTGCCCTTATCTCGACTCATGAGCCTCTCGTTATATTTTCTCTCCCTGTCCAGCTGAGGAGGGGAGTGATAAAGAAGCTTGGTGGTTACCTGGTGTCCAGCCAGGATCAAACAACCACAGAGATCAACAAACTGGGAAGCGGTAACAAAAAGACCACTCTCTACAGGACTTACTATTATTGGTATGACATGACATTCCTTAAACAAATCAGTAACCAGCAATTCAGAATTTCAGATACATCTATAGGCAACTGTGATGGTTTAAATATTGTCAGTGTTTAAAAATCAGTATCTTAATGTTAATTTTCTCAAATTTCCATGTGTGCAGATTCCAAAGCAAGGTTTCCCTCTACACATAAGATTAAAACATACGTGATTTTACTGAGGCTCACATAAGCCTTTGGGCTGTCACTGTGCTGTTTGGTGATCCCAGTGGGCCAGACAGATGGCCATCTTTACTGATTTCTGCAGTGGCAGATATGACCTCAGTTTTATACAGTCCAACAGTCTTTCATACCTCTCGAAATTCACTGCCATGAAGACTCGTAATTCTTTAACCATGTCATATTCTCCCATAGTAGTTTTTTTTACAGTTAAGTTTAGCTGTCTCAACAAAGATTTTATACGGTGGCTCCGTTTGTTCTTCATATCTAAATTGTGTAATTGAACTCAAAGATTAGGATTTGAGATGTAGAAAAAACCCAAATATTTTCTCCATAGTTCAGAATAAAACCAGTTTTACCTCTTTACTGACATTTTCTAGGGACTGCCATAATAGATTATAAAGCTCTAAATCATCGTATATAGCACACCCAGGAAGCAATTTCAGTTTGAATTAAAATTCGTGCATTTCTATTACCAGATACCAACAGGTGCACTGTTCCTTTGGCTGCCAGAAAAGGTCCAAATTCATCACAATTTGTATTTTCCCAGATTGTCAGCTCCATGTTTTCTTTATGTGCAGTTCATATTCTAGAATCAAAGGAAAATTTGTTCCCAATGATATTGTGTGACAGCTGCTACTCA
This sequence comes from Tringa tobata, assembly GCA_033628505.1. NCBI lineage: Eukaryota > Metazoa > Chordata > Aves > Charadriiformes > Scolopacidae > Tringa > Tringa tobata. The sequence continues at coordinate 9,130,956 of JAHREE010000367.1, forward strand.
TGGCACCAGTGTATGCACTGACTGCTGTAATCATCACCAACAAAATTAAATGTTACAGAGTGGTACAAAGTTGTAGTGCATGTAGTTGTTCATTTTGTTCAAATGACACTGTTATTAAAGCCATTGAAATATTGCAATTTGCCATGTTGTATTTCTGTAACTTTACATCCCCTGTCATTAAAGGGCCTTGAACACATTTTAAATGAATGCAAACACCTCAAGAGCAGAAGCTTTATTAATGGTATGAATATTTCAATCAATCACAAAATTGTAAATAAATTAATATCTATAAAGCCACAGATAGTGTTCCAATAATGTTATTTAAAAAAAAAATTATATGTATGTTTTGTAATGTTAGATGCACAGCCCTAGTATCCCATAGCTCTCCAAAACCAGTTTCTTCTGCCACATCCACAAAAATAGCACATTCAGCTATGTTGCATTGGTTCTGAAGGCATGAACTAGTCATCGCATTGCAAAAATGTCTCAAGATGGAGGTTGGAAGAACAGGCGGGTATATTGGAAGAACCAAGATAGGTTGGGTGAGGCAAAAGAGATGACTGACTTCAGAGAGCAACTGAGTGATTTAGCTTGAAAAACCAGTCTAATAACGAACTTCCACAAATAAGATATTTCTATCTTGTTGCTGCTGATGACTGCACCTAATATTCATGCAGTCATCAGGAACACATTTTTTTTCATTAGATAATCTTTGGGCAAGGTTTGCACGTGCCTATCATACTCTGAGTGCCCGTGAAATGGCAGTAATTAATGATGAATCATTTATTCATTGAATTTTGTCTCTTCTTATGCTTGAATACTGACACAATTAGTCTGCAGTTCTTAGACTTATGTTTCAAAACTGGTGTATCCAATTATTTTCCATGAATATTTCTTGATAGGCAGCTTCACATTAGCTGTTCTTACTGAAAATATCAGAGCATCAGGGTTTCAACAGGCAGATGGAATAGATTGTATTCAACAAGCTTTGAAGGAAAATGTTTCCAGGATGGCCCATTTCATTATGTCAGACATTGTAAGCTCTTGTGTTGAGTTAGGTCATTCTTGCTGTCACATCAAGAGGTCACATTCCCCAAGAAAGCAATAGGGGATTCTGCATGTTACATCATGTGCCTCAGCAGAAAGGAAAGTGAATGTCAGATTCCTGCTATTCTGCAGTTACCAAGTTGGGGGATGTCATTATTAACATTTGCCACATTGCCTCTGAGAGGCAGTTACAGGCTACGCCTTTTACTTCAATGCACTGCTCGGAAGCCATCATGACAAGCTGAGAAAGCCTTTTAAATATCTATTTTCTCCTTCAATTTCAGTAAGTCTCAGAAGGCCGTTTTCCTCACGCACATTACCTTTCTACAGAGTAACAATTAGTGGTGCTTGTAGCTAGTTTGGTGAAGCACAAGAGTACGTCCTGTCTCTTGTTCTTTAAACAACCAATGTAATCAGCCTAAAGAAGTCACCCAGACACAGCAAGCATCAAAAACTATTCTTAATTAAAATATAAAGCACAGTACCTGCATTTATATACTGGCTCTGGTTCCGACTAGCTTCTGAAAAGCAAGATATTCTTGGCAGTCAGCAGAGTTGAGGCAGACATATCCAACCTATCTGGCTAAATCGTTCAGTGCTGTCAGGCCCTGGGATCCTAATGCAGTCAACAGAAAGTATTGCAATGCCTATTCAAATACGTATAGCAGACAGTCCTTCTGTGACCCAGAATCCAATTGTAACCTACAGAATACTTTAACATTACTTCTGAATTGTTTATTCTGTCTCCATCACCTTACAGAGATCATCAGCCTGTTTTCTGATAACTTCTATGCATTTTATTAAAAAGCTACTTCCTAAAGCATCATTTCCATAATTGAACATGAGCACCTAACACAACAAAGGAATGTGCTGAAAGTCACTGGGGCAGAATCATAATGGATATAAATAGAATCCAGCTTTCTCCCCTTCTCCTACAGTGTAAAGAATTAAGGATGTTCTTTTCTTCCTAGAACAAACTATTATGCTCTGGGACTAACACAAGCATTTATTTTCATCCATTTCCAGATTTCAGCATATTTTTTCCATGCAGTCAGATGATGTATAGTGCAATTAGGTGCTCTTGAAAAGGAGTAATAATATCATTTAAATGTTATGAAAAATCTCTTTAAAACACTAACTTGAGAATATGACCACCGCAATCAATATTTCTCTAGTCACCTGTAACAGACTTAATTCTCCTGACAAATTCTAACATCCTAACAAATGCTGGAAAATTTCTGCCTGTCCAAAAAGAACAGCTTTGTTATATCCTTCTGTCATTCAGAGGACATTATGCTTGGGTGCACAGGAACATGGGATTAGATGGAACTGGATAGGTCCCCAAGTCTATTCCCAGTGACAGCTAACAGGCTGGCAACAGATCCACTGAACATCACTTTAGGTGCCTATTCAGAAACCATGAAAAGTTTAAGGACTACCTCCAAACACTTTCCAAAAACCAGCAGGCCAAAGAAATAACAGCAAAGCATTACCGCAATTCACATAATGCAACAGAAGAACATAAAACGCCCGCAGCTCAATTTTGCCCCTGGGATGAACACATAAAAGCCACTGACAGGGGCTGAGAGCTTACAGGGAAATTTTTTCAGCAGCTGAGTTGTAAATTTGCTTTCTAAGGCATCTTTTTGCTAAGGTTCAGGTCTGGGTTTTTTCACATCCAACGCTATCCTGCAGATCTCCAGTCACAGAACTGGAAGGTATTGGCAAGGAGAGAAACACCCTTGAGGGAGAAGATCCAGCAAGGAACGATGCTACATAAAAACACTCCTGAACCCCAGCTCAATACTTCAGTTTTTATCTTGCTGTGGAGAGGTTGAGGCAAAAGACACACGTGTATGAGCTGCTAATGCAGGAACACAGGACAGCACATCTCAGGCTAATGTGAGGAGAAGAGGGTTAAATTCTTCTTAGCCCTTTGGTAAATCTTCATGTCAGGCAAGATCAGTCCAGAGAAAAACCATTATGCTACTTCATTCTGGAGAATTAAGGAAAGGTCAGAAAGGAGTGCTGTAAAAAGGGCCCAGGTAAAAAAAAAATAAAAGTCTTTTCTTTTTTAATCTGTGGTGCCAGAGGAAGGAGATAACATTGAACCTGCTGCAACTTCACCTCAATCACACCTCCACAATGGATGCATCTGGTCATTAATAGCTACAGTGGTGGAACTGACATGGAAGTTTGTGCTTAGCACATCACTGAGACCTTTTACCTGTCCTAGTATAAACTGGCCTGATTCTCAGGCAGACCTTGGCTATGAGAATTTTCGTGAAATATGCCCACATAAGTCAGAACTGTGAGGGACCGAGTCAGACCTGTATAGTAAGAACTAAATTCTGTTTGCAGTTGAAGAAAACACTGTTAAGCCAGCTAAGAATAGTGTAAGGAGTTAAATTCCTTTATTATTTGTTTCCAGCTGCAGTCTTTGACAATGGCCTCTTTATTTTTATCCTGCAAAGGTTAGGCAGCATCTAGGCAAAAAGCACATTATGGCACTGACAGCTTATTTAACTATGGTGATAATAAATTGCTGTGCATGTGGGAAGGACACTGTCACAGAAACACATTCCTCCTCTTCTTTTTCCTTTTCTCAGGTTCTGGTTTTTACATCCTAAAGCTACATACTAACAATTTTACCCATAGAGCAGCATCAGGTAAACTACGTTGATGAATCCCTTCATCATGCAACTTCCTGGGGAGCTGCTCATTGCATGCTTCTTCCAAAACAGCAATAAGAAGCCTGTGGCTTAGTAGGTGCAATTAAAATCTTGACATTTACCACACACAGTACTTACAGTTACTGTGATATTTACAGTGTGCCACACTGAGTTCTGAATGCCACAAATACTATAGGGAAGGTAAATATTGCCATGCATGAAAGATGTAGGCACTGATGGTTTTCAGTGTCTTGTAAACAGAGTATAAATCATGGATAAATAAAATCCTTCACTTGACTCCTTTATTTTTCTCTTTTTCTGGGAAGATCTGACTTTGGAAAGAGATTTTTTTTCCTCTCTTATGTCAAATAATTACTTTCTACAATGGAGAAAAACCGCAGTATTTACTACAACAGCTTTCATTTCAGGGGTGAAGAAGGGGCCACTCATTTAACACTCAAAATCGAGTTTTGACCACATTATTGGCATGCTTTGCACATTCCAAAGATTTTTAAGATTTTTAAGAAACAAAGCTTATGCAATCATACTATCATATTCTGTATGAATGCATGTATCCTTTTTCAGGCATATTGTATGAGGTCTAACAGGTTTTTTTCAGAGTTTTGCCAAATTTGACATAGAGGTCCAGAAGCTTATTAAGTACATTCATCTTTTGTGAAAGCACAAGGCTGATTAGAGACAAGAGATCCAGTTAGTGGTCTCACTGCGGGAAAGGCCAGTGTCAGCTTTTGCTAGACACCATAGCATCTACACAGGACAGAGCCACTTCAAAAACCCCCAAAACAGATACAACTTTAATCAGACTTCTCAACCAATTCAACCATGAAATACCAAGCCATAATTAACGAGACTACATTATGCCCCTGCTCACATAAGTTCTTGTTTCTTTAATGTTGAGAACCAGAGATATCTGCAGTTTAGAAAATCCCAAAGCCTTTTCTCTGCTCTCAGACTCCTACTAAAATTGAATAAACTCAGGGAGCACAGATTGATCAAATGGCTATTAAGTAAAATGGTTCAGCTACACTCCATGGCCTAGGAAATCCTGGTGAATAACTTTGCACGTACATCCTGTTCCTTAGGGCTTTTTTCTGCAAACTGCCTTCGCAGAGACCTGAGCTATCTGGACCTTTGATTAGGCCTCATTCAGCTACATTAAGGCTCTCATGTTTTGTGAATTCTGGATGATTACTTTAATCATAATTAAATTTCACTGACCTCTCTTCCAAGAAAAACTCAGACATTTGCTATCCTTTCCCTTAAATGAAATGGTGTCTGCGTTTCATAATATTAAATAATGGATTGATCAAAACTCACCAATTCCTTTCCTACAAGAGTTCTTCTATTGGCACAGAATACACATGGGATGAAATACAATCCTGCTAATGAGATGATTAAGTTAGGCACAGCCTGATTGAAATTTTAAATGTCTGGGCCCAAATGGGGACTCCTCAGTCCACTTAAATTGACTCTCTAGAGAGTTTAGGCAGCCAACAGAAAAACGCAGAGGAAGATCTCGTTCTGCTATTACACCTCTCTCCTTCTGCAGCAGAGCACTGAGCCCCTTTTTCTTTATAGATGTAAATCTAAAAACACTCCATTAGAACCAATGTCAGGTTTTTAATATAAATATGGGGTCTGCTTACAGCAAAAGAGAGAGAGAAATAGAAGAAAAGAGGAAAAAGGAAAGAAAGCAAGCAGGTCCAAACGCAACATCAGAGACCTTGATTCCACTCACTGTAAAATTAAGGACAGGTATAATTCCCCTCACTACTCATACAAGAAAGGAAAGCGCTCACTTACTCATGCACACACCTTCTCACACTCTGTCTTTTCCTGGTGCTCTCAGAGACTGCTATCTTTATGTTGTAGGTTTCTTTAAATTGTAATTGGATGATCTTCCAGATTCTGGGGGACCCTGTCAGAGAAATTCCTGGGGATATAACCCCTATTTGATGAAATGGAGAACTGCTAAATTAGCAAAGGAATGACAATGGGTATGAATCTTTGTTCATAGCAGAAATCCCGTTTTAACAGCAACTATTTTTAAGGAGCCCTATAAGAAAATAAGTGTTCGCACATTCATGTTCCTGTATTTTATTTTCTAGCAAGTAAGACTCTGAACTTACAAATATTGTTTTCTCTATGTGTGTCTCTGAGAATGTGGATCCTTGCCTGCATGCCTGATTACACACCCTCAACCTTAGAGATACCAAATTTACAGGCACTACTTGTGAACTCATTTCCTCAAATCATTTTCATTTTTGCATGCATTCTAAGTGTGCATGTGGCTTATAGTCTCATGCAAGAAACCCCTCCCAGCCAGGTGGGCTCTGGCTGCAGCCAGCCTGGAGAGCATGTTCACACACCTCCAAAAATCATCATCACTGGGTCTAGAGTGACCCCATGCTCTCGTGCAAGAGTGAGGAGGCCCTGACAACCACGGCATCAGACGAAGTAAATCAGCCTCCTGATGACAGCCAGTGTTTCTCTGAGGACTTCAGTAGAGTTGAGAACATGGCGTGCTTACAGCCAGAAGCCTCCAGTGGGAGCTTTCAAAGGAGTCAATTCGGGTGTCTAAGAGTTAAGTTGACTGGGAAAAGACGACAGCTGGAAGGCCATCTGGGGTTCCAACAGGATGGATGGGATAAAGCTCATGGCGTCATATACTACATAAGTCATTCTCTATTCTTCATCCTTAATTCCTCTTTATCATCAACGCACTGCACCTCTTGTTTTCCTTTTTTTTTTTTTTACCCTTTTTTGCTCTGAAAGACTGTCATGAGCAAGTATACGAAAAATTAAAGCTTTTTTTTCCCACAACAAAGATTTTGTTGTGGGAAAAATATGCTAGCATATAGCATAGAGCATGTAAGGCTTTCATTTTACCTAGTACTCCACCATCAGCTTTTGGACTATGATCTTTGTTTCAGCTTTCATACAAGCACCATTCTGCTCCCCACCACCACCACAAACATATATGCATACACACCTTCAGTTCGGCAATTCAACACAATGAATCAAAAACCCTATAAAAGCAAAAATGACTCAGTTCTTGAAGAATGTAGCACAGCATGTTGCATCTAAAACTAAATCAAAAGTAACTAATACTGCAGTAAAAGCTTCTGGAAAATAGCTTAAGCTATGAAAATAGTGCAAGTCCACTGGGCACCTTAACAGGTTCTCTTTTCATAAGTCTACCATGAGTGGACAAATACCAGCTTTGTTTCTGCCTTCCAAAAGCTGTTTTACTTTGATAACTGTGTCCCCCTTGTTAGATGCCAGCAATCAAAAATCAAGTAGCTAAACTTGATATGCATTTTTATAATTAACTTCCATTAAATGCAAAATATAGCTAAATATATGCCATTTTTGCACTTTTTGTGTTGGTCCTGCAGGACTTCAGAGAAACAGTCAATGATATTAGGATTACTTCAATACACAAATTATAGGTTCTTGCCCTCCACGCCCTCACATTGCTTCTGCGATGGAATGATTGCTTTATTTTCCATTTGTTGAACAGTGAACAATAATTTCAGTAAGAATAAAAAGTTCATTGAGCAAATTAATCAGGGAAAGGCTGAGGCTAATCTTGGTATCTCATCATGCTGGCTGTTAGTAGCATCAGTCTTATTTGTATTCCTTCACTGTCTAAAATCTATTTATTCACATGCGTGGAAAGGAATGAATTAGAATGGTGGGAAATTCAGTGCTTGTAGAAGTGGAGAATTAATAATGTTGGGTAAGCAAAAGCAACAGTGCTGTGTAAACTCTCTCACCGTGCTCTCAACTGCACATGGCACAGATTGCTAAAATAGTGAACTGTGAAGATTTCGTAATACTGGAATACCTCCTGATAGGAAGTTTGGAGACAACAAAAGCTCTTTTGCACTAATAACTAAGATTTGAGCTCACTTGCAGAGGGGAATGTTTGGTATGATATAAACCTATTTGTTATCCATATTCTTTTTTTTCAGTTGATTAACCAAAAGTCCACAAAAGCATTCACCAAGATGAAATCTGATCTGCCCTATGGTCCACAAAACTACAACTGTTTCAATATGAATCTTCTAATTGAAAAGATGACTTAGTATAGAATACACTCCCCAAGTTAGATCTGCATTCTGAGTTCTATTTGAAAACCATATCTCATAACTGGAGTGAAAAAACAATATTTGTAGATGTATTTCATTTCTGCTAGTTAAGACTGAGTAAGCTAGAGCATGAGGATGTTGTGCATCACCAAAAGGAACATTTACTAAAGACTTGCGATTTCATTTGAATAAATCCATTTAAGATGGAATCAAATTACAGAGTCATCAATCAGAATAGCATTCAAAAGAAGTGGGAAATTCACGGCTTGAGTAAAAAAAGATGATTTGATGGGGCATATGGAAGCCAAGCTCAACTCTCAAGTTTGGAGCTTGCACAACTGTTCTGTCCCCAGAGCCTGAACAAAACGTAAAAACGTCGCACACAAAGGGATCATCTGGGTTTCTGAGTCAGACCCCGCATTGTCTCAAGCAAATGCATTGAACAGTCTCTCTTATACAATGATCAAGATCTATTCTTGAAATTTGTTTGTTTACCTCCCCATGAATAAATTCAATTAAACTGGGCAGAATTCAGGCGCTTACTCCCCTGTTCAGAGAAACATTAGACTGCCTAGAGTATCACCCCCTAAGAAAACATAAGTACATTTTGTTAAATATTTTGTAAGGCTGAACATAATGTAAATGAAAGGCTGATAATAGATAACAGAAGGAACTAACTTAGCATTTTCCCCATTTGTATATGTTCTTTCTTTCCCTCCTTTCATTTCTTATTTTTCCTGTTTTCTTCTGTGTAGACTCTGTAATTCGACTAGGAAAAAAAAGTATTTGGACACGATGTATTTTACCTTTTAAACTTGCACATAATCTCTCTCCTGCACAAATTTTTTCTATGCCCGTACAACAACTGAAATAACAAATGAGCAAAAAGAGTTATTAAGAAGGGAACAGAAGGCAGCTCTCTAACCGCCACAGAAGTCCTTGAATGCCTTTCATCACTCCTCCTGAGAAGCACCTGAGGTGCAGGTAGCCCAGAGGGGTTTGTCACAGGCTTGCAATGCCTGTGGCAAGTGCACATATGGGAACTGATGCTCTTCCATCATTAACACATTCCATGAATATATCCAAATGCCCTTCTTTCAGAAAAATGTCTCCTTTGAATTGTTTATCACAGAGAGACAAAGAAAGCTAAGACAACTCCAGTTAAACTGACCTTAGTTAATGAACCTTTTAATTTCATGGACATTACTGTGGAAAACTAGCCATTACCATTACTGTCTAATTGGGAAGTAATTCTACATCTGAACTGAACACTCACCATCAATTGAAATCCTCCCCCTTCCCACTGTGCTATAAGACTCTACCAAGGTCCACATGGGAAGAAAATCATCTTCAGAGTCTCATGACTTTAACACCCTCTGTACAGACATCACTGTTACGTCATGTACATCTGAATAACTAAAATAGCAAAACAATGAAGGGATTTAATCTTGAAATGCCCATTAACTTCAGTAAGAGATCCATAGCTAAGTTTGTGCCACAGATACCACTCTGTAGGTTACTTCTTCATTTTTAAACCAAATTCTTTACACTTAACTGGACTAAAAAGAAAAAAGACATATTTTGCATATGTTTTAGCAATAGAAAGAATATCTTCAGATTGACTTCAACATCTCAGTTCTGTGAAAGGTACATTATGCTTTGCAAAACAAATGATTCTGGAAAAAAATTAAAAACATTAAACAATTAAAATAATTTAAGTTAAATTAAACAGTATTTCTGCTTCCTGAATAAGCTCTGAAAGGATTTAATCCATAAAATACTACAATATAATGGAAGTAATTATGAGGTTTGACAATTCTTATAAATTGAGCAGTGCGATTATCTGCACTTCATTAAGTGCATTAACATGTTGGGTAAAATACTTATAATCGTATCACTCAATTTACTGGCCTTAGCAAATGCTGTAATGCATCTCACAGCAAATCCAATATGCTAGCAAAATATAGTTCAATACACCTGCTAGAGCATACATAAAAGTACTGCCCTCTTCTGGCTAGTATCCGAACACAGTAGAGAATAAGGTCTCTGGTTTATGGATTTGTGCTTTATGCCCATCATCCATGGGAAATTCTAAGAAGTTGTTATTATATGCAACAGGAACAGCACTGAAGACCTGGGCAGGCTTTGTTGAGTTATACGACCTCTCATTCTACCATGAAAGCAGGCTTTCCTGGTACGCATGCCAAGCTTCAGCCTAAACTTTAATAAAATGGAGCTTGCTTATTTCCTAGGACTGCACGATACCTTTCTCTTGCATCTTTCTGGGGCCTTTCTACAAAAGCTGCCTCTATGGGTTTCTCTGCATCCCAGGAAGCACTGGTGAAGTTCAGCACGATGCAATTCTCTCAAAGGTTATAGACTCTCTTAGATGATCTGGGATGTGCATGCTGTTTTAAAGGGAGTAGCTGTGCAGAAGATAAATACAAAGACATCCACCCCACCCCCCTCAAAATAAAGGAAAAGAAGTAAAGAGAAAAAATAGGTATACCTACAAAAATAAAAAACTTCACCACAAATTTAGTTCAGACTTTTTGTTCTCATTTTTGAAAGACAGCAGATCTTGACTTGGTATACTCCTGAAAGCAGATGTGATTGTTCTTTATTTAGAGAGCATTTATATCCATGGGATTAATGACATCCTGCAAATGTCATGGATTATTTAATGGTAATTAAACATTACCAACATAAATGTTTGCAGAAATCATTGAGGTGTTGGGATAGTTTTGCTTTTTTCTTATTCCCTCCTTCCCCAAACATTTACAAATTCCATAGGTGCATGCACTTCAATGGACTCAGTTCTTAACTTGGAAATCTACAACTGCCTTGTTCTTGTGTTTGCAAGGGTTTTGAAATTTTGTTCCTGCCTCTATGGCCAATCACAGCATTTTGGCAAGCAGCCCAAGGAGAAGCTGACTTAGAAAGGCATATGAAGGGTATTCTGCATTTCTGTATACTATTGTATAGTATGCTCAGTGTGTACATGGCAGGAAGTTTTCTGGATGCAGAAAGCCACAGCGGCACATAGGGATTTATCCACATGACACCTCTGCTACTCAAGGGTATTGTTTTGTAAAACATTCCCTTGATTAATTGTCTAGTCAAAACATCCTCCTTTAATTAACAATGTTAAAGAAAGAGACCAGCATTTTTGTTAGAATTTCCGCATTAAAAACAATTAGTTCTATTTCTGTTTCTTCTAAAAAGTGATGAAAAGCTACTAATCATTCTATATTGAAGAAATGCTAAAAAGTAGAGAAACAAGCAGTGCAATTTCTATCATAGAAAGTCCTCGAGAGAAGAGTTTTGACCTAAGAAACCTTTTCAAGCAAGAGAAGAAAAATATCTTTTTTTAATAATCAGTAAGATTTCACAATATGTATATTTCTGCTATCCCAATTTATAGTGGTGGCATCACAGCTTGTAATTTGCATAAAAATCATGCATTTCTAACATAAAAAAATTCTGTGTAGGAGTATTTCCAACTATTAGTGAAGCACACACATATGCCCGTTTTTTCTGGAGTGAATAATAGTAATTCTTTAAAATATTCTATTCTTTGAACAGAACTCTTCAGAGCTCTGTGGGCAGTTCATTAGGTAACAAAATGAAGGAATGACTTGTAGCTAACTAAAAGGGTTACCCCAGTCTGAACGCACGCAGACTCATGCAAGCATCCGAGAGAGAGCTGTTACCACTAAGCTACACCACGGCAAGTTTCCTAGCAAACGTGTGCTTACTGTGACTCAGAGCACAATATGGCCCCCTGCCCTTCAAACACAAGAAAGAAAATAAATAAAATGAAGAAGAGAATGTCGCTTTGACATTTCCAATCAGACATTCTTAGATTGTAATCTTGCAAGAATGTTGTCAGCATTGTAACGTTCGACTCATTCAACCCTTCTACATCATGCAGGTGAGCAAAGCTCAAGTGTCTGGTATCATCATAGCATTTTAAAAATAGCAGTTTGTGAAAACTGTAGAAGGTTGTTTCACATGTAGGATACTTCTGTATTGGAGAGGGAGTGGGGGAGATTAGAACAAGTAGGGAAAGTCATAAAGAAATAAAATGAGAAGTGAAAATCCTACTGATAAGACCCAGAACACATTGGAATTTGCCATATTGTAAAGGAAGATTCATAGTGAGCAATTCTTAGTAGACCATAGTTTGGTTTTGGCTTTATTTACACTATCCTGTTTTACCTCTTAGACCCCCCAAAATAAATCCCAGAAAGCCAATCATAGTGCTATGTTTGGTAAGTCCTAAGAAGTTTTTTCAGTCTTAAAACAACTGCTATGAAGTGATAACAGACTGTGGAGACCTGACTACGTATACATCCTGATACTGAGGATATAGTCATACATGTCACAGCACAGCACATAACATAATGTGAGTAAATTCACATATCATGTTATGTAAGCTTACAGAATGATGAATAGTTATTTTCTTGCTTTGCTTTCTCTTCAGAGAAAAAAAAGAACGACGCACTGTCTATTTAACAGCTTCCTAGATCCTGGTAGAACTGCCCAGGAAAGAAGACCACATACACTATTTATTAATTATTCTCAAAACTTAATTTGGCCAAAGGAAGGAAGGAAAGATGATTCTTGGGTAGCATTAAATTTTATGATCATTTTTTCTGATAGATATTCCCATTTAGCCAAAACTGATGAAAATCTTGAAAACAGTTTCAATTTTGTTTGCTCATTCATTCTTTTTAATATCAGACAACATAATTGCAAAGACATCAGATGAAATACTTTGTTTCATTTTGCAGCTTTGCAAAAATAAAATAATACTGAAATTTGAACAAAATATGCTTCAGCTGAACAGTAATGCAGAAGTTTGCACAAAAAATGTAATGCAATTTCCTTCTGTCTTTATAGTGAAATTATCAGTTGTGAAAAGTTCTAAAAGAAAAAAAAAAAAGAGAAATTCCAATTTTCATTTATGGCTAATCTAACACTTGGAAGACTTTGATCCCTGTTACATGGGCTTTCCATGTGACTGAATCACTGGCTTCATGTACAGTTGGATGATAACAAGAATTCAGCTCAGCACATTTTGAAAGTTATTAACCTTCACCCTCAAACGACCAGCACTATTGGTTCATTAACAGATAGTGTGATCCTACATAATAGGAAAATGTATGAGTTCAAACCACCTTGAATAATAAATGCATTCTGGAGGGCCATATAGTTAAACAAGACACATTTTTAAGACAATTTCAAATCTCTCTGCATTCTGTTATTATTATATAGAAAGTAACAGTAGTTACCACCAAAAAAGATATATCATCAGCCTTGCATACAGAATATAGAAGTTCATAATAGAGTTTTATAAGAAACACTTCAGGAAGTTGTGATCAATAGGCAGAAACTGGGGAACAGGGAGAGGGAAGGGCCCCCTAAAAATCAAAAACAATGAATAGAAACAGTCAAAAATCAGTGCTGGAAAAGGCTAACAAACGTGCTCTGGAACCGCTTACTAGAGCATGGTTCATGTAACACAACCCACGTAAAACGTAAAAGGGAGCAAGAGAGTATTGAGCAGAAAGATTGGAAAATTTGAAGATGGTATAAAATTATTTGAAATAAGCAAGAGCAGAGAGAGAAGACAGAACATTCACAAAGCTAGATAAACAAGTATATCAAAGAAAAATATTGACTATTGACAAATGCAAGGGAGTGCACACTGGCAGGAATACCTAGAATTGTTCGCACACATCATTGAGTTCTAAACCAGCTGTAGCCATTTGTTAATAAACCTTGAGTGTCAGGACAGATATCTCTTGGAAATAATTTGCTTGATACCCAGCAGCCAACAGAAAAAGCTTACAATTTGTCAGGATTTATAAAAAATGGAGCTGAGAATAAAAATGAGATTACAATGACACTACATAAATCAATAGTAAGGCTTTACTTGGAGTGTTCAGTCTTGGTTACAGCGTTTAACAGAGATATAATTGAAATAAGGGATCCAGAATCTAACAACAAAAAAACATTAAATTGCAATTACTCCATATCTTCTAATCCAGAGTTAGAATAAGTAACGTGGCACGCTACAAAGGAGGTTTAACTGGATTCTCCTGCATACCATTCATAGCATCAAAACAAGAGGACATTCAATGGGTAAGGTTAAAATGACAACATGAAGAATTCATAATATTTCTAAATTTTCATGCTTTGGGAAATCTACATATTAACCACAAAATATCTGGGGTTACAGAACACTGTTTGGGTAGGTAATTCTGCCAGTAAGTAAGTTAGATCTTAAGTAAGATTTTTGTATCTTTTAATTGAGGCAACCACTGGAGACAAGATATTGACCATCAGTGTCTCGATCAGCCTGACACATCCAGTGCTTCATTGTTTAGACTGCAGCCACACAGCGTGACAGACCTATACTAAGGGTATATTGTCAATATTCAATCAGGAAGTATTTCTCACACGTGGTTTTTATGAGGTACAGTCTCCGGGTAGAAAGTAAAGCTGCAAAAATGCTAAACATTTAAAACTACTAGAAACCAGAAAGACACACAGACAGAAAAATGCAATTTTCTGAGCAAACCCAAGAGCGAGGAACTTTCCTTTACCAGGTATAACTTCTTAATGTGAATGAGACTACGGACTCTAGACCAGTGAAGCACAACCAAGATTACAATTCAAATACTGTGAGCCCTTTAACATGTTAACAAAAAAGAACATATAAATACAGCCCAAGCCCATGTCACCATGCACCTTCCTGTCACCTTTGCCCCAATGGTGCCCTTAAGTATAGGCTCTCCTTAGAAAAATCAGTGCACGCTGGGAAAGCAAAAACATTAAATGTTATGTTGGCAAAGTTCATTCACACAGACTCTCATCAAGGATATGCCGTGGTCCATATATTTGATCCCTGATTCAAGTTGGACTCACAGCAGTCATTCACACCACTGCAATACAAAATGTGCCATGTTGAATCTTGTGTTAAATAAAGCTTTTCGCAGAAGCAACAATAGCAGAAGTTTTTTTTAAAGATATAGGACAAAGGAGCTTTTAGCCAGTTCTTGATAAAGGAGGAAAAAAACCTCACTCATTGCAAAATTTGTGAAGCTTCTAGGACTTATTATTGACAGATTTTTTTTCTTATTTTTTTTAACAAGTTAGGCACTACTAGCATGGAAAATAAACTGTCAAATTATTTCCTGTAGTTCTCCTCTGTCTTGCACCACAGCTAAATTGTAATGCAAAACCCAAACATGGGCATCTTTATTCAGACTGCAAATTATATTGCATGTCCTTGATGCTTTCCCTTCTAGTATCACCTTTACAAATACATTCACTTACAACAAGAATATCCACTGGGATTAACGTTGTTAAAGTCCACTTCCTGTTAATGGGATTGTGTGAAATTTGGTCATAAACATCTAGAATGGCTACATTTTGATTCAGACATTTCCTAAATTTGCTTTCGCAGGAGTTTTTTCATTATGTGTGAATTATTTGCTCTGGGACTTCTAGCAAAAGAGAGTCACAGAATCTAAGGGAAGCTACAGGCTCTACAGTAAAACATAGTAATACACAGAACAGCAGCACTTGAAAAATTTTGTTTCTCTCATCACAAAGATCTAACAGTACATTAATACCTGTATATTTATCCTACCTTTCATTTCAAAAATTTTAATAACAGTTTATAATTTATAAAAGCGTCCTTATCATGATAAAGGTCTGATCTCAGCTTTAGTATAGACTACAGTTTAAGCAGTAATTTCTAAATTTCGCCCAATATTTTATACTGAAATTCCATTTAGAAAGATTTCTCTTATTCATTTATTGATTTAAACCTCAAATAAATATACCAGTATCCCTTAGTATTTTTTAAATGCTTATTCACATCTAATGTTTAAAAGTACACCTTACACCTTATTTGAAATTGTTTCCCTTAAACTACTGAGTTCAGTATATAGACACTGAAACTTGTAATTCCCAACCACTGCTGCAAAGAGCTCTGCATTTGAAAAACTACTTCATGAAAACGCATATTCATTATGAACACCACACACTATATTCAACAAAAGTATGCTTTTAATCTAGTCAGATTGCTTTCTTTAAATTAGCATCAACGCATTTATAATTCATTTGGTTATTTACATTTAAAAATCTTGAACCAGATATCATGACAAAGTTAAAAGGTTCTAGCAACAAGCCATTGCACTAAAAGCACTGCTGAAATAGAACTTTGTTTCCTAGACATTTTTAATATATTTTGAATTTGTGCTCACAACCAATGTAAATATATGGTGTTCATGTGAAGTAAAAGAAAGAAAAAATCATATAGTAGAATGATTTATATGGTACTTATTGCAGTAAGTTAAATACGTGAACATACATATAAAGGTGCTGAGATCCTCCATATTATAATGAGCTTTTAACATTTATTTTTCAGAGTTTTCTAAATGTTCTAGGTATCACTGTGGAAACATACTGGTTTTTGCTCTGAGGAGCTTATTTGTCTCAGCTGTCCAAGAGCAAAGCAAAATGAAATCATCTTCAGACCTCAGAAGAGGTTCAATATCACAGCTATTTGGTAACTGTACCATATAAAAATAGTTAATGAACTCAGTCTTGACCACAGTTCACACCCCAGCTGGCATAAGACAATAAATATCAGTGGGCAAAACCTGGAAGTGTGAGGTCTCCCCACTTCAAGCCCTGTTAGCAGCCTCAGAGACAACCTTCCTCTGCATTTAATCCTTTGCTAAACCCGGTGAGATTCAGGGAAGTGTTCACTGACTTCTTTCCATTTCAAGCACATACAGAAGTCCCTATTTCTTGCCCAGGACTTCATGCCAGAATCAATTAGTAAATTATCTCCTGTGGAATAAAAATTATTTGTACAAGTAGGGGAACAAGAGGAAGTGTTCAGCATGCCCCTTGTAGCATAGGGTTGGTATCTATCCCTAGATCCAGACTAATGCCATCTTGGCCAACTCTCATAACTCTTTAGTTCACTCAAGAAGTATTAAACTATAATGGTGGTTTCAAATATGTGACAACATTGCCTAGAAAATCCATGAAAAAATTATGTTGCATCTAAATTACTTAGGCTTCTTTATAACTGTTTCTAGCATTTTTGTCATATTACCTTAAAAACATCCCTATGAGAGATATTATTGCTTTCTAAACAGAATATAACTCTTTCAAGTTCATCAGTGACTCTGTGCCACACTAGTTAAGGAAGCAAGGCTGGCGATATAACTTTTGTCTATACAGTCCACTGTATGGTACATATTCTTTGGGGCAGGTATAAAATCCAGTTCTACAGAAGTTTTCGGCCTTATTCCAGTACCTAGCAAGATTTCTACAGAAGGTTTAAAAAGTACCTCAACTAATTGACTGAAGAAGAAACCCCTTAAGAGCTATTAGAGATAAACAAGTCCCTCTTCTAACAATCACTGGAGGGTCAGAGAACATACCAGGAAAAGTACCACTGTATGCTCACTGCTCTGAGATACCTCCCTAAAACTACAGGGGAAAAAACCATAGAATTAAAGCTGAAGAATATCATATTGATTAGCACCACTGAGAAAAATTAAAATAGTCCTTCATTATAAATCCCTAAAAAATACACTGTTCTCTATCAGGTACTAATTGGTACAAATATTAAAAACTGCAGGGATAATATTCAAGCTTTTGCAATATTAATACACCTACCATCTGATTTTGTAATTTTTCAAACATTACTTTGAAGCTCCTGTAGCCAATTATATAGTGTTATTATTAATTACAGCTTGCAGCTTGAAATACAGTGTTATCAATAGAGTTCAGCTGCATAAATATAAAAGTAAAACTTAAAATTGAATTAAACTGTTTCTTCTTTGTGAGGATAAGTTAGAATATTATTAGTTGTGAAAATCAATTTGTTAAGCTTGAAACCAGTCTTTAAAGCAGAAATATCTCGGGGAAAAAGGTTACATTTCATGTACATTTCTTCAGTCTTCACGTTGCAAGGTTTTTTAATCTTCTATTAAATAACATCTTGGGGACACACACACACACAAGCCTATTCATCAGCTTACTTAACGAGATATAAAATGCTTTAGCTTTATATCAAAGGTATACAAAGATTACTGCAGTAAATGTGAATTAATCTTAACAGCAATCCATCTTATTTATTTCTAAATTATCCATAAATAATCTAAGTGGAGACAAAAGGTTACACACCCTTAAGTGTTATTTTTGTGCTCAACCCCCTTCCCCACTTCCCACTAAACTGTCACTTTATACATTGAAAGCTTTAGACATCCAAAAGATATTAAAGGTAAGAAGTAATCCAATAATTTGAAGAAAAACAGAGATACAATGCACAACTGTAGACACAAAAAAAAATTCAAGACAAAAGGTGGCCTAAGAACAATGTCAAAGAAATGTCACAGACCAAGCTCTATGTAAACAAAACAGAACTATCTATGCTGAAGTCTGAAAGAACTTAAAAAAAGCTACTGTAGCATTCATTCAGTATGTGTATTCATTATAATTAGTTACCAATGTGATTGTAATGGCAAAATGTTATGAAGGATCATAAAGTAACTGTGGTCCCTTCTCAGAAAAATGCTATTGATTGCAAGGTACCAGGATAAAGGGAGTAGGTAAAACTACAAAACCCTGTTCCTAAAAAAAAGTTTTCAAGGGTACACACTGGTATTAAGTACACCCATTTCTTCTGGGATAAAGCGTCTATGAAGTTATGTCATTTTGGCTCACAGATCTGGTCCTAAAGCCTCTTTGCTGTCATCTTTACATCCCTGGCAAGACATGCAAGACTGACTTACAAGGAAAGAAGGGAGCAAGCAATGCCGAAGTTCCTCACCTATTCCCAAAGACCAGCCACAGTTCCCTGCCTTTATCACTTTTACCTCCTCTTCTGATAGTTTCATAAATGTTTCACTGCCAGTACCCATCAGTCCTTGTGTCAATTTTTCGTTGACCACTAGTGGGGATAAAATCTGTCACGTAGCATTTCATATACTATTTCTGAATTTGTTACATTTTCCAGTACTAACTGAGCAAGTATTCTGACCCCAAAGAGATTTTTCTGAAGCAACTGTTTTTGTATTCTGTAAAAAAGTGAAAAGAATCCCATTATTTTCTCTGTGATGGTAAATTCATTTGGTATCTAATAGCAGGGGGAATGAACCATTAAAAGAAGTCTGATTAGAGACTTTCCAACATTTATTTTGTCAAACATCATTAACAGCAAAGTAAATAGAAGAGCAATATTCAGCATGACAGTTTAATGAGGACTTGGTAAAATCTGCTTCCTTCTTTTCCCTTTTTTAGTTTCTGCTGGTGAGTCAAGTTTATCTCAGTTTAATTCTTAAACTCTTAAGCATTCTCATTTTGTACGAATCCATTCCTTTGGCCAATGTACCAAAGTTATTATAGTGGTATCATTGATTAACTTTGTAATGGGAGTAGAAAATTCTATAAATTTAATCATTGTCTTCAAAAAATAATGCATGGAAGAATGCATTGGAATAAGTACCATTCCCTATTCTCCTTACAATCATTGTCATGTAAAATATTTAATTTCCAGCTATGCTTTTCCCAGACAGGATCTTTGTCATTAAAATGAGATCAGATTCTGATATGTAATATATTCTGTGACATGTCAGAGTGGCACCACTTTGACCTTTTCAGAATTCCACATTTCATCTGGGGGCCTTTTCCTTCCTTTCTGCTTCTGTTACTGATAAAGAAATAGAAGTTTAACAGAGGGCCAGTCAAACTGGAAATTAGAGGCAAAGAGTCAAGCTCACAACAAATAACTACCTGAAATTATAAGTACATTAAATTAATCTCTATTTCAAAAATATTTAAAACCCTAACCCTTCTGAACTGACTGGAGAAAACAAGACAAAACAAAAACCAAATAAACACATACAAAAAAAAAACCTACCAAGTTTTCTTATTTATATTTTCAAAACTGCTATCTCACATGTCCTCTCAGGTACTGAACTTTTATCAGAAATGAATATATCAATTTCTTTTGCATCCTTTCATCAAATGCATTGCTTTCCATTATGCTTATCTTCACATATATTTTGCTTCCAGTTGTTGGTTACTTATCTCCAACAGGATGTAAAGTACCCAGAAAAGAGTTGAACTGTCCCATGCATTTGTATGCCAGCAGCACAGCGGGAGCAATGTCCTGATTAAGTTCTCATAACACACAGTTTATTAACATAGAGCTGGTAAGTTTTGCTATTTGGTGTGCATTCTTACACTGTGTGAAGATTTCTATAAACCTACCTAGATTCTATAATTTTAGACCTCATAATTGCATGCTATTCAAACTTTCCGTTTTAAAAACATTTCCAGCCCTATGGTTCAGGTGAAAAGTCTGAGGACAGTGGATAATAGAATCAGGCTGGAAGGGACATTAAGAAATCATCCAATCCACCTCCCAGCCGCAAGGAAGAACTAAGTACAGTTATACAATCCATGGGCAGGTGTTTGTCTAATGCATTCTCCCAGATCCTCAGCAATGGAGGCTCCAAAATGTCCCCAGGCAAACTGGTCTAATGCTCTAATGTCTTAACCATTAAAAGGGGCTTTCTCCAAATCTAAATGGAATCATGCTGGAGATTCCTTCTGTTCAGATACACTGTACCTCAATGAACAAATTGATCCTCCAAATTTCTGAAAAGACGTTTGTCTATTTGAAAACATTATTTTCCATCACCTGCTGAGCACTTTATTTGTCTACTTTCAGGACTCAGCAGAACTAGCTGGGCTGCAGGCGGTTTCAAGGAAAAGTGATTTTCAGCCAATGAACTACTCAGTGAATGTCTGGGGCAGCCAATCTCTTCACTGCTGTATTTGACGCAATAGAAAAACCGCCTCTTTTAGATATGAACTGTGGAAGAATTATCCATGCCTTTGCAAACTCCACGATCAAACCATTGTATTGTAGTCAGCCTTGGCTCTCCCATGAAGATATCTAGGATATGACATCATTGTTTAGAAGCTAGAAATGGTATATTTACTAGTTAACTGATTGAGCATATTATACACACCGGTTCCCTAATGGCATGGATCGCAGCGGTTCTGTCTCACTGCCAAATTGTTATGAGTAACCAGTACTCTCTATGGATCAAGCATAAGTACTTGAGACATATGCACCTTCCTATATGATTGAGATGGTCTCTATATTCACATTCAGTTATTGAAAATGGAAGATATTGTCATATTTTCTCACTCAAGCTGACTTAAAGGAACCAGAGTTCATATGTACATGCCCTGAAAGTCAAATGCAATAGATTAATCCAGACTTTCTGAGGAAAGACAGGAAGGCTGTTTGCAATTATTTTTATTTTTTTCAAGGATATTCCTTTGTGTCATTTAACACTGCACTTAGTGAAAGAACAATTCCACCCCCTTTCAAACCACCTGCTACTCATCATCTTATTCCTTGGTGTCCAAAACCTACTGCTTCTGAGAAACAGCCTTTTTTCAGTCCAGAAATAACTATGGAAGTGTGAAAAAAACAAACGATCAAAGGGACTTAAATATACTTCCCATAATAATGCCTGTATTTATATAGCACATTTCATCCTGAAGGAAAAACAAGGGTGTGTCTTTGTACTTCACAGATTTTTTGTTGTTTTTCAAATTAATCAAAATTAAAAACCTAGATTTATCAGTTCTGGAACATGGACAATGAGGTCTCATAGGATTATGATTTTCCTAAGCTAAATCAATCATCGCATCTCCTCGAATCTGGCTGCAATTTAGCCAGTGGTTGCTTTTTGGCCCTAACTCATCAAGGAGCTTCCCATTTCCAAAGGGGGCAAGAGGCAGACATTTTTTGCCACTCAAGATCTCTTCTTAAATTACTGCCAGAACTGTCACCTTGGCAGATGTGTGAGCAGCAAAATCATCCGTAACCCCCTCCACTGGAGTCCAGGTAACACTCCTGCAAGTAAGTGTTCGATCACCCTGTGTAGACCTAGGTAGAGCTCAGCAATGCTCTGTAACCCAGCAGCTACAAATACAAAACCTGATAAACGTACACTCACCAATTTCTCTGGAGATCTGGGTGAATGCCTCTACGCCGCTCTCTCCATAGTTGCCTTCGGAAGCCAGCGTTGACACGTAGTTCCACCCAAGGGCTGTCACAATGTCAACCATGGCCTGTGCTTGGTAGGAGTCTGGTGGGACCACTCGAGAGAAGAAGTCATACCTGGTGTTATCGCTCAGTTCTGGAGCTGTAGATGCATAGCTGATTTGAGGTATCTGCAAATAGAATGACAGGTCATTCAAGCCAATCTAATACCATTTTACGCTATATACTTGTATGCTTGAAAGGCTTAAAATAGATTATGCACTAGCATTGTGCAGAACTGAGTATCTTGTTTTAATTAAATCAACTGATCAGAAAGCATCTCAGATTTTGTAAAATGTCAGTCAAGTCTTATTGTATAACACTCTCACCAAGAAATAATGCATTCTGCTTTTCTCCAGATAGCATGATTCTTGGCATGTAAGTGTAACAACTTTTTTAACCCTGGCTCTGATAGGAACAGGTAAAGAAAAAAAAAAAAGGGAGGAATTCTTACTATTACCACAGAAGAATGAAAAGGTCAATTTTTATGACTGTAATTCTTAAAAACACTGCATTTAAATTTGACTAGTAAAATTTAGATTATTTCCATCTCATTGTTTTGTTTATTTATGTGCATGCAACTGTGATTTCCCATTTTATTCCTATTTTCAAGCTGTCTTTTTTCAAGCTTTCACTGCCATGGGTTTTTCATTTTCCAGTTTTAATACGGTGTTGTACATGATTTCAGAATATTTAATACCAAAAGCTATCTGATGAAAAAACACCAAAAAAAATTATCTGTAAAAAATACACATATAGAGAAGTAAGGTTTCAAGGATGGCAATGTTTGTAGAAACCACCACAATATTCTTTGAAGAAACAAAAAACAACAAACCCCCCCACTAAATAACTGAAATACATTTCCAGAATAAATTACTGTTTTCAAAGAAAAAAAAAATTGAGGTGATTTTCAATTAACTGTTTTCAAAATAAATGGTTTGGCAATGTCCAGAAGAAGCTGCCTGTAAGCAATATTCAATTATTCTGAAGAGTATTTTGGTGCAAGAAAAATTAATTATCATTTATGACAACTTAAAAGAGGAATAATTTTCTCATTTCAAATGGTAAAACTGATTAAATAGTCACTAGCTTGAAATGAAATATACTCCAAATATTGCATTGTTTTTCTAATCTATATTAATAATAGGTGGTTAATTCACATCTTACAAAACATAAAAGAGTCTTCAAGAAAACAATCTGAACAGAGTTCCTAAATTGATTCTGTTGAGAACCAAATCTATCAGCCCCAGATAACAGGTGATCTGGTAAACGCTCACGGTCATATTTGATGCTATAGGAGAAGGTTTCAGGGCAACCCTTAGGTCCTGTACAGTGCTTCCTCATCAGCACAAATTAAAGAAGGGATCTGAGGCAAGTATCAGGGATTCAAAGAGCATGGTCATTAACCATACCTGCAAAGACAGCATAGACTCTTACAGCCTGAATAAACAGTTTATAGCCTAAGGGATGGCAAAATCATTGCTCAGTCAGAAGCAAACAAAATAAACTCTTATATATCTTGGCTATATTCTTCTTAAAGAAATTTTCTACTCATGGAAACGCCTTAGAATAAATAATCTGAAATGTTGTAATAACAGAAACCAGAAAGAACAGAAAAAAAGGAAAGGGAGGATCGCAGAAAAAGTAAGCTAAAGTTTATATATCATGGAAATCGGTGTTCCTAACACAGCAAAGATCCACCAAGTAAAAATAAAGGATAAAATGTCCATACAAAACTTGCCTTGTATAAATTCCCTTTCTTTCAGAAATGTTTGAAACATCTTTATCTCTTTACAGACAAGATATTTTGGCCTGTAATAAGACAATTATGTGCATTTAGAGCACATATCTTTCCCTTTCTAAATTTGCTCTATTACTCTCTAAAGTAGTCAGATAGAAAAAAAATAAAGCCAACCTCTGTGATTTTACTCATTTTGTTCCTCAGTGTGCCATTTCACAAATACTATGGCGTTGCTGCTTTGCTGAAAGCTATTTTATCAATAATGTTCATAAAATCAACACCAGTCGGATGGATACTTTGTCACTGAAAATCTTGAAGTCTAGTCCACAGAGTTATATCCATTAACTTCCTCAGTTCCTGTTTCTCTTCAGGCACGTGATGAATAACAAATCCTAGATATGTGTTTGTTAGCCATTGGCACTACGCAGCAATGAGGTGTTTCAGATCAATAAAGATATTTTATGTAGTATAAATATCACTTATTTGGGGCCTTGGAAAGTACAGAGATGTTACTTTTCTAGTTTTCAGATCTTTGTAGTTCAGCTTCTTCCCTAGTGTTATTTCTAATAACAGTGGAAGAAAATGGCAGGCAAATAGAGTCCAAACCTAATATGCTGAAATCATTTGGCATACTTATTAGCCTTAAATCACCACTTTTTTATAAGATCTGCATACTTTTCACTAGCATGAAAGAACAATATGCTATGTAAAAGCAGGGAGAAAGACACTCTCTAGCAAGCCATCCCCAAGTTTTGAGAAAAAATGGTTCATGCAAAGGAATATATAGGCATTTTCCTTATTTCTTTTCATATACCTCCCTCATGATCATAGATAACACCTTACATTCAAGAATTTTCTCCCCAAAACTACAGATCTCCCACCCAGAAATACCCCATGGATTTTTTGTGAAAGGAAACAGAAATTTGCTCCCTTGCCTTCTTTTAAATGTACATTTGTATTCGAGGGGGCACTGCAAAATAGGTTTAAAATGTGAGGATTTGAGGTATGTTCCAACAGTTATAGAGCTACTGAAAAGACTCAGAACAATACTCAATGAAATTGTTTGGCATGAGGACAAATTGTTAGGATTTAGGGGTTCAATAATCCATGAATGAAAAATATGTACATTAAAACGTAACAACTCTAGTTATGGACTGTAGGTTTAATAAACTGTTTTACATGTCCCCAAGTACATTTTACAAGATAGAGCATAATGCTGCCTAGGCAAGGGAACTGTTATGCTCTATCAATTCAGTAATGTGTGTTTTTAAAATTCCCTAAATACAGACTGTATTTATACTTTAAGTTCCACTGGCCCTGGGAGACATAAATTTGCATTTTGAACGAGACCTGTAAAGGGGTTTTATATTTCTCATCCAAGATTTCTAAATTTAAATTTTCAAAATTAAATACAATATGTGTAACTTCTACATTGTATTTAAGTGTACTGTATAGCACTGTTAATAGCGTACTTCCTTTTCTTTGGGGGAAAAAAGCAAAGAATACAATGGATTCTATAACTACATTTGAATCAGTTGTCTCACACATCAGCTATCACATTCACTGACAATGGCTAAAAACATTCACGTTTGAATGTTCATTGATATATTTTTTCTATTCTCTCCTACCCCGTTGTTTGGATGCTGCCTCCCATTAACCCATAATCTGCCAATAAACTCTTGACTTGTAGTGGGAACTGCCAGCAATCCCTCAGTCCTATAATATAAATCAGCGGTATCTTCATCTCATTCTATTATCCTCTCACTGGCATCAGTAAATGATGCTGCATGCTTAGAAAAATAAAATAAAATAAAAAAATTGAAACAAAAAAAAGAAGAAAAAAAGAAAAGAAAAATGATTCCTGAGAACTAAATACACAGGCTAAGCCTTGAAGATACATTCAAGCCAAAATCAGCAGTCAGTAATAGTCTCTGTCTTTTCTGGATCTTTTCATATACATCTCCAAGCTGATTTAAAATTGTCTCTAAAGATCTCACATTCCCAGAGGATTAGAGAAGATGAAGCAGTTACTTCTAGAATTGCCCACAAAATGTGAATGTGGAAGCAATCAAAGGGTGAACAACATCTGTTCTAGATATCCACCAAGGATTACAGCAGAACAGACTTCTGCTCCCTGATGGAGAAGGGTGGACAACTTCACAAGTGCCAAAGGCAGCTAATGTAACTTTTCATTTATTTCAGCTAAGTGGTAAACCACTGTCAGTCCCCCATACACTGAAAAGAAAAGCCACCTAGACTCCCAAATCCAGGACTATTTATAGGGAAAGATTACCTTGGATCTGTTTCATGGGTCCAGTGCTGGGATCCAAACCCTAACACATAGAGCTGTTGTACTGAGGAGAGTAGAAGAAACTACATGACCTAGGTTTGCCCTTCCAGTAAAGCATCTTCACCACAGCAGGCAGTTCTTAGTACGCCTTCTATTCAACGACATGCTGTCCAAGTTTTGGACAGAAGTTCACTGGAACCTTTTTTATTGAGCTTTCAAATCCATTTGCATGCTACATTTGTCAATGTAAAGTATCAGCTGGCCATTTCAAATGGCATCTTCCTCTATACAGCCTTTCAGCTGAAAGCAAGATTTGGGAGCAGAGTAGCAGACAGTGAAATGAGCTAAGCTCATAAGAAAAAAGACCTGAGAAAGGAATCACCAGTAATTTTGAACATTACTGATTATGAGTTGCAGCAGTACCTGTGCTGTACAGTCACCCAGTGTAATGGGCTTAAATCACTCGCATCTTCAGTTTCACTGCCCACACTTTCACTAACTTTAACATATCAGCTAGTGCTTTATTTCCCTTTTCCATTCTCTCATCACTGAGCAGTCAGTTTTTTGAGGAATATTAGCAATAGCACATTAAAAATAGTAATGATTCTAGCTGACAAATCGAAGTCAATAAACTTTAGGTTAGCGATTGCTTAATATCAACTGGCATTTTACCACAAACTAGTTAAGCTTGCAAAGGGTAAAAGTGCTTGAAATAAAATTTGACTGGAAACACGTTTTCAACTTGGTGATTTTTTTAATTTTAAATGTGTATCATTAATCATTAATGGCCCTGTCTTTTCAAGATTTTTATTCCTCTTCTGTACAGCAAGAAGGAGTTCTTTGTGAGTACAAAAAAACTCACAGTGGTGAAATGAATCCTCAGGGCCTAGATATTGAACAGTTGTTGGAGGAGAGCTAAGGTCACTATATTTTAGCTATTAGTCACATTTGTAAATTGCCATCAGTCAGAGCACCATCTTAGCCTGCTTTCACTTCTGAAAAACATGTCAGCCTTCAGTACAATAATGTTAAACTTATTCAGGGTAGACATTCCAGATTCAAAAGAGTTTGATGAGGCTTAATAACATCTTACAATATAGCAAACAAGATTAAAAATCATCTTTTTTGTTAGTAAGTGTAGGAGGAGATAAAACGCACCCTGAAACTGGCCATTTCTCTCCAGTGACTAGAAAGGGAGTCTGGGAGATTAATTCAACTGTTATACACTGTGTAGAACAATACTGTAAACAACTACTTGTCTTCTGTTGAATCTCATAATCCCACTCACTTTGGCTACACATGACTATTAAAGACATCTGTGCACAGCTAATGATCAACTTCCTTCTGTGTTGTCTTCATCTTTCCATCTATGACAAAAACTGAATAGGTCACCCGTGCCATCATCCGAGACTTTGTCTCATTCATTTTCAGAATAAAACAACATTAAATCATCCTGGGAAGATATAACACACTAAGACTCAGTAACGCCATTGGAGATGTGAGATGCCTGGTTCAAAGCTCAGAGCAGCTGAGCAGGGTGACACCTTGCCATCTCCACTGGCTACAAACCACCTCTCCTAGAGGCAATGTGAAAAAGTTTCAGGATGCAAAGTTTTCTGATTCAGCCTCTTTCCATGGGTTTTACTATGAGGACAAGCAAACTGTGATAATATTTTTTCCCAGTAGATGTGAATATGTATTCATTTATATTTATAAACACATGTAAATCTAAACTGTATATATTTAGACTTATACACTTGATGCTCTCTCAGTATGTTAAGGACACTCAGCCACACTGTTTATTGTGCGTCCAGCAGCACATCTTGTTCAAGAATTACCACAGATTTCCAAACCCCCCCCAAAAAAAGTATGTTCATATCAGCTGGAGCAAAAGCAAGAAAAAATAGTTATTCTTTCCACCTAGATGAATGCAACTGTATTTAGTTCAAAAAAGTCTGGTAAAATTTAAAAGCTATGGAAAGGGAAAGAACAAAAGTATAATCCGAAAGCTGCCATCAGCTGATTTCACTTGGAAGGCAGGAATTCTTTTAAATCCATTTGAATTATTCCAAGTCATTCTATTTGCAGGAAATATTGTAGCAGTTCCTGTCAAGGGTGCTTGCAATTCATACACTTAGTGATGAGGAGCTAATGATAATGTAGTTTCAAATCTTTAGAAAATTCCCTACGTGTTTGTATAGGTTTTGTGCAAAGACATGGTCTTTGTAATAAAATGCAACATAGCTATTTCTATTTTTACCCCAAACACAGGAACAGAAGTGATCCATCACACCTAAATGTTTCTGAGCTGGGATGGGTAAATTATTTTACTCTTTCTTTTCACTTCCTATTACTCTTTCACCAGCTTTACTTTACTTCTGTTGCCATCAGTTACCTTCAGAAGACATATTCCTGAGCAGACTCATATCTTCAATGAGTTGTACTGATCTTTTCATGAGAAAAGGACATAGTTGAGAATCAATGCAGCATGTTTTGTTACCAACAAAATTATTTCTGCAATAGGTCGATCTGGTATGTGAAAAATTACAGAGGCAGATGCAATCGCTAGCCCAGTGGAAATATGGAGATAAAATCAAACACACAAATCCTCTTTCATTACTGATTTTCTCTTTTGTTTCCTCAGGTACAAATACAGTAATTATCTATCATACCTATTTCTGAGGTTATCTCTGGTGTTCGAATGGACTAGCAACTACAATATTCTGCATAAACTGAATGACACTAGAGAAAGTAATTTCTAATAGCTGATACATGTAATTGTATAGTATCAGATTATAGGATGAAAAAAATATTAAACCTCCATTGCATTGCTTTCTATCCCCACCAGCCAGAAAATATCTTTCATAAAGTCTAACCAGATGTGCTCCAGCAAGTGTATTTGTTTGTCACCTGCTGTGCCGCCCTGGTAGAACAGGATGCAACAAAGGAGAAATGTGTATAATATAAAGTGTTCAAATTTTAGAAGTAGTTTCCTTCCAGTGGGTTGAAGTAGGTCAGGGACTCATTAGAAGTCATTACTTTTAATTAGACACAAGGGATACTGTAGAAGAAAATAATAATAATAATGTGATATCACAATCTCAAATCCCATAATAGATACAGCATCTACAAAACAAATGTACCACTCTGGAAAGTACAGGTCTCTGTGCTGTGTAGTGCACTTTAGGGCAAAAACATTAAAAGGATATTTATGCATTACGAACATTTTTACAGCTGAAGCACATCTTGTCACACTGTGCATTGCTGTGTAACTCCAGGAGGATGAGAATCCATCTAAGGACAGCTTGAACTGTCATCAATGTTCTGTGAGAGAGATTCTATTGATAAATGTTTAACAATGACATTTTCTCAGTAAGGGAGCTCTATTCTGATATTTCCACATCATTTTAAATCCTGGGGTTTGCCTCTCTGAAAAGCAACTACGTTAAGCAGTTGCACATTAAATTATCCACCATCTGTAGGCAGCCTCTTTCTAAATATTTTAAACCCAGCTGAGGTCCAGGCACTCAATGATAAACTGCAGAAGCAGCAGATCAAATGAGTAATATTCATACTGAGATCAAATCACAAGGAGGGAGCGAGGGGGGCCTTGAGCTTGGGAATGGTTGTTAGCTCTTCCTTCACAGTTTCTTCTGTTCTCCAATCATCAGATCAAACGGGAAGCCAAGGATGGTCAGATAGCTTTAGGGACTTCTTAAACTATTAAAATTCCTTTTTGACTTGTTGGGAAACCCACACTTAATTATGTGTATCAATATGTTAGACTTGTGTCAGTCTCTGCTGAGCACAGAGTGAACTCTGATATTTCAAAGCTTTTTTAGCCCTACTTTCCTCATTAGAGCTTGTCATGTCAGCGTCTGGAACTGTAATCTCTTTTGATGAGTGTGAGAAAAACATACAAAGACATGCATTACTTTTGGTCTGAACTAACAAAGCGAACTTTTTATTCTTTTTATTATTATTCAACAGTAATAAATTTACCTAGTAGCTCATAAAGTATTCCTCAGTCCAAATCAGCTTTCCTTTACATTCATTTACTAATTAGTATTGTGGAGAGCCCAGCAGGCAACTTCAGAGACTCACCCGTGGGGACCTGCAGTTGTCCACAGGAATTTTTCTGATTACAGAGACCATCCCTATGGGAGAAGAGGATGACCTCAGCAGGATGCAAAATGGGTGCTCTCCTTAATGGACAATTCTGATCTTTGCATTCATTTCTTAGTGCTGCAAGTCCACTTCAGCTTACAGCACTGGCTGAGCAGTAGTACTATCCCTTTGCTATCCGTGCTGTGGCTTAACGTTATGAGATAGAAGTAACTGAAAAATATTATGGGGAAGGAAAGAAAATTTTGGTGTGTTCACAGCTCTCTCCACAGTTGTGGACAATATGAAGATATGTAAATGGGGCTCAGCTGGCCAGACACATATGCCCAGTGCTTTAGCAGGTGCTTTCACATCTCTAGGGTATGCTGCCTACACTGCAGCTATGGCCCCAGAAAACCCAGCTTTCCTATAATCTGTCTGCCCCACACTAATGACTTAGCTACCTCAGATCAGAGTGCATTAAGGGAATCCTTATGATTCACCATAGCTAGGGATTCCTTCTGCAGCATAGGCAGTTCATATGGGATTAAAAGCATCATTTAAATCCATATATTACAGACTTGGGAAAAGAGGAATGAAAAGTATCCCTTTTAGTGTGTGTTCAGATGATTTTTCTTCATTTCTTATAAGAATCAGACTTGGCAATTAAACAATTTTTCCTTGAGTTTTCAACCTTAAAAATTACAAGAAAGAAACATTAAGCAGTCCCAAGCCATTTCCAAAAAGTTAAATGTTTCCTGTATAACCACAGTGAGATGTTAAGTCCAGTTGATACTGGTAGAAAAGTTGAAGAAAAAACCAAAACAATTCCAATCAAAAGATTGGACGTTATCTATGAATTAAGCTCTGAGGCTGATGGGAGTGATATCCAAGCCTTCCTTTCTATTCAAAATGTACTTTTTCTTAAAAATAGTAGAGTAGCTGTGGAAAAGGAATCCTCCTCCACATGGTTCCTGAACACCATATGGCAATGTCTCTTCTTTTCCATCATTACCAGATTTACATTCTGATTTCTAACTTAAACCCTGTGGTTTATCACTACATCGATCCATGGATTATCTTATCAAAAGCATCATGGCAAGCAGAGAGATGAAAATCCAGGCAACACAAATGAGAGCACTTGGGTATATATATAATGAAGACCATGTTGCCACTAGTCTGAAAACTCTCTGCAACAGCTCCTACAAAATTCTGGAAATTTATGAAAACCTAAATATTTAAAATCCATGAACTGGACAGGTGCACTGGGGAGGAAGAATATCCCAGATATCCCTTTTCCTCGATGTCTGGTTTCCCTACCACTTCTCACTCCCTCCTCAACCACAACTTGACTGAAGTAGGAAAGAAGAGTGAACACCAATTAGTTTCTAAAGAGCTGATTTAAGATTCTCAGTTCCAGCCCTGCTTCTCCCCTTCGGCAGCCTATGGTTCAGAGATACTCAGTGTTTCCACTTGGCCCAGCAGTAAGGGCAAAGGGCAACTCCCTTCTGTGAAATAAGCCTGTACAGGGTAACTCCCCACTCCCCTCTACTAAGTAAGGCTTGCTTCCCCATAACAGGCATTTTTGCTCTCTGACTGCATTGGGAAAACATCCACAAAGTCAGCAAAAGCAATATTTGATGTAGGAAAAAAAGCCTATATTGAATGAGCATTTCACATCATTTCTGCAAATTCTCCTTTTCCCTGTTTTTATGCATTGCAATTTAAGTATAAATCAGTTTACTGTTATCACCACCATACAGCCTTGTTTGAGTGCTAGACTTAGCCTTCCTGGCTAGTGCGATGGAGATTTCCTCCCTAGCTGTGACTCTCCAATATCTCTAAGTCGAAAATACAGATGATATATATGTCCTTTTGAAGGTTCTTAAAAGTCCTCCTCAGTTAGCTTGATCCTGTAAGTCTGGCCCCACCATGAACATCCTACTTCAGCAGCTCAGCAGGATGCTGAAAGGAGAGGGTGTGAGGAGCTTTCAGTAAGCTCAGAAAGCTCCACCACTCATTTTTTTCCCCATTTCAGCAATCCAAAACACGCCCCATATTTCTGACAGTATGTCAATAATCAGAGGCAGAGCTTGCTGACCACCACTCTCCACTGTCCTGGGAAGGGGCTCCCCCACCTGCCTCCACACCTGCAGTTATCAGCCCACCTCTGGCACCCAGCACAGCCAGGCAGTGCTTCAGCAGGCAATCAGGGCAACCTTGGCCCTGGGGCTCCACACGAACCTTTGCTTTCACCTAAAACGGAGTGCAAATGCTCGTGTCAGCCCACAGGATACTTCACAGAATTCAGCATCTTTATTTGGGTAGAATGAGAAACCAATTGGTCCTGTTCTTGCCAATACTGGGAACCTTTATACACTTTAACTCTTGAAGTTTTTCCCTTTGACTCACGCAAAACACCTGTTTTTATGAACCCAGCTTTAGTACGGATCTTTTTAAGAGAACCCCATGTTTATCAGATAGTGTTTCCGTCTGCAGCTACTGTATGCAGCGCACTGGTGTGCTGATTAGCAGTCTTTGGAAATCTCCTTTTGTATACTGTGCACAAATGATTTGTATTACAAACCGGCATCCCACTTCTGAATACTATAGTAGCTTTTGATGAGTGAACATCTTTTATTTTGAAATTGTCCTCCCTCAGTCTGTTGCTGCATATGTTAAAAGACCCCATCAAACACAAAATTACACTAAACCAGATTTAAAAGTGTCAAGTGCACTGAATAAACATTGGAGACATCAAAAGCCTGAGTGGATGCTCCTGATGACAAGTGGTGTGGGAATGCCAGCCTGTGCTGAGCCTGATACAATTCCATTTCTATCTACTTATTGAAATTGCTTCACAAATATATTTCTGCATATCAGTGTCACCTATCCACTTCCAGGAACTGGAAGAGTTGGTTTAAAATTGCCAACTGAAAGAAATCAACATATTTTTCCATGGAATATCAATGTCATCTAAATCTCTTTCAAAAAAAAAAAAAAAAAACACACAAAAAACAACTACATCCCAACCCACACAACTTTGAAGCATTTGTTTTTGATGTCTTTAGCCTGTCTTCTCTTTCACAGTTTGCAGATCTTACTTTTTAATCATAAAGGCAACAAAACACTGAGGTTTATTGGCACAGAATTTGAGGGCCCTGTCTAGCACATGGGCTGCCTATGTAACACATGGTGAAGTTAACAACCTTGGAATGGCATTCACATGACACTTCCTGAGCTAGCCAGTAGGAAATATCAAGCAAGAGATATGTCCATGATCTTTTGTTTCTGGTGTAGGTGGAACCAAGACTGCAGTTAATTGTCCAAAGTCATCTTGTACACATAAAACTGGTTCACACTTCTCTTCTAAAAACAAATCTGGAGGACAATGTTGCCATCTCTATTTTTTAAAGAAAAGCTAGTTGCCACAGAGTCTGCTTTTATTCACTTGCATCTTCAATCTTAGTTGGGAATCCTTCTTTTGGGCTGATGGTGCACCTGAAGTTCCTTTCCTCTACATTAAAAACCAGTACAGAAAGGTTTACAACAAAAGCCAAAGGGTGAAACATGTCTCTTATGTCACCTTCAGCATGCATACAATCTGAACCAGATCTACCCAAGGGACTACTCTAACACTGGTCAAACTCGGATGAGGAGGAACCTCTCACCCTCCCATGGCAGCAGGACCCTGCGTGGATAAGTTACATAAGGCTGGAGAACGAACAAGTGCACCAGACACAATTGCAGAGCTGTGTAACGTATCTGAGCTGGGGCAGGTCTTCACTTCTTGAGGTACGTTTGACACTGAATAGATTATTATTTATAGCCAAACATGTAGGCAATAAGCTAACTGCCAAGGTGGCAGCCCTTGTGGGAAAATGCAGCCACAGAACTGTAAATGCTAAGAGAACTTTAGTGGCCAAAATTAGACACCAGAACTTTCACAGATCCAAGAACATCTTTACAGATCACACACTGAGATGTCTGAGTTCCACTTTAGGCACATAAGACGGTTGTGCAAGGTCTTACTTATTTTATCTGGGCTAGGTAGTCCAAATATAACTCTTCAGATTTATGAAAACAATTAAGAGGTGCAGTTGAATTATGCAGTTTTCCAAATGAATCTGCAAATCTTCCACATCAGATTTCTAAAGAATTGCAATTTCATTCCCTATTAGGGTGAGAGAGAAATTTCTGCCTGACAGAATTCCCCATACAATTGAATAAAGTTATTTTCCATACATTTGTACATCAATCAGAGTCTTATCTATTATTTCTGAGCATTTTTTCCTGCACACTTTATAATACAGATCCTTTCCAGTCACTTAATTTGGCTGAGTCAACAATTAACAATATTTTATTCAAGAGAGAGAGATTTTGGATTTATATACAAAGGTGTCACAACAGTCATATTCTTTTTGTTAGCGTGAATGGTTTCAAATACAGTTCTCCATGTACAGAGGAGAGTTTTGTGCAGAATACATAAGAATAAGAACAGAAGTACTGTCGGTGCTTTTGCTGGTGGCCAATAGCCTCAGAGTCCCTCTGCCACCTTCAAAGAGAAGGGCACCTTCAGAGGCCAGCTCACTCTTTGTGCTGCCTGATGGACACGAGCCTCAGGGCTGGAGTCTCCGGAGCCTGCTCTGTCCTGCAGTCGACTACACAGCAAAATCTGTTTTTCAGGCAGGCACTTGCCTGCAGAAACCCAGGCCCTCATCTCATTTACTTTCCTTCTAGTTAGGGAGACATCAGTGAGAATGAGATACTAAGTGCACAGGTCATACCATTGCTTTAAGGTCTATAGATTAAGTTACAGAGGCACAAAAAGGCTCAGCAAATACTGGTAGCTGGCTAGACAGGAGATCGTTTAAATCTTTCCACAAGTGCTAGACCAGCCACATTATACCACCACCACTTTTTCCCCATAGTGGTTTTTATTTTGCCCCTCCCACACCAGGACAAGCCACAAACTACTGATATTATTAGTAGTATTTTCTCCACTTCGCCTAAAAGCAAAGAAACAAACCGAAAAATCCTCTTTAGACCTCCATTTCACAGTTTGGATGCACAGATGTCACACGATACAGAAAGTGCTACCAAGAAGCCTTTCTGCATGGAAATTACTGAGTTATCTCCATGCTACCATTTCACCACAGACTTTGGCAATCTCAGATCTAAAGAAGAAACTTCCAGAAAGATATTTAACAGTCAGGCTCTCATATGATGTGAGCATCAGCTTCTCCTTATCATAACTCTTGAAGCTATAAAACAAAACTAATACATATTTCCTTGGATCCCCGAATTGACTACTCAGAAAATATGAGGCTCAAGTCCCAGGGTCTGTAAGTTCACTATCCAAGTGCCTATTAAGGTCAAGAAAGCTTTTCACAGACAGAGAATTTTACCTTAAAGCAGCAGTTGAAGAATCAGAATCAAACAGATGATCAGAAATGTGACCTTCTTATACACATCTTTTTTAAAGCTTCTATACACACGCCTACATATTCTCAAGAAATAAGCACTTGAGATTCTTCTCACACTGCATCAGTTTCCACATCTTATCTCACTGCAGCTCATACCTGCTTCAGAAATGAAGTCTAAGAAAAAAAAAATAACATGCTCAAACCTTCAGTTAATAATAAATTCCTAATATATAGACAGAACGGGTTAATTTGTTTTATCTATTTAGAATACAACAAGCAGCATGTTAAACACTGAACTCTCCGAACATGAAAAATATATGATCTTTTTTATTGACTGTAAACATTCAATCTAAAGAACAGTTGGAAGGTAGAGTCTGGAGTACCTGCTTTGATTAGTCAACAGATGCTCTACAGAGTCAAAACTTACTTATTCCCTGAGTTTTTACTTTTAATGTTAACTCAAACAATAACAAACTAGAAACCTAAGCTTTTTTTTTTTTCCCAACCGACTACATCAGCAGCAGCTCTCTAAAAACTTTCTCTGCTCTAATACTTGATTATATCTGCTTCAGGGAAAGTTTCCTATATCTCAGATCATTTCCACCTGCTTGTATGACTCACCTGTTAGTACAGCTGCTTCTTAATGGTAGTGCCTTGCAGCTGAGATAAGAGTGAATTCAACAACTAAAGATCAAGAAGTGATTTGATAGTCTAATATATTAGTTTCTTCCACTGGCAGAAAACTTATTTCCTTGTATAAATAAAATAATTATATGATGCAGTAGCTAAAATGAGGAAAGTAAAAAATTAGGACTAGAAATAAGATAAAGGTATTTAATGCTGAGAGTAACAAATAACTGGAAAACTGGGCTGGGCTCTACCTCTTGATATCTAGAATAATATAGCAGAGTATGGAGCCTGGACTTCAGATCAGCAGACTTCAACTTATTCAACTTATTCAGGTGTGTGATCCTAGGGCAGCTCTGAAAAGTAAAGTAAAGGAGTTCAGGGAAGCTGGCAGGTCTTTCAGACAGCAAATTAGAAGGGCAAGAACAGTCCTTCCTTATATTCAGGAAGATCAGCGAACTTACCAGAAATATGGTAAGTTCTGCATGACTGAGCAGGGAATTTATGGTGTTGAGACATTATAAGGCAATATACAGGAGGAGGATGCAGGGACCATGTACGGGAATTTGAAAACATTGCTTGGGCAGGTAGGGCCAGAACTTTTTTACCAATGACCTGTAGTTCATTGACATGATGGAACGCGCTCTCATCAAATTTGCAGATTACATCAAATTGAGGGAAACAGTGGATATGCCGCAGGGCAGGGATGTCATATAAAGGGACCTAGACAGGCTTGTGGAACAGGCCAACAGGCTGTTCGTGAAATTCAACACGGTCAAATGCAAATCCCTGTATGTAGGAAGGAAAAGCTCCTTGCAACAATAAAGGCTGGGGATTGATGAATGGGAAGCAGCTCTGTGGAAAAGGCCATGGGGATGTGGAAGACATGGCATGAGCCAGCAGTACCCTGGCAGCCAAGAGGTTCAGCAGTATCCTGGTCTATAATAACAAGAGCAGTACATCAAGGAAAGGGATTATCATCCTCCACTCATCACTTGTTAGGCCACATTTTGAATACTGTGCGAAGTACTGGGGGACCCAGTACAAGACAGAAACGGATAAGCCAGACCAAGTTCAGCAAAGAGCCACCATGATGGCTGGGACGTGAAGCTCTTGCCCTGTGAGGAATGGCTGAGGGAGCTAGGATTGTTCAGCTTGGAGCAAAGTTGTCTTGAGGGGAACCGACTGCCCTCCAGTGTCAGAAGATGCAGCCGGACTCCACAGACATACATGGTGGCAGCATGAAAGACAAGAGGCAAAAGCTGAAACAGGAAAGGTTCAGACTGATATGAGGAGAAACTTTTCCACCATAAGGACAGTCAGAGGTTATAACAGGCTGCCCAGAGAATCTCTCTCCATCCCTGGGGATTTTCAAGACCCAACTGGATAAAGACTTGAGCAACTGGTCTGATCTCATAGCTGACCATGGTTTAAGCAGGAAGCTGGTTGATCCCACCTTACTGGTGACAGGACTGAACTTAAATTCTTGTCCCCAGTGCCCTCTGCAGTTCACGAAGAGAGACAGGAACTTCCACTGGGTAATTCACATCTAAATGGACTGATAAACCTCTACTAGAGACCTGCTTGTCTCCAGTTACTGCAGAGAGAGTTTAGATTAAAGTCACAGTCTCAATAATATTCAGATATCTTTCTGTGTACCAAAGAACCAGCGAATACTTGTCTCAAGTCTTGTTTAAATTTAGAATTTAAATGGAAATAGGCATTATATGACCTAATTTTAGTTCTTCTGTATGTCCTTACAGAGAAAAGTAAATAGAACACAGTCATTGCAAACACGCAAGATCCTAAACCTGTACAGATTTTGTTGCTACCTTAGAGATTGCAGCTGCATAGTCAGGTGTTGGGGTTACTTTCTCTAAGACTTCCCGTGGGGAAAAGAAGGTATATTAAATTTCATTCAGTAGTTCCTGAAAATAATAAAGGAGATTTACAAAATATTGCTGAACCTTAAAAAGCAAACAGACTTGAAAAATTTCATAGTAAATAAAGAGACTTCTGACTGTATGGGCCAGAATTGCATGCTGTGACAGCACAAAAAGAGGAAATTGCATTGAAACAAGAAATAAACTCCCACAATTTCTTTAAATATTCGTATATGCTCATGCACAGAGTGTAGGAATAGAATGCAGCAAGAGCTGAGGTCCAGTTCCTGCTGGTAAGGGAATCTACTCCACTGTGTAGCATCCCCAATGGCGCCCCTCACTAGCAAAATGCCAAAGGATTTCTTGTCTCCTAATCCATCCTGATTTTGATGCCATAATATGGGCAGTAAATAAGGCAAGGCACGTGCACCTCTCTCTTCTAAGGTCCAATTTCCAGAGTTAACATGACATTCTCACACGAGGGGCATCACTAACCCTAAAGACCACTAGGAAAGTGAAGATGTCTTCTAAGTCCTCCTTCTCTTTTTTATATACAGAAGCTAGAAAAACTCAAGTCATTTTAGCAACATGGTGTTTCTGTTATAAAAATAAATAAATAAATAAATAGATAGATAGATAAATAAAAATTGAAGCACACATAAGTTCCATCAACCAGCTAAAAAGGTCAATTTCACATCAGCAAAGAGATGAAAAACCTTAGCTGCATTTCTGCCCTTTCCACATCGTTTTGAAGATGTCCTTTGTGAAAAAGGTCTATCTTATCTAATCAATTTCTTTTTCTTAAATACCGCTACGTTAAACAGCTCTTGGAACATTTTATTAATTTTTATGAGCATTTACTTCTTCCTCCAGAATACATAGTTTCAGATTTATTTTGCTTTCCAACCTCATCCTTTACAACTACTGTTCCAGTACAAGTGGCACTTGAGTTCTAGCCTCCCCAACACAATAAGCCTTTGCTTGTGCTGTGTGTCCCAGACCATAATAAAAGCTCTGTGGCTAAGTCATTGTGAAAATAAATAAGGGAACTGGTTGCTAAACCTTTCTGAAGGTAAGAAATAAGATTTACTTGTTAACATGTTTACCATCCATAAAGCAAGAATAATTTGTCATTAAGATAAAATGCTCCCTTTGCCCACTACCCAACTTTCAAGAATGATAAAACCCTGTATGTGGGTCTTAATTTTGTCCCAGGTAAAAATATATTTGAAAGAAATACTTTAAGAACTAGTCAATCTTTGTAATTATAAATCAATTTTTTATAATTTCTTTAATAAAGCAACATATTAAGTAGGCTACAAATAAATCAAATAAATTACCACTTTTAATTAGGCATAACAAACAATTAAACAGATGACATTTAAAATTAATTTTCTTTACTGGAGGGAACATGATTTAAATCAGTGTTGAGCCCAGCACTCTCCTTGTGGATATTCCTTCAAATGCAGTGACATTAAAAAACATCATAACATTTTCAGAGACAAGTCTGTTTCCATTTTTCAGTATTTGAGGTTTCATTTTTAAGCAGGTTTTTTTCAACTACCAAACTTCCCTAGAAATGCTTCATGTCTTAAAGTTTCTGCTCAGCTCCATAGTATGTAATTGCTGAACAGCTGCACAGTCATACCAACCACTGATAAAAAGGCATTACAAACTTCTAAGCAAATCATATTTATAATGCATAATATTCAAGGCCAAAGAAAATCAGTAGTACTTCAAGGCAAACTTCTGAAAATAGGGCAAGAGCATCTTGGGAAAGATGACGGTAAATACTGCGCAGCAATGAAAAGATGCAGCTGTCTAAAACATAGCTCCTGTACAGCACACTGAAAAGAGAATTACCTTACTTTTGACTGCACTTTATCTCCCAAATTAAAGCATTGTCTGCAGCTAACTGCCTCAAGGACTGGGATAAAAATCTCTAAGGAGTCCAGTGCACTAAAGAGCAGGTAACTTTAGGAAGTACCGAATTCTGAGCATGTGGGTTGTCTTCCTGACTTCATATATTTAAATACCTCTAAGATTTGCCCCTGTGAGATATTTCAAGCCATCCAGAAGCCACAAAGGAGATGCTCCATTTCCGACTCTGAAAGCATTTCTTTAATTCTTCATTTGGAATGGTGTAAGTGAAGAGTCAGTCTATTGAAATCAGTGGAGTAGGGGACTGTAAATCCAGCCAGAAAGGAAATCTAGCAGGTGTACATTTCACTTTCAAGCTCTACTTAGTAATTGTCATCATATGGATACACATTTTCTGCAAATCATCAAAAGCTAAAAACAAAGCAAAAAATGTTTCACGTTCACTAAAAGGTGACAGACGAATTTTTAGATTGCAAAATACAACAGAATATTTCTCCCAGAAGATCATTTTCAAGAAAAATAGGAAGCTCAAAATGAGAACATGAATTTAATTTTTGTTCTGCTGCCTGAGAGAACTAAATGTAGAATGGCAGCTTCCTGTTTGGACTGGATGTGTGATTCCCATCAGCAGAAATGAGTGCTATGTATGTGCACAGAGGGTAGAACAATTCTGGGTCTGTATATGCAATCTGGAGTGTGAGAAGGTAGCCAGCGGATTTGCTCTAAATGAAAGAAGTGGGAAGCTGAAGTGGCCATTTTTGTAGCTAGCATATCGCTAGAGATCTTAAATGAAGAGGTAGTTGGAGAAACCTATTTGTGACATATTCTACGTCAGTCAGTTTATAGCTAGTCTGCCTTATGTATAGACATATATATAAATATATCTCAAAAAAATCATACAAAAAGAATAAGCTTTTAAAACATTAGAATTATGACATAAATAAGTCTTTGTGCTTGGGGAAAAGCCTCGGGGGAACAGTTCTACAGACAAGCCCTTGCAAGGAAAATGCTACCAGGGGATGCCTCCCTAGACAGATCTCCTGCTAAGCAGAATGCCTCTGGCAAAATGCTTTTGGTAAAATGTTTCTGAAAGATGATGACTCTCTTGGCAAAACCTGTGCTCGCTCTCTCTCTGAGAGTGCCCAAAGCCAGGCTTTCATCGCTGCGAGGAGCAGCCCATCAGTGGGATGAGCCCTGCTCCTCACTGTCTCTAACCAATAAAAATAAAAACTGGAACGAATTACTGTCTGTAGCCCAATGGTTATAAAGCCAGATATTTCCATAATCGCAGTTATAAAAAATCTGACTGCAAGGATTTGCATACACAATTACAAATATGCAGTGATACGTATGTAACTTTGGGCTCTGCCTGCCTGAGAGACTGCTTCTCCCGTGGAGTACTTAGTTATCTGAAAAATCCTGAAGTTACACTGGTACTGAAATTTTGTCTTGTCTTTCACGTTCCTTGCATTATCTGGTACGAGTATATCTGTTAAGCTATTTTTGTGCCAAAGAAATCTTAAAAAAAAAAAATTTAAAAATTACTGTAGTTTCCCTCCTCCTCACTAATGTATTTATTTTCTCATTGGCCTCTTGCTGCCACTACATCTCTTGAGGGAAGTTTTTCAATCCCTATGGACACTACATAAAAGTGAAAAAGCAAGAAGTAGGAAGTCACTGTAATTACTGTAACAGAGATTAAGAAGATCAGAGCTTATCTCTTCTTCAGAAGAAGAGATATACTGTACAGATATTCAAAAACCACCATGTTTAAGTAGATCAATCATGTTTCAGGCATATTGCTATGGCTAAAAAAAG
The DNA here is from genome assembly GCA_033628505.1 of Tringa tobata. NCBI lineage: Eukaryota > Metazoa > Chordata > Aves > Charadriiformes > Scolopacidae > Tringa > Tringa tobata. The sequence goes on from JAHREE010000367.1 coordinate 9,172,727, forward strand.
GTAGCCATGCTTTCTCATAAAGCTTTCTCTAGCTTTATTCAGAGCTAGAAAACAGTCTTCAAGCTATAGTATCAATTTCCCCTATTTTGGATTGCTTACTTCTTCCGGTCACTGTGGTATAAAGAACCTTACAACAACATTAACACTAGCTTTTTGGCACTGCAGAAAAAGGGGAGGTGGGGGAAGGAGTATACATTTACAAAAGATTAAGCATTTCCAAGACTTCTCTACCTAAAGAGATTCCATTTCAGTTTACTGCTCAACCTGAATGTATTTGATACACTTAATTTTCTGCATGTAAATTTGAAAATGTTGATATCGGCTGATAGCCTGGAATATCTTTTCACATCACAGTTTAGACTGTAGGCCAGATCCTGTTCTCCTAAGTCTTGTCTGAGCCATAAGGCAAGCTTACAAATTCCCTTTACACCTCCATCAGCAACTCAGCCTGGCAACCCATGTGCATAATCCTTCAAATACTTTCCTGCCTGGCCTAGAAGTTCCTCTGGTGTCTAAAGTATGTCTCCCCTAAGAACATATCTATGCCGAAATACATTGTTACACTTTCTAATGACTTTGGGAAAAACTGCATTTATTTTCATAATGGGAGGAACTTCGATTTGTAGCATCAGAACTTAAAAGGGTCCTATTTCCTAGTATAACTGCAAAGTATGTTGTTCTTACACAGGCGATTTAGATTAGAGAAGCAATTCTCACTTCTTATTTGCTTTTCTGTATATATTGTGCTCTTCTGTTGTCATTGCACAGATGCAAGGAAGAAATTATAAACACAGAATTCTTTGCAAATAGAAATACCACTGATGACACTTAAAGATAATTACAAAAGACCTAAGAAAAGCTGTTTACAATACTAAAGACAATGAATACAACATTTTCAGACACATGCTTATTCAAATCGTTCACAACTAGGTGCTTCTAGATCTGAGCGGGAAAAGGTTTCTCTGTCTCCACAATAATTTCAAGATTTCAAAATATTTTGTGTTCAGCAAGACGGTGGAAACAAGACTTGCCAAAAAAAAAAAAAAAAGAATCAATGGTTTATCATGTAAGGTGTTTCTAAGAGGTGGAAAACCAAAGTTTAAATGTGGAAAACCAAAGTTTAAACGTCTGACTAGAAACGAAATACTCTAATGGTGGGAATCAGGGCTATCTGGAAGTTCTATATGCTTATAAGCACAGAAACTCCTTAACTGATCTAGAAAACTTTCCATGTTCAGAGTTTTAGTAAAACAATACACTGCCATTAAAAAGTTTACTTCACTAAGTCATCATTTTCAAACACAAAAAAAGCCAATGTTCATGACAAAATTCCAGACAAGCAGTAGTTGCTAGTATCCACATGTTTATATAGTACTCATTTTATTTTTATGGAGTTTTTTTATTATTATTCTGTAGCAAGTGAGTCATCTGTCAATCAAAATAAAATTACAGTCAATTTTAGTCTATGGTGCTCACTCAAACCAGCTATCTAATTAGACATAGTCAACGTTATGACTCATAAACTAATGAGATCTCCCCTTTTGATTCTTTCAAAATTCACTTGAGAAACCGTTTTCCCACTTTGAACATTAGACCATAGTAATCACAAGATCAAAAGCAATCTATTAAAATGGGATATTCCATATGTATTGTATAAACCTGTTGTACAATATCCTATTAGGAAATTGTACGTTCTTATCTAATAATGGAAAAACATTCCAAAAATCGCTTACAGAATTGCTCTTTCATTTATTTATTACATGTAAAAGAAATAAAAACTGTAATTGTAGCCATGACAAAGGCTGACTTGCAGACACAGCAAAGCTCTTTCTGACAAGACAGGGCTGAAAACATTGCAATTGGCATGCCTATATACGAAAAAAAAAGAGGGGATAATATCAGCATGCGTTGGTTACATCACCAGGTACTGCAAACAGATTTTAATTCATTTTTCCTCTCATTAAAAAGTGTCAGAAATGCCTGAGGGTTTCTATGTTGCTTTGCTTTTTAGAGAACAGCTTTAAGCTTTTAAATTAAGTATCCAGAATGTTAATGCATAGTTAATATTCTGAATCTACTTCTTTACACTGATTTATTTTAGTCTGCTCTTTTTTTGTTACAGAATGTAAGCCCACCTCCAGAAAGCCTAATTTAGGCACTGGTGTGTATATATATATATTTCTGGTGCCTGCTGAACTTCAGTGTAATCAGTGTACACATCTCGTACATTAAGGCGAGTGCCCTCGCCCCCGAGCAGCAGAGCACCAGCAGAGAGGAGGGGTGGTGCCAGATTCCCTGCCTTTCCAGTAGGCTGCAACCCAGGAAGGTAGCTCTTCCTCCTGGAAACCTATATTCATTTTGCATGACGTTACTGTTGGGGAAAAATGACACAGAATCAAAAGCCTTGTCATCTATCTCAATTACAATCAGGTTGCCTCCGCGGTGGCTCCTTTTTGCCCTGTCAAACTGGCACTCCCCATTGTACCGGCAAAGGACCACGGCCTGATGTGTTATAACATCTTTGCCCCATGCCAGGTGTTTGGCCACCCCCAAGATGGAGGAAATGAATGTACAGGTCCTGGCCAGTCTAAGGAAGACTTATGGTGTCCTTTTTCTCTTTCTTGCAATCCCATTAGGCCCCATCTGCAGCAAAGAGCTTTTTTTCAGTTATTATTTAGAGGGTGCCACCACAAAGTTAGTTGTAGTTTTACCCTATACTGATTTTGACAGCTTTTCTGGGTGAGAAAGCAGCCTAAACCTGAACAGCCATGAAGCTGAGAAGTCTATCTCTCTAGAAAATAATGTTTCTGAGTGCTTATGGGTGACACAATCACTTAGAAGCCTGAGTAGATGTGGCGCTTAGGGAGATGGTTTAGCAGTGGACTTGGTAGTGTGAGGTTTATGGTTGGACTCAATGATCTTAAGGGTTTTTTCCAACCTAAATGATTCTGTGATTCTGTGACATACTTCAGACACCATAAGAACTTTTTAGACAAGCAGGGATATATTTAAAGGATAATGCATGCAGGTCAGTGTGGCTGGACTGCTGTTGGGGGCAGAAGGGGAATTCATACACTTTCCTTCTGGCTCAGATAAGACTTAGGAAAGCAGGATCTGGCCTACAGTCTAAACTGTGATGTGACGAGATATTCCAGGCTATCAATCTGTATCAAGATTTTCAAACTTGCATGCAGAAAATTAGATTTATCAAATATATTCGTTTTAGCAACTAACTGATTAGCCTGATTATCACAGATATCCTGTACCCAAATCTACTGTGAGTAAGATAACGCTAACCCTTCCAATGGTCCCAGTGATTAGAATTTCAAAAAATATTATTCCACTGCTTACAAATCCTGTCTTAGTTTTATTTTTTGAATAAAATTTTGATCTTTTTAGGTGCCACACAAACTGCAAACCAAGCCAGATTTTAAAGCATTTGATTCAGTATTTTTATTTGACGGCAAATGCTTCACTAATTGGATAAAACTTTCCCACTTCTAAGCTAACTCTTAGCTTGTGACAGTCTCCAGGACTGAGATTTCCTACTCACTCACTGTAATTTTCTGTAGTTTTGGGTCACTCATAATGAAAGTTGCACTTTATGATGGAGTGTTGCAATGGCCCTAGACTGTAATGCCATTTTGTGGGCCTATTTAAACTAAGCATCTTTTTACCTGGTTCTTTGTGGTGAAGGGAACAAGAATCAATACTGATTGAGTGATAGATCAATTGACCTTTCCAATTTTCTCGTTCTACATCAGCAAATACTCATAATTTAAAAACAGCTAAGCTGATTCATCCAGGTTTGACTAGTTTTTCAGTGGAGTGAAACAAACTGGGATATTGCACAGATCGATTTGTTGTAGCCTCTACAGGAAACATGGAGAATTCAATCAAGCAGCCACTTAGAGTCCTCTCTGCTCTCAGTTTGCCTCCTTTGCAGCAGGCTCATATAAAGGCACCAGAATTCAGTACTCCTGCCCTTCCTGGCTCACTGCACTATGGGATGAACATGAAAGGAGAAAAACAACCACATTCCTGGAAGAGGTTTCCAAGCGTTTGAGGATTCCCCCCTCAGACTAAGAATACTGGAAACAGTGTTCATACTGCTCTCATTAGCTTTCTGCTGCAGGAGAAGAGCTGGTCCTAGTGTGGGAAATTTATAAATCACATTACATAAAACTATGTGCACTGAGGCCGCGCACACAGCCTGGATGGGGATGATTGTATTGGGTTTGTGTGGTAAGGCTTTGATAGTAGGGGGCTACAGGAGTGGCTTCTGTGAGAAGCTGCCAGAAGCTTCCCCTATGTTTGATGGAGCCAATGCCAGCCGGCTCCAAGACAGATATTGACCTGCAGCCCATGAAGGACCCCATAGCAAAGCAGATGGATGCCCAAAGGAGGCTGTGACCCCATGGAGAGCCCGTGCTGGAGCAGGCTCCTTGCAGGACCTGAGAAGCCATGGAGAGAGGAGCCCATGCTGGAGCAGGTTTGCTTGCTGGACTTGTGACCCCATGGGGGACCCATGCTGGAGCAGTCTGTTCCTGAAGGACTGCATCCCAAGGAAAGGACCCACACTGGGGCAGTTTATGAAGAACTGCAGCCCATGGGAAGGACTCATGTTGGAGAAGTTCATGGAGGTCTGTCTCCTGTGGTAGGGACCCCATGCTGGAGAAGGGGAAGAGTGTGAGGAGTCCTCCTCTGAGAAGGAAGGAGTGGCAGAGACAACATCTGATGAACTGACCACAACCTCCATTCCCAGTCCCCCTGCACTACTGAGGGGAAAAGATGTAGAGAAAACCAGGAGTAAAGGTAAGCCTGGGAAGACGAGAGGGGTAGGGGAATGTATTTTAAGATTTGGATTTATATCTCATTCTCCTACTCTGAATTGATTGCTAATAAATTAAACTAATTTCCCCAAGTCAACTCTGTTCTTCCTGTGATGGTAATTGATGAATGATCTCCCTGCCCCTATCTTAACCCACCAGCCTTTTGTTATATTATCTCTCTCCTGTCTGGATGAGGAACAGGAGTGATAGAACAGCTTTGGTGGGCACCTAGGGTCCAGCCAGGGTCAACCCACCACAATGACCCAATCAATCTTATACAGGCTTGAGTCTCAGGCAACAAAGAAGGTTAAAGATTTCAAACCTGGCATGCCAACTGCAAACTACTCTGTTTGGTAAGTCTGAAAATCACTTATAGTCTAAATACTTACACTCTTATTTTTTTCTAGCAATCCTGTAAGCTTCTCTACAACAAATACTTTTCCAAACTTTCCTCAGTATTACTGATGTGTTTTGGGAATAACATCTATGAAGGATCTCATGAAATATGGTAGCTGCAATCAGTACTTTTTAAGTGAAAACTTTTATGGCTCTGAACACGGGAACAGAAGGCTCATGCGACAGCTCAGCTTGATTTGTAATTAATAAATCCACAGGTCACTCGGCAAGAGTTGCTATTGCAAAGGACTGTTCTTTCAAATATTAGGACAGGAGCTGACTCCAGCAAGGTTGAGGCTGTTGGCCAGCTAATTTGGGTAGCACATGATGCTGAGCATCTGCTCCAAAGCAGATGCTAAAGCTTTTTTCACTTGCAGACACGCTCCTCCCTTCTGTGTGTAGAGGTTCTAGTAGATGGTGCAAATAGAAACAGCACGGCCACACTGGAGAAACCTTGATGGTCCTATTCATATCTGTTCCACATATCTCAAGTTCATAATTCTACCAAAATACTACAAATCTCTCTCAAAGGACATCCACATATGTGCTCCACTTCAGACAAGTGGCCTGACTTTCAGGAGCCTGGTCACCACAATGGGGCAGCTGACCACTCAGACACTCTGCAAAACAGGCCAAGATGAACAAACATTGTTCAGGATGAATCCATTAGTCATGAGTGCTTTAAGAGTGCCTTCCCCCAAAATACTTCAAAAATCTGAAAAGACTGCAAATCTGCTGACCACAGTTGTTCAGTGATATCTCTAGGAGCTTTGTGGCAAGAAAGCCAGCAGCTTTCTGGCAGCTTGTCTGCTAAATCTTCATGTTGGCATGAAATTTATTTACAAGACGGAGATAATATCCTTCGACAGGCTTTTCCCTGAATAGCTTCTAACTCTTTCCACTGAAATTTTAATTGAAAGCTATGATAATGACTCAAAATACAGTTAGAAAAAATAACTCCATGGGCAGCATATAATAGGGATAAATCTTATTCATATTAATTCACATTTAGATGTTACATATGAAAATAATTTTAATAGGCTCTTCAGTAAAAATGAAATTTCTTCAGTCTAAATGTAAAGAGCTCAGATGTTTGTGTGCAGATTGATAGACAGGTAATTGTAAATGTAAATGTTGGCAATAAAGGAAACCCAAGAAATAGACATTTGTAATCCTTGAGTGTTGAGAAGCTATTTTTTCATGTTACATTTTGCCTACTTTTCCCATAAACGTTTTTACTTGATCTTAACTGACCTGCCAGAACAGGGGCCAACTATCAATTCTGTGCTGTGGACATCTGTACCTAAAAAAATGAACTGAAAAGACCAAAGTTGCTTCACATACACCAATTAACTATCAAAAGTGAAACATTTGAGTCACTACAAACAGCAGCCAGTTTTGAACTTAGAGGTGAAAGTATCCATACTACAAAGCTCAAAAATGTCGAGGGGTTATATTAACATCTGACTCTCACTCAAAACAGATTACTTCTATTTTTAAGGAACAGAATAAATCATTGCCCTCTGGTGGCCAAAAAGGCATTTTTTAAACATTATGGATTCAAATTTTAAGCAGGGTATATAGGGACAATAATCCACTCTCATATGTGTAGAATGAAAAATCTTAAAGGAGACTACTTTTCTTTGATACTGATGTAAATGGGGGGAAAATGAGATCCTGTCTTTCGTAGTTTCAAGATACAGGCTCTAATTATATCCTTCATCTAGATGCAGCTTTATTACCCTACAAGAGTCTTTTCCAGCTCAAAATCTGTTTGACTTGTGTGAACGCACACCCATGAAACACAGGCATGTACTACCTACCTTTACTCACTGTCAGGAGCAGAGCCTGTTTTCAGCACCTAATCAGCTCTATCAACAACAGTTTGAATTTAAACATAGTAGGGGATAGTTATATTTGTCTCTGAGAATGCTTTTTTTTTTTTTTTCCTGGACAGCCACCTACAGATGGATGTGGAGTATGAACTCAACCAACGCCACCAATCTAACAATGGTTCTTTTATGGGGAGTAGCCAGGCAGAAGTTTCCCCAGTCCATCCACGGGCAAGGGCTAATTACACTAATGGTGTCTGGGATGCCACGCTGAGAAAAGGAGTTTGTTTTCCTATGGAAAGAGAGGCAAACGCAGCCGCTGCACTCAGCCAGAGACATACACACACGCTGTACATGTACCATGTGAGCAGATTCAGAAAGGATGTTGCCTCCTGCCACACAGACTGTGCCAACGTGCATGCTCTGTCTTTGCCCGAGCAAAGAGCCCTGCAAGCAGTGTGTCTTTGCTCATGCTGACCACGATCTTACATACCAAAAGGTATATAAGCTAATAAGAGCTCCATGATCTTCACCAAGCATCTGTTGACATGCTGGTTGCTCACCATTTTACAGACTTCAGTTCAGCTCCTTGTTTAAAAGTCACAGCTGCTCTCACAGCCCGTCTGAACAGGTCCCACTGCAGCTAAATACACCTCTGGGAGGTCAGTGCCACCCTGTACCACCCTTTTATGTCCTAACTCCTGCAGGTTGTGAGTTTACGCTCCTGGACCCAAAAAAACTCCCAGGGAATCTATATCCAAGAGTTAGTTTATTGACATAAACCTATATTCATTCTACCCATGGAGAATTTAAAAGACTCCTGCTTAGAGGTGGGTTTAGCCCAGTAATTTTCCTGGGAATTAATACTGTCATTTCATTACTTTTTCTCTTAACTTTATCTCATCAGTGTAATTATAGCTTCTTTTCACTATTTTAAGCAAAGAATAGAAATGACAGCTGAGCAAAAACACTTTTCAAGTAAAGAAGAGGGGAAAAAAGAAAAAATAATCCAAACCAAGACAGAGTAAACCCAGAAAATGGGTCATCTAGGAAGCTGCCTATGTTAGAAAGGAGTCAAATTAAGCAACACAGAGTTAAGGTTATGGTTTTTCGAGTCTAACAGATTGCTCTACCGAGTTCTTAAGGAAGATAGAAACAGGATGGAGAACTCCTTCCTAAAAGGAAGGGAAAGATCTTTATCGTCCAGCCTTAATGCTTATTCACATAAGCAGTTACTGATTTATGTCATGTTTTTTGTGTTCCACAACTGACTTCTGTGTTCACACCAACTGTAAGCTTAAACTGTTCTTACTACCTATTTAAATATGGCTGCTTTTTTAACTGAAATATTCTTGTACCAAAACCCAGTAATTTTACCTAAGCCCAGCATTAATCTTTATATACTGCAGCAATTAAAGACATGAAGGATGGGTTTGGTTTTGTTCAGGTTGGTTTTTTTCTAAATGTGAAATGCTTTAATTGGATCTTCATTTCTCTGAATGTAATTACCTTTTTAAAGAACAATGACAAAAGCTAACAATAAAAACAGAATGACAGAATTGGATAAATTTTATGAATGTTATGTTGCCTATAACAAATGAATAATCTTTTATTCTGAGTATTGGCTGAAAAATTGCAATTGCCATTTCATAGTGCTATTCATTTCATTAGAGAAGGATAAGCTTATTTCCCTTTGAAAAGCAGGTTTTAATCTTACAGCTGCACAACTTAGATTGTTTTCTTCTGTCTTTCCCAGCAATCAAATATGCTTTATTCTAGCTATGCCGACAAAGTATTGAGTGTAAGCAACATTTCTATTGATTACAGGGCATAAAAATAGTAATCAAGTACTTCAGGATTTGATCCAGTATCTGGGGTTTCTGGAATATTTACACTGGAGTAGATGTTATGGACTGGTTGTGAAATCACCAGCATTTTTACCAAGATTGATGCAGATTCTAAAACAGTTACTATTACCCTTGATTGTCATGAAATTCAGAAATGAATGAAAAATTATTCCAAATTTAAGGGAACCATGTTTATGTTTATCTTCAAAAAATAGGACCAGTACTTTTCTATTAAATATTACCCTACAGCAGTTATATGCAGAGATTATTTTTGAATACTCCATCTTTTATCTTTTTTGCCTAAACATAGTTGAAATATTTGCTGTATGCTTATAAGTATTTGTAAAAATCTTTCTTTTGTGATCTGATGCTCCTTGGGCATGCTTTTTATAGTAATATTACCAGGGTTCAAAATATTCATAAAATTATACTGCGATCCCATCTGCATGATGAAAGTTTTGCCCTGGGAATTTCTTTAGAAACTAGTGTTAAATCTTTACCTTACAGTAAAAAGTAGTGCATTCTTCTTTAAAACCGTGTGAGATGCTTTTGCTAGGGAAGACTCAGCAGAAAAGAACTGCACACATCAGCAAGGCCCTGAGCATTTCAACAGGAAAATCTCCCAGGGAAACAAGAATTTCATCTGGAACAGCAAAGGCAAGATGGGGTTTTAATAAGGGGACGTGCTGGCGTGGCTGTGACGGGCCACGGCTGGAGGGTCTGGGGGTGGCACAGCCCTTGCAGCTGTATCCGTACCAGCTGGCCGAGTTTATCTCAGGTAACCCTCTCTTTCTGAACATATTACAACAAAGGCAGGGTTTAGCAGGTTCATAAGGCCAGACGGTTTACCCCTCGGTTTAAATGGATTTTCTTAAATACTGTACATCACAAACAGATGTCGTTACACCCAAAGATACTTTGTTTTGTTTCAAGCACAACTGCTAAGGACTCCTAAGGAGTTCCCGTAAGATTGTTTTTGAACTTCAAATGATGAGCCAATTTTCAGAGCAGTCTGGTATCTTTTGACTGCAAATACTCCTGTAACAGCAGTCCTGAGGCCATTTCCCGATGGTGTGTGTAGATAGCCTGGCTACATCACATGCTGCTGCGCACTCTCACAAGGAGCTGTTATGTTATTTAGCATAAAAGAGGTTAGCTGAGGTTCCTGATTTATGTTATCTACTTGTGGATTGCAACTCGGCTCTCTAAATTTCCAAGTTCACTCACAGGCACCTGAAACTGAGCCACCTTGTAGCCAGACCCATGGTGCCTCAGATGGAGACAACCCGGCTGCTTCCACGCGGTTTGCCTGCAATGCCGACACCAGTCAAAAACAAAATACAACATTCAATTTGGAAAAGTTTAGAAGAGGACACTTTGAGGGAATGATATAGCGAGATATTAGAATCTAAGGCTCAAATGTCATCTCAATAATTCTTTGAAAATGTATTCCTGCCAAAAAACTATGTAAATTGCTGGGTAAGATTCCTCAAACAACTGAGAGTTAGGATTTCTTCCTTTCTTTCCTGGAATTTGTTGTGATCAATAGAAAGTTTACTATTCACACCCCTCCTTTTCCTTCAGCTTTTTCCATTATATGCAATCTACAGCCACTCTGATTAGGAAACTTAAAAAGCTTAGACATTAGCTGCTTAAGAATTAACTTCTTAAGATTTAACTTCTTAAGACCATATAAATTTAGATCCTCTCTGCTGTGACATTAGCCTAACAATTCGAGCAAATGTATGCTCTGATTAAAAAATAAAAGAGAAAATTCATACAATTCATAAGGTAATTATGCATCTGTCAGATACCCAGAACTGTACTTTCTAGTCTCTTTCTTTAATCTTAAGCATAGAATACTCATTTATTTCTAATAAAAGATTTACTAGAAAGCTGAACAACCTCAGAGCAAAGCTGATCAACTATAAGAGTCTTCCAGACTTCATGTTTCAACCACAACACTGTTCTCTGGATCATTAAACCAACAGAAGTGCAGAGTCAACAGTCCCTTTCCCCATGCCATAACTCACAATTGTTTTCTCTGATCTACTACTGGCACGTATATACCTTCTGTAAGTAAAGGATCTGACTCTTCTGGGAGACTGACAGTGAGCAAAAGTCTAGTGTAGGTGTAAAGGCTTAAAAGCAACAAATAAATTAGCCCATGTCATGCTGTTTTCAGATGCACTGAAACATTTTAAAGGAACTTCTGTTTTCATTGAAACGCTGATGTTTTAGTTCATTGTCATATCTTTTTGAATGCATTTTCATTACTGAAAATGGATCCATAATTATTTTGCTTTTGGATCTAATGCTTTCAGACTTGAAAGCCTTATGTCCAAAATGAGGACAAGCCTGAGTATGATGGAATTTAAACACTCTAAACACTGAGAGGGGTGCCCAAACTGAACAAGAGAAGCAAGGTAGAATAATGGGGCCTCAGGACTGCCTGTGCAATCCCCCGTGACTTCAATAGATGTATTATATTGAACTGTAGGACTTTGATAAATTAAAAACAAAAAGAGCTATTATCTGTTATAAGCAGATCATATATCAATAAAAAGTATTATTATTATTACGGTCCGCTCCATCCATCTGTCCAGACAGGATTATCTTTTAAAAGGGCCTTTTCTGGCACTTTGCTCAGTCCAGGTTTAGATGTCGCTTGAGACATGACATATTCCTTCCTCAGGAGGCCAGTTTGTCTCTGAAAATATTGCAGCCATAAAAAAAATCAAAACAGTCAAGGTCAATGACTACTTACTACATTTCCTTTAATTACTTGCTATAAACTCTAAGACCACTCCAAATCATTCAGAATTATTTATCTGCAAATATACGGTGCATGAAATCTTATCTTCCCTGCTGATAAATGAAGGGGGCCCAAAATCTCACCCCAACACATGGATTCTGTAACAGGCCTTCTTGGAATTACTGCAGCATCCAACCGAGTTAAAAGTAACCTGAAATGACTGACTTCTTTGAAACTCGGGATTCAGGCCTGTTAACTCTTGTGAAATTTTGCTTTAAGTTGATCTGCCTTCTGTTTCTATGATCTCTCCTGTTTCCTAACTGCAGGTGTGTGAATCCCTCGTGAGGACAATGTGCCTGCATCAGCAGGCAGCCTTACTGTTGAAACAGGACCAGAAAAGGAGCCATTATACTCCACAGAGTTATTTGATGCTGTTCAGTCCCATGTTGTACAGGCTGCTTTTTGCTCTTTTCCTACACAGCAATCACTCATCAAATTTGCTTTCTGTTCCATCTTTGTGTCTTCCAAGACATTAAATCTTGTCAGTTTGTTGCATCACAAAGAATAATGGTACATTTCCCTGAAATATGACAAATCACGTTTAAAAACTAGAGGATGAAGCCTAATTTTCCTCATTTTCTCAGCTTCTAATTCCATCCTTGGAATCTCCTTCTACTTTTTAATTTTACTTTATTCTCACTTAGCCTTTAAATATGTCTTCCGTTTCCTCTTCTCCTGATCCTTACTATCATTTATTAATGTCATCAATTGCTGTCAATCCCCTCTCCCAGATCATTTGGGAAAGGGTTTAATAATAATCTCTCTGCATCCTGCTAGACAACTCCCCCTAATTTATTACCCAGACATTTATTACTACCTTTCACTTGTGGTCCAGTTACAAAATTCTCATGTTAAAAGACTATTTGAATTAGCATGAAAATTAGGATTTCATGAGACATTGTAAAAAAGCCTTACTAATACCTAGCTTCATTGTCTCAGGTTGTACTTGTGCCAAGATCAACAATTGCCTTTGTGAAGCTGTCACTACAAGACTTCTTAAACTTTACAGACCATTAAATAATTTCTTAGGAATTTAAGGCAGAAATTTCAGATCTGCTGCACAGCTGGGATACAGTGGTCTTCACTAGGAGACTCAGCAGATAGAAAGATTCTCCCATTTGGGAATGCATATGGATTTCCCAGCAGATTCCTGAAGTCTGGGAACATAAACACAGTGTCTATATGAGGATCTGTCTGACCTAGTCATACATGTAACTTTTTTTCTTTCATTCAGAGACATACCCTTTTGCTTTTATTTTGCTTCCCAAGAATCCTGCAGTTCTGTGACACAAAGGGTGCTGAAACACAGTTCAAAGACTGGACTGATATTTTGCTGGGTCCTCATACTTAAAAGTCCTTTTGTAGCTTTTGGAATAAACATAACAAGGCTAGGGACAGGCTCATCCTGGCATACAGTCATATGTATGGTAGAAATGTCAGCAAGTCCCATGGCACTGTTTTGGCTTCTGCTAACAGGTACATCTCAGAATATGTCCAGACTCAGGGAATAGCCTGGGCCAGGTACCTGCCATCCTGGGCAGGAATATAACTTTGCTACATGCATCCTGGCACAAAGGGCAAAAATAAAAATTTAAAGGCTAAAAAACAGATACAAAAGAGTCCACACCAATTTTTTTCTTATTTTACAAGGAACAAGATCACTGAGTCTCACTCACCATCAAGATTTCTGCTTAATACCTGACCTCCCGAATTCTATGACATTATTTGCTGGTTAAACTGAACAAAAAGTTGGCAGATCTGACCAACTGAAGGTAGGGATGGACAAGATATATGGAATTTCCTCACTTGTTGCTCTGCCAGGGTAAAGACTCATAAGTAATGTACACGCATTTTCTGTGACCTAATAAGTTCCTATAAGGAGATGGAACTCTCGTCTTCTTTCACCTCAGTGTTCAAATCTTCCAAGTAGTTATTTCTTGTTGTATTTTCCTCTCTCAATCCTTGTTTAACTGCTGTATATATTTAGCTCTTTAAATCTTTCCCGTCATTGATTTATCTAGAGCACAATTTCTGTTGTTCACCTTTGAAATGCTGCTCTAACTTGTCAATATAGTAAGAAAAAATATGGGTGAAAAATTATTCAAAAGTTTGACATAAACTGCTGTGTCTGTCCTCTGTGTTGTGATCCTTTCATGAAAGCATACTGAAATCACACCGCCCTTTTCTATAGCTTTATCACATGGCGCACACATATCTAATCTGCCATCCTTACTGGATGGTAATTGCAGTTATCACACTTCCCTTTTTTTTTTCTGCCCTGGAGCTAGGTAATGTCTTGTCTTTTCATGAGTCTCTGGTGCCACCCTAGGTGCTAGTGGTCTTTGTAAGTGGCCAGATGCTCAGAGAGTGTCAGTGATTAAGCATCATCTGGAATTATTGATTTGCCTCTGTTTACATTTTCCAAGTATTCCCAAATCTGTATTTTATCAATAGATGTTGTTACACAATCTCAATTGTCTTCTAATTGCCTAGACTTCCTTTCTTTCCATTTCTTGTAAAAGGCAATATTAAAAAAAGAACTTCAATCCCCTGGCTGTTTTTAAGTCACATTTCATTTTATCTGCTTCTTATTTACCTTTTAGCTCCCTTTCTGTCTAATCTAGTTTTCAAGTTACCTTACATTCTTCTGGAAAACCTTGTATGACTGAGTCATTTCTGAGAAGCAAACTGCATAACTACCCCCTCCAGTTCTCTGCTTTTTCCTCTTGAAATCTTTTTTGAGGATCTCACTAGTTTATAAACTGTAAGCAATGATGCCATTTGGAAGGTATACGCTCCTTGCTCTGTTTTTCATGTGTGAAGGTCCACCTACTTATCTTTCAGTGCCATCTCCACCTCAAAGGCTTTTCCTTCTCCACGTTGGCAACCACAGCTCCAACCAATACTCTCTTCTCATTTCACCTTTTACTGAGTGTTTCTCAGTGCTCTCTGTCTCCAGCATGGGCTTTTGGGCTATTGCCATCACAGACATGTTGGCAAGGCTAAAGGTAATAATGATGCTATTCTGATTTAATGTAGCTCCAAAATGGATGTGAGGGATTTACAGGAATTTAAGTACCACATACTATTATTCCCTGTCCTATCTGTACAATATTTTGCCCCAAGCCAAAGATTAGTTGCCTTCCCTGTACCTTCCAATTGACTTTGTCTGGTTAGGTGTCTGTTGGTAAACATGACTGTCAAAAAAAAAACCACTTTAAGAACAACTTCATTTGTGAGATTGGCAGACTCAAAAAAAGCACATTAACAGAGGAAAATTCAGTAATTTCAAATCACATGCAGTAATGCAGATGTAAACCAGGCATTTGTGTAATGTGGAATTTTTAAGGTAACCAAGTGATCTTTTATGGGAAAGGATCTCCTAGGGGAGGAAGTCCCTTTTCATTTGATTAAGAAGAGAAGTATAGCTGTTTATCTGAGAGATAGACAAGCCAAGGAAAGGACCAGCCATTGCATAAAGTAGAGCTTGTGGAGTCCTGTCATGCCGCTAGTTCAGAGACAAATTCTTTTGACAAGAAGAGGCCCAGACAGTTCAGTGAATAACATTTCTTGATGAAATGATAAACATGTACTGTAATAACCTCAAAGTATCACTGAATGCTGTGGGATATTGAATCTGCTTTTCTGCTTAGCAGAGATAAATCTATTTTCAGAAAGGTACTCTAAGGAAAAAATTTACTCGTCAAAGCAGTCAGTAACTAATTTCTAAGCCATGTCATTTGACTAGATGAAGCATCACAGTGACATTCCTCCCATTGATGTCGGGACCATAAGATTATAATTTTTTACTATCAGACAGAAGTAAACCAAAAATAATAATCTGTTTTCTAAGATGTGGATTTTAGTTTGCTCCTTCTCTCTATTGCTATAGCTATGGCACCATTTCCGTCTTTTCTCTCTTCTGCTTATTTGAATCTACCTTGTCCAGAAAATACAGACCAAATCCTTCAGCACCGTCCTGTGTCACTCACCTTTGCCTGCCAGCTGCCACTCAGCAAGTGAGTGGTAACAGCTGGAATTTCAGCACTGGACTCATCTGATAGCCGAAATCCCTGTGAAATCCCATTCCTCTAAAAGAGAGGCATCATCTTTGGCTTGTGCCCTTTCCTAAGCCATCATATGAACAGTATGGCTGAAAGGAGATGAAAGCAAGTACTTTCAGAGTCCTTTCACATGTTCTGAATATCTGAGGCTCCCACACTATTTCCATCCCATCACAGGGATGTTAGAAGTACCTGAGGATATCAACGAGGAGTAGCTATTTTCTGGCTATTGATGTGTTCGCCTATTAAAAATGTGGGACTCCAAACTTTTGCCAGTGATAGTCCCCACCAACTTCAGTATTCCTCAAATGCCATGCTTACAGATTTGTCTCAAGAGGACAGAAACCATCTATTCAGAATTACTCACAAGTAAATGAGCACCATTATTTTTAAGTCAATACAGAAGGTCTTCAAGTGGTCTGTCTCACTCCCTGCCTGTGGTAAATCTGATTTCTTTGCTTCATTCTGCAGTGATTCTAGCACACATGAATTGTAGGTCAAATGTCCTAAAACTGATGCTTTCTGATTTTTCTAATGTTTTCTGCTAAAGCCTATTGACAGCTCAGCCCAAGCAGTTGCTATCAGATAATAAAGCACTGTGGACAGAGAATACCTGAATGAATTTTTTGCAGGTGCTTAGCAGATCGGGTAGTCCATCAAACTGGGTAATTCAAAAGCTATTTTTACCTTAATGGGTATGGTTTAAATGTGCACAGCCAAGGTCAGCACATTAAGATGAATTTCTATATGTTCATGGAAGGAGAAAATATTTTTGGAACTTAACTTTTACCCTAAGACAACAAAAGATAGAGTTCCTCTTTATTAACTAATACAGGAATATTTGAAAGGATACCTGTTTCCCATCTGACCAGGATGTCCAAAGAAAGATTTCTTATGTTTTAAGAAAACAACACAGGTATTAGCTAACAAAGTACAGGGGTTTGTGCTTGGAGTGTGATTGCAGTGATTACTTGGCCTAACACTTTGGATATACACTTCTTTAAATTCCAGCTTCATACCAGACATAAATCACCCGCAGAAACCTCTGCAGTTTCAGAACATGAGAAAGAAACAGCATCGGGTCAAACCAATGGTCTATTTTTGACAGTGGTCAGTTACAAATTCCTCAGGAAGGAGCACAATAAACAGCAGATCGTCTGCCTTTCCATCGTAAGAGATGGTCTCAGACTAAGCTATTGTGAGGAGTAAAGGTTTTTGGGCAAGACCAAGGGGACTTATACTGCATTTTGCTTCACCTCCATTAATGACTTTACACACCAGCTTTGAGGACAGAACTTAGCCCAAAAAGAAATTAACAATGTCCACTTTGCCTTCTTGAGACCAAGTCCTTACTGAGAACAAATTCACACTTACACAGGAAAGATCACTACCTAAGCTCTACCTACTTGTGCAATTAAAGTTTCCTTTCCCAAAGCCCTGATCTGTTCTTCTTTTATATACCTCAAGCAATTATTTATTTGGAATACCGTAACTGTACTACCTTCATCACAGAGTGGACATTTACTTGCTTCAATACAATTACTGTAACCAGTAAGTTAATGTAAGCTCATAACTGAGATGCCATCATTACATAGATTTATGAGAAGAGCACTAAACATAAAATTGAGGTAATTGCCTGTGCGCTGCCAGGCTATTTTGCCAGTTAATATAAATAATATCATTCTCAGCATGAGCCACCAGAAGGACATCATCCTTAAAACTAATTCCTCACCTGCCACTGTCAGAAATTTTCACTATAAACTTGATGAAGAATGTGTTGCTAAGTGTTGCTGACAATCATATATTACAAGGGAAAGGTGGTTACCTCAAGTACCCCAAACAATCTGTTGTTTTGGTATGTTACCACATAAAATTGATTTAATGCTGCAATTTTCCATTTCTCTCTGGAGCACAAGCTGCTAATTTATTAGTCACGTATATTGAAATTTCTCCTTTTTCCATTCATGTATAAATTTCCATAAGCAAACGGAGCAGATAGTGTTTTGTTTGGTTTATTTTTAAAACTTGGAAAAATAAATCACATGTGAAGTTCTGCTCCTCATTCTATTGAAATGGGTCCTACAGAAGTTAAAAGTCATACAGAAGATCTGAGATAGAAAATGTTGGTATGAGAGGAAAAAAGACATATGGGTTTTCTTGTTTTATGCCTGCAAATAAAAACCTAAACAGAAATACCAAGAATGATGAAATAGAAAGTTTTTTTTTCTTTTTCTTAGTAAACAATGCAATAGTTAATTTGAATTTTAATATATATTTGAATTTTTATTCAAATGTAATTCCTAACTTTTTTTTTTCAACAAAAAGAAAAACAAAAAAACCCCAACAAAAACAACAACAAAAAAAACAACAAAAAAACCAAACAACTGCTTGTCTGAAGCACTGAGTCTGGAGATTTTTGACTGCCAACACCTGCACAAGAGCAAAAGCATGTTCCCCAGAACTCAGGAATGCTTGTCTGTGACCAATCTTCTCTTTACCCACCAGGCTTACTGTTTATCAGAGATCTTTATGAGTCCATCAAATCTCACCATAAAGTGTAAACATTGTTGTCACTGAAAAAAGGGGATTTAAAAGCCTATGATACACCAGTGCCACTGAGTTTTCTGAAATAGAGGGTGATGGTCTGAACAGGATCACTGTCATGCTCTCGTTCGCAGTATGAAGGGGGCCAGTATGTTAGTACGTACAGATGAACCCAGGACTTGTCTCACATACTTTTTAAAAGCAGTAAGTAATATTGAGGCATACTGCAGGTACAGCTGAGAAAGATGACAAAGAACTGAAATAGTAAAGAATATGATAGCAAATTATTCCCTACTTGATTGCTCTGCAACCAATTCCAGAGCGGAGCAAAGTACTGCAAAACCCCCTCCTTTTAGGAGAATCACTAAAGAATAATGAATAGGGTCTGTTAAAGCTAGGGATTCCCAAAGCAAATTTTGTTTGTTCCAATAAAGTTCATGGTACTAGAAAAGGTCTGATATTATTATCTTACAGGGAACGGACTAAGACAGCAACATTAATAATACTCCTTGCCTTGTAAAAGAAAGTTGCAGAGGGACCATGATTTTTGCAAACAATCCTATCTTCCCATGGCCCTGCACACCCTGGAAACCTTCCAGGTGAAATGAATAACAATCAAAGAAGATGTTGATAGCCTTTTCAAGAATAACGCCTATGCTCTCTTGAATATATCCAATAAATGCAGGAAAATTCACAGCAACTAACTTTCTGGAAACTAGTATACTAGTCTGCTCAAGACAGTGGAGAAGATGTAGTGAAGAAAACATTAAGCATGGGAGTTTGTATCTCATTATTCCATGCCATCCTTTATAATATTATATTTGGTTATAAACAAGCACACTTTCTGTCGATTTGGGGAAATGGAGTATTTCCAGCCTGGAAAAAAAAAAAACAAAAAACATTTCAAGTGCAAAGAAGCTGAGACTTTATCTGACCTGAAAGTCAAAAATCAGAGACAGACTTCAGGTAACGAATGCTTTGCAGCCAATTAATCTTTTTTAAAGAGTCCTCTGGCTCAAGACCCTGCAGGCCACAACATTGCAGCAGTAAGTTAGTATTGCTCTCATGGTGGTTCCAGGCTGAAAGAGATGTGTTTTCTGTCCTCAGCCTCCTGCTGAAATAGCAGTGGTACCAACATTACCAAGCCCTGACAATTTTGCCTTCTTTCCATCAATCTTTCAATAATATATTCTCTGACACAGCACTAGTTTTCAAATACTCTTCCTTACTATTCTTTCCCAACCTTGTATTTGCAACTGATCATTAGGATCAAGCACAAAGTAAGCAGTAGCTATTCTCCCAATCTCGTGATAAACTATCAAGTTTGTGATCAGGCTCCTGGCAGGACAACTTCAGCAACAACTTCTGGATGAAGTGACTATTTATTTGTTATTTTTAAGTTATAGAGCCAGGATTTTACATTGTACCATACAGAACACGAATAATATTGACCCACAAATCGCGTTTCTTTTGGCTCACTGTGTATATCTCGAAAAGGGCTTGGACGACTGAGCTAACAGGAAAACAATATATTCAAATGCTACAGCTGGTATGGGCTTGCCAAACTGACAGCGAGAGGGTAAAACAGCGCGACCGAAGGCGGAGTACAGAGCACCTCTGCGTGGACAGCGTGTGGAGCAGGGGACAGGGCGGCTCAGACAGCACGTCCGTAGTTTAACCACGAGGCTGTCCCCTACAGCAGCTGCAAAATGGCGGCACGAGGGGCTGAGGAGCCTGCCAAGGAGGCCAAGGCGCCTGACGTGGGAGTGTGCCCTTCCTGGGGCTTACGGCCAAACCAAAGAAAAGAGGTAAAGTGAGAAATGCAATGCAATGTAGGAAAAAACACCCCAATTTCATTATCCTGCTGTTAGGGGATGAAGAAAAACTGTTAGTCAGCCTGTTCTAAAATACAGATTTAAAGGGGGTTTTTGTGTTGTTTTTTTTTTTTTTAATAATGACAGTATAATTTTTAAAAAAACTGAACTTCTGGTGTCTAATTTCTTCTTTAAGACTTGAGATCGACATTGGTAAATGAGGCTGCAAACTACTATACATAGTGCCATAGAAGATACGAGACAACAGTTAGCACTTCCCATGGTTATTATCATCCTGAAAAGAAATGCTTGAGCTTGGATCTTCTGTATATTAACAATACAGCTGACAGATATTATGACGAGAAATATCCCAAAAGACACAAGAAACGTACCTCTCCACTTTCCTGGGAGAGAAGTGCAACATTACCAACCGCTTCTAATGATTTTCAGAGCCTGCCTGTTCGCTGCACTCTCCAAGTGAAGCACTTGTTTGTTGAACTCAGCGACCCCATTCTCCCAGCTGCTTTGCTAAAGAGACCGTGCAAACTTGCTGCAGTTTGTCAGTAGGTTTCCTCCCCTGACACAGTCTTATTTCCTTGCCTTTCACAGGCAGTTCTCTCACCCTCCCTCCACATTGCTTGCCCCTCTCGGAGGCCAGCAGAGACCTCCTGGCAAATACAAAGATTTCAGCTCCCACCAGTGTACTCTGCTTATGCCTCACAGATACTCCAAGAAAACCTTAGAAACAAGCTGGATAGTTAAAAAAGTTCAAGAAAAAGTGGCTGCAACACCCTCTCCCCATCTAGTTTCTGGCTCGTAATCAGGAAAGGAGTGCCCAAAGGGGCTGTAGAGGAGCACTGTCAATTTGGGCAGGAAACATTTCTTTCACTGTATCACACATTGGCATAAGAGCAGCATCAGCAGTAGTTAGTGGAGGACTTTTCTCCATGGATCTCCCTTCCCATCCCTAAGCAAGACCTCATCCAGATAAACCCCAAACTACCACTGGTATTAATGTAAAGAATTGGATTTTTAAATATATATATTTGTGATGATCTTACTAAATAAGGTAAGGTTAAAGGTAACTCAGTACATCACAGAATCAGTTGTGGCACTAAGGTTCACAAAAGTCAATGCTGTTAGCTTTGCAACTCAAAATCTTGCTAAAAGGACGATCAGGTTTATTTGCCAAGACCTATTTTTCATCCCTCCATGTAGGCTGGCATTCCTGGTACTTTCATTCTACATTAATACAGTTTTATATCAGCCAGTACATTATTTTGCCCCTGGCAGGGACTGGTTGCCAGAATTGCCATTCTGCCTCCCCCACCACCACCATCCTTTTTCAAAATATTGGCTTATTCTAGTTCTCAGATTTCTCTGGCAGCGTTCACGGAGTAAAGCACCGCTTAGCAGGAGGGATAGAGCAGACACAGTGTCTCAGGGGTGATGCTGACAACAGGAAACAAAAATCAATTTAACAATCTACACAGTATTAGCAACCCCATTGCCTTCTAGGCACTGCGGTGAGACACGGGGTGGGGGAAGGTCCCAGCGGGGAGTCTGGGTGCCCAGCCTGCCTCCCGGCTCACGTCTGCAGCTCTGCCCGGCAAGCACAGCATCCCTCTGCTCGTCTGCGCTGGGGACACCTCACCCACCACCCACCAGCCTCACCCCTCTTTCTCTGCTCCTCTTCCTAGCAGGATCTCAAGCCAAGAAACCACCAGCTCTCTAGGGCTCGAGCCATACAGGCTTGGTTTTCTAACTCAAATTACACTGAATGTTATCACAGAGCATAAATAGGTGAAAAAGGCTGTTGATATTTAAGTCCTATATATTACTCTCCCGTGGGAGGTTAGTAATAAGGAAGCCTAATAAACACCTACATGACTACACATGCAAAAATAACCAAAAATTAACTGTTAACTGTGTGCATCTACCTGATCCTTCACTTTGCAAACACGCAATAATTGGCAAGTATGGGCAGATGTGCTGATAGTGCTACTCAGGTATGTTCTGACTGTCTTACTGAAAGAAAGGTTTTAATGAAATAAATGTCAAGATGATTTCTTGGATGACTGCTTACACTGGGATTTGATCTCTTGTTTATACTTGCTTAATATCCATAAATTATGGCATATGTTTCAGAAGCGTGTAATTACACTTGTCATTCTGGGTGTTAGATTTTTAAGTACTGCAGACAAACTGTGCAGTGATAGATGGCCAGTTCAGATATCATTTACGGCAAGTTAACTCATTAAAAAAAAAAAAAAACCAAACGCATGTAGCACTGTAAAATGAGCAAAGATATACGGAAGTGATGTTACTTTGGGTTTTACAAGTTCTTAACAGCAGCAGAATTTTACTAATTTTTCCTTTCTGCTGGTGTCTACTTGATAACCCTTTGCTTAAAAATACATTCAATGCTGTTAAGCTTTCTAGGACAAGTCTGTAGCTGCATTTTGCAATTTGCACTTTTACTATCAAGGATTGCTTGCTTGCTTGCTTGCTAGAGAGAATTTCCAAGTCCCCCGTATGATCATCAGCCGTACCAAAGGGCTACTCTGGCCCCTGTGATGGAAAGACCAAAGTATTTCTCTCACTTTTTTCTAAGGTAGAAATAAATGTTTCTTAATGTACACCATTCTGGAATGTTTCCCAGCAGTAACCAAAAGAAGAAGAAACTTTCATGTACCTTTTTGCACTATATTTCCATGAGTTACTCGATGTCCTTAAACCAGCTTCAGACATTCTTATTGCCCTGGGTGGAAATGGAGCCTATGTCCATGAGAGAACACTTGGCCTGTGACACTGAGATCTTCCTCCTGCAAAGCCAATGTTCAGCTGCCGCAGGCTTTCCTGGCACAAAGGACAACCTGCCACTGTAGGCAGGGTGGATGGTTTATAACTTGTTGGCTTAGGCTAGGCAGCTTCAGTATATCAAAAAACACACATGGCTGCTTTTTTGTAAACCAAAGCGAATTCCCTATTTGATACGTTGCCGGATAAAATTTGATGCTAATAGTAGCATATGCACAAGCTGGTTTGAGGCGTAGGACAACTTTACTCCTCCAGAATTATAGCCACTTTGATCTAGTGGTATTGCGTTTCTCATCTCCTCGGGTGCCCTGGTGCACTGCCCGGGGGTGGCAGCTGGGGCTGCCGAGCACTGGCTGCTCACAGGTCTCAGGCTCCTGCCAGCGCTTCCTGCTCTCCTTGGCATCTGGTACAGAGTGCAGAATACAGCTCTTAAAAAGTGGGAATAAACATGCATATTTTTTTCCTTTGTCTTTTCAACAGAAGCTTTTAGTAAAATCAGTGAGATTCATACATATTGACATCTAACTCCAGTTAGAACTCAATTTTTTGGTCAGTCAGTGGATCTGAAAAGTATCCCAATTAAAGTCATAACTAGTGTATTCTTTCGTTATGACTTGCAGAAAACGCTGCCCTTGCCTTCTCTAGCCCTCCCCATATCCTAAGCCTTCGGTTAAGAAATTCCACAGATCTGTTTTGAAAGACTTGTACATTAGATTTGGAAAAAATAATAAAAGAGCTTCTGTTATAGGCTAATTATCTTATTTGTCCATTTGACGTTATTTTTATGGTTCATTTTCTCTGTGTTTTAATACTTTAATGGCCTTTAGTGTATTATAGAGAGGTGCCTGGAGCACTGCTGCAAATAGGAGCTGCAAAGTAAAAGACAATATTATTTATTATTACGATATCAGTCTGCCTAAATAAGTACAGTATCCACAATACAGCCTGAAGAAAGAAAGAATGACAAATATCACTGTCAATAGCTGCTGTGGGAGTGTCCTCCAATTTTCTGTACTCAAAGCGAAAATCTCCACAGTCCTTCTATAAAAGCCCTGTGTGTAAAACAAATCAAAAGTGATTACAAGGCTATATGTCAAGGACAGAAACTATCTATATTTTATGACAGTATGTAAATGAGACAGTTCATGGCAAGGGTTTTGCACTGCAGCGATGTCAGCCCTAGATACTGAAGGACCTGCTTAGCGTTTAGACAGTTCAGAAGGGAGATGATCAGTACTGTGTAGCAGTAGGTTAGAAATTCCTAGTTTTTGGAAGCCACTTGGTCTTCGTCTACAATTGCTGAACATACCTAGGCACTTCCAGAAGTCCACTTCCACTTCAGACTCACCGGGAAAGAATCAGCCATTGATATGAATACAGTGGTCTGTCCTTGAGGTCTATGTTAAACCAGGGAGCTGAAGATGAGGCGAGATGAATCTTGTGTTCTGTTCTTTCAAGAATTTCAAACTTCAAGATAAAAGCTTCAAAATCCATGGCTAAAGCATCTAAATGAATGTTTCAGTATTCAAACGTGCTTTACTGTTAGGTCTCCCTATGGCATTCAGCAGGACTTCTTTAAAAGTTTTCCATTGGTTCTGGTCTCTGTCACCACGTTTCTGTCATTTTTTTCCTAATTTATCCTCTCAATGCACAAGTGTGTTCCAAAAGGAAAAATGAGGCTGTGGTAGCTGCCTGTATTATACTTAATAGCCTGGTGGTTAGAGTACCCAGCTGGGAACAACTAACCATTGAATTATAGGGTTTTTGGACATGAAAGTCTCTCCTGCTGAAGTTGTTCATGTTTTCATAAACAATTAAGCCTCCATTGGACCCGCCTGAGAGTAATTCAATGTGTAGTCCAGTATTCAGCAAGGAACAGGGATAGGTAAGTTCAAATCATTGCTCTAATGAATATTTAATGAATTCTAGCATAGATGAAATAAAATGTTCCCATTGTGAAAGCTTATCAGCAGTGAATAGACAGCATCTGGCAACAGCAGCGTTAACTTGCATACAGCTGTTCAGAGGGAGAAGAGCGGGAAGGAGTTTTCAAAGAAGCAGATGCACAATTACAGGTCTGTTTTGACAAAGAGTCCAGAGATTAGGGCTCTCTGGGGAAAGTCCTGCACACCGGAGACTGGTGGGATAAGACCTGTTCTGGCAGAAAGAAAAGTCACAGGGTGGAAGTTCAGAGAAGCTAAATTATAAAGAGTGCCCTGGCATCCCAGTGAAGGAGTACACTTCTACCGGGCTCTCACTGTCTGTGACCAGAACTCTTAATTTTACAATAAAGCAGTTCTGTCATTTATTGTGGCGACCATCTCCTAAACTGTGCTTGATTCCCTGCTCTGAATCCGAAAGGAAGAATTTACCCAAGAGCTGTGTGTAAGTCATGAGTGACTTTGGTAAGAAGAGGAGCACCGTCACTTAATGAATGGTACCCAAGATGGGCATTTCAAACCTCTCACTTTTTTCAAAATTATAAAATTTCTAAGATAGAAATAAAATGTTTTGTTTTACATGGAATATAAATTAGTAATTAACACAAACCAAAACATTTTTGAGAGCTTTCCTCAACAAAATAAAACAAAAAACCCAACCAAATAAAGAAGCCCCCAAATCCCAATTCAACATGATCATTTTGGTTCAGATTAAAATGAATGTTTATTTTCAGTTCAGCTGTCAAACTGACTAATTATTTGCACAGCCTTGCTCACAATATTGCATTCATATTAAAAACAACTAAAAAGGAGGAAATTTAAAAATAGGAATCACCTTTTCTAAAAGGTGTGGAAGGCCCTCTGAGCTCCCGATCCACTCCTGGTAAACAGAGGAGGCAGTTATTTGCAACACAACTGCCAGAAGCTGCGCTATTCATAGGGATTTTTACTCAAGCTAGAGATAAGCAAACAAACTTTTAATGAAAACAGCATGAAAAATGAAGCAAAACACAAAATGGTTCCTGAGACACCAAGAAATAAACTGGAATGATTGCCAGCTAGCAAGACTTTTACAAAAGTAATTTGACTGTTACTCTTCTCAAGCATTTAAGAACAACAACAACAAAAAAAATCCACTCAGCTAAGTAAAACATACATTTGCACACACCTG
This sequence comes from Tringa tobata, assembly GCA_033628505.1. Taxonomy (NCBI): domain Eukaryota; kingdom Metazoa; phylum Chordata; class Aves; order Charadriiformes; family Scolopacidae; genus Tringa; species Tringa tobata. Next base: position 9,198,802 of record JAHREE010000367.1, read on the forward strand.
TCTTAATGTTCTTTTATCCTACACTACTTAATTCCATGCTTTGTCATAATAATGGCAGACAATCATTTTTCCCAGTCACTCTAATATAGATTGCAGAGACGAGTTTTAAAATTTTTCATTTTACTGGGCAATAATCCAAATATATTTTTTTCCTGACGCTGGGTCTCTCTTTCTTTGACTATCAGAGTTTCCTAAGGGGGGATGTACAACCTCTGATTGCAGGCCAGGCAGGCTTCACCACTTGCTCTAGAGACTGATGACTTGCATATTCAGATCGTACAGTGAGTTGGATAATCCCCTTTCATAGCAAAACCCAGGGGAGGGAACTATGTAAGAGGATACAAGGAATCCCTCGTTAAGAACTAGCTATCTGAGGTACTTATATGTCCCCACCCCTCACTCTTTTATCTGATTATCAAGGAGCCTTTATATTCACAAATCCCTTCTGGCACCGAATTGCTATAACCACGGACGCAGGGGCGGGGGACCCTCCCTTCAGTATTCCAGGGCCACTGGGCATCCAGCTTCCCCGGCATCAGCCGTCAGGCTGAGCAGCCACGTCTGCATGACTTGCCCAAGGTCACAGAGAAAATCTGTGGTGAAGCAAGACAAAGGATGTAAGGCTTCAGCGGGCACTACCACACAGCGAGGGCAGCCTGTCACACTCAGACAAAGCTTTGCAGCTTGCCACTGAGCCGAGTGATTATGTGACCCATCCCCAAAATACCCTGTGTTTTCATCAGCTTTTTTCACCTTTACTCTCATTCTCTCCTGCACGCCAGAATCAAAAATTATTCGATGCCTATGCAAAAACGCAATAAAAGAAGTATAACTTGAATGGTGAATCTTCATTCCTGAAGCACAAGTTCTTTGCTATTCAGCCTAAAAATAGAAATAAGGAGAGGAAAAAAAAAAAACAACCACAAGCTTTGAAACTTGGCAGTAACGGCAGGAAATCATACCTTGAGTCACAGGGCACTCTCAGCATCTGTTCCAACTGCAAGCTTTTCACTCTCCTGTATACAGCACAGCCACCCCCCCTTCATATTCCACTCCCCGAGACTGGCCCTACAGGTATTGTTCTTTCTCTGCAGTATGTCTTGTCTCAAATACCTTACATACTCAGCTTTCCAAAATGCTGCTCATTTACTACTGGAGATGTGAACTAGTTCACAGGTGATGAGTTTTTGCTGTTCAGAAGATATTTGGCAAAACAGTTCTCAGTGGGCTAAAACAACAGCTCCAACTGCATTTAGGTTTTGCAAGTGGAATTTTTTGTAACATGGACAAAAATAAGATAATGTTAATAAGATAATGTTTACACTTAAACTTTCAAAGGGCATCATCAGATCCTGTCCAACAAAAGACATAAACACTCTTTTTCTCTCAAGTTTCATGCTTTCTAATAGCTTTTACTTTCATTACAAACACTACAGTTCTGCCTGAATTGAGCACAAAGAGAATCAGCCCTTTAATCCTCAGGACAATACATATTTTCTTCACACTTTGGAAGGTAAACATAGCAGCTGGTAACTTTTAAATCCTGTACTTTGTTATGCAAAGGATTGCAAAGAGAACCATCAAAGTTAGGAGTGGAAAACACTGGCTACTTTACCTAGATCATTTTCCTGCTGGTATAAAAATGTATATTTTTATACTTTTATGCAATCTAATTTTCAGAAAGCTAGGAAATAGGAAATTTGACATTTCTGCTATCCCGCACAACTGGATTAACCTTTAGGCAATGTTCAACAGGGTGCTTCTTGGCAATTATTTTTTTTTTCTAGAAGTCATCCTATATTTTGCCTCCTGAAATACTATCCTAGCTATCCAAGTCTGTGCTCTATTAACCCCTACTTATCAGTAGAATTTGAGGGTTTATGTTTGTAGTTAGTCCATATTATAAAAGACAGTCTGCAGAGCCATGACTGTGGAAATCAGATTGCCAACTCCCCCAAGATCAGTGCTGTCCTACAGAAACAGACCAGCTCTCTTCCAGTGGAACACATTCATAGCTCCTTGCAGACTGACACCAAAAGAGCATTACCATATCCATACCTGAAAACATCATGAAGCAATAATTGAGAACCCACACCTACTTTTGCTGTGCACCTGTTGAACTCCCATACTGTAATAAAAAGCTATGTAGAAAGACAGTAACACCAACAGGATGCAATATTGCATGGATGCAGGGCATTATTTGCCTCTGGATAAATCGCTTTACAGTGGTATGATTCACTGGCTTCCCTGGAATGCATTGCTCTCCCAAGGATTCTTCCTCATTTAAATAAGACTAAAAGTGACACAAAAATCAGACTCCATTACCCTTTTGAGTAAGCATAATTCAACTATCCTGCTGGCTACAGAAGAATGTAGTCATGTATGTTACTTATCTGCTGCTCCTGAACTTGGCAGAAGCCAGATATCTCAATCAGAAGATAAGACTTGCCCCAGCAGCAAGTCTTCTGCAGTCTTGGGATTCCGAGGCCTTTGCATTTTCCATTCAGTGTATGATAGCAGCCTGTTTGTCTCTTTCTGCAGGACATGGTTTTGTTTGGTCCCGTCAACCATAGCCACGAGCATAGTATGAATCCCCAGGTTTTTTTGTGCTGCTCCTAAAGATAAACAAGTTCCTTGCCTCAGATTACCAAGATAGATATGTTCTCTTCTCCCATAGCACTCCCTTGAAAGCTTGTTTGGACTAAGCCCCCAAAAGCCAGTGAATTTATGGTAATATAATAACATACCAAACATACATGTACAAAAGCACACATATATCCATTATATATTCCCTCCTTTCTGTTATTAGTCAGTATGTATTATCTTCTGTAGCAGTGCATTTCAACATTTTAGGCCATGCTTCACTTCACTTAATAATCCTTTCACATATCATCTGAATAGGCAACTCTTGAGTCTTGCTGTGACTTCACCTGCGGTTCAGCAGCACACCTAGACTGGTGAGTCCTGGTCTAGATGACAGCCCTCAAGGAAGTCATGTCTTCTGCAAGGGGACTTTCTGTGTTTCACCACTATTGCTAAAACCAAAGCATAGTCACGGCACCAAAAGAGGAAATAAGAAAGAAATAAGAAAGCCAGCCCCTCCTTCGTCTCTTTTCTTGGGCTTTGTTCTGGAAGTGTCAGGCCTAGAGAACTATGGCAGGATCCACAGCCTCTTTGAAATGTTTCTCTAACGAATAGCCTAAATACAACTTTGGTGATAACTTTTCACTAAGACCTTAACATTTCAAAGGACTTTACAGACAAAAACTAAAGAAAATTTATCTGAATAAGAGTAACAATCGCCATGGGGGATCAGTACTACTGTAATGCAATGGAGTTGCTTGACAAAATTTTACCCAGCCTGAGAGAAGATTGTAATGGCATTTTAAATGTGACAGAGCCACTATCAAAGTAAAAAGCTAATGGAAGTTGTTAGGAGCTTTTGTAGAATGATACCCAAAATGGGCTCTCATCCTCTTGCTACTTTTAAGTTTATAGAAGAGCCATCCATGTGCATAAATGTACCAGTGAAGAAGGAATAAAGATCCTGATTCTGCCTCTACAAATATAGCTGCTACTCAACTAAACGCTGGAGGCACCTTCTATGAAAGAACATAAGCCAAAACTTGAAATATGAATTATTCCAGCTCAGAGAAATCACTTTTGCTCCTGTTGCACAGTCTCAAGCTATAAAAGAAATACAATAGGAAGAGAGCTCTTGCAATACCGTAGCATAGCTCAGCATTGCTATCAGAAATTATTTATTTCAGAGAAGAGTTAGAGCCAGGTATCTATCTGAAGTGCCGGACAAGAAATCCTACAGCAAGGTAAAAAGGAGAGACCCTTGTCCCTTTATGGCTCAATCTCTCAATAAGCATTTCCCTTATTCCCTGTTATCCACAGACAGATTCCACTCATAACTTGCTGTATCCTCAGCAAGTTTGCTGATGATACCAAACTGGGAGGGCTGGCCAACACTCCAGAGGGCTGTGCCACCATCCAGCGTGACCTGGACAGGCTGGAGAGCTGGGCAGGGAAGAACCTAATGAGGTTCAACAAGGGCAAATTTAAGGTCCTGCACCTGGGGAGGAAGAAAACCAGGCACCAATATAGGTTAGTGGTGGATCTTCTAGAAAGCACTACTGAGGAAAAGGATCTGGGAGTCCTGGTGGATGGCAGGCTCTCCATGAGCCAGCAATGTGCCCTTGTCGCCAAGAGGGCCAATGGAATTCTGGGCTGCACAGGGAGAAGTGTGTCCAGCAGGTCAAGGGAGGTCATTCTCCCCCTCTACTCTGCACTGGTGAGGCCACAACTGGAAT
>JAHREE010000367.1:9207974-9221836 GCA_033628505.1 Tringa tobata
CCTGAGTGATGTGCTCTAGGCAATCCTGCTTAGCAGGGGAGTTGGACTAGATGATCTCTAGAGGTCCCTTCCAACTCTGTCAAATCCGTGAATAAGTCACCCAAACTCCAGGTCTTCCTCCTACTGACCCACTCATTTACAAGACCCACAGAAATTGAGAGCCACTCAGAGCCTTGCTTATTCAACATCCCTGAAAAAAAAAAAATTGTTTGGAGATTAGGGAATTAAATACTCGCTTGAAAAATAATGGTTAAAAAGTAGCTTTTCTTAAGATAACAAGAGAGAAATACAGCAGGAGGGAAATGGAAGAGAAAATGATTCCTCCTACAGGAAAGTGAAGAAGGAATTAACAACCTGGCACCACCCTTGCTGGTGTTTTAGATGTGTACGGAGCCACCTATGACTTCCATGCAAAGCTTCCAAAGCCTTCCAGTGAGAAGAGGTTCTGTCTGGTAACAGTGCAAGCATGGATCAGCTCATCCTGTTTTCGTAAATGTGAAAGACGCATCCACACTCACAGACCTCATCCAGCCTCTCTCTGAAAGGATTTTCTTCTCTCTATTGAGGACACAAACAGCCAAGGGCAAACAGCCTCCTAATTTAAGGCCTCACTTAAATGCTTAATTGTCCTGTCACAAGGATAAGGGACATAATATCTTGCTTTTCTGATCTGGGAGCATATGTAGATCCCAGCCCAGAGGAGCATTTTGCTCTTGGCTATTTAATTCATTCATGTGGAATTAGTGTCCTTCAGCAAGACTTTTGTTTGGATGACTTTTTTTCTCCAATAAATGCTACCAAACTCAAGGATATACATTTAAGCGCTCTAAACCAGTTTAATCCTAAAAGCACAATGTGCTTTAGGGAAAATAATGAGGATGGAAATACACAAACCCACAAAATCTACCAGTTGGTTGTAACACACAATAGTGCCTGGTTTCTGATGACAGTCAGAATGCAGGACTATTCATATTGCACAGCTGTCACTGTACTGAAACAATTATCCACCAGGGAAAAAAAAAAATAAGTCTTAATTTAGTTCTCATTGAGGCTAATAAAACTAACATTGCTGTACTAAAACACTGAAACAGCATCAATGATCCTTGCAGTTTCTTTTCTTCCCTTCAGTCTGACGTAGAAGCAAAGGAGCTCTGTCCCAAGAGATCGGCAGTGACATCTACACTGGTAAGTCACATCATTTCGGAACACGTCCCTCAGCAACAGCTCGGCTGCCTCCACCCCTAAACTGTCAGGAGGGTCGGTAGCTCAGCTGCAGCCTGTGCCAGCCAGCAGCCTCCCAGTTTCCAGACAGGCTCCAGAAGTCAGCGTGGGTCAGGAGTCATTCCCTCCCAGTAGTTTGCATGCAGCCCCATGATTTGAGGGAACAGAGGAATTTATGATATGGATGTGGATTGTCTGTGTCAGCTGGCCTCGGTGCCAGAGAACTATGCCAGGTACATTTTGTTTACCAGCAGTGACGTAAAAAGTGCCTCCTGTTAACACAAGATCTTTAAAAAAAGCCCACTGCAGAGTTTGCGTATCTGCGCGTGAGCGAGCCCTTGCTGAACTGCTAGATTCCTCCCAGCCTTTTGGTCTTCTCACCTGTCAAATTACAATTGATATCTATGTTAATATAGGTACTATTTCACAAATAACTCAGGGGCCTCTCTCACATGCAAAAAACCCTCACACCGTGGTAGGAACTTAACAAAACGTCAGCCATGAAAGGGTGAAATAATTCTCTCTGCATATGCAGTTTCCTTCATATGAGGGAAAGACAGATAGATAGATAGACAGATAGAGCCAACTGCCCTCAGGGAATTAGAAAGAAAATCAGACCGTAGGTCTCTAATAGCTGCACTCTCTTTGTAAGGCACTCACACACTGTGGTGATGGAATGGCATCAAAACAGTTTCAGCCTGCCTACAAAAACAGGGGAGACATCTCAAACCATTTAACAAACCTTAATCAAGCTTCCGATTCTTCCTGCGAAATGGCTAAATACAAGCACATCAAAATGACAAAAGAGAAGCACAAAAAGGTCAAGAGATGCTTCTCAAGCCCTGTAGCAAGCTACTAACAAAGGTGGAAAGTAATACTGAAAATCAGATTGCCCCTTTGCTCTAACCACTAGTTATAGCTCCATCTGGGAATGGAAGAAGACTAAAAATGTTCAATCTTTAGAGGAATATTTAAGGAACTAATATACTGTAAAATACTAAATGAATGCATCAAGTTGCTTTTGTACTCCCTTGCCTCAAGCAGCTTAGCACAAATAAAATTTGATGCTAATCAGTCCTAGCAGTTTTCACAGAAACAGAAAACCTATTATTTCATCTGGTTGCAACTAAAGAATTTCCCAACTGTTTCATTATTGATACTTGCAGAGTATCGGTTGTATCTATGATTTCCTATTGGTGTTGACCTGGCATTTGCTCCTTTTGACCATTTAACACATTTAATCTGGTATTGATAGAAGAATCACAGTTGAATTAAAAGTGATTTTTGCATAGTCAAGTACCTACTACCATAGAAATATAAAGAGATATGAATTTTTTTTTCTATATAAAAGAAGTTGAATTATGGAAAAAAAAGAAAAATTTGAATGATTATAACGGTATTTTCCAGCCAATAACAAGACAAGATGCTTAGGCACTAAACAGATACATGCTTGTAATAAGCTACAAAAAACACTGTAAAATTAAATGGGATATATTGGCAATGGGTTCCTTTTATAATTAAAAATGATTCAGAAAGTGGAAATATTATCTAGGACAAAAGTAAAACAAATCTGTTCATCTTAAGAGCTGATTTCAAAATGTTTCAGTCGTCTTCTCCCTACTAACAACAATTTTTTCTTCACACTTCACACAAGATTTTTCACATATGTTTTAACCACCAAAAAAAAAAAATCATGCTATTTCAAATTTCAAATGCTATGCAGCAAAAAATGTTATTGACAAATGTAGCATGACACAGTGAACAGGAAATTGGTATTTTTAATCTAAGGACATTTTTTATTAATGAATGCCAATAGGATAGGTAAAATTCTTGAGCCTGTTCTTCACTTCTTATGAGGTTAAGGTAAAACACTTCCTTTATGGGAAAGGTTCTGCAGTCAGATATGAAAGAGACTGACTCCTGCATCCTTCTAGAGCCTCTGAAGTCAGTAATGCTAACGAGGTGCAAGAATTTCCATAGCTCCAGAGTCAGAATCTGTGTACAGTTCAGTTTGCCTCAGAAAACCATGTATGTCCTCTCTGACATTATGTGGTAAAATGTTACCAGATTTTATTTACATCATAGAATCATTTATGTTGGAAAAGATCACCGAGTCCAACCGTTAACCTAGCACTGCCAAGTCCACTGCTAAACCATGTCCCTAAGCACCACATCATATTCCCTGCAATCATGAGATGCCCTCTGTTGCCACAAATAAATGCATAGCCCTGTATTTATGAAGTTCGGTGAGGCTCGGCTCCGTACAATGGCAATGCCCTGGTTTCTGGGAGTCCTGTCTGCTGATTTGCACAGGTCTGGAACACAAGGCAGCAAGAGCACCATATGGCAGCCAAACATAAAAAGACCTGCAACTGAGCCTAAAAAAGCATCATCCAGGTACAGCCCTGATAGCTGTGCAAGGCTGCCAGCCAAAGATAGATACTAAAACCCAGAATGAGGCAAGGAATCAATCAAAGCAAATAAATAAAATGTACAGTGCATTCATTTCTAGATTTACTGAAAAAAAACTATCCCTTGCATTTTGGGACGGTTGCACATAAAGTTGAAAGAGTAACTCCATAATGTCATCTGTACCTGTACTTCTGAAAACATAAATGTGTATGAAATGTATAACACAAATGTGCATGAGGTGAATATTAGTCTCTCTAGACAGCAGCTAGTAAAGTGGATTACAGGGGTGCAGCAAGAAGGGAATTCAACCAAAAAGAGGAAATAAGTCATTTAGTCTTGGGAAAAGAGGAGAAAACAGAAGGCAAGGCAAAGCAAAAGGAAAGGCAAAGCAAGGCAAGGAATAAAACTGATGATTAATATTTTGGCTTTATACACATGTACCTAAATATACACTTGAAACTTATGATCACAATTCACCAAGCATACTGTCCACCCATCTCAATTCACATGCAAACCATCATCCCTAGGCTGCTCCCAGCGTGACATTGGCTAGAAGATGTGTGAAGGTGACAGATGGAGTGTACCAAGGAGTTCAGAAATAGCGTGAGCTTTTTAGATGGGACGATACTGGCATAAACAAATGGCTCTCTTTTTTCCAGCAGATTTTAACCATTGACATGGATTCTTCAGATATTAAACAAGTAAAAGCTTTGAATACAGGAAACATAACACACGAAGTAAGCTAAGTTACAGAGTCTCTTCTTTCCTCCAGGCCAAGTTTTGAACGACCGGGAACAGCCCAAATGCTTGTGAGCATCACATAAAGAAGCTAATGGATACCACCTGATCATGCCTGACCACCCTACAGGAAGGTAAAATTGCAATTAGAGAAAGCCAGAGAAGAGGGTAAGAGTAAGATTTTGAGTGATCCACTCAATAGAAAAGTTGCCTTTGTGCTAGTGAGAGTTGGCCAATGGGGACAGCCAGCCCCTCGACAGATCCTGCCAGCCAAACTGAAAACAACTTAGCAGCAGGATTTCCAGACTGAAAAAAAAACCCCAAAAACTAAACGATGTTACCTGCTGTTACCAAGAGGAAGGAGCAGCTCCTGGTGTACCAGAAGAAAGGAAAGAAGCTTGCCCATGCCTTTCTGTCCAATTTTCAGTCACTGCCATGAGAAATGCTACAAACCTGTTAAGGCCCTGAATGCCCCAACAGGCTCTGCAACATCCTTCCTTCCCCAGCCCTGGATTTTGCTCCATGTGTTCAATGTCATCTCCAATATGGTGCAGATATGTGACCCCGGCTCAGCTCAGGAAAACAGCAAAGTTGTGAGGAAGAGCAACGAGAAGCCTTATCAGGACCTCTGTCCACCTTGTTTGCTCAGCAGCTGCATTTCAGCTCGGGCCCTTGTCCTGGGCTCCTGCTTGAGCTGCTGGCCATATGCCTTGTTGCTGGCCATGTACCTTGCTGACCATGACCTTGCCTTGCTGACCTGAGTTCCTGGTTGACCACCAACCTGCCTTACTACTATGCATTTGTCTGGCAATCACTGGAGTGAACTTGGGTACATGGATGGACCTTTTCTTTTTTTCTTCTCAGACGGGTGAGGTTCTGTCCCCATCTGTCAGACAACTGCCCTTCTTCCCTTGCTGTCCCCTCAGCTCTTGTCTCAATTTCCCTTGTGAAGCAGCCCACTCCTGATGCTCTCTGACATAAACAATTAAATGATAAGACAACAGCTTCATCTGGGGACAATCTGTCCTGACATCCACAGAGAACTGTTTGAGTGGGTAGCTACTGTGTTACTACCCAGCACAGTCCTTCTGTGCTCAACTCTGAAGGTCCTCTCCTCCTTCCTCTATATTTGCAGCAAAAGTACCTCCAAGTTCTGAAAGCTTAATAAGCGACTGTTTCACACAATTTTTTTTTGCCTCAAGCACCAGAGTAACATAAGGCAAACAGCAGCCTCCTTACAATAATCAAGGAATAACAGGTCCACATTCAAGCAGTTAATTCCTTGAATGTTTCCTGTTTGTGAAGCACCTCTGAAAGGTCTAAAAGTCATTAACAGGTGAAATTTAGCCTGTCCAAATTTGGACCATAATGTATCATAAACCTACTAAGGGCAGAAAATCATCTGCTATGCAGTGGTGTGCCTGGAAATTCACAACAGGAGAAAGGAGAGAGAAGAACTGAGGGTTGATCCATTTGACCAGGTGAAAGGCTACAAATGAAGGTCATTTTCTGTGGTGCTCTCCCTCCTCTCTTCTCATGAAAACACTTAGATAAAAGGATACCTTCACTATCAATCCAAAATCCGTTTATGCTATCCACCAGACCATCAGGTAGGACTACTGACCTGTATGTTTTATGTTGTAAAATCAATAAAAGAAAGAAAAAAAATGGCAAGAAAAAGAAAAATAGCAGCGTGAAAATCCAAGCTGCTGAGCATACTATTTCTCAGGCTACCTTTGTTTGTGTATTCACATTGAGTGATATAATACACTTCTCACAGTTTCTTCACAGATTAAAATTTCTCTGGATGACAATGTTCTCACATAATATGTAGTCCTGACATTTAGGAACTTCAGAGTAGATATTAAAGCAATACTGAACTTCAAATTGCAGGTTCAACTTGCTGAATAGAACTGCTAGACAGAAATATAGATGAATCATACTCATCCTGGATATAATGGAAACAAGTATTTGCATGATGGTGATCACTGACTTCAATGAAACTACAGGCGTTTACACCAGCTGAGGGCCCAGCCTTGACATATACCGAGGTACAGTAAACACAATTTCATACCTGGAGGCTTCGTGAGCATGGATCAAGGTCCTGGTCTTCAGCTGACGAGCTGTGGTGATGCATCAGCTGAGAATCTCAGCCCATGTCTTTGGTCTGAGTACAACTCAAACTGGATTATACTTCTATATTTCTGGCAAATGACCCTTAATTTCCTAATCTTCCTGACTATAACCATTGTGAATAAGTTCTATTGCACTGCTAAATGAGGGCCTTATCCAGAAGTCTTTACACATGCAGAGATAACAGATCTACTTCTTAGAGGAAGGTGTAAAAACATACTTCAGATGCATGTCCAACATCAGACATTAAAGGGTATAATTTGTCATTTTTTACATTATTAAGAATATTCGTGCAGGATCTATAATTAAAACTAAAAGAGATGTCTCCTCCTTTTGCCAGAAGCTGTGTTACATCAATTAAATGGGTAAATAAGATCTTTCCCCAGAGGGGATATCACGTGACCCTCTATTGATTAAGACTGCAGTAGAACGTTATTTGCAATCTTATTGCATAATGGAAATCAGGAGGTAGCTGTCATGCTTTCAGAAGACAAATTGCTGCTATCTTAGGCAATTCATAGGCCTCTTTCCTTCTTGCTGCTCTTAATTCACAGCTAATGCATGTCTTACAAGGCTTAGTTTCTTAAATCAGTCTACGGCACTGAATTCAACTCAAAACTGGATATAAGCAGTAGCCTATGTGGCCCTGCATTATGACGGGTATTGAAGTGACCGTTCCATCTACCACTGCTTCAGAACTATGCATTATTTAATAGGGTAACACAACTTCAAAAAAGGATGTGAAATTAAAAATAGGCTTCTCCCACAGCATGCATGATTGTTCCCAGGAAAGACAGGCCTCCCCCACCAGGCACAGCTCCAGAGGTGCTCTTGGAATAGAACATTTTTAAGTCTTTGCTCAGTTTTGTGTACTTGATTTTCAGAAGCAAAACATTTAGCTAGCTGGAACAAGTGCACTAGTCTCAAACCTATGCAGTCAGTGCAGCTAGGGGTCAGTTTTGAGATTGGAATGAACACCTGACCACAACCCAGCAGATACTTTGCTCCTCCACTGAACTGTAAATCCATCATTATGCCCTTCATGACAGAACCAGAGGGAAGGACAAAAATCTCCCTTCTCCCTTTAAATGACTGAAACACTCTTTGCCAATTTGAGAAACCTTCCAAAAAAAGCCAATCTTTCCTTACTTCTAATCAATCTGTCAGTTACAACAATTAGAAAACAAGTGCAACACTTTTCAAAATACATAACAGCAATATTCAACAATACCAGAATCTTCTCCACCGAAGTCAAAGAAATGGTCTTTAAGTGGTCTTTGGTGGTTATGAAGTTGTAGGACATAAAGCAAGATTTCGGAATAGAAGAAATGAGTCTGAATAACAGGGGGCAGTAGGACAGTAGTAGATTCAGACAAAAGTTACAGTCGTTCCATGTGTAAAAGAAAGTGCGTAGCTTACTATCATCTGTTTGCCATTGCATAGGATTACAAATTAAATGTCTGCTGCCTGATCTGTTCCAGCTAAGTTGATTGGTTAGAATGTGTTCATCCTCCCACCTAACTTAGCAAGTTTAAAAGTGGCAGGTTTACTTTTCCATTATTTATAATGCCAGAGCTGAATAAAGTACATGGAAGGAAATGCCAGTAGAACAGTTGTCCAAAAGTAATCTCTCACAAAGTGATAACAAAGTCTGGAAAAAAATAGTCTTCCTGGAATAAATCACAAACAAATCACAAAGTCTGAAAAAAAAACCCTCCTCCTTGTAAAAAATACAGAGGAGATTAAGATTTCAAGGAAATCACAGATATTTCAGTACACTTCATTTGATTAGACATGAACATCAATAGCATTAGATTATTACTGGCATATCTTCCTATTTAGGGAAATTACCTGGTCCTCCTAGAAATGGATTTGTGTTTAAACCCTAATTTTCCAAATTTCCAGGAGAATGAAATATAATCTCTGCCTAGTCTTGGTGAGCATAAACACTCAATATGGAGCAAATAGAAGTAGTAAAAAATAAGGATACAAATCCCTAAAGAATTAAGATGTGCTCTGGTTGTTCAAAATTTCAAAAGAGGTATTTTGCACCTTAAATTAGGGTCTGCATTCGTTGCTTTTCTTTTTTTTTCCCCCCCTTTGCTTTGAAAGGCCAAACCAGTCAGTTCAAATTTCTGAATCTGAAAAGTCCTTTCTTTTTTTGAAGGTAACACAATACAATTAGCTCACTCATTTCACTGTGCTTGAAATTTAAAAGAGAGATAAGAAATTTTCCTTACCTTAAAAAGTCTTAAAATATTTGCGACCATAATGGACACAGAACTTGCTGCAGCACCTATCACACCTGATATCTTGTCTGGCTTAGTGAAAATAGGTGGGTCACCATTAGCACACTTCACGTCTGAACCATCTTTTTCTATCAACGCTTGCACAAATGTTAAGGATTGCTCCAATGCATAAGTGTCCCTGGAACACGTGTCAAGAATCCGGACACCTAAGGTGATATTGGCGAGAAGATCAGGGTCTTTATTAATCTGATCAATTGCATACAGCATTGCCTCGAGTCTGTGGATCCCTTTCTCCTTCTTGAGCTCCCCACAAGGCACCCCTCTATCCCCTTTTGCATGGACGGGAAACAGTCCTCCCAAGATGATGTCCCCATCCAGGCGGATGGAGTGGGCATATTCCTGGCCATGAGTTCTTTGCATCACGGTGAGTATCCAGCAGAATTTGGCTGTTAACAGGAAGAAACAATGGCAGGAAACTAATCGTTTTCCTTCGTATACCATTTTCTCTGAAGACTTTGTTGCTGTCCAGTATCCAGATTTTCTTCTTGCTAAAGGATGAGGTTGACCATTTGAAGCTGCACTTTCTGGAGGTTACCATCAGTGCCCAGTAAGTAATATAGAACCATGTGGTAGGTAGAAAAAGTATCTCAGTAGAAGTACATAAAATGTGTTTTACAAAAGATGTCCACTGATGTCATGGGTTGATGAGCTTTTCCAAGACGTGGTTTTCAATTGCTCTTAACTGATGGTGAAGTGTAGGGTAGTATCTCTGATCCTGATGCTAAGAGGAGGTCAGTAGCTTATGTCCTTGTATTTTGCCCTGCAGCTGAGGTACTTCTGAAAAAGACAGTGAGAAATACCATTTAGTTCAGCAGTTTCATACCTGTCACACAGCATATTTACTTTTGACTATGAGTTACATCGCCAAGGTTTTACTTTCGATATTCTGTATGGGAGTAATTCTTGGCCTTCTGTGAGTTTGAACACCTGGCTGCGCCGTGCTACGAGCCAGGAAAGTGATGATACCAGCAGAGCAAAAGCCAAATCAGGGGAACTAAACTTAGCTTGGTGTTCAGATTCCAACCAGTAATTCGTATTTACCTTCGCATTGTATGACATCCAGAAACAGATTTGATCTGTAACACATTGTATTTTCTGTTGTGCTGTATCATTCTGTTCCAGCCTACAGAAGTGCAATAACTACTTACACTCTCACTCACAGAGAGGTTCCATTTATGACAATGGAGTAATCAGGGCTCCTGAATTTAAGTACGCTCTTCAGCTGCTGCAGTACAAGCACATTCAATTCATTTGGATATTAAACTGATTATTTCTCCAGTGGAATTCACTTTTTTCTGGGCTTGCTATATATCTAAAATGCCTTCCAGATAATTTCTAATACTAAATTACTTTTATGAAAAGGTAGCTGATTTCTTAAGCAAAGAGAGCACAGTGTATTCTGTTAGGAAACCAGCTGAACACTTAGTACTCCCTTTCCAACATTTTACTTGAGCTGAGGCCCAACATTAACAAGATCTCTATTCTCTGCTTGCATTTGGACCAAATTAAATAGGAACAATGTTGTGCCCCCATTACCATCTAGAGAAGTCCCACTGATTTTAACGAGTTCAAGATTTCAGCCTACATATCTAGACACCTGACTGTTAAAATTGCCCTCCCTTTAATTTTCAAGTGAGTGGCTTTTATTTATTTCAATATTTAACAAAATTACACGTGCCTGAATAAATTTTTAGACCTCTGAGGGGAAGAGAGAGGGAATTAATTTTCCCAAATACTAGATAGGCACGCTGTGGGCAACTGCAACTGAGCCAGTCTCTCAAGGCACCTGTGATAGACTTTGGAGAGCAGTGGACACCTGATCCTTTTCTTTAAAAAACTCTTATTTATTATGAAATTGATCACACTGAACAACTGCCTGCCTCACTGCCTACACAGAAGATCCAGGCAACAGCTTCCTCTGTAGATATGTACTTTGTCCCTAGTGATCTGACTGGTTCCTACCAAAAACATGATTAAATTAGAAGACAATTGTAGACAAAAATTACAAAATAGTTATAGAAAACCCTATTGTTTTTCAAAGGCATTTTGAATTATTTTCCATAAGATTTTTATATATTATGTGGTAACAATACTCAAAATGTGGGTTTAAAATGCTTTACATTGATCATTCTCTTCTTACATTTATTTTGTTACATGTTTTCCCCCAAATGATAATACGAAGCTCACAAAAGCTGAAGAAGAGTTTTTAAAGAGTGGCTATTTGAAGACCTGAGAAAAACAGTCACAATGGAAAGTGTTCTACTGAATGTAAAGATATCTCACTGTGATTTGGTAACAGAGCAATGACTCTAAACTGAAACATGTTTAATGGGCATGAATAAAATCACTGCAATTGAGAACAGTAGCACACAAGACTTTCAGTGCCTCTTAACATTGAGTTTTGCTTGAATTGGGCCCAGGACTGAATCTAAATGAAACAAAGTCTGTGTTGTTTGATGCGATAATCCCATCGTTCTCCTTTGGCTCCTTTTGGGCACATAGTTTGCAAATCTGACCAGGCTTTGGCCCCGTGAACTGAACCCAGACTCAGTCACAACTGAAGGAACTTGACTAACTGTCACCGTGTGAGTTCATCCAGCCCCATGGGATGTTTCTTCTATGCCCACGCTGCAGAGAAAAGATTTCATTCACTATTAACTAGACACAACTGTCTGATGTCTTGATTGCCTCAGCAGAAAAACACAGTTCAAAAAAGCAAAGAGTAAAAGTTGTAGCTACACCTAAAATAGACACAGAGGCAATTTCCTTTCTGGTTCCACAACAAACAAACAACTCATTAGCCTGTGCATGTATGTACAATCCATACAGGGAGCAGTTCTCTGAAGGAATAAAAGATAAAGACTGCTCTTATTTGGCACTGTATGAAGAGCAAGAAAGCACCACTGAAAAAGTGAAAACATTCATGAAGAAAAGAAATGCTGATTTTTCTCTCTCAGCCTCAGATCAATTTCTTACAGCCAAAGAATGCCCAGAAATTAAAGCAAGTGTCAGTCTTTGTACAAACAAATAGTAATAGTGATGACTTCAACTATTGCAACTCAAATTTCAACAACAATGGCAAAGCTACAGTCAACCCAATATCCTCATCCAATACCTTATCTGGAACTCACTGAAAGCCAAATGACTTGATAATAATTATTTTTCAACATTACAGTCTACATAAGCATTAATTGCTCTGCCTCAGCTTGCATGTTTTCCTGAAAAAGTATGTTTCTTTGCTGCAAGTGTCCACAGCTTGTCTATAAAACAGAAATTAAACTTTAAAATGTTCTTTTTAAAAATTTAAGAGCTTTTAGTCTTTTTTTTATGTTACCTAGGAAGTAAAAGCTTTTATTACACTGCCTAATTTATTCATACCACACTGCTTTTCATATATTGATTAATATTAACTTTTACAGAATGTTATAAGCCTGCATAGCTAAGCAGAGAGCATCTGATTAAATGAATTCCATTTTTATCAATGAATTTTAGTGAAAAAGCACAGGCGTCTGGGCTATAAAGCCTGAATGAACTTTCCTCATGTGCAGAGATTTCATTCAAAGTAAAATGCTGTCCTTTTCCAATTGACCATAAAATTTTGAATTAATGCAAATATATTCTCGATTTGACAGATTCCCCACTGTAGTAGTTGGTGTTCACTAGAAACATGACTTCGGAGCAGAAATTCACACCTTTCCCCAGCACAGTCCAAGAGTAAGTGCACCACAAAGCCTCTCTTCCAGTCACCTTGGAATACAAGCTTCTCTTGGGTTTAATTCATTAAATATATCTGGCATTATCAGAACATACTGCTATTTTTAAAGTCAGTATTTCAGCACAAACCTCCACTTGTTCTGCTAGAATATATATTTATTTTTAAACCTAAGGAGGCGGGGTACTGCAAGACAGGGGACATGGAAACTTCTGCATGTAGTGTCTGGTTCTGAAATTACTTCCTTCGTAAAATCATTCAGCTTTGTGGGATACGTGGCACTCAAGGATGGGTACTTTGAGACCACGTTGCCAGAGTCAGTGCATCGGCATGTGCCTGGACCAGTCACTATTCCAGCCACAGACTCACTGCACCGAGAGACGGGTTCATTACGGGAGTCCTTTATGTTAATGAACAGGTCTAAATAACGAACTTAGAGTGACAGATAAACACTTTAACAAATATAGGTAGCGTCTCTATTTTGATAACGAGGTTCCCGAAAGAGCCATTTTCAGCTGGCACCAAAGTCATGGCTGAAATCCTGTACAAAGATTTGGTATCTTCATCTGGAAATATTGTTTAAAAAAAATCTCACATTACAGACAGCCGCAGGAACAAGAACTAATCTCCGCAGCATAAGCAGGAAAATGTGTTCACTGAACTTCATGGAACATTTTTTAATTGACATCGCCTGTCAGACTCAAACCCTTTACAGAGTGACAACAAAAAGCTGGGGGGGGGGGGGGCGGAGAGGGGGAGCATCTGAGAAAGAGTACTTAAAATTTTGTCTGAAGCAAGAAATTGATTTGTCATTGCATTTGAAGCACATTTGAACTGCACTAAAATAAAATAAATTAAAAAAAAAATTAACCTGTGAAATCTTAGGGTGAAAACCCATTTCTGCTTTCACAGAACATCAGATTGTCCAGTCAATGCAAAACTGATCTGATTTTGCTGAATGAAAACAAAATAATAGTGTCTTCCATTAAAAAGTTCCAAGGAGAAAAAAAAATTGCAGAAGTGTGCTTATTTTGACTTTCTACTACCGATGTTACTTCTGAGCTATCAAATAAGAATTATCTTGCTAACGTTCTTTTCAACGCTCATAAAAGTTGCCTCTTTCTCCTGCACAGCATTCAGCGACGAACAAATAGCTGAGTTTCCACAGAGAGCAGGTAAAGAGTTGCCACCTGCATACAGTAACCTGACACATAGAGAAGATTAATGGGTTTTGCTGACAACAGAAGGGAATTTGGAAAACCTTAGGCCTTGACATCACAACTCCTAACTTGCAGGAGAATTCTTCACTGATGTAAGTAGCCTTATCCACCTCAGCT
>JAHREE010000367.1:9226580-9252046 GCA_033628505.1 Tringa tobata
GGCCCCCGCACGGCTCGGCCCCGGGGCCCTGCGCTAGGAGAGGGCTGCAGAGTCCGGGGTGTGAGCAGGGCGGCCGGTTCCTCGGGCTCCCGACACGAACCAGACCTTTTCCACCTTCCCATTTCAGATGACTCCGCGCTGCTTGCCTTAGGAGCAACTCCTGGTTTGCTTTGCTTTGCCCAGAGCTGTCTGCCTGGCTTCAAACTTCGCTGCTGGAAGAAGGAAGAATTCCAAACGTGCGCTAGTGTATCCAGCCAGCGCTTCCATGTTTGTCTCTGTTATATGGTACTGCTTGGGTAAGTCCTTGCAAGCCACAGGACTCAGACAATATCTGATGTGTCTTTCGAGCCTGTAACTTCTCTTTCGGAGATGATCTTTTACTATTGGAAAATGACACTGTGAAATTGGCCAGGTGGTAGACAATATATGAACTCCTGTTTGCATTTGTGTTTTTTTTCTCAAAACCTTCCATGAGAGAAGACCAAGGAGCTGTGATTTCAGTGATCTTATGATAGAAATCTGGAATATAGTCCCACTGGTTAAATCCTGATGTTCAACCATGACCAAAATTCCATTTTAAAGCAGAGATCCTCCTTAACCCCTATCAGGAAAACAAGCCATGCAGGAGTTATCGGTAGTGTTGGATAGACCAATTTCCAACCTCATTTACACTCTGTAGCTCCCGCAGCTCAACAGACAGTTCAGCAAAGCAAAACCAAGTGATGTTCTGAGGGCACAGCTGGTGCTTGAATTTTTGTGTAAATCTTGCAGCTGGAGGTGCAGGCTGAGGTCAAAAGACTGGGATAAGAAAACCTCCAACGCATTCCCTGCTTGGCCACCAGCCTGAAGGTAACCTGTTGCCTCGTCCTATCCCTCCCAGCCACATCTTTTCTAGAGCACACTTTGGGGGGACATTGGGACTTGATCTTATGATGTAAGTTCACAGTGAGTAGCACAATGACTTTTAGGTGGGAGTATAATAAATAAATGCATAATCAAAGAGATGTGTGCTGTGTTTTGACTAAATGCAAGCAGAGAAAGTAAACTGGGACGGGGTGAGGATGGGAGAGGTGGGCAGAGGGGGAAGAAAATGAAGAAGCTTTACATGAAAATGGTCGTTTGGTGAGGATAAATAACACAAAAGAGAGGCAAAATACATCCATCGTGCTTTGAGCAGGATTCCTTCTGATCAAGCCCAATGGCAGCCAATGTCAGTTTGTACAGAACACTCATGTCAGAACTGATGACAAACACTACCTGCACAACCAACTGGGGAGGGAAGACATCCCGTTCTGGACACAGAGCTGCCATAAAGGAGCTCTTAAATGATATTTTTTCGAGTGAGAAGTTCTGATTGTCACAGGAAGCATCTCACATGTTAGGAGATAGGGATGGAACTAAAGGGCATACTAAAATGTCAGGACCACAGAGAAGTGGCCTGAGAGGCTTCAGTTTTAATTACTGCCTAGAATAAATGCTTGCTCTAAACATCTCTAAAGCCAAGCACAAACAAATGGATCAGTCCACTTCTGTGCCTCGATTTTTCCTACCCAGAAGACGTTGAAACCTCTGTGTATCCAAGCAGTGATTTTGGCAGAGCAGTTCATGTTCCAACAGCACTATTCCATAATCGCACTCAACAGTACAGTTTTTAATGACATTCAAATGGAGCTGATTTTTTGTAACTTTGAAACAGTGTGACATTCCGAGTTCTGGGTGTTTTTTTTTATTGCCATCTAAGTGATAGAAATGCAACTTGCAGAGTTCTTCAAACATGAGAATTAAACCTACTGAGGCAATAAACCGTTTGAATAATCACTTTTAGGTGAAGGTCTACTTATTAATAGCCATCAAGGAATACAGAGCCATGAAGTCCATGATTCTCATTAAACTGATAGTGGATGCTGGGTTCTGAGTTAGATTTTGGAACATGGGTGTTGGAATTTTTCAAGAAAACATAATCACTAAAAAAAGAACCTGACACTTGTGTGTTTTGTGTGCGCTTCTCTAAGACTAATAGTTCTTTACAGAATTTATTGCATGGTGAAAAAAATAAAAGGTGGAGAAAAGGCTTTTCACAGTAGTAACTATGACAAAAAGCATTATCTGGAAGCCAAGAAAGTGTGCAACCATCTGTAAAATAGAGCATACCTTTGGAAGGCCCTGACTGTGACTTATTTCAAATAAACTTTTCAGCAGTGAACAGGAGATGTCAGAGCTTAAATCACAAAAAGGAAGATGGCCATCACGTAGGAAAAGTAGCACGGTTTCCAGGGAAGATATTTTCAGAATCAGAATATTTTCAGTATCTAATTTCCAAATGTGTCTAACAAACTCCAATATGTTAGAAGATTTTAGCAGTTGGAAACTATCCCTCTGCCAGAAGGAGCAGCACAAGAACACCATTCTGTAAGTGGGTCTTTGAATCTCGACTTTCAAGGGGCAGCAGGAGCCGTCTGCGCTGCAGGGGAGGGCAAACCAGGAGCTGAGGTGGGCTGCATGGCAGGCAGGGACAGTGTCCTCCACAACAGATACAGTCCCACAGCAGCTGAACAACAGAGCAGAGCAGGTCTGGTGGCAGTAAGTGGGGCCAGCACATCCCAGTGATCGCTAGACAAGTCGCAGTGGTGAGGCAAGTCTGAGGTCAAGCCAGGAAGTCAAGCTAGAGGATCAGGATCTTCATCAGAGAGGCACAGGCATGGCTGCAACAGGTCAGGAAAGGGCAAAGAAGGAGCACCAGAAGTTAAAAAAGCTCCCAAATGATGCTAGGGAGCCCAAATGAGATTTCTTACAGCTCTCTCGTGAAGCTGTCTTCTCAGCAGCCTGGCCCGAGGACACACCGTGTCAGAGCTGGGCTTGAGCGCAGGCTGCCAAACCCATAGGAGCAGAGCAGGGCTCCTGGCACTCATACTGGTCGAAGTCTGTGTCACATTCCCTTTTCCTGCACAAAGCTAGAGGGCAACAGTGGCACATCTGTCCTTAACACACAGTGTAAGAATATGCCTCTCAGGGCGACTCAAATCTGAAGAGGACCCACCTGGAAGTTAGAAATGGTGGACTCATACTAAATTTAAGTGAAGGATACAGTATATTTATGAATCAAATACAGTGTTTCCAAAATACAAGTGGATGATGAGTCTGCAAAATCCTCTCCCACACATGTCAGAACACGGAAGTCAGCAGAGACAGTTGTGAAGCAACATAATATTTGCTAAAGAGAAGAGAGACTCAATCCTAATTAACTAAAAATTGCAAGCCCACAGAGGGAGTCAAGCATTGTTATACCTTTATAATGGGGACAGTCTCCACTAGCATGTCCTCTAGTATAATGGCTGTGGGGTTTTATATCTATATTTAATAAAATATCTCTATAGGTACTAAGTTCTGCAGCTTCTAAAATCTTAGTCTTTCATTTTGTCCTTCACTAAAGGAAAAATGAAACCATGTTTAAGAGTGCCTTTCATTCTAAGCCACCTTACAAAAACTGATAAAAAGCTATATATAGCAATCACTTCAGCAGCCTTTGAAATGCTGACATCTTTGAGGTGAGGTACAAAAAAGGTTTATAAATCAGAAAGTAAAGCCACATTACCTTTTCAACATGTGAGCCATAACCTTTCCTGTTAAACAACAGCAGATGGACACGGCTATTTTCCATGAAAAAAATCTTTGCATTTATTTACCCTTCCAAAGAAGTTATTTGCATACAATGTCATTTGCCAAACCCAAGTGGAGCTGATCATGCTCTGCCTTGTCCCAGCCACTTTGTAGGCTGTTGGCAAAATCCTCTGAGGTTAGCAGTGCGTGGAAATAGCTAATCTTCAAGCCTGGTGTTTCCATCATTTTTGTGGACAGCAGAATTTGTCAGAAGAGTTTTTTCTAAACTAAGTGTGCAAAATGACCTGCATACTCCCTACATAAAAAACGTACTCAAGGCTTAATATAAGGTAAACTTGATTCTACTTTTAATAGTGCCTATTAGACAGCTGGAAAACAAACCATTAATCCATCGTCTAGAGTTCAAGGCATTGTGCTGCAAAGCCAAACATTTCTTTTCATGCCTTGTTGCAGAAGCAATAGAGCTGCAGCTCTAGGAATCATCAAAATCATGAATGAAGACTCAATTGAAGTAATAAAATCCTTTGCTTAAATACGATTGTAAGTTTAAATGCTGCAAGACCCACCCTCAAGCAGCATTGAGCAGGGAGAGCATTTTGAAAAGGCTCTGAGAATTCTCCTAAACCCATGACATCCATACGGTGTCCAGAGAGGCAGCAGATACCCAGCAGATGTCCAGCCCATCTTGGGCCTGAGGCTATTCTCTGAGTGGATATGTAAACTCACAAGAATTATGTTAAATAGATTAGAGTGTCACTTCCTGTGCCCAGACCCATAACCTCAGAGTAAGCAGGTGAACATGCCCTATTAGCTGTTGCTCCTGAAACTGTTCCTTAAGAATCATGTCAATTTATTGTTGGGTTCTTAACCCGAAGACATTAAAAATGGAGGTGAATTTTCTTGGGCGAAACACACAGGTGGTCAGGATAGATTCTCAAACATCTAAAATGTAAACTCTTGTATTTAAAATATTCCTCTAGGCTCCCTGTGTAAATGCAAAGCATGGAAATGGAAAGAAATAGCTACTCTTTCCAGGCAATGAGTCATCTGATATTACCATAGATGTCTAAATAGAACATGTAAATCATGCCTGAGAAGTGTCTTTTTCTCTCCATGGACTATAAAAAGAGTCTAGACAACTGGCTCAGATGTAAATGTCTGCATTGTAGATGATGGAAGTGAGGTAAGGTATATCTACCACCGGAGCACGGGAAGATGCAGACAGTAAAGACAATAGGTCAGGCTGAGCTTCTGAGAGCACACACCACTAGTTTGTGACTAGTTTTACTCCTCGTTATGTCTGTTCTGGTGGTAGGTAATTCTTCAGCACTAATGAGTCCTTTCTCTTCCCTTTCTCTTATCTCAGTAAGTTACTGACAAATATTCAAAATGGTCTTAAAAAGTAGATCAACTGTGTGCCAAGTATTTAAAAGTGAAAAAGCCTTAGAAAAAAATAAATATTTTGTATTTACTCAGAAGTTACATATTTAGAAGGAAATAATTCTGCAACTTTTTCCTTAAAAATTAATTTAATTGGTACAAACTTAAGCAATCATTTTAATTAACTGCCTGTGAGAAAAGGAATGGTCATGGTTGGGTTTTTTCCTGCTTGACTTTTACATGAACAAGATGTAATTGAGCTGCTGCTCAAGATTCGCATATGATGACTTTTTATATCCATATGGCACTTTGTGGGGGAGTTCACATTAACATTTCAGCTTGGATCATGAGCACGCTTTTGAAGTAAACCTCCTATTTGTCCCCACTTACTATGTGCTTTGGTTAACGTAACAGAGCCGTCTTGGAGCTCATGGCCTGGATTCCTCACGGGAGAAGCAAGAAGTTGAAGCTGCACTCCAGCAGTGAGCCTAAAGTGCTAGAACCACTAACAGACCAAACTAGAGCTAGTCTGAAGTGATCCACGTGCCCACGTGTGGTGTGGGCATCAACTCATCAGCACTAAATATTTTGCTCTGCAGACCCCTACTGCCCCATGTGACTTGTTAAAATAAACATAGCCCACATCAGATTGAGGTTTCAGTCTTGAACACTGTTGTGGTTTTCCCTTGAGGGCCAGAGATGAAGAATGGGATTGAAGTTCAAAGGTAGCTAGATCTTGTAACTAATTAAAGGCTAGCCTGATGCATGGTGTATTCCACAAGGAAGTTTCACACTTCATTTAATGGTTATCAGCTGTAAGTAAGGTACACGATTCTATGTTATGTGTAGAGTGAAGACTGAGCTTTTTTAATACAGTGGAGGATCAGAAAACATATGTGCAACCATATTTGCTGTAGGTTCTGTGCTACTGAAACAAAAGAGATTGCCCTATCAGTGTTGTTGGGGAGAAGATTAACCGTACAATGATGAAACATTCATCCAGTGTTTTACTCTACATCCACAGCTTGGGAATTACTTTCATTTATCAATGATAAGGTGATCTTAATAAATTCCTTCATTATTTAAACTCTGCTTAAAGTACAAAATAATCAATGACATTATTTTCATCAAGAAAGACCAATTGCAATGTACTCTTATGATAGTGGCATTTTCTTGTCTTAAAAAAATAATCTAGGATATCCGAAAGCCACTTTGTCATGTCATTGGTATTAAGCTTAATGACTCTTGCTTTCTTGTGCTTCATTGCTTCACTCTGACCTGAAGACGGGTAATCACTAATGGTATAATTCAATGAGTGTTGTACCATATACTTGCTGCATAGGGACATTACGGTGGCGGAAACATCTCCAGTTTTTAAATGCCACCTCATTGGGCTTATTGGGCAACTTTGGGACTGGCAATAGGCATAGAGCTGTTATGATGTGAAATACAACTACTATAGCACTACGTTACATGCTAAAATATTTATCCATGCATTTTCACTCTTCAGCTTGCATTCAGCAAGGAGACTCAGACATGCGTATGTGGGATTTTCCTTCGCCTGGTCACAAAAGCATTTCAAGAAGGACATACGCTCACATGCAGAAAATGAAGTGGGGAAAGGCTCAGCAATTACCCCCATCTTAAACATTTCATTGTCTAAACAGGCCTAAGAAGAGTTTAGGGGTTTTAATAGATAAATGAAGTGTACTGAAGTAATAATGTTCACATTTCCATGGATTATAGAATTCTTATTATGTTGTAAAATTCAACACAAAATTTGTGCATTCCTTAATGTCTCTAACTGCTTCTCCCAGATTGCGTCGTGTTTCTCATCAATATTAACTCTCAATAGCCACAGTTCTGGTGCTGTGGCTATTGACCCATGTGCCCACAGCCTGGCCAAAACAGGTAAAATGAAGAAAACACTTCTGAACTTAAATTGAAGCCCTTTCCCTCAGTAAAAGAATTTGAGAATCCAGCCACCAGCTTTCAAGAAATAAAATATACTTTTGGGAACATCGTGTCTTTAGATCTCTGTCACTAGGGACAATTTATTTGAAAAAGTCCATAGGCCAAAACTTCTTTTGGGGACCAACTAACAAACACATGAACAGTGAGATAGGGTGATGAAATAAGCAATGTATCTGAATGAAATCAAAATAAAGTACATAATTAAGGGTCAGACAAAAATATTTCCTTCATTTTTTTCAGTTTGCTTTACTTCCTAAATGGTATTATGTTTGTTTGTTGGTTTGCCTTTTTTTTTCTTTAAGTTTTATTCAACACTTTAAAAAAAGTCAAAGGAAATTTGAAAATGCAAGAGGAGAAACTGCTGGGAGCAGACCCCTCCTGCAATCTTGGAGAGATGTTATTCACTTGCCATGACAGAAACAGGGGCAGGCATCCTCCTTCGGACCCACTGCAACCAATGACTGAGACCAGCACTCCCTGACATCGAGAGAATGCCCTAATTGCAAGCATACTCCAGGATGGGTTTCATTGCACGTGTCCACATTTGCATTTTAGCTTGGAACTGGAATGCTATTTTGAGGCAAACCTCTTTTTCACCCCTATTTATGGGACTTCAATTGTACCACAGAGCTGTCTTGGACCAAACCAACAGGATTTGGTCCATCCTCTCAGATGAAGCCAAAATGCAAGTTATGCTCCAGATCCATTGGGCATCCAGACCTCAGACCAGGCTAGCCCTAGCCCCAGGTGACACTTCTGGACCAGGGACAATATGGACCTTAGTGCCCAACCCGTGGATCTGTTCCTATTGTGCTAAATTACGTGCTCTACAAAGCTCTCCCTCTCTCTTGTGCAATGTTTTCTGCTTCGGATTAGAAAACACCCATGGGGCCAGGAAGCGTGTTCAAGAATGAGCCCAGATGGATGCTGACTGGAGGGATATTCAGCTTTTTGCTCAAGCAGCTCAGGAGGCTGTAGTAAAATTGCCCCAGTTCCCTGCTGCTTGGGACATTATCCCTTCAGCAGGCTGGTCGCAGAAATGCATTGAGAAAATAATGAAGATTTTCATCAGTTTCAGGCCAGGAGATATATTTTATTTGGAAATGACTATGTGTGGAGGTATCCCAAACATATCTTTTCATTATTTTTGCTTCACGGAAAAATTTAAGGGCTTGTAATCATTCTGAAACAGAAAATAAAAAGGGATGTTTTAAAATACCAGCAATTTTCATAAAAATCAAGTTTCTGCCAGTTCTGTCAGGAACCAGTTTTGTGCAGATAGATCCACATAAGCACTATTGCTAACTGCTGGATGAGAGCCCATGGAAGCAATGGCTGCAAGTCAATAGTCGCATTCCCTTCTGCCACTTCTATTTCCTAATAGCAGGCGAAAAAATCATATAAACACCACATAATGGTTTGTAGAAACACTCGTTCGTGGAGTGTTAAGAATCAGAAATCAGAAAGAAACATTATTAATCATAGTATTTAAATGACATAGCTATGGGTCTACAAGTCAAAGACTTAAAAATTACCTTTCCTCCCTGCAGTTGCACTGTATGCTAGTATAAGTGGAAACTGTACTCACTAAGGTCTGGAAGCTACACTTCTACAAAATTAACATTATAATATGCTATGCTGCATACTCATTTAAAATGCAAAAAGATTGGATCAAAATAGTATGTTAAGGTATCATTATTACTTACTAGTTTTTTAAACATTAACACAGAGTCTTGTTTTAAATTTCAAACACATGAAGGAATGAGCGAAAATAAAATCCAGCAGCTTCATCACACACTGAATGAGCTTGTCCATATTATGGAATAATATTGGTTTTACAAGGTCTAGCTAATGTGTGTTAGTTAAATGAGTGGTTTTCAGGTCACAGGCGAGGAGCGTGCTAATGTATTTACCACCAAAGGCTGCATAGCACATCCTGATCTGTGACAAATTTTGAGGACTGACAGTGGTCCTCCAGGAAGTTTGGGGACCAAGATTCAAGTGCCCCATTGGCTTAGGCATTTAAGAGTTCACGTAGACATATAACAGTACACTTTTTTTTATACACCAGGAAGAGAAATAGTCTTCTACAAGGCAATCACTTCATCGTCCAACAGGTGTCTTTAAAAGGTTTGGTGAATTGACTCTGAGATGTGGTAGTCTCTCTCCATTGACCACAGAGGGAGTCTCAGGCCCTAGAAGTCAACAGCCATGACTATCTAGACATAAGGACCCAAGCGATTGCCGACAAAAAAAGGAGACAACTACATCAAAGGTCTTTGCTCCTGTTCCAGACACACATTTCCTGGTGGGAGGGTCTGGAGGAGTTTGCCCTTTCCCAGCTGCCCTCAATGTCCTCCTCCACAGCTCTGTGCAGACAGCTCAGATGTTCTTGTGAGTGGAGGACAGGCTCACAGCTTTCCACCGCCACCCAGGCCCACATATGAGGCATGCTCTTCATCCTGGTGCCAGGAGCCGGGTCCCACAGAGGGTCACGGCAGACATTGGGGCTGCCACTGCACAGGTGGGCTGTGTATCTGCTCTGACTATACAGCCAGAAGCGCCTCTGTCAGCAGGACCACCTTGCCTGACCATTTCCACCCAAATCCAGCCTCTCTGCCTAATCTAGACCAATCGACATAGTCACAGATGTGACACATGGACACAGATACGGTGGTACGCACACAGCTGAAACTGAGGAGCTCTGCAGCCTCACATACCCTTGGGAAAGGAAATACAAGCACACAACTTAATCGGGAACAAGGTTTTACCCTGAATCAGCAGAGGAGTTTTTCTTCCTGCAGTCCCACAGGGGCCGTGAAAATCTGTCTTTGTACAACACCTTCCAGACAGGAAGCTGAAATTGAAGCGAGCTGGCACCGGTGTTCAACACATCTACATTTCCTAGAAATCTTATGGTTTTTTTGTCTGCGCATGCTGATTTCCAAAGGGGGGTTCATTTGAATCCTGGTTTCTCAGTGCAACAGAGATACATCCCATGAATTAGCTATTCCATAGGCAGGATTTTAATGCTTAACACTCATAACTGCACCTTGCAGGGGAACATCTGACTTGGCCGTTCAGGATTCTGAAATGTTTCTGCCTCTGCACTGCAATATTTAGAGTCGTAATCAAAAGAGTTTAATTGAATGAGAGAAAGTTAAGATTAAAATATGGACACATCGGCTGAAACAAAAAGTCATTTAATCTGGCATTTGCCAGTTAAAAATATATTTTTACAATTAAATTTAGAATGTCTATACAAGTCAATTGGGTTAATTTGGATAATTTTTAATGTTTTTCCTCAGTGGAGTATATTTTAATTTGGGGATTAAATGAACAGCTAATAGAGACATTCTGATTTTTCCCCCCTCATACATTTGATGTTTGCTTAAGGATTTTTTCTTATCAACCTCCCCTTCAAAATAGCACTGTCTTCAAGAGGTAGAGAACATGCGACTTACTGAAAACTTAAAATAAGCCCTAGGTTATTATATTTGCATCTATTAGCACCCTTGCTTTGAGGGTTTTACTAAAAGAGCATGTTTTAATCTGTGGGTACTACTTGGTACTAATAACACTACTACAACCTGATGCATTGTATTCCGCACCACAGTGCCTGTATCTGCTCCATATAACACAATTCTTCTTAACAGAAAGAGGCGTGAAATCAAAATGATGTAAAATAGTGTAGGGAGAAGGAAAAACAAACTTGTCTGTGGACTCCGATTCCTTGCAGAATGACCCTAGAATATTCCCTCAGAGTAGAAACAGTTAATGCTCCTGTTAAGCTTGCAATAAAGCCTAATTTAAAAGTTTTCTAGACAGTGGTTTATCTAGGATTAAGTGATCTGTAATGTCAGAATGAACAATTGGTCCATTCTGGAACAACCTGAGAGATTTCTTGTTTTCCAGCCTGATCCTTCTGATACCCACATCATCCATTTACCACTTGCAGTGTTCGGTAGACTTTTCTATAACTCAGCCAGGTTCAGTTCTGCAGCTACAATTCAATCAAAAAATCATGTCAGGGCTCAGAGTTATATTAGCTGAAATTAGGAATGTTGGTCATTTGTTACACTTGGCATCATATTTGTCTTCTGGGTCTCAGCTTTCCTCTGAAGACAAATTCTCGAGGTTTTTATAACAACTAAAGAAAAAATGATTTTTTAAATTTTCTTTTATGGAATCTTAGAGCATCCTGGTATTTATCCACCTTCCAGGTCTTTACAAATGGTCATATATTTCACAAGACTTATGGCCAAAATCACAAGAGCTGTCAGCACTGACATTTACCCATCAACATTACAGAGTGAACAATTGCAAAGATACGTGTGAGATCATTAGAAGTGCAGAAGAAGCATTCAGATATTTATCCTTACTCCTTTTGAGTTAGGTCCAGTAAAGGATTTAAAGGCAGAAACACGTAACTCTTAGGCTGACTTCCAGAATTAAATCCAGAGGCAGACACCTGACCTCCTTCAAAAACTTGAGATAAGCCACTCAGAGGGAAGAACTAAGACTCCTGAACAGTGATGAGAACCCCGGTTCCCCCATTTCACTGCATGCTGCCTCTCCACAGTTAAATCCTCAGGAGGCTGCTGAGCCTCACTCCCTCCTGTGTTTCACCAGGAGTCCTCACGCTGCCCCACAGCCACAGTGCTTTGCTGCAAGAGAGGGAGCGTGAGCCTGAAGTCTCTCTGGTTGAAGAGGGCATCCCACCCGTGTCTGTTCCTCCTGGATTAGTGCTACAGTTATGAGAAGTTCATTAGAAACATCTTACCCATAATCACCACTTGGGAGGGACACAGTTTTGGCAGAGTGCAAGGCAGACTCACTTCAAAGGATTCTGCATGCTTCTCTGCCTAGTTCGGGGATCTAGTGAGGCTTGGACAAGTAGGCAGCCTTGCAGGCTGAGTCGAAGAGCTCCAAAGGCATTTAGAAACCTCCAGGTTTAAGCAGCCCTGGTCAGGGACGTTTAGATAAAAGGCACCAAGAGCTCAGTCCAGTTGTCTAACCATAAAAATGTGTCTAGTAATGTTTGTGACATCCTAGGGAGGTCAGCTGGGAGATACAATGCAGGCCACGTTTAAGACCTACACTTTTCTGGAGCAGCAGCAGGAGGCCAGCAGATACCCTGTAGCCTCATAAATGGAACTAGATGCCTAAGTTTTAGCAACTGAAATAAGCCTGTATAATAACCAAATCCCATGTTAGGAATGGAAATCTTGTACCTTGCTTCTAGTCTGCAGTACACAGAGAAGACACTGCCAGCAGCAGTAAATACTAACCAATTAGTTAGCAGTGCAAACCAGGTGAAAACATGACTTCTCCTATATATTTTATTATGCTAATAAAGTGTTATGGAAAACAGTCCGTGCCAAAGCACAGACCTAGTTCTGCAGCTGCACATTGTGAAGCCTGTGAGAAGTGAGAATACAAGAAAGTGAGCCTCCAGTTTCCACTCTCTTTTTGAGGTCACTCAGACCATACAACAGTTTACAGCTCTATGGACACAGAAACCTATCCCTGGGTCTTTCTGAGAAAAATAACTAGTTCTAGAGTGAAAGCCCACCTGATGAGATTTGTAAGCCAAAAAAAAGCATTTACAAGATATCAGGACTGAGTGCTTACCCCAGCAGGCTGCTTGCTTTGGACACATGATGGAGAAGGCTTTTGCCAACTTCTGTTTAGCTTGGCAAATGCTGTGGCAAGTG
Organism: Tringa tobata; assembly: GCA_033628505.1. NCBI lineage: Eukaryota > Metazoa > Chordata > Aves > Charadriiformes > Scolopacidae > Tringa > Tringa tobata. Next base: position 9,239,270 of record JAHREE010000367.1, read on the forward strand.
TAGTCACAGTGAATTTACTCCCAAAACAGAGGATACACTTGGTTCCAGAGCTGATGCAAAATGTGCAGGTGAGGGTTAGATGATAATGCAACCAGTTTGAACACTGTGAGACAGCGATAGCATTGCGTACTATTGCCTTCAATGTGTCCAGCCAAAAGCAGTATCACGAGGATCTCGGATTTCTTTCACGGATAAGTAGCAGTGGTAGTGAAGTCAAAGAGGGAATTATATCCAATTGTATATTCAGAAAATTTGATTTTTCCTTTATTTTTTTAGACACAAAGTCTGATCCTGGACACATTTGGTTGATGAAACTTCCAACAAAGTCAAGCTCCATTATGAAATAGAAGGCAAGATATTTTTTAACAACTGTATTATGTGGGCAGGAGGAAGGAGGCAGTATCAACATGCCATTTTGAAATCAATAGGAAATTGGCCAACCAGCCGAAGGCTTCTTTTATGCTGTCTTCAAGGGAATCTGATTACTAAATAATCATTTAATCCCATGTGCTTCAGGAATACCGGGCATTTGAAGATCTGAACATTTAAATCCTGGGCACTGTAAAGCCTAACATTTTATGCACATTCAGAAGTTCACAGCACAGCATTCAACCTTTATCTGGTCAATCATACTTTTTGTCGTGTGCAACAAATGACACATGATCTAATTCAGATATTTATGCCTGAAAATGGATTTGTTTACTTAACAAACTTTCTTTTTTAGTGTATTAACGAGTGAGTCCCAGCTCCTGAGGCCAGAGGAGATGAAGAAGCCAGTATTCATAGGGTTCACAAAAACAGTAAGAAAACTTGAAAATCATCGTGCATTTCTGCCACATGCTGACCTGGTGCTGTACGTGTTTGGCTTTTACATATTAACTCATCCATTCCAGTACTACTCAGCTGAGTCCAAGATGGCCACCAGCTAGCTGATGGCTTTTTAGTGTCGTCTTCTTACCATTGCAGGTAACAATAATACCTTAGCTTACCACAGCAAAGGTCCTTGCTGCAGTGGGTCAAACCAAACAAACAAATGCAGGGCTGCAAAGCTTCAAAAAAGTTGTTACAATTCAAAGTAAAGTAAATTCCTTTCCTCTACTGCCCACAATCCTTTATCGTGAAGGACAATCCTCAGTCAGGTTCTCCAAACACGCACACACATTTTGTGACTGCACGTTTCCCCCCATTTCCTACCAGAGCAGAGGCAGGAGTCCCCAGCTGTGACTCACATGCCTGACCAGACTGAAGAGGTAGATATACAATTTGTAAATAATGTTTTCAGCTGAGTTGTTTGACACCTACCAGATGAGCATAGATGCTATCCTTTGCTTTTGCAAAATGGAAAGTTTCTTTACGTGAGAGAAAGGTAGACAAAGTCCCATGGAAAGAGTGTGGCAGGAGTGAGCTGGGACACAGGATGGTCCCTGTCTCCCGGTGGGGTCCAGGCTCAGGGACCTGTAACACACTGCCTGTCTCATGCTGCTTTACCCTTCCATCTGGCCGATCGAGTGCCGACGTTGACGTGAGAGGCAACTGTATAAGGTCTTACTAAGACCACTGTAAGACATTACAGAGGTCACAGTCTAATCCATTTCTCCAAATTACTGTCAATCGAGTATAAAGTTTCCACTTCCCTGGGAAAGTTGCCCCTGAAACGTATTTCCCCACTGTGTATGACCAGGCCAAATATAACCTCTTCTTAAATGGCTTCTCATCTGGTAATGGGACCTGTGTGAATAGTTCATAAAGCCTCAACATTCCCTAGGAACTAGAAGCACTTTGTCCTTGAGCTTCTTCAAGAAACAAGAAAGTTTGAGAGAAGATTGACATTGACTTTTAAGAGATAGTGGTATAATGTGAAAGAAGAAAGAATGGCAAAAAGCTAATTAGATATTAAGAAGGTTAAAAAGGATGACCTAGAGGGACAGACTGGTATCGATCGTGCACAAAATGATGGAAGGCTGATAGGGATGCCATTCGCCATGACTAAGAGTATGGTAGCATAATTAATGCCATTCAGTAAGAATTATGGAGAACAGATTTTGTCACACAAATACCATTACTGGAGGAGATTAGAAGTTTAGGTGATAAAGGTAATTATACTGACATAACAGGTTTTGACAAGGTAATTTACATCATGCTGCAGGACTGTTTAAAAGCAAGTTTTGTACAAAACAAAGAGTAGAGTTAAGAAAAGTAAGATCAAAAAACTTCGTAAGATTATCTGTTTCATCATCCAGTTGCAGATGCTTGAATATAAAATAGATTTCAAATGGAAATTGGATTTATACATTTCTAAATGGAAGTGTTTTAAATTGTATTGCTCCGAGTTTCTACTCTTGGCTCAACACTATAAAATACCTTTATTATTGAACGGAATACAAAAGAATCACTGCAGCTAAAGTACAAACCCTGGCAGCACACTAAATGAAAAGAATGGGTCAGCTCAACACAGAGACTGTGGTGCTAGAAGTGCTAGTTTCATTTGAACAAAGAATATAGGTCAAACATCCAGATACAGAAAAGCAGTAACCTGCAATTCAATGACTAGGAGAAGAACTCTAGTTTAAGGGAAACAGCAAATGAAAAATAAGCTCATAACACGACTGTGTGATTATGAGTATGATCTAGTATGATTTTCAGATGTGTAAATAAGAATGGATCTGCTAGAAGTAGGACAATTGTATACTGCCCAACCCAGAAAAGCTAACTGGGATATTTTTGTGGCATTTTTAATCAGAAAATTCAATGTGCTCACAGGGAGGTGGAATTTAAATAAAACTCTTTAGAAAAAAGTGGTACATGTTTTGATTTTCATGACACTTCTCTTATATTTTTAAATATACTTGCTTTGGTTTTAGATTTACTATGTCTTTCGTATCTTTTGTTACACCATATCATATTAAAAAAAAAAAGTCAAATTGTAATGAAATGTTTCATGTTTGCTGTAAGATTACTTTTGAGCCTACAGTTGTAGAAATTTTAAAGACCTTCTCTTTTTGTTGTGAATTGGGAGAGGGAATCTTTGAAATCCCAAATTTTCTGTCAGCTGAGACTGTGATTCAAATATTGCAACCTGAGCCTAATACCAACAATTTAGGCATATAGGAAGTAATAAACAAGCTGCAAGAAGGATGTGAAGTTGCACTTCTTCAAAACACAGTTTGAAAACAGGGATTTGGATGTCTTCTTAGCTTACTAGACCAACGAAGCATAACAAGACCTAACGCGAGAACCACAAACCAAACAAATTCCAATTAAAATTTAGTGAAGATTTATCACCCATTAGAACAACTGAATTGCAATTGCCATAAATCATTCATTATTGGAGCCTTTAAGATGGCATACTTTCCTAAAAGGCATGCTTGTAGCTCAGTTACAAATTTAGGACTCAATGCTGAGTTTGTGGGGGAAAGTCCTGCAGCTTGGACAGTGCAGGAGGCCATCGCAGTGCCTGGGTTTGAGCCTATGAATATGGGGAAAGAAACAACCCAGCACCCGGGCACTGCTCCTTTTTTTTTTAATGTTAATAAATCAAAATATAAGGGGAGCTGTCTGAACAGGGACCCAATGGGCAAAATTATTCCAGTCAACAACTCAGCAGGAGCTCTGGGGAAGCAAAGAACTAGAATCTGAAGTACAGTGAACTAAAAGGAAAAGAGAAGCAACACTCACTGTCCTCCAAGACACTGAGCATTAGATGTCGCAAGAAAGACCCCTTCCCTTGTAGATCACCAAAACCTCGCCCTGGCTCAGCTTCTTCCCTGACAGTCAGTCTTTCTGCAAGTGTAACTGCAACCTTAGCTTCTTTAAAATATCTCCTATATCTGATAACTTATTGCCCTTAAATCCATAGCAATAACACTTTTGCCTTACAGCTTCAGATTAAGACATGCATTTTTGCACGTTACTAATCTTCGTATAACTCATGTTTCAGGAAAATAGACCTATTAATATGAAGAATACAATAAATACAGATGAAATTGTGAAGCTGTATTAGACTATAAGAAATCTTGCTTAATTTAGGCTAAAAACCCTCCTCTTACACAATAGATTAATCAGCAGATGTTTCCACTAGCATCAGATAAGCAATCATCTTCCTGATGTATTAGAAATTCAACAAATACAGCTAATCTGCATCTATTCACCTCTCCCTACCGTTAGACTGCAAATTCTCAGACCAGAGACTGTCTTTTCCTGAACGTCTGGAAAGTGTTCTTCAAATTGTGGGCACTGGCATAAATAAATAATCATACCCTAGTCACTGGGGACATTTAAGTAAAATTACACTCTGCTTTAACAATTAAGCAACTCTTCCAAAATCCCAAATGAGCAATGATGTTTAGAATCCTGGTTTTCATTTATCTTGTTTCATTAGAAGTTTCCTTCTAACAAAATAGAACTGTAACCATACATATTCCTATACTGTCCATACATATTCATACATGTTCATATATTCTTTTGCCACGCACCCACCGATGCTCAAACAATCCCTCTTTCTCAAATGCTGTGGGACAGATTCTGTTCTATTTGCTGTTTCGAAGTTCTTTTCTTTTGAAATTAGTGTCAGCCAGAACTTAAGAACAAAGAACCTCAGTCTTCTTTGGGGAGTTTTTTATTGTGCTTAAGGGATGGTTAAGGCAACAGATGAGGCCATGGAGTCACTGCATGGAAAGAGAAGACGCCAAGGAGCACCAAGGAGCCCACCAGCCCTCAGGGAGAACAAGAAGAACTTCCCAGGGAAGAGGAGACCGGACAGAGTTTGCTGTAACTCAGCAGGTCACTGAGTTGGCTAAAGCAAAGACTCACCTGAAAGAGCAGGTTTTGTTGGGGTTTTTTCTTTTATTTTTTTGCTTTTCTTAAGAGCTCTAAGTTCTCGTAATTTGAGAACAATTTTCTAGTTTTTATTCAAATAAAGTTTTGCTTGTTTGAGGTTAAAAACCCCAAACCACCAACTTTAGTCTTTTGAGAGATTTTAATATAAGAATATAATATTAAAATATTATTTAATACAAGAATATAATATAAAAATTTTGTCTGATGCAGACTTCCATCACACACTAGAGGGACAGAAAAGAGGACTGCCCTCAGCGCTGTCCCCATCACGGGAGCAAGGTTGGAGGCTTTCACACCAGGAGGCTTCACTGCTGTCAGAAATGGAGCAGTAAGTGTGAAAGAAGGCAAAGAGTGGAAAAATAGGAGATATTTTGAAAGGTAACAGGCCTCCTCACCTCCCCACACACCAAATGTCCTCCTGCAGGGCGGACAGGTGCAAAAAATAACAAACAAAAGAGGGAAATCAAAGGAAAGTACCCAAGGAGAGCAGTGAAAAGTGAAACAAAGGATAAAAGAAAGCTGGGAATCATGGCATCGATGGCAGCAAAAGCAGAAAAACAGAGCAACAGAACCACACAAGGTCCTTCCTTCCCATCATCCAGGTAGCTCGGTTCTCAACTGAGTCAATTAACTTTGTAGGATACTGAGTGAGTTCGAGAGTGAGGAGGCAGCTATTACTCTCATGAGATGAAGTAAGATCACCTGAGACAGGTGACAAAGGTTTCAGAACAATTGGAAATGGTATAAAATACACATCATCCACCAAAGCAAGTAGTCTTTCTAGCAGAATTGTATTTTCAAAAAAAAAAAGGAAGATGGCATAAATGCTCAACTCCTCCTTAACCCCCAGCACCTGGAAATGAAATGTGCTTTTTAGAAAGCAGTTTCTAATGCTCTCTGATCTTCCCATGAAAAGCAAAGCTAGAATAAGGTAAATATAGATTTTGTTGGTACAGCCACAATTTTTAACTTTAAAAAAATTGATAGTTTAAATAAAGCAAAAAAATTCACAAATGTCCATATTTTTTCTTTAACCACAAAGCTTGTCTTCGTTTAATTTTGCAGGACCTGCTGCCAACTGAGATAAACTGGATCTCAAGAGAGACATTATAGTTGGCAGGAGGGTGGGAAGAGGTGGGGGTACAATACCACAGTCTATCTTTCCTTTTTTTCCACTCTATCAGCCAATTTGTCCTTTGCAAACAGATCTGAACAATATGCAATAGCAAGTTTTCCTTTCCTCAGAGGGGAGGAATAAAGGCTGAGATCTATGTTTGAAAGCAGTGATTTTATCTGTGACTAATACTCCTTCAACTTTTGCATCCTTCTAGATGTCACGATTATAGATATTTCCCAAAAATAAGTAGTTAGACTTAATTAATGTAGATACATAAAGCCAGGAGAAAGTCAAATTATGTTCCTGTGGCCAGCAAATTCTCAAATTGGGAATTTAGGTTTGCATCTACCCCAGAGCATTGCCATGTATGAGTAAGCAACATAACAGAAGGACGTGTCACATGGGGTTCTCCAGGGGTCCGTCCTGGCTGCAATACATTTCAGTATCACATCTCTGACTCTCCATGATTCAGAGAATGTATATTAAATTTACAGATGGCAAGAACCTAGAAAGAAATGAAAGTATTGCAAAGGACAAAATAATCTTGACAAAAAATGGAAATAAGGTCTGTGGGAAAAAAAAAAACAGAATTCACTTCAACCGGGACAAATTGAAGATATTTTAAAAGCAAATGAACCACACAAATAAACAACAGGAAATAGCTGATTAGAAATCAGTTCCATAGAAAAGGACCTTGAACAATATCAAACAGGAGCCAAACATAAGTCAACATCAAGCTGTGGCAGGTTTTTTTAGGTACCAAGAGGATTCTGCATGCACCCAAGAGCCGGAATATAGTATGCAAAACCTGTGGAAAAACCCATCTGCTCTGCACTGCAAAGGCATGGCTTTGATACTGCCTTGTTCTCACCATACAAAAATAAATAAGTAAAAACTCATGTGGGACAACTGGAAGGAGCGCAGAGGAGAGCTGCAAGAACAGTCCTAGGAAGTATGACCCTGGAGGAAAGACAGAGCAGCAAGTTTTTGAATCCAAAGAACATAAGACTAAGACATGACATACTAACAGCCCTCAGTCAGGTGAAACGCTGCGGCAGGGAGGGATTGAACACTTCCCCAGGTGAGGAGAAAAAAGTAACAGGCTTAAATTTTAACAGCAAGGTTTCCACTTCAAGACAAGGGAATTTTCTCGGTTGGCAAGAATAATGAAACATGGGAATGGATTGCCTGAAGAAGAGGTCAGACAAACTTTCCTTGAGAAAGACAACTGACCCTGCCTTGGAGTAAAGATAAATTCCAAATGTCCCTTGCAGCCTTATCATTCTCAGCTTGCCTATATATTACAAAAAAAAAAAAAAAAAAAGAAAAGCTAACACCCTACATCCTTTAAAAGCAATCTCTTCACCATGACTAGCCAGCCTCTTTCACTGATTAGATAACCGTGCCTTGCTGTCTTCTCCTTTCTCAGCCCTCCCCAGATGAGCACGCAGGCTCTACTTGGTCCGGAGCGGCCGCCTCTGCTCTCCCATTTCCTGCACATACACCAGAGCTCTTCCTGCTTCCAAGCAATGCCCTACTACAGAGGATCCCAAAACCTTTATGGATGATTAATAGCTAGCTTTCAAGGCTTAATGATTTGGATTAGAAACTACACCTTATAGATCAGTCAGCTAATCTAGATCTCGGCCAGTTTCTCTTCTGCTTTTTCCAACAGGCAGAGGGAATATTCAGCTCAACATCTCTCATGCTTTCAATCACTTTTCTCCATTATTAACCACCTATTCAGACCACTATTCCCAAGTCGTGCCACGTTGCTCAACAGACCATCACTAGCACATTCCCAATGGATAAGCAAAGAAACCTTAAACCTTGATCGAAACATAATGTCGCTAAAGACACAGAAATAATTCAGGAATTAGTCCAGTTTTCCACTTCTATGCATTCTGCTTTCCAGTTTTCAGCTCTGCAATGATGAGACTGCATTATTTCTAAGGGAGAACACACCATTTTACTACACGTTGGGTAACGTATACAATTTCAAACAGCAGAAGTTCTTTCCTTCTGTTACTGGTAGAAAGATGAATAATAATGTTAAAATTAGTTACAGACAGTATGTGGTAGATGGACTATTGCCATATGGTGGTTATGTAAATTAAATGACAAAATAAGGATCCAGCATTTATAAGCAGCTTTTGCACACTACAGAAACCCAGTCTGCCTGTTCAATACCCACTAGCCCCCATTTATGGGAAAAGATGACATAAAAAAATTGTTTTTTTCCAAGACTCAGAACAATTATTCCAAGAAAAACACAAACTTCTCATTTGCCTAACATACAAACAATACTAAATCCAATCACCGCTCTTGTGCGCTATACAAAGTAGTCTTGTTCTCCAATTAACTTAAATGTCTATTTTCATTCGGTAAAATGATCTCCCAACAACACGTGGCTGTGTTGCCTGTCTGGAAAGGTGCCTGACCATACTTTGTGGATGATTTAAATGCCCAGACTTAGGGCATAGATGATTTGTGTCTAGAGGCTACCAAAGCCACCTACATTTTTGCTTGACTACATAGGGAATTTAGGACCAGCTTTAGGAGTCCTGATACTCTACATGTCATTGAAATGTAAAATGGGGGCTTCAAATTGATGAGTAAAATGCTTTCCCACCACCATTGCTCAGTAAAATGTAAATATATTCTGAAGACAGTATTTCAGGCTCTGTATGTAGCTATCATGTAGCACTTACTATGTATAATTTAAAATAATTCAGTTTTTTTTTATTATTTAAGCAAGCAGGGATAACAGGTATCAAGAGAAACAGATAATTGGATCAGAAATCAAAAAACGGTTTCTTCTAAAGCTGGGTCACTGTATTAAGAGACCAACTCTCATTTCTCAGGTTATAATGAAAGCACAGCACCTGCTGTGGAAAATAAAAGTTGAAATTAATTATGGTATATAACGGCATCATAAATACTTGACACACAGCACAGATTAGATTCAGGACTCCTACTGTCCCACCACACAAAATCATGAATATTTTTCTCTAACCATATGCATAGAGGCTAATTAACACCAAATCCTTTTTCCTTACTGAAAAAGAAATCTTCAGGCTTTATTACCAGAACAGGAAAGCAATTAACTAAAGATTAAAGGGGCTCCATATGCATGAAGTATGATAGAAATTGCCAAAAGGAGCAGGAGACAGGTAACAGAGGATATAACAAAAGAGTCGGGGGGAGAGAGAGAACGAGCAATAGAAGGTTAATATTAAAATCCCAACTGCAGATCTTTCTCAGTAACCTGTTGGAATTCAGCCAGAGGGGACATGTCTAATGCAGGCACAACTTAGGCAAAAGTCTATGGCCTCTGCAATTCAGGTCAGATCACGTGATCATAATGTCCCTTTCCAGCCTCATAAATCTAAATTAAACCCGTATGAAAACAGAAATGAATACTAATCATAAAATTCAGCAAAAGTGTAAATCTAAGTTGAACTAAAAACCTTACATTGCCACGATAGCAGAAGCAGTATGTAAAAGGCATTAATTGTTTATTTTTGACACTTCTATCCAAGTATATACCCCTCTACCTGTCTTCACAGAAATGATATGTCCCATGGGAAGTAGCTGCTTGGCATCTTTCTGAAGAAAGATTACAGGGCTAGTCTGTCAAGATTGTCATCCTCTTTGACCCTTCTATCATAGGGTAGCACTGGGTTTATAACATGATCTCCTGTACAGTTTTCTAGCACTGGAACATTATTTAAAAGCCATAAAAGCTGCACAATCCTGTCTGAGTAGATCTAATGTAGCTATTTACCAGCACAACTTGATGGAGGTGGAAGTCCCTACATAGAAGGTGTCTGTATTAATACAACCTGGCATTTTTTCCCTATGCCAAACTGCAGTACAAATTAACTGACTTACTCTGTCCACTCATACAAGTTGGCATATATCTGAAGTATCCCCTTGTAGTGGGAAGGAGAAAAAAGGGAGCTATGATCTCAGTAAGATCAGTCTCAGAGGGTCCCAAGGTCCCTTGAGATGCACTGTTAGAGTGGGCAGAGGACATGCCCTGAGCACTCATGTTAGAGTACATATTAGATCTACTTAGAAGTGCATTTTGATGGAAAGATGGAGATGTGAACCACACCAATGAGCATGTCAAAAGGCTCCCACAACACTATGGATGGATTTGTCTGCCTGGAGCTCCATGTGAGATCCCATCCAAAAATGAGTGCTGCTGCACTCTCAGTGTGCAGGGGGAAAGACAGCACCAAGGGGCCTCTCGGGGCTCAGTGAAAGCTCAGTGTTCCTTAAGGATAGTGACTATCCCGGTAGATCAGCTGGTAATGAAACCGTGACAGTGAATTTGGCAGGTGGAGCATCCTGTTAATTCATTTCCCCTGCAGACAAAAATAGTTGATGAACAGATTCTCTCTAATGACTGTACCTGGCCATCACTGACGTTACCAGAAATGACACTAGCCCTAAAGAGCTTATTCCCTTGAAGAGATCTGTTTTCTTTTCTCTTGAGGCAAAATGGAAGAACTTAACAGAATAGAGCAGCGTTTTAGTGAAAAATTGCAGGTCGCCATTTATTTATAAGAAACTACTGAACTGCTGCTGTTTTCAGCTAGAACAGAAAGATCTGCAAATCCCAAGTGAACAGCAAGGACTGAAAGTTCATGCTGGCATTAGTAGCATTTTGCTCACCTTAAAGCAACACAGTACTTTCCTACACTGCAGTAGGAAAATAATAATCTATTCTAACATCAATGCAACTCATAAACACCTTCCTATGCTGTCAGATGTCTGTTAAAATCATTTGGTTGTGAGGCATATGCTGTAACTGCAACAGCTGTACAGGCACAACGGTGGGATGTGTACGAGGATGGAACGATTCTCCAACTGAACTTCTCTCGAGCCTGGAGCGCACTCTTCACTGTACGGAGCTGAAGCTTGGAGCTACCTGCATATCTCCAAGCTTAGGAGGAGCGAGAGATCTGACCTGGTTGAAAGGGCTGGCTGAGAGCAGAGATGAACAGAAGGCTGAAAGAGGAATAGCATTCTTGGGAATCACAAATGACAAATCTTCCCTCGTTCTCACAAAGGGCGGTGGCGTCAAGGAAGCTGGGAGAGATGTCACATTAGTAGCAGTCGCTGTGGGCAGCGAAGGGCTGGGGTACAGCCCCGGGAAACGCTCCTGGGAGCAGCACGCGTGGGGCTGCTCGGCAGGGCAGGATGAGCTGGGAGCTGGGGTGAGCACCACGCCGGTGAGATGGGCAGCCTCCTCGCTGACTCCATGCACTCCCACAGTACCCACACAGCGTTACGTTTTGGTGTGGAATTTAAGCATTTAATACCTTGATTAAAGATTTCTGGATGTTCAGAATTGCAGATATGACCGCTGCAGAGCACTCATTTGCAGCAAACCCATCATTTCACATGAGCATTACATTTAAGCTGTGTACTGTGCGGATCCAATCAATCTTACACAAAGGGCTACCGAGTGGTTGCACATGCAAATGGGCCCGCAGACAACTGATCGGCATCCATGCATTAAATCCCACATGTCCTGAAGAGGTCTGATTTGACTGTGTACAAACAGAATAACTGAGCTCCCTGCATAGGTTTTAAACAGCATACATAAAAATTTCTTCCTAGGCAGAATTATAAGCTGTGAAAATGAAGGGCTTTGATGTGGCACTACTGGTTTTAGCCATCATCTGAGACACAGAACGGTCACTATACTGTACACTGCCCTGTATCTGCCTCATTAGAGCTACCAACATTGTATTCCCTGCAGATAATGCTCAGAATATGAGAGATACCGAGATATTTTCCCTTTTGAAAAAGAAAAAAAAAAAAGCTATTGCACTTATTTGGAAAACACATTAATTGTTTTTCTATTATTATTATTGTTTTGGCAGAAGGTTTGCTAACTTGAAGTTAGGTAGTTGTCTTTACCAAAAGCGTAAAAGAAATGGTATCTTTCTTTAGATCTGATCCATGTTTCTCCTTTCCAAATGATAAGTCTGGGAATACAATAGGATTCAAGGTCTGAAAACAACATGTTTACAGATGTTAAATAACATAACAATGCAGAAATTTCTATTTACACTATCTCTTCTGCCATCCCCAAAATAAAGCTTCTGCATTTTAAAGGTGGAGGTAATTTTGTTGTCAGTATTCAGCTTTTTAAATGTAGAGGTAAGTTAAATGAGGCTTGGAGGAGGTAACAGACATTAATAAAGTACAACTCTGTTGATATTTGGTAAGAGATTAAATAACAGCACTGAGCTTAAATGCTGCACAGGCTCTTGATGTGCTAATTTTGAGAGTGTCTGAGCAGATGCCACCTAACACCGTTACAATGCTTTGTTCCCAGGTACCTCACACCCCTGGGGACAGGAATGAATGCAATCAAGCAAACTTGAAGTCTTTGTCCTTATAAACATCATTCCAGAATTTCAAATGCCACAATCTAGAAACTGTTTATAGAAATCACATGAATGACTCATTCCTATGGCACAGTCTTGACCGAGGATGACCTTTCCACAGTCTTTTGTCTTCACTTTTAGAAGATCCACCTCTTTTTACAAGGCTGCGCTTGCAGAAAGCGGCTGCACTAAGAATACCTGTGGATTTGGCCTCTCCCACATCCCCGCCGGGCTCTGTCTCCCACCGCAAACTGCCTGCTGCCATCTGGCGGCCAGCTCAGCAATCTCACCCCGGCCAACTGCTGCTGCCACCCGGCCCAGCAACGCCAGGTCACCTGGGTGACACCAAAAGGGAACACTGGAAATGTCTGTTTTGGAAACAGTCACGAGGCAAACCGAAATAACTGATTCTCA
>JAHREE010000367.1:9256784-9403636 GCA_033628505.1 Tringa tobata
TCCATGCATTAAATCCCACATGTCCTGAAGAGGTCTGATTTGACTGTGTACAAACAGAATAACTGAGCTCCCTGCATAGGTTTTAAACAGCATACATAAAAATTTCTTCCTAGGCAGAATTATAAGCTGTGAAAATGAAGGGCTTTGATGTGGCACTACTGGTTTTAGCCATCATCTGAGACACAGAACGGTCACTATACTGTACACTGCCCTGTATCTGCCTCATTAGAGCTACCAACATTGTATTCCCTGCAGATAATGCTCAGAATATGAGAGATACCGAGATATTTTCCCTTTTGAAAAAGAAAAAAAAAAAAGCTATTGCACTTATTTGGAAAACACATTAATTGTTTTTCTATTATTATTATTATTTTTTGTTTTGGCAGAAGGTTTGCTAACTTGAAGTTAGGTAGTTGTCTTTACCAAAAGCGTAAAAGAAATGGTATCTTTCTTTAGATCTGATCCATGTTTCTCCTTTCCAAATGATAAGTCTGGGAATACAATAGGATTCAAGGTCTGAAAACAACATGTTTACAGATGTTAAATAACATAACAATGCAGAAATTTCTATTTACACTATCTCTTCTGCCATCCCCAAAATAAAGCTTCTGCATTTTAAAGGTGGAGGTAATTTTGTTGTCAGTATTCAGCTTTTTAAATGTAGAGGTAAGTTAAATGAGGCTTGGAGGAGGTAACAGACATTAATAAAGTACAACTCTGTTGATATTTGGTAAGAGATTAAATAACAGCACTGAGCTTAAATGCTGCACAGGCTCTTGATGTGCTAATTTTGAGAGTGTCTGAGCAGATGCCACCTAACACCGTTACAATGCTTTGTTCCCAGGTACCTCACACCCCTGGGGACAGGAATGAATGCAATCAAGCAAACTTGAAGTCTTTGTCCTTATAAACATCATTCCAGAATTTCAAATGCCACCATCTAGAAACTGTTTATAGAAATCACATGAATGACTCATTCCTATGGCACAGTCTTGACCGAGGATGACCTTTCCACAGTCTTTTGTCTTCACTTTTAGAAGATCCACCTCTTTTTACAAGGCTGCGCTTGCAGAAAGCGGCTGCACTAAGAATACCTGTGGATTTGGCCTCTCCCACATCCCCGCCGGGCTCTGTCTCCCACCGCAAACTGCCTGCTGCCATCTGGCGGCCAGCTCAGCAATCTCACCCCGGCCAACTGCTGCTGCCACCCGGCCCAGCAACGCCAGGTCACCTGGGTGACACCAAAAGGGAACACTGGAAATGTCTTTTTTGGAAACAGTCACGAGGCAAACCGAAATAACTGATTCTCATTCGGTCCTCTGAAAGCCAGACCGGCAGGAGCTCAGGTGATGCCATCCGACTGCCCACTTTGCCCTTTTCGTCCTAGAGAAGGACCTAGAGGTGCCCGTGGGCTCCAGGCATCACTAGGTTTCCTCTGCGCCAGCTTCCCATCCGCATTCGGGCTCTCTCCTCAAAAACCACTGCAGCCCTGGCACCTGCTGCACCTGAAAAGCCTTATTGCTCACAACCTCTGAGCTGCTCTGCCCAGTTTTCTTCATGCCCACCCCTCACACCAAGATGTTCTGCTGCTCTGTTTGCAGCCGCCGCTCCAGAAGCCAGACTCCTTCCCGGCTCAGGGTCTTACCGCATCTCCCCGGTCTGGGGCAGAGGACGTGGCAGCATGGCAGCAGACAGATGCAGCTTAATAATAACCACAGCCCTAGTTCCCTTCCTGTCCACGCACAAAACGCTTGCCCGAAGCCCCTCACTCCTCATACCAAAGTGAAGACAAAATGAGTTATTAAGACTGAGAATGCCCGAGGGCAGGAATTACCTACCCCATTCCTCTCACATGCGCTCAGTATAAAGCAGTTCAAAAAACTGCACCCGCTGCAATTACTTTAATGAGTTTTATCATAGTTACCTAGCTATTCTGCTGAGTTTTGTTTATCTATTCATTTTTTTTTTGCTGCAAAGGTAAAGAGAAGGTGCAGCTCCACAGAGCAGGAGAAATCTGGGTTTCTTAATGATTTGGATTTAGTTACACACTACCATTCACTGCCTCAGAATGACAAGTTAATGACCACGGAGAAAACAATTCAAGGGCACCAGACCTAACCTGAAAAGAAAAAAACAAGGGAAAAATAAGCACTTCACTTAAGATTTAGGCACACTGAAATAGAGAGAAAAATAGGGCTGGACAGGGCCTGAAGATCTCGAGTCATTTACTAGGTGCCTAGTGCTGGGAGAGAAATATTACTCCTGGCAACCCTTTCTCTAATCTATTCTAAAAGGCATAAATATAAGAGGATCCACATTGTTCCTGCCTGGATCTCTCCCTGCTCCTCCTTGCCTTTTTGAAAATCACCTTCTGGGAGATTCCATAACCAAATTTTAAACTTCCGTATCAGTGGCGTTTGTATCACCTCACTCTCCATAAAAAAAAAAAAAAAAAAAAAAAAAAAAAAAAAAAAAATTGATCCAACATGATCAAATACCAAGTGCTTTCAAAACAGACAAAAAAAAAAATCCTACTTCCAATAAATTGTTTAAAGAAACGAAAATAATAAGCAGATAAAAAATAATTCAACATAACTCAACCACAGCCCAGCAGTAAAATGCTAAAAATTGAACTGGGGACTACACAGCTGAGTAAGAAAATGACCACCTCACTACCTGATGGAAACAGAAAAATGAGAGCAAGCACCTTCACAAGGGAAGAGCTTTTTTATGAGAGGATGAGAGAATTGTCCTGTAACTGTACTGCCATAGCTATCATAGCTACGTAGTTAGTTTTACCCTTTTCTCCTTTAAGAGGTCCTTACTCACATACCAAGCCTTGCCCCCCAAAACCTGTTTGAAAAATTATCTTGATGACTCTACTACTTTTAGATTACATTGCCCTGGGTTCCACTGTTGTGGGCATTAGAAACCAATCTGCTGAGATGAGAAAATGCTTCATGACACAAAAATATATTGTTCTGTACTCCAAGATATGGAAGTATCTTAGTCTGCTAGTCTGGTTTTGAAGCCACAAATGCTAATAACTTTACTTGCCATTTCCTACCACCGAGGGTCAGTCCACAGCTGTGCATGCATTCACAAGGAGTTTCAAAGGTACCCTCACTGCTTCCCACTACGTGTTTTTCCAAGATGAAATTTCTTTTGGAAAGGAAGTCTCACTCAAAACACAACTGAGTACCTGACTCTGCATTGCTGCAATCAGTTAGTTGCCTTAACATTCACAGAGAGATAAGACAAGGAAAAAAACCATCCTATCACAGCATCCTGATGACTGTAAACTAAAAGACAGCTTACTGAAAACAAAGTAAAGGATTTTTTTTATTTGAAAACAACTCTTCAAAGTGGAGTACCTCGAATAGCAGAAAAGCAAATTCTAAAGTTAGAATCATGAAATAATGATAGTTAAACTGTAACTTAGAATAGCAACAGCCAGGCGAAGTAGGATTTATGAGATGTTTGCATGTTGTTATACTGCAAAAACTATGGCTTGCACAAATGGAACGGATCCCAGCTTGAGCTTCTAGACATTATTGACATTTAAGAAAATAGTCCCTTCAGTCTTTTAAGCATGGAAGACGATTTTCATAATGCCTAATTTGATAGTAGTACCAAGGATGTTTCCAACATACCTTCTATATCACCCGCAAGCATTTTCACTTATAGGAATCTGCAATATCAAATGGTTGGCTTCAGGTTCTAGAAAGGGCACTGCAGCTAAAACACTTTAAAACATGTTTGTGCATCTACCCGAGGCATTCAGTGTTCTGAAATCATTAACACAACATACTTAAAATGGATCAATCACCTTAATAGGAACCAGACAGGTAGTCAAGGGTAAACAGTTAACCTTTTCATAAGGAAAAAATACATTTTCTCAAAAAATACCCCACCCGAAACCACCACCAACCCCTGCTTTGAAACACTTAACGATCTTCCCAAGATGCCCCCAGTCACGGACTATAGGAAGAGTATATTAAATTCTTGAAGACTCAAGTCAGAACAGTTCACCTTCGCACTACTCATACAAATGATGGGACCAAAGGGAGTGTATGCCTACTGACTCGTCTTAATAACAACACATTGCAAGGGGGGAGGCAGTTCCCTCAGAAGGGTATTTACAGGAGTCACAGGTTTGCCAGAGGTAATTCCAGCTTTGGACACCAAGAGGAGAGGGGAGGGTAGTCAGCACATATCACTGAAGATGCCCCTCACAGGCAGGTTTCTGGTTTTTCATCAGTCTTCATACGGTTCTCCATGACAGCTCTGTCCCCAGGCAGAGGGGGGGACACAGGTAATGTATAGGTTACATAAAATTTTATTATTTTTTTTAAAAAGACCCTGGGTTGCCATAGGACAACTGCTGTCACTGCCCTCAGCAAGTAGAAGCAAGAGGATACTTTCACTGCTCCTTCTCTAAGGATAACTTGGCACGGTCAGCTGGGAGATGCCTCCAGGCTGCTGGACAAATACGGGAAGGAGGAACCCTGCAATAACACTAGTGGATTTCTAAGAGAAGCAAGAGACTTGTAGCAAAATTAAAACCTACAGTCATGGTGGAAAAGAGTCCTTGACAAACCTCAGGAGAGACAGCAGGCAGCTGCTACAAACTAGAAAGACACTGAAAGGTATCTCATACTAGAAAGAATGACACCTGCATGCAAAGAGGGCAGAAGGAGCTTCATTTTTCAATGCTTTTTACATTTAAACTGGCACATTCTATTCCAATACGAAGTATTATTCCTCTACTTCAATATTTTTGTTCTAATAGCATCACTATTTCACAAGCTGTAAGGCTGCTGTTGTAGCCATTTAAAATAAAATGTGTGAGTTTCACCCCAAGGCTCTGGTCAACTCAACCCCATCATTTAAAGATGGATGTATAAACCTCAGCCTTGGTATCTAAATTCTCCCTAAGAAACCCATCAATATTGTCTCAGCTTTATCATTTTTATATTGAAGTGCTATACATGCACAATTCCGAGTCAGCATACCAAAAACATCATCTTGTGCATCCTTACTTATACGTCAACGCTTATATCTTTACCCATTCTAAAGTCCCACATATACACAAAAAAAGTTATGAAATACCACAGAGGAGTCTACCATATGCAAGCGTTCTTTGAAGAGCAAATGTCCATATTTACCTACTGAGATTTAACGAAAAAGAACAGTCATCCACAATCTGTTCAGTTCTCAGCAAGGTCAAGAGAGGCGTGCACCTTGTTTTCCTCATTTATTCTGATGGGAACAAGGACCCTGAGCCAGCACAGACACCTGACCTGAAACCCTGTGAACCCAGGCACCATCTAATCTATTACCAGAGAAATGTCTCAATGAATCTAGAAAGCTGTTCCCACTTTTTACATCTGAGAGAAATTACTGACCTCCCGTTACCTGCCAATAGCATGCATTTTTGACGGAAAATACAGCTTCACATATTTAAAGGATGGAATGTATCCATTTTAGGCTTCTTCATTCTTAGGTAGTTATGCTTCTTCAAAGAGAGAGTGACAGTTTGATTTATATACACTGTTATGAAGGAAATTGATTACTATGTTTTGCACATCCAAATCTATTTTAATTCTAAGCTGCAACCGACCTGCCTTGCCACAAGACAGTGACTTTAAACCATCCTACTCATCCCTTTGTTTGCCACAGAAAGTCACGAGCTGAAGAAAACTGCAAAACCACGACGTCCTGGAGAATAAAACACCTTGAGCAAGGGAGGGAGAAAAATGTAAGATCATGTGCATACAAGATATCCTGCAAACCCTGGGCTGTGCTTTTGGTCCTCGTTCTACCCCAGAGCCCACTGACCTCTTTTAGGCAACATCAACGGCTGCGGAAACATCATCCAAGCAGACTGGTTTGCCCCTAATAAAGGAGCTGACTCCCAGGCTCAAAGCACATAAGTAATGTGAAAAAGCAAATCCAGTTCTGCCAAGAGAGCTGAACTAGCTATTACTCTGGAAAGGCTCGTGCTGCGAGGACAGAGCACATAGATCTGAGTTGCCTTAAGCTGAAATGGCAGGAAAGCAACCAGCATCACCACAAAAAAATACCAGTTATTACCAGATGCCAATAAATTCAGTGCAGCGTATCACTGACACAGAGAACCTCAAACCTATCTATGTATGAGGTAAAACCACTATATCAAATCTTCTTCTGGAGAATAACCTTATAGCAAGATACAAGAGCTCAGCCATTCAGACTTCACGACAGCCACACCAGCATTGCTCCCGGCAACGCAGTGAAACAGTTCCTAGTTTAATCTGTTTTGAAGAAAAATGTGTTTGGTCTATGTGCTATCTGAGACTCAGGCTATCTTCATTTCCCACTAAATCCTCCAAAGTCAATGCTATTGTTTCCTCATTTGAGACATTGTTGCAAGTATACAACACTTTTAATAAGATTACCAATATCTTGCCAATCCCCACAGGGATCAATGAACCCAAACAACCCCAACTTCTCCAATTACACTCCACTTTCCATTTATGAAATTACTAGTTCAAGATTGCAAGTGAGGGATACTGGGAAACAAGCTCGGCAAGCTCCCTGGGAAAGGGAACTAAAACATGTTCCACATCATCCACTTCCCCTTCACTCCCTTTTTCAGGATGGGTGGGGAACCTTTATACCCATCCAGCAGTCCCTCTTGGAAGTCATCTTACTAGTACAAACCCCAGGGGTTCTCCATCAATACAATTACTGACATCCCACACCTACTAACCTGAAACCGACGTAAATTTGCCCTTCCCCATTATCCTCACAATTGACTTCGTGTTAATCCCCCCCACTCTCTTTCTCCAAAAATCTTCACTCTCAAAATCTGCTTCCCCTGCACTTGCCCTCCTGGCCTATTAAAGCAGGGGCTGACTACTTGGCACAGCCACAATGGTATTAGGAAACACAGAGACAAGTTGTTCACGACTGACTTCCAACACCAAAAATGAAAATCCTCATTCATATCACATTCACTAGTTCTGTATCTAAACCCTGCAGCATAAATATTCCATAATAAAAGGACAGTACTTCCAGGTAATTCTGAAGGCCGTACAAACTACCTGTAGATACCAAATGGAATAGGTGTAGCCAGTGATATTTAGTAATTTCTGAGTGATTCAAGCATATAAGATATTGGTATTTTCCACTGGAAATAAGTCAAATAGCAGGAAAGAGAAAGGAAACAGATGTGAGAGAAAGGGAAACAGTACCACATGGGTTGATTGTAACTCTTCGGTAAAAAAGAATACGTTACTTCTCTAAATCTGTAACTACTTCTGTTAAGTGTATTATTAAACAAATTACAGCATTGCATTGATAGAAAAAACAGAGTGAGGTAATAAGAGTTACAAACCAAAATAAAACTCCATTAAGAATACTGATTTTTTACAAGATTAAGAAAAGCTCCAAAATTCCTTATACTTCCAAGGTCAAAACAAAACAGCAAAACTTCTGTTAGAATCCTCCCGAGAAAAAACTTTCATAACAAGAATAGTTTGTACTGGTTGAATCTTGGCTCATTGCTGAAGCTACTCAGCTGTCACAGCACACAGTGCATGCTACCCTGAACAATTTTTAAAATCCAGTTACTAATTCAAGGGGCAATCTGAACAGTGTCACACTGAGTGTCACATAAGCTTTGTTAGGTGGCAAAGGCTGTTTGTTTTTTGTTTTTTTTTTTTTATTCTCACAGCAAGACCCTGTATCAACCTTTTAGGAATAAGTTAATTTCCCCTCTGTTGTTTAATAAAGCAATGGGGGTTTTTTCCTCCACAGAACAGATCTAGACAATGAGATTATTTACCAGTGTCTCAAAAGATTTGATTTTACACTTAATATCAAAATTCTTGGATATCCAAATATCTAACTTTATTTCTTCTCTACCTCTTATCCCTGAAACAACATACTGGTCTACTTCTGTGGTTCACCAGTTGTTGTATTTCACTATTCACGAAAAGGAAATGATGTAAAATATCAACCCACAATTCTTACAGCCATCAGTCAAAACTGTTCTCTTTATTTTCAAAGTACTTCAAGCACTTGACCAGTCACGCAAATTCTTCACACAGTTGATTTAAGTTCATACCAGCAGGATTCAATAAGAAAAAAAAAAATGGTGATAATGTCACCATCATCTATTTAAGCTACAATTTTCTTTAATCCTCCTATAAAATTGAGGCAACCGAACACTACAAGGTTTTCAAAACCTGGAATCTAACACAGCAGACAGAAAAGTAAGACATAAAAATAGAAAGCTCTCTAAACACACACAAAAAAATAAAACCAGGAAGACCAGACACCCTCAGCTGAGATATGATTAACTGAAGAGAAGGTGGGTTTGAGACAGAAGCCAGCACTTCATTAGACAGGTAACTTCAGCAAGTTTCATGCTTCTGCTGTTAGTGAATTTCACTTGTTTATGCAAGATTTCCCATCAATTTGACATTAAACCTACCCCCTCAAAGCCTTAGCATTAGAAGATGCGTATCACCTTTATGAGAAAAAAATCATTCTTGCTATTACAAGACAGGTTCCATATAGAATGTTTAGATCATCCTCCAAGTTTTCCATAAATTATGTCACTTCCATTCTGAGTAAAAAGCTCTTTAACAAGACCCAACTTGAATTCTGAAGGTCCATTAAAGAACTTAGATTTGTCTTTGGCTACTCCAAGCAAAAGAGGACAAACCATTCCTTATGCAAGACCGCATCTTAATTAAAAACTCATATCCAGACACATTCATGTGTAACTCCACAGATAAATGCCCGTGTGGACCTTGACCATATTCAAATTTTTAATACAAATTTTCAGGATTTGTCAAAAAATACGGATGGTGTGAATTAAGAGCAATAATTAGCAATCTATCTCCCCTCAAATTTTTATTTTCTCCCATTCAAGATGGTGGCATGGAAAAAAAAATCATTAAATTGAACAAGTCCATCAAAATCAGTATCATTTATTTCCATTATAGGAGAACGAGAAAACAAAGTTATTCCACAAATCAGAAAGAAGATAAGACTTGTGCTTCAAAAAGCTACCCAGCAGATTTAACCTCATGGGAAGATCTTTTTTTTCTAAAAAGTCGTTGCAATTGCTAATTATTAAGCCACACCTTCAAGAAGAAATACACTACCCAAAGCTTTGAGTAGAACAAAACAATTTTGTAGTTCTGTTCATTATGTGGATGCAGAACTGGAGACCCTTCAGAAGAAAGCTTACCTTTGAAATAGGAGCAATTTCACCTTCACGTATTTCAAGATGCAGAGTGCACACTTACCCAGGACAGACAGCAGAAACCACAAGGATTAGCTGAGAAATGAACAGCTATTCGATCCCCATGCCTGCATTTTCATTTCCTAATTTTAATCCACAGGCTTTCAGGAACATTAGTTAAAACTCACTTTCATAAATAGCTTGATGTCTTCCTTTACAAAAGAATAAACAAAGATAATGGCAGTCCTTTTCTTATATTCCAACCATACAAAGAAGTATCATTAGATGGCCACCAACATTATTTGCAATGCAAAACTAGGTAACCCTACCTTCTCATTAAAAAAACCACATAGCCTATCTCCTTCAATATCGATATTCGCTTTTGTT
Organism: Tringa tobata; assembly: GCA_033628505.1. NCBI lineage: Eukaryota > Metazoa > Chordata > Aves > Charadriiformes > Scolopacidae > Tringa > Tringa tobata. Next base: position 9,266,413 of record JAHREE010000367.1, read on the forward strand.
TTAAAAGGATAATAAAACCAAGTTTTGCTCAATTACGGAAAAGATACCTTTACAAGGCACAAAAAGCCAGTAACAACAGTACTCTTCGAACAATATAGCAAGGGCTAACCTTCAACGTGGAGACGTGTTCACTCCAAAAGTGCCAAATACTTTATATAAAAAACCCCACATTTATTACAAAAGACTATTACAAACAGCTAGTTTCAGTGATCAAAGAGTAAAATTTTACAAAAATGCAAACATTGTAATATCCGATTGTGGAGTGATAGATATTCTACACTTACAAACATGACATGTCTTTGTTTATGCAAACAAAACTTTGTTTAAAAGTGATTTCCACTCTGCTTTATTTTCCATCGAATACAGTACATTTATCCAAACAAAAGCATGTACATTCAATATAGAACATTTTGAGCAATAGCTACAGTCCAGTTCCCCTTCACAGTATTTTTAGTGCAATGCACTAACAGGGCCAAATATTTCTCTATCCATAAAAGTATTTTTATTCCTGATCTTGTGATCAACATTTTTAGATATATTTTATACAAAAAGTATATATGAACACGAGGCACCTCCCTAAGTAAGGGAGCGAAGCCATATAAAAAACATGGTATTTCTTCTGATGTACAATACCTTTCAAATTGTAGCAATTTGACACAAATCACTAAACAAAATATTTTCTAAGAAGCAAAAAACAAAACAAAACAGAACGAAAACCCCCAAACCACTGACGCACAAAACCTGCCAAGAATTTCATAATGGTAGGCATGCGACTGTTTTACTACAATCTTGATTAAAAGGTTAAAGAAAGGGATCTAAAACATTTTCCAAATTATACAAAGTCAAGTGCTACCTATAGTGGTCATTCATGATCTTGAGAGAAAAAATATTTTTAGTTTCTCTCATACTATCCTCCCTTTTTATTAATATTTAATGCAATAAGCTAACATTATAAGTGGTTGTGCACAGATTGTCTGTCTATAATACATCAGCAAATATTCACTACCTTCATATTAACATTAGTGTGTTGATCTTTCAAAAAATAAACTGAAAAAATAAACTGCAACTATCATTAAAGTGCTTGTGTATAATTTTTTTTAAAAAATTAAAGAATAGAGGAATGTGGATATTCTTGTAAACTTCCTAGATGTTTACAAAGTTGTCCTATGCGCCACATATGGAAACACAATGGAGATCTTTGAAGTAATTTCAGTACAGTGAAATTCAGAATATCCCAGAACTGGGAAATTAGTCAATATGAACAAACTGATGTTATGGCAAATACTAAAAATTAGTACAATTCAGCCAATATACACTACATTGTATGCTCTTATACATTCATTTGTAATAAATTTAAAACAGTATATGACACAACATTTGCCAAAGTAGGATATCACAAAAAATTTAAGAGCTGTTCATCAGTTAGCACTACTAGGGAGGACCAGTATGCATGATAAGCTCTCTGAAGATGACTTCCTAAATGAGGAACAAAAATCTTCTTCCAAAGCTGCTGTTCATTAACTTGCCTCTGTAGGCTTTTTTAATTTCAGAAAGTTTTTTCTATACTCTGTCAAACCTCAACTGCATAGATAGCTGCTAATTTAGAAGCACATGTGCATTTCAACTACTTCAGTGTTTTGGGAGGAGGCTCTGTCCTACAAGCGGTCAGAACGGTTACCAATTTAGGAAGAAAACAACAGCTTATGACAGTATTTTCCCCTTTCATTACCATTATCAAGATATTACCGGTTCCGACAACAAACTAAAATCTTTTTCATTCAAATGAACTTCAAATTTTCCAGACATCACTTGAATCTATCTGAGGAGAAATGGGAATAAATTAATACTTTGAGTTTACCCATATAATTTGGTTTTAAATTACAAAACATAAATAATTTATAAGGCTAAATTTTTAATTCTTGATCAAAATGCAGAAGTCACTCCTCCTCTGAAATTTGGCTTAATTCAGGGTCCAGCTCCATTCATTTCTGAAGTTCCATCCCACTTAGCCAAGATTTGTTACTAAGTCATCAAACCACCAGATTACAATTTAACATAGCTGGCTGGCAATTCACGACAAAAACTGAACTCAAATCAAATTACCTCCTGGGAAACAGCATTTCAGAGTTGAAATATAGAACAAGGCACATATACTTGGTTTTCTTCTCACCAAATATGCTAAAAAGGAAATTCTGAATAAGGATGTTAAAAACTCGTTACAGGTATCACTACTGTCTCTCCATTGTAATTTTTTGTACATCCCCTCAACCTTCACGCATCTATTAGTCATTTTGAAATACAAACTGACCACATACATACATTATTTCCTTTTTTAAAAGGTCCTTTTAAAAACAGATCATCTTTAACATGAAGGCTATGGAAAAATGAGAAACTACAAATACAACCCCTCCAAGTGTAAAAAATTCCTCGAGTACCATATAAGCAGAAGTTTAGAAAATTCTTGGCCAGACTTATACACGTATTTAGGTTTAAAACAAAAATCCTTGAAGAGACTCGAACACTTTGAAAATATACGATCAGAAGTGTCTAGACCCGTGCTCATATAAACAAGCATTAAAAGAATCAAATCCTAAATTTGATGATTTTAAAAGTGTTTGTACGCACCTAACTCATACTGATTTTAAATCAAAGCAATTAAACATCCAAATTACATTCCAAAAACCTGTTCTGTCCTTTTGCTGAAAAGGTATAGGCAATAGAGATAAAAATTTAAAAAAATAAAATAAAATGCACACGTGATCATTCCAGTAAATTCATAGAGATTTTTTCTGTCAACAATTTTTACTCTAGCACCTTTAGTACTTCTTCAACTGGGTCACAGAGAAGTTAATTAGCAGGCTAAATTATTCAAACCAAACAAAAATACTGTTAATTTTAACAAATTACTATTTTAGAAATGTACGTATATTAGCTTGATTACAACAGATGCCTTAAGACAATTTAAAGAGTTGACTCGGGACAGTTTAATCTATATTCTATTCCAACTTCCTACATTGAGAGATTTCAAAATTAACTCTTTTCCAAAACACTAAAAACAACATTTAATAAACAAATTTGACATCTACCTTAGTATTTAAACTGCTAAAACATAAAATCTATAGAAAAATATGTTTTCGGCAATAAATCAACAACAGCAAATGAAAGGCAGTGGTTTTGTTTTGTTTCTCAACACAAAGAAAAAGAAGAAAAAGACAAAACACTTATTTTTTTTCCTCACCAGACAACAGCTTTAGATCTTGTACTTCTGCCTTTGGCTTTATTTTCTTCAGGTGAATGAGATACATTTGCTTTGTGGGTTTTCTTATGATGTTCTAGAAAAGCTTTTCTGGCAAACGCTTTCCCACATTTATTGCAACGGTGCAGTGAAAAGTTTTTTGTTACTTTTACTTCAATGCCAACATCAGCTCCTACATCCTTTTTATTGGGAGAATTAGAGGTGACATCCTGTTTTGAAACAATCTGTTTTGTTTCATCCCTCTGAGGGCCTCTTTTTGTCACCTTATTTAGAACAAGATCAATTGGCTTTTTTATTGCTCTAATTTCTAAACTTGCAGTTATTTTCCCAAGGTAGCGTGGTGACTTTTTATGAACTACAGTTATATGCCTTATCACATCACGTTTGCGACGTGTTTCATAAGAGCAGAGGGGACACCTGTAGTATTTAACATAAATGTTAGTTCCATCTGTGTGTAATTCAATGTGTTTTGTCAAGTTCTGTTTAGAAGTAAATTGGCGTTTGCAGAGTTTACAGTAAAGCTGCTTGAAGTCGAAGCCAGCTGAAAGTTTTGGCTTCCTGGTTTTTTGCTGGCCACCTGCAGCAGATGCATTGGTTGATTTAGAGGTTGATTTAGCAGTTGATTTACAGGTTGATTTAGCGGTTGATTTAGAAGTTGATTTAAGGTTTTCAGGGTCCTGTTTAACTTTATTTTTCTGCCCTGATGGTGTGCTCTTTTTCTCATTTGAATGATTTGTTCCCTTCAATTCATTCTGCACAGAAAGGGCAATGGAAGGGGGTGAAGGTTCTACAGAATCTGCTGGTTCAACTTTTACTTTTATTTCTGTGCCATTGGCAGTATTGTTGGGTCCTTTCTCTCTTTTAGAGTTCTTTCCAGAAAGAGTTATCTTGTGAACAATTTGCATGTGCCTTTTCAGCATTATTTGTGAACTATATTTTCTCTTGCACAGAAGGCATTTGCATGCAGTTAAATTGTATTCAGCCTTTGAAGACGACTTTTGTTTTCGGGTCTTAAAAGATTTTTTAACAGAAACTGTATCCAAGAACAAAGGTTGCCCAGGCTTTGTAGCTATATCAGGAGTAATGGAATCCCTTCTTAATCCTCTATGAACTTCATCAAAATGCCTCCTTACGTTGGCTTTTGTAGCAAATGATTTATAACATACAGGACAACTTCTACCTAATGTTACGAGAACATTCTTATTTCGTCCTTTTGCAGAGCATTGGTTTGGTTTCTTTTTTGTTTCTATGTACTTCTTTAGCTCTTCCATCTTTTTTTTGTGCACTTTTCGAATGTGCCGGCGTACACTGCGTCTGGAATGAAATTCTTTCCTACAAAGGCAACATATCAACTGGTGGCCAAAATCAGGATTATCCAGAGAGTCCAATTCAGGATTTACTGCTGGAGGCTGTTCTTCAGGAGTAGGTATCACTTTGTTTGTGACGGGATCAGCGGGAGGTAATTCCACAGTCTCCCCAGCTGGGACTGGGGCTGGAGCTGAAACAGTCTTGGGTTGCTCAGTGCTGGGTTCCTGTATCTGTACTGGAGCTTGGTCAGGGGTACTACTATTTTCTGTGTTCTCATCTGGGCTATCAGTCCTGGATACATACTGAAATACAGCATTCTGATTAGTTTCTATAGGTTCCAACTTAATTATGTATTCTTGCTTATCTACCCTTGGATAGATTGCTTCCAGGAGGTCATTTATGGCTTGACTCTGTTTATCATTTATGTCTGGGAGGTCTGTGAAAAAGAGGCAAAGTTTTTTTTAATGATTTGGCAATTTCAACTTACTTACATTTCAAAGTATCTTTTAACAACTGTGTTCGGTTTGGTCACAAAACCTGCACAAATCCTGCATTTGTACTATTTTTCTGAACATTTATATTTAAAGGCTTTGAGTAATCATTTTTATCACATCAGTACAAGTGACTAAAAGCCAACACTGGAAGTACATTCACAGTGTTAATGTGAAAACCAGCTAAACTAAAAACTAGTTTGCCTGGAATTAAACAGGTCTTCAAAAATCTGCATCAATTGCAAAAATAATGGCAAACGATGGAGCTTGTTGTGCAGGTGTGCAGCTAAGCCTGAACTATCAATAGAAACTGATTTTCCTACTGCTGGAAATGGGTATTCTCAATAAAGGAACCTAATTCTGGACATAAGCTCTTCTCTGGGAATTCTGAACAGTCCTTAAGAAAGAATGAAACGTCCGTGTAACCCAAGCACTGCATGAAGATATAAATAGATAAGAAAGGACTTAACTTCTGGGGCAGGGAAAGCTTTTAGTAACACCAAAGCAGTTAACAGGCTCAGTGATACAGTAAGGCAGTAAATGTTAAGGACAGAAAAATCCTGTATTGTTCAGAGGAAAAAATAACTGTACTAATTTCTCAAAACAATAAAAACTGAGCTAAAGAAGTTATTTTAAGAAAGAATAACTTCACTGAGGTTCACCAAAGGTTCATTCTGTGTTCTACCCTGATAACACGTTGGAGCAGACTAAAAAAGCAAGAAAGGAGGATACAGGGATTTTCCTTGTTTGTCTAATGCCAGTAAACTTCTCAAGCTGAAGTTTGCCTTCAAAGTACTGTTTTAATACATCTAGTTTCCAAAAAGTTTATTCAAATGCTTTTGAAACATTTACATTCTTTGTTACCACAATGTTAAGCAGAGTTTTTTCATATTTTGAAAAAGAAATACTGATAATTTTACCGAGTGGTAATTTTGTTAGATACCCCCCATTTTTTGTATTCTGGGGAAAAAGAAAAAAAAAAAACCCACAAATGATTGCTCCCATTTACCTTAATGCCATTCATGATTTTACAAGCCTCAGTAATATCCTGTTTTAAATGTCAAATTATTTCAGTGATCTAGTTCCAAGCACAACACACTAAGCACTGGCACTGGCACAACTAAGAAGCCAGGGAGCTACAGCAAAAAGGTGAGGCACCGAGATGATACAGTTCAAAATTATCCATGATGATTTCAAGATGTGATTGCTGGTAACAGCTAATTAAAAACCCACACTTAGGTTTGTTCCTTCCACACTGCCAGCAATACATGAAAAGTGTGTCAGTACAAAAAAATATGCTGTTTTGTTGCTCAGAACTCATCTTTTAACACTGAATTTTTAACACCTTTGGCAGTCAGCTTCAAATAGGACTATCTATATAACTTTTTATCAAGGGTAAAAAAAGTCCTTCCTATTTTATAGCACCTTCTCAGTCATTTCATGACTACACTAGCAGAATACATCTCACAAAAGTCGTCAGGGAAGTCTTTGGAATTTTTCACCATGAGGATGCTGAACTTTTATTTCTACCTCTTGTTCAGTATCTTTTAATTTTATTTATAGAAAAAACACCCACTTTATTCAATAACCATTATATTCAATTTTATATAAAACATAAGTATTTATATATTTTTATCCAGAGCAGGTAGTAGTATTCTCTTCATTTGCATCCCTCCTAGTGAACAGTGAGCTATGAAAACTAACCAGCCCACTAAATGAAGACCAGGATGTCAGGAGCTGGACAGCAAGTCCTTACTCGGGGTATTCTTATTTTGGTTAGAAACTTTTGCATCTAAGTCAGGTGTACTTCTAACCTCACTTTGAACATACAGCTTATCCCTTTTCACAGAAAAGTTCTGACTCTCTGCAAGAAGCCAAGCACACACATTTAAGGAAGGTGACAGCACTAGTCTTTTCACCTTCTCCTTCACAACACTAGCTGACGCAGTGTGGGAAAAGAATCACCTACGCAAATCTCTGCTGGCTCCTAATTTTTGAAGTACTGAGGCAAGGCAGCATTAATCGGGAAAGTAAAATCCTCCTTGCACCTATGTGGATCTAGTCAAGAGACCAAGATAATTAGAAAGCTTTACTAAACGTTTCTGAATGCTGACACATTTCCAAATTATTCAGCTTTACTCAGATCAACAAAAATTCATCACTGCAATAAGATTTTAACAATTTATTTTTCCCATAAGAATATATTTATTTTTTCCTTGTCATTTAAGTTACTTTCTTTTAAAAATGAAGTTTAATTTCTGCAACAAAGGTAGTAGGCTAGGCATGATCACAGAGAGTATCGTAAAGCTGCATAAGGCAAGGTGAGGCTGTGGGAAAGAGACAGTATTACTGAAGCACAGATCCTTAAAGGGTGAGCTTTCAGCCTGTGTTTCACAATGAGTAAGACTGAAGGACTGCGTTCATATCACTGAGTGCTTCCCAAGTACAGGAGAAAATTATGGATAATGATCCAAATCACTTTACAGGATCCAGCTGAAGTCCATCAGAACCATGCTAATCTAAAACTGGAAAGCCCTGTTAGATCCACACTTTTCTACGAGATTCATTTCCCATCCTTTTGGCATACTTTTAAGTATCTTTCACAGTAAAGAAGGAAAGAAAGGAAAGAAAAAGGGGAAGAGAGGATAAAACATGTTAGAAGTGACACTCTTCATTAAAAGGCTGGTTGTATAAACTAGCTATCAAATTATGACATTGACATGGAGCTCAGTTGTTAATACATATTAAGCCAGTGCTTGTAGCTTCTTTACTACCAGAAAAGTGATCTACATATGTTACTACTGAAATGTAATTCCACTTCTTTTTTTGCATTTTGTTTCCAGTGTACTTACATAAATGGTACAGAAAGGTAAGTTGCTCAACTTCAGCTAGCTTTATTAAATATTTCAATTAGTAAGACTTACTGTCATCCATCTGAAGACTTGGAGGACAATAAAACTTTTTATGAGTAATTAAATTTGGTAATCCTCTGAAGAGACTCCGGCACAATTTACACTCAAAAATGGTGTCCACATCTTTTAACAAGATATGTTTAAGTTGTTTAGTTCCTGAAATAAAAGAAACATTACACTTCAGGAGGGTTTTCTGTTTATCTTTTAATTCTCATCATCCCATGAAGGTGGAAACATTTTAAAACATGGCAATTATAACAGCATTTTATCTTGTGTTAATGCTACTTCATTGCACTGTAAGTTTATGATAAATTCTCCAAGTTTATGATGACACTTAGGCAAGAAAGTAGAAGTGTAGACATATTTTCAGCCTGCTGAAAGGAAAATACACATAATTTAAGGCTGAAACTTTTCTATTAAAACATAGGCAGTGTGACAAAATGTGTGGGTTTTCCAGACTATTATACATTGCAAATTCAAAAAAAAAAAAACCCCACAAAGATATACTTTGATCTAGCATTGTTGGTGTATTCCAGCTCCTGCCTTGCTTAAACAACTTAGGATTCAGAGTTTAAGTTACACTTCAAACTTACTCCGTCATTTCTCATCTCAAGGAAACTAAGGACATAATGCTAACAATTAGGAATGGTTTACTAAATGATGAATACTTACCCACTCCGAATTGCAAAGAAACACTAGCTAACCAAACTCAGCTTATGTCTCTATCTTGATTTTTTTCTTACAATGGAATAATCAAAATTAATCAAAATTAGTCCAACAAGCAAAAAAATATAATGGAATGGGACTAAGAATAAATCGTAACAAACAGCATCAAGAAATTCTTCAAGCTGAATTAGCAGTTCAAGTTTTCTGTCATCACAGACACTTCTCTTCAGAATTCCTTTTAAAGATCAAACTCAGTTACACTGCAGAACTATTTCCTAAACAAAATTCTTTCATATACTAATAATTTCATAACAACTAGTAGTTCTTCTATATGAATGGGCCTTACCGACAACCTTTTATTTCTTAGTGTAACAGTAGTAGTACAGAATTTTAACACTTCAATTTTAGCAAAGCACAGTGTCTGCTTCTTCCACAACTGTTTAAAAACGGGACCCAAACTTGACTATCTGAGGCTACCGTCCAGTTTCTGTCCCCCCTCCTATGCCTTCCCTGAGCCACAGCCACTTGTTTTTTCCTCTCACTGCTCAAGTGTTACCAACCTCACCTTCATCTGACCTGCCTTTTTACAGACTAGTGGACAAATATTTAGATTTAGTGAAAACTCCAAATTTAAAAATTGTACAGAGATCCCCCAAAAACAAGCACAAAAATAAGCATGTCCTTACTCCTCACCGACTGCAAATTGTAACAATGAAAAGTCAGTCTTCTGCCAGCATATGCTGCTTACAGCTTACTGAAGCCTCCTCTATTTTGTCGTTACATCTAATTGAGCCTGGTGATACTTTGTCAAATTCTGTTAATATTTGTAAATGTTGAAGCTAGAATAACATCATAGTCACAAGAAATCAGCACAGAACGTTTGTTATTACAAATATTGCTCTGGCAGAAATACCAAAGTTTATGCCTTTAGCAAGCAATTTCATTTTTAGGAAAAAAAATAATCTAGATTCATCTGTTATTCTTAACACTTTGGATGACAAAAAAATCTGCTAAAATTGCTTAATTAATTATGGATAATACCTTGGGTTTAATCTCTATTTCTTTACCACAAGAATCAAAATAGTTTCCTTCCAAAATGAAATGTTGCTTGTTCAAACCCAACCCGTAAAATTTTGGTCTAAGTCCTTTTGCCTTCTGTCCAGTTTCCCTGCTGCAGATGACTGAAGATGGCAAAGGAAGCTATCAGTTTAACCCCTGCCGGTGAGGACAATCTGGAAGTAGCCTAGAGACAGAGTATTTGCAACTGGTTTGTGCTATTACCAGTAGAGATTCCATTATTCTGCTTCAAGTGAAAGAAGCTTGCCACCCATATTGGAGGCCTTAGGCAATCTCATCCAAACACAATTCTTATAAAAGCTTACTTAATCACGACTCACACATCCTTTTTTCCTTCTAGTAATAAGTCGTTTAAATGCAAGTGAAGAACATAAACTAAATATTGTGCCACTCTGCAAGACTCAGCCACGACATGCATCCTGTTATACAGCAGCAATGATTAATATACATAAAGCATTTCATGTGTAACAGCCCTATGTGGAAAAATCTAGAAACACACTGATAGTAGCATTAAAGACATTGCTTTAAGTTTTGTAATAAGTGCTGTGTTCTTGCACTGAGGGCTGTGAAAATAAAATGTTTGGTTTGCTGTATCAGAAGCATAGAAACAGGAAGAAAAAACTTAAAGGTTTGAATCATCTCTGGCATGCTCAGCCAAATGCTCAGTTGTTATTCTTAGGTTCATTGCTATGTACTGCAACTCCAGAAAACAACCAAGGAACAACTTAAAAGTCAGGGAGAGAGCAATTCTAAGAAGTTCAAGGTAAACACTAAGTTTCCTCCCCATCTTAGGAGTTTTAGGATAAACTCATTAATAACAGCAGGAGGGATGACATAAAGCCGAACAACACAATAATTTTTTTTATGTTTTTGAAAGACAACTATACAGCAGGAGCTGTACCTTCACCACATTCTGTGAAAACCCTTATTAAAAGAACCTAATACCAAAAACCCACAAATAGTTTGCAAATATGTAGAAAGTCAGGTGCTGGGTTTTTTTAATATACTAAATATACATAACTCTTATAACAAGGTAACAGACTTCATAAGAGTCAGGCATAGTTTCATACCTGATCGAAAACACTCGATGATTTGTTGAATACCGGATTTTGATGTTTGCAGAGGCTGCTGTAATAATGGAGGATCACCAGGTTCCAACAGATGCGCTGAAATATATAGAAGGAACATAAGCCATTAGAGAACACTCAAGTGGTTTTTATTAAGTTATGGATTTTCTGTGCATACAGTAAAACCAGCTAAGAATAAAGGCTAAGACTACAGTAAAAGTTGTCTTACTCAAAAAATCTTATCTATACCGAATTAAAAAACAACCCATAATGAATTTTCCAGCCATGATACCTGGAAAATTCAGGTATTTTGCTGTGATTTTGATTAAAGAATACGCGTACTCAAAGCTATGTGTATCAAAGACAAAAACATATAAATACACAAAACCAAAATGACTTATTAGAATTTTCCATCAATTAAAGAAATTTTCCAGAACAATCTACTTGACTCCCATCGGTCAAACCAAAACACATGTACAAAAAAAACTTTACCAAATACTGTACTTCATGGCCTACTACGTGATTTCAATGTTGTCAGTACACACCTTAGCACCGAATCCGAATCTAAAGTAGCAATGATCAGAAAAAAAGCACAAGTATAACTGAGTTGTACGAACCAAAAATATGATGGTTTATTTTTTTTAACCAATAAAACCACATTCAAGAAACACTTCCGGTTCTAGCAAACTGCTGAAGTAATACCTCATTTCTGAGGTTTCATTCCACATCACAACCTTTGTAAAATCCACTGAAACTAAAATATGTATTTATGAGGATGATTATTAGTTATTCCAATATGCAGCATTTATACATACGAGAATTAATAGCATTCTACTGCTGTATATGCATAAGGCAATTAAGCTTTGCCCAGAAAGGAAAATCAAATTGAAATGAGTCAGAGGACTCATTCAAGAATGTGTTTACAAAATCATTAGTTAGGTCATCTTGTTAATTTCTCATTGACAAAATAACTAGCTTTGTGTTTCATAAATCAGCTCCTACCTTATCCATTTGACTTGATTTTTAACCCCACTATAAGGTTTCCATTTCTAAATGAAGCACTAAGCATCTCTAAGAATTTTATTTTTAATAAAGAGCAGTAGAGGTATAGTATAAAACTATGTAGAGATATAAAGTACAAATAGATTAAACACATTTTTGACAGGAAAGTTCTTCTAAAAGATGTAAGGTTATAAATAAATTCAAGCTGAAAAGAACATCAGAAAGAAAAGCAGTCTAAGAAAAGAATGATAGAATGAACATTCCACCCAACTATGCTGGCCCTATAATATACTATTATATATACGAACACATAACAACCATTACAAATCAGCTAATCGTTTGGGGATCTCCAACACAATGACATATTGTATTCTACTAGCCTATTCCCTATTCTTCAAAATAGTATATTTTGGTTTGTATGCTGCCTCTAATATGCATGTGCAACACCCACTGACATCAAGAGGAGTGACATACGTGAAACAGACATAACACATTGCTATTATGTGTAAAGCAAGAAAAGTATTTTAGCTTTTTCAAAGCATTATAACAACTTGAAACCATTTAATGTCAAACACAAACAAATGTTTTTAATAGCTGAACAATACCTACTCTCAAATTACATTTAATTAAAGCATTATCAAAGTTGTTGCCATGCTTATGCTTTCAACTATTAATTCCTTAAAATGATGCCTTTCTTTTCAAAACACAAGTGAAAGCATCCAAATAACAAACTCTGCAATAAGAAAGGAACCAAATTTCCTTTTGGCCCACCAATTATAACAGTAGGCAGAATAATTACAAAAAAAACCTAGCAAGTTGGCTGAACCTTCAAAGAATGTGTTATACTTTCCATTGATTGTATCTTCCATGTCTTACAGCAGTGGAATGCAAATATAAGCTTTAGAACTTCAGTGTTTTTTCCTCCTCTGAAAATATGATCTTTGAGTTCATCAGAGTTCACCAGAGAAGTAAAGTAAAAACATAAACAGCAAATGCAGAAGATTGCCAGAAACGTCATTTTATAAAAAATTCAGAATATTACATTTTTTGGAAACAAAAAGGCAAGTTGTTCTGTCCAACTTGTCGCCTTCCTCTCCTCGCTTCATGCAATGCCCATGTGGTAGCTTGCAGATTACTACACGCCCTGCAAAAACTGCGAGGTTATCTTCCTGAAATAATTTTAACATGACAGTTTGAGGATATTAAAAAAAAAAAAACCCTCTCCAAACAAAATTCAGAAACTTCTTACATCCAGAACCGTCACTAACGATGCACATTTGCAACATCACAACCGTTTCCACAAGCTTTTAAGGAAGGGGAGAAGTAAAACAGCCCAAGCATCAGACGCCACCGTACCTGGCTCACAGCATCCATGGTGATGGTGGTCAGTCTGACAGCACTTGTCCCTCAGAGGCATTTTCCGTGCGCACCACCTACTTTCCTTCTACATCCAGCGCCTCGTTTCTGCTAAAATAAGCAAATTAACTGTCACCCCCGCAGGGCCGGTGGCTGGGGACGGCGCGAACCTGGCACCCCCCCCGTCCCTCAGCGGCCCCGCCGCAGCAGGCCGGGCGGCAGCGGCACCCTCCGGGCAGGAGAAACTTTCCATTGTTTACAGCCGGTCTCACAACGCCCTCTGCAACGGCCGCTCCCGCCCGGGCCCCGACACCCAGCACGGCCCGGCCCGGCCCGCCTCGGCCGCCGGAGAGGAGCCCCCCGCCTCGGCCGCCGCCCCCCTCNGGGCAGGGCTGCCCGGAGGGCACCGGTGCTCCCACACCGGTGGGAGCAGCCACCATCACCTCAGGTGGCACTTCTGCCCAGTCTCAGCCTGGTCTGCTTCATTACCTTCTCTTTTTGTTGTGTTTTTTTTTCCCCTAAAAAAAAAAAAACCAACCCTACCATTTGTTCCAGTAAATTTACCATGGAAATGGATAGATCGATGTTTCAACACCTGGAGGAAAAACTCATTTTCTGAGAGAGAGAGTTGAGTGGTGTGTATTCCAAATATCGTTAGGAGGAGGCTGGTGCGCTGTAGTGGATGGGCGGGCAGCTGGTGACTCCAGAGAGGTTTCCACCGGGTGGCTGCTCAGTCCGACACTGATTGCACTGCTGAGGAGCTTGGGTTAGTGAAAAAGTAATAGTTTTTGCCAAAAGAAAGGATGCAGCTATGAAGAAGGGACTTCTTCCAGTTAAGGAAAAGCCTCTATGACTTAAGGAAATCCTTTTCTAAGGAAATAAAAGGAATAAGCACATCATGACAGAAAAATGCCGAGTGATAGTACTAACACAGAAGCAATCTGTTAAGCTTTGGCTTGTGATGCAAGCACTTCTTAATGGAGATGGGATCTGTGGTTTCAAAGTCAAATCTACTGTCCATGGTAGAGTGAAATGTCTTACTAGCACTGTGTCTCAAATTGGACATTGGGAGAGAGGTTTTACCATCTCTCACCATCAACTTTTAAGCAATGTAGTCTTCTTTTAAATACAGACATTCAGTTCACCAATAAGGCCAAATTCAAACTTCATAAAGTCCATTTGGGTTTGAGACATCCCAAGTATCAGAGAACACTTTAAAGAGCCTAGTGCCAAGTAGCATCTTAACTGTGAAGTACAGCAAAAGTCAACTGAAACCTTCATTAGGTGTGCAAATGCAGACGTCCAGAGGTGCTCTCATCTTGAGGAACTTAGCTACATGCTGAGCTCTGCTGCGTTCTAAGACACAGACAGGAAGAGGTTTAAACTCCACCCAGCCGTGGAGCTGCGTTCAGCGCCTGTATAACACGCTTGGGTAAAACTGTGGAGCTCGTGGGTAACAAAGTGCCAGGAACACAACTGCCGTCAACTCCTTTGCTGCACAATAACCAATTGACTGTAGCACCTGCCCAAGAAGTAACTTGGAGGATTAGCGTTCCCCAGCTCCCAGGAGAGGTGGATATCAGACTCAGATCATCTTACATTCTTGCTAATGCCACTGGGTGACAAATGTCACCCAGTAACAATAGCTCAACTTTGCCTCTTGGTCATTTACTATGAACATTGGTAGCCCCGTTAAAAATACCTTTTATTGAGCAATCAAAAAATAAGAGAAAAGCAACCTGCAAATTATAATCTCAGCAACGGAAATTCAGAAACTTTTTGTTGTATTTCAAGTGGCTGAAGAGGTTATAACAACTTTTGTGAGCTTCTAAATGCCACCAGCTAGCACAAAAAAAAGAAGCAAACAGTCATTGTTCATTTCCTGGTAAAGTCTCAGCAGAAAGAACTGGAGTAACAGAAGTCCACTAACCTTTATTGATTTCTTACAATCCCAACCATCATTCATCTGAGTCTTAAAAGGGACATCGCACGTTGCCAAAAATAATCGTCCAAATGTCCACTCTTGCCTCGGAAAAGTCTTGGCAAGACATGGTGTCTTCAAAGGTGAGCTATCCACTAGTAATTCCTCCACTTTTTCCTTGAACTTTATTGATAAAATCTAATTTCTCAAGATCCAGCTCGTTTATGGGGGCAATGCTTAAAGATTTAAACAGTGAGAAAAGGAATCTAGTGCAGATAAATCACTGCATGCAATCAAGTGTTGGAGAGCAAGAGTGCCTGCCCAAACCAGTGGCAATGGTGTTTCCTCAATTCAGCACCCCCCTGAAGCACTTTTAGCATGTCCTTTGCTGAGGTCCAGCTCACTGTCTGGATAGCCAGTCATGTGCAAAGTGTCTCTAGTGCCAATAAAAGTTGCCAGCACAGATCAGGTAGTTCCACCTGACCTAGCAGAAGATGCCTTCAGGAGGATAATTGCAGAGGCAAGTCCTTTCAGCCAGTGACTGGCCATTGTGTATGAGAACTTCAGATCAAGATGTCAAAGATCCCAGTAAAGCTCACTTCACAAGACACTGCTGTAGTTGTTCATCCAACAGGATAAACTGGAACTAAGACCCAATTTGAGTTTCATTGTGTAAATGAAGAATGAGCAGGTGATGTTGCCTGATTTTGAAAAACGGAACGTTCCTCTATTAAATATGAATAATTGGAATCTATACATACCTTGTAATAAAAAATATTGAATAAAAGAGGTAAGGCAAAAAACTGGGTGAACATTCTTTTTGCCTTACATAGATAAGAAAAGATGCAATGAAAAATAGAAGACAGGTTTTTAAAATAGTAAGAAGTAATTCTTCACACAATCCATAATTAGTTTGTATCCAGTGAACATGGAAATTCACAGCTGAACCACACAGAGTGTTAAAAAGTGCAGCATGCTCTTCCATGTACCAAAGATAAGGACGAAAATCCTTCTGATCCATTTAATGTAAATTCTAGGCATAAAATATATTATATGGGGAGGTTTTTTTAGAGTTCAGCTTGTGTTCTCTGGCTAATGTTCTCAACCAGTAGACTTTCAAATAGCATCTTTATTTATTCATTGCCTTTCAGATGACATGGAACTGGTGAGATGTTTTGAACTGAGACTTCTGTTACAACTTGATGATCAAATTCTTTTTTAATTGTTTCTCTGTTGTGGTTAGCGGCTTTGAGAAATCCAAAATTCAGAACAATTTCTCCTAGTTGCTAGTTTGTGCTTCCAAAATGTATAATGATGTATTCCAGTTAGGGAGGGTTTTTTTTTTGGTAGAGGATATAGAAGCATTATCTCAAATAGCGATAGTAGGTTTAGTGTCCACTGAGAGGTTTTGTTCTGCCAAAGGGCTGGTAGTAACACCTGCTGAGATGCCTTACCATCTGTTTATATATCGAAGAGCTGTAAGATTTGATTAGTAAAACTTTCCCTCATACACTGTGACCAGTGACTTCTTTTTTTTTCTGTATTTGGGATGCATTTTGGATGAAACACTTGGCTTCACAGTTGTTTTTCCAAGGAGAAAATAATTCTAAGTTAGAGTGAATTAATGCTGTGGTGCTGCATTGAGCAGAGTTCAGTTTTGCAGCGATGAAGGTAAAGTTGCATAAACTCTGAAGGATCTCACACGTAATGTATGCTAATCAAGCAGTGTCACAAATCATAATCATAAAGTGTTTCACTGCAAATACAGATATTCCAGAATTCCTTACATCGCTCTTAGTTTATCTTATTGATTTGATGTGGCTTCATCTAATGTTCTCATTGAAGGCATCCCATGATGAACTGTACATTCGTAACCTCCAGATTAAACAAATTTTAGACATAGAAGTCTGAGAGCAATTCAGCTTGTTTCAGGCACATTAAAGACTCCTTTGTCAGAATCTCTGTGTCCAGGATGGCCAGATGGGTAGAACACTCTCCAAGGAAACAGAAGACCTTGATTTTTAAATCCTAAACTGCAAGTTAGAGACCCCGTTTGTTAAACACGAGGCACAGTTCAATCAAGAATGCAAGAGCTGGGGGGTAAAGAGAGATTAACAAAGACAGGCTGATTCTACTGAGAATGCAATTAACTTAGGGAAGGAGAAAAACAATACTGAGTTCTGGCTGCAATTCCCAGTGCTGTTTATTTATTTATATCCAATGATGCTTAAATGGGAAATGAATAAACAAGTCTTTAGAGCACAGGCATGTTGACTCTTAGAAAGGTGGGATCACTCAGACAACTCTAAGTTGGTTTTTTGGAGTCAGTTACTGCAAAAAAGTGTAAGTTTTCTATGAACTACAAATGAAACAATGTGAACCAGTTCTCATGCCATTTTATAATCCAATACAACTTGCTTACAATATTCACAGTTTTAAACTGTGTATGCTTATATGCCTCATGTTTTTGGTAGAATCTGAAATTCAGTCGTATTTGCATCAAATCTATATTTGCATAATTGGAATGTTTACACTGCCCTTATACCTTAGCCTTGACAGTATCGTATGGAAAATCCCTGGGCTAGAATAAATCTGAATCTTAGTCAATGTGTATTCCAGTGTAACAAGCAGCTGCATCTTCATGCTCTCTGTTCCCCAATTAACACAAAGCTTCATTACCCTTTTGGGATGAAAATAAACTGCTGTGTGTATTATCTTACCCATAATTCATTTATTTACAAAGTTAGTAAAACTCATAATTAATTAGACTTCTCATGAGGTCTAATTCCCTTCTGTGCTTTCTGGTGCACCACTCTAAAGTTGAGCAAAGGGAACAATTTGCAATGCATCCCTCCCCTAGGAGGCCCTTGTCATCATTTGATCACAGATTCAACCTATTCTGCAAATAGGGTTTTTTTCCCTTTGTTTCCTTCAGCTTTGATTACTGGTTGCACAGTGACACAACTTCTCGTGGAGGCAGGAGAGATGTTCTGCCCTAGAAATATTTATCTCATGGTTACAGCACTTTTGTGGAAAGCATGAGCTGGTGGTTCAGTCTCCAGCAAGGCTGTGGGGGGACTGGAATCCAGAAACTTCTTCTGACAGCAGTTTCTGGCAGAAGAGTTAGGTAGCATACAGAGTAAATGCTTCTTTATATACATATATATATGTATGTATATAAAGACTGTGTAGCTAGAAAAACTGAGAAGAAAAGCTTTGGCAAACTGCAGGTGACAGGAAGTGGCCATTATAATGCACTGAGAAGACATTCTGAATCATCAGATTACTGTGGTCAGTAACTTTCTCTTGCAAGGAATGAGTTAAAAAAAAAAAGTCAACTGCATTGAATATATACCCTGGGTAGTTTTGGCTGGGACTTGTGCCATTGGGAACTTAACCTCAACTAGCCAAGTTCCAGTATTCTCATTTCCTCCTCATGGATCTCATGCAGGTACAACATGATTTGCAACTTTCAAATAATTTCTCTTGCACAGTTTTTTTTTAAGAAGGGCATCATGCTGTGTAAGCATTCTCCCCTTCTTACTTTTTGCTCCCTTTTGGTTTACTGTTACCTACCTACCTAGGTAAAAAGGTTTGCTTCTCACAGTACAGATAGACTATTTAACAAAATAATGAATCTAATCAAATATATTAGGAAACATGAAAGACTTGCTTACAGTATTATATAATGATTTGCATCTTCTTACCACATTCGATTTTCATCCAGTCCAGTGATTTTTTTCCCCTGTACAGTCTTCCTGTAGAATGAACATGAAGTTAATTTAATTCATGTTCTTACCCCTGATTAATCTGATTAATACAAAATACAAACAGATATGCAACACAACAAGATGCATGCTTTGAGAAATCATTTAGTTGAGACATATATTTTTAAGATTTTAATTGTACTTATGACATGCACTAGCAAAAGGAGGAGAATACATCTGGATAAGTGATTTGAGGCTGAATGAAGACCTGGTCCAGTATGCTGATTCACAAGATGTGCACCATGTAGTGTATATTAAAACTGTTTCTATTTATGAATCTAAGGAAGTTTAAAATCAGTGTAAAGCATCACCAGCTGTCTCTTTCTTCTGTGGGTGGTGGCAAAGGATGCAGACTGTGTAAAACAGAAGAGAGAGGAGGGAAGACAGAAGAATTCCTAATCCTTTCAATGGGAAAAATAAAGAAGCATACTCCTAAGCATATCTTGAAATGTGCTGGTGAGGGGAAAGTGGGAGAAAGGAGAAAATGGGACAAGGGCATAAGTTTCTCTGTATGTGCATGTGTGTGTGTGTGTACCCAGTCATATGGATATAGAGTAGGAAGGGGTGGGAAGTGGTAGAGCGTGGGAGGTAGTTAAGAGAAATAGAAAAGTAGGAAATATAGCTGGGATGAATTTTGGAAAAGGAAAGTAAGAATGAGAGAGATTCATGAGAAGAAGGGAGAAAGAATTGGGAAAGGCATAGAAAAGATTTAGAATGAAAAGAAGTGCAATAGCCTAAAACTAATGCAGACAAGACTGACAGCAAGAAGTGTAACAGAGAAGGGGAGGAAGAAGTAGTAAGTCAAGACAGAAAGAACAAGCAGTGGAATTTATTAAGCCAAGTTTCCTGTGGTTTTATAACTTGTAATAAGATAATCACGTTTGCTGACCATTTTCATAGCATTTGCAGTAAAAGCACACAGGAATTATCAACATAAGCATCCAGGCCCTGGGTCTAATCAGAGCAACAGTGCTTAGCAAATCCAGAAATAGTAAGCTTATTTCTATTCAAAAAGGAAACAACTATTTTCATAAGCTTATTTATACATGTGTATGTGTGTCTGTATGTAAATCAAGTCATATATGGCAGGACAATAGCAAACTTTATTTTGTTTGGGAAATTCTGATTTCATTAGCCAACTTGCAAGCGTTTACTCAACATCAAGGAACACATATAAATAGTTTGAGATGTCTGAGGACAAACCAGGAAAACCAAAAAAAAAAAAAAGCTGGATTTCAGAAATAATCCTGTCAAAAGTCTCAAGAGCAAGAAGCTGTAGAAATCCAATATATAAATTAGTTAAATGCAACTAACCCAATTAGCACAAAAATCCTGTTCCATATAGAGAAGGACTACAAATGGTAAATCATATGATGAACTGAAAGAAAAATGAAACAGTGCATGGCCTGATGAATACTGGTGATTGATAGGCAGCTGATAAGCCAGTCTACATGTGTCTAAGAGAGAGCGTATCCATATCAATGAACTGAGGTGCAGCTCTGCCCTTGGTGGGAGACTGATTGGATTTCTACGCTCTGCCTGGCTCCACTCAGCTTGTGGGAATGTTGTAACACCTGAGACCTTGAGCACTCTGTCAAATTTGGTTGAAATTTTCAAGGAGGTTCCAAAGCTATTGCAAGACTCAGACTGACAGAACATGCAGCAGAGTAAATCTTGCTTTTTTAGGAAGTGAGGCTAAAACTGTAGAAAAGCAAAAAGAGCTGAGAGATTTATTCAGATAGACAGTTGATTGCCACTACATTAAAGCTAAATACAGTTTGCATTTCCACTGCAAATTAGATTTGCTTCTTTGATAGCAGCACATGGCATGTCTAATTTGGACTAGAACGCTTGCTCAAAATAAAAAACGCTTGCTTTAAAATAAAGTCAATGACAATAAACTAAAGGTACAAATTGGGAGCTACAAAGCACAACACAAATCTGGACAAGAGAGACCGTGCAACAAATGTGACAGGAAAGATTGACACAAGGCTGTTCCTATTTCAGTGTCCAAAATCCGTGAATGTGTAAGAAAGATATACTCTTAAAACCCAGGAATTAGGAGATTAAGAACTGATGACAGAAATAGTATTCAGCAATAAAAGAAGTGGGCAGTTATGTCAGTAGCAACATATTTCAGCAGCCTCCGTTCACGTTGGAATTAGACAGCAATGACAAATAGTCTCAAGGAATCAAACCTCAAACAGAGAATGCATCCCTGTAATGAGCAGGACTCATCTGCTCTGACGCCGACCTACTGGGTCTCTCTCTTACATTTTGACAGTACCTGTATGAATGAAATTTATGCTAATGAAACTTAACTGAACTGAGATTAGCAGAGGATATTCTGGCGGAGCATATTTTCTCCATGAAGGAGTGCATCACGACTCTTGCTCAAACTGTTGCTATCCCACAACTTTTACTAATTTATTTATTTTTTTAACATGTAAAAGAAAAAGTTGGTGTGCAAATCGGCATTTTTTTCATTCATCAGCTTGGCACACTTGCCTGATACCTTCTCAAAAATAGCTTCAGATGTGATATTTAATTGGCCACTCAAAATGCTTTGTCCAAGCAACATGCCAGCTGCCTCTCAGGTGAATTAATTCTGTCATTTGCTTCACTTATAATACATGTCCTTGAGCTACTGCACAGTTAATAATCATATTGTATTAAGCAGTATAATACTAGAGAACAGTTCTGAAAACCAAGTGAATTTTGTCTTATTGCCGGTGAACATGTTATGTCTCCCAATTTCTCCTGTCGCATAGAGTATGTAGCACAGACTGGGTCCCAGGCAGCTGGTGAATTCAGTTAGTTGTGTGCAAAGGAATAAGATGTGGCCCGTAGAGGATTGTGGTAGCCCTGGGCTATTAACATAGCAAAAGAATAGTTGGATTCCACTAATTCAGCACTGGTGTTAATTCATCCTGTATTATAAGATGTAAACACTGGAATAGGGTGAACGCACTGTTTATATTTAATGAAAGGGGAAAAGACAAGCCAAGGATTTAACAAACCTGTCAGTTTACCTTCAGTCCCCCCAGATACTGAAGGAAGTAATGGAAGGCACTATTATACAGCATTTAGAAGATAAAAGGGATAATACGTAAAAGCCAACATATACCTGCCCAGTACAAATCATGACAAGTCATCTGATTTTGTTCTTAATGAATAATAGGCCTTGAAAAAAAAAGAAGTGGAATCTAGCAGGGTTTCAGGAAGGCTTTTGATGTTTTCTTAAATGAGATTCTCATTCATAAGCAAGCTCATGTGACTACAAAACCACATGAAAAGAGAATTTATCAACAGTTTACTGTCAAACTAGAAAATTATATTAAGACTCTATACTGGTTCAATAGCATTAAATGTGTTAATTCATAACTTGTTATGTTTGCTAAATTTGTAGATGATTTCAAGCCAAAGGATTTGCAAGCACACAGAAAGCCAGCATGAGAATTTAAAATTATTTTGATGAATTCAAAGAATAGTCTACAAAAAAGAAGACATATTTCAAGTTTGGAAATGTGAAATTTTGCTCCCAGGTAAGAATAGACACTGTGTGGGTGGCATGCAGGCATTAATAATTAAAAAAATCATACAGGGGAATAAGGTAAAGATGCTACCAGAGTGTGTGTCTACATGAATCTCTGCAAATAACCCATTATGGGTTATTATATGCACTACCCCGTAATGATTATGGACAAAATGAGACAAGACTTCTTCAACATTAACATTCAAATTTTGAGAAGAAAAGGAAAATTTGAAAGAAGCAGATAAAAAAAAATTCACATTGGATTGGAGACACTATAAAAACATTATGTCACAGGCCATGTGTCAATGGCCATGTGTCAATGAGTCAATGAATACCCTCAATTAGGAAGAGAGCAATAACATTTAAAACCAAAACAACACTAGTATGATTAAACTGCAAAGAAATATACAAAAATGTAAAAATAACTTCCAAAAATAAAGTGTAGTCATGTCCAAAGGAGGGAACAAAAAAAAAAAAAACAGAAAAAGAAGCTCTAGGAAGGTAAATGTAAAATCATAATCAGTCCAAAACCACTGTTTTGAAGAAGCCCTAGCTAAATGTTCAAAGCCATCTTAACCACATCAATAAGAAGCAGCTCACCAGACTGTCAGTGGAAATGATCAGTGATTACAAGCAGCACTCAACAAAGACAAACTATATCAGAAAATGCTAAATTAATTCTTTGCATCAGTTTTCACTGAAGAGGAGGGCAGTTCTTAAGGCCGTTTGTTATAAATGATAAGTCTGAGGAACTGTCTCAATTCCAACTATTAATCAAATTGGTTTTAGAACAAACCAATAAAATTAACCATACTAAATTACCAGGACAGGATGGTAATCATCCCCGAGTTGTAAAGAAATTCAAACATGAAATTGCTGAGCAGTAGTACTGCTACTGCGGTACATAACCTGTGGTTTAAATCAGCCTCTTAGGGTCAGAGGTCTGGACACTGACAAATGTGCTTAAGACAGGCTCCAAGAGAAATTCTGGGTACTACTGGCCCATAAATCTCATTTATATTATCAATCAGTTTTCTTTCTACATAAATATTATACTAGTAGATACATGGATAAATATAATGTACTGACAAAGAGTCAGCAGAACTTCTATTGGGAAGTCATGCCTTACCAAGCTATCAGAGATCTCTGAAGGAAATAATAAGATACATGTCATCTGATTCATATGTTGTCATATATACTCTTATCAAAGGCACTTAAATAAGTTACACTGTCATACATAAGATATAAAAATAAGCATGAGGTTAAA
The DNA here is from genome assembly GCA_033628505.1 of Tringa tobata. Classification (NCBI taxonomy): domain Eukaryota; kingdom Metazoa; phylum Chordata; class Aves; order Charadriiformes; family Scolopacidae; genus Tringa; species Tringa tobata. The sequence goes on from JAHREE010000367.1 coordinate 9,290,038, forward strand.
TAATCAAGTTTTACACTGAGAAGAAACTACCAGTGGGGACCCCCTCAGAATATGAGGTAGAATCTTTTCTGTGTAAAGCAGTCATAACGATATGGAAAAGGAGTGAATTGTGAAAGGACAGATCTTTCAGGTGATGAAGTATTACGCATGCTAGACAAACAAGGTGGACTGAAAAGGAATCTACAGGGAGGTCAAAATGCTGAAGGACTTTTCAGTAAAAACAACCACATTTTATCATGTCAAGTATAATACCATGCACATGAGCTAAAAATACCCTAATTATAAATGCATAAAGCTGCCTCAAACTATGGTTTCTATTATCTTTCAAAAAGAGGTCTGGAATTACTGGAGGTGGAAAAAAAAACAATAGAGAGAATGTTAGAAATTACTAGGAATAGGGATAACAAAAACAGAAAATCCCATTATGTCACTGTGTCAATTCATCTTGATCCTCCTTTTGAGCACGTGATACAGTTCAGATTGTATGTTTCCAAAAGAGTTGTTAGAGAATTTTAAAAAAATACTACAAAGGCGAGTCAGTCACTGAGATGAACAACAGCTTCTGTTCAAGGGAAGAGAAAAAGGACGAAGACTTTCCATGCTTGGAGAAGGGATGAGTTATGATGTAGGTCTATAAAACTGTAAATGGTTTGAATAAGATGAATCGGGAGTGCTTATTAATTATTTCTAACCTCACAAAAACCTCAATGAAATTATCAGGCAGCAAGTTAAACATTAATAAATCTTAATATAATCCATAACTAAATTATAGGCCTCATTGCCACAGACTACTTTGGAAACTAGAAGTATAAATGAATTTCAAAAGTGATGGATAAATGGATGTGGAAATGTCCATTTGTAGCTGTAAAACATGATGGCCTTCAGTCCAGGGAGCTCCTAGGCTTAGAAGATAAAATAGAGTAGTATGACTGTTACGCTCTTCTTGGAATTTTTGCACGCTGGCGTCTGTTACGAACATCGTTCTGGGTTGTGCTGCCTTTCTGTCAAGCATGAAAGGCCACAGGTTCTTATTAAATGCTTATGATTTTCTAGATAGAAGTTCTGCAGAAAAGTTTCTTGGGGATATAGCAGATGACAAGCAGAGCAAGAGTCAGAAATGTCATAATGCTCGAGAAAATGAAAAGCATCGAGCGATGGAGCATAAATATGAATATGAAGGGATATTTCTCTTCAGCTCAACTGTAGTAAATCGTTAACTGGAAAACTGGCCAGGTTTTGGCATTGCATCACAAGAAAGATGATCCACAAGAAATCTGTAAGTATGAAAAATGCCCAAAGAATACGATCTATAAGAAACATCAAAAGTGTTACAGATCTTTAATTTAGACTGAAAACTTCCCATATGTAAAAGGTGGCATCAAAGAAGGAAGAAAAATTGTTCAGTAAATCATACGAATAAAGAATAAAATGTAGAAAGTTTAAACTGTTGCAAAGAAGATTTAGGCTAGTCCTCAGGAAGGCTATTTTAACACTGAGCTCCCAAGCAATGGTGTAGGTTGCCTAGGGAAATGTAGAATCTCTACCAAACTAGGGTTTTAAGACATGTGTTAGACCTATATCTTTACAGTTTAACTGCAGATCATCCTGGCTTATGAATGTTAGTGAGCTACATATGTGTTCAACATCCATTAGAGCCCTATATTTTTCTGACATTTGAGTAATGGCTTGTCTGAAATGTGTGTAATAAATTCATACTATTTTGACTGCATGCTGGCATGCAGCTATTCATGCTGTCTTTGTGTATATTTATTTTCTTTCTCACTCCATCTCTAATCAGCTATAATTTTATTTACACGCTCAGCAACTGTTCCTCACAGTCAAATTCCTCTCCGTTGGCTTGCTACTCACTGCTTAGTGTTATTCCCTGTATTTTGTCACATTCCCCTACCTCATTTTTCAAACAGTCAGTGGTGATTTGTTCTTATTTTTGTAAGGACAATTTCTAATTTCTTTTTACTTATGTATTTTTAAGTGCATGATATATAACAATTGAGCATGTTATATACGAGATTGATGACATCCCCTTATTCAGTATATTCTCTTAGGAAATACTTATTCCCTTGGCAAAAAACTCAGGTCGAGTCACTCACATATTTTTGCCTGATAAGACAAGGAGCAGAGGGGACAAAGATTCTTTATCCCTGGCACTAGCAGCTGCCAGCTGTGGCTGTGCCGCAGTGGATCTGTGGATCTGGAAGAGCAGAGCCTGAGCTCCCTGTGGCATGGCACCTCGACAATGGTGCCTTCTTCTCTGCCCAGGGAAGACTCAGCCCAGGCAGGCAGAGCCTGGGCAGGCACCGAGGTGCTGAACGGGCACCAGCTTTCTTCCTCCAGAAAGCTCTGACGCCTGGCCTGGGTCCACGCTTAGCTAAGTGCTTACTTACAAACAAAATGGACATCACAACAGGCTGGTGTTCATGAGGTCCTGTGTGCCCACACCCACTGACTGGTACAGGTAGGATTTTTTTTGTAGATTCTGGGTCTCTAGAGCAGAGGGCACAGACCATCACGCTCCAGGCAAGTGTATCTCTAGCAGAAGTAATAGTAGAAAGGTCCAGTAGTAGAAGTGAGCCATATAATGCATCTGAGGAGGAAATGGGTCTCCTCCATTCCTTCAGAATCTTTACTATCAGCTGTTAACTTTGTGTGCAAGGCCCTTAAAAGTGATCAGTTTTTCAAAGGTTATCCCTGCTTTCTTAAAATCTACCCCTGAGAGACAAAAAAACGCGAGAGAGGGGCATCCAAAATCACCTGTATCTGTGATGATCTTGATTATTATTCAAAGGAGCAGGTGTCCATTCACTCAGAGCTATCTGCAGAATCAAGATCTGAGTGAGCAATGTCATTTTTACAAACTCTCATTTTAAACCTGCTAGGTTTAAATAATACCTGTTCTATTCCAAAGTTATTATTTCTAAAACCACAAATATTTTTCTTTCTTAACTGGACAAAAGCCTTCAAATGGCTTGGGACAAGCTCATCTCCTAGAAGCAAAGGCAGGGAGGCACAAAATCTGCAAGGCCTTTAAATTAAAACAGGTTTGGGCAGGGAACTGTGCCACTTCATCCTTTCCTTTATAGTAAGCTAAGATGCAGCAAATGATGGGAGAATAACTGTGAGGGCCATCACCCATGCCTGATGGAGCAGACCAGCAGAAATCCAGGCTAACTGCATCAGTATCATAAATGAGCCATCAAAGTTTGAAACTTTGTATCATTCCACCTAGAAATCTACTAGAGAATCGGAAGGACTTCTTTTATAGCCGTCCCTCTCAATGTACATAATCCTTTGACATGCTTAATGTTCCTTGATTACATGTGCTGTTTCTCCCTTTTGTTGATTGGCAGTGATATTGTTGTGCCAGAAGAGCTTTAAAGTTTTCGTAATTCACTCTCTTGTTGCAGGCAGCTAAGATCAAGGTCTTTGACTGTCTTCGCTTTGATTCTCGGAAGTTCGGTTTATTTAACCCTATTGTTTTCACCCCTTTTAAAAAAAAATGGTTTTCACTTAGATTTCCTGTAGATGTCTCATATGGTTTTATGGCACCCCTTCCTGCCCGGCTGCACTAGCCGGCCCTGCCATCAGTGAAATACAGTGTTCCTTAAGAGCTGCCCCAAACAGCTATCTGCTTCCTTTCATATATGCCCAGGAAAAGTGTACATGCATACATCTACCCCAAAACAATGCTTCATGTTGACTCCCAAAGGTAATAAATGTTTTTATTGTGTTTTTTCCCTGCTAGTCCAAAAACGTTTTTAACTTTATTTCCTACTGTTTAATTTTACATTATTTTTACAGACTAATAGTATAAATGTCAGTCCTAGTGTTGCCTGATTCTGCTGAAGGATACTTATAGAGAGTGTAAAAAGGCACCAGACCTTTCCCTGAAGAGTGTTTGTTATTGTCAATAGAAATTAGTCAATAACAAGAGTAAAAGAGTAAGAAAAAAAAAAAAGCAAAAAAAGCTCCTTTGCTCTGTGGGTGCTTAACTTTTTCTCACTTATCGGAATTCCACTTACTAGTCTCTGAGGTTAAAACTAAGAAAATTGTCAGAAACTTAATTTTTAAAAGAAGAATACCTTTCTTTTTTCTGCACAGATCACAAAATTGTAAAGTATGTAGAGATAGAAGAGGAATTTCAGAAACTGATTTTACAGTATAAAACAGCATTTGTGTACAGTAAAGCAGGTTATGAAATTATCTCCCATTATTTCTATAACCTAAAATTATTCTACAGTTTAAAAATTAGATTCTAAATATCATCTTCTAAAACCCTAAGCATAATTCTGCTAGAAGTACTACAGGCTACTGCTGTAGTTATTAAACATAAAAACTACAATAAAAGAGCACTGAGGTTGCTAAGCCAGTATTCACCCACAGCCCGTAATGCACTGAGCTCCTTTAATGACTGCTTCTCCAATAAACTGTTTTCTCCTCATTGTGCAGTGTAGCCTATTCCCTATTTATTGTACACTATTCAACTCCTGCTCTGAATTACTAATTTTCTTAGACGTTCTTTTTCTTAGATATCAGTACAGGAACCGAATACTTCCCAAACATTTATTTTCACAAATAAGATTGGAGATACTACTCTCTTTTGCTGACTGGGAAACACACAGAGACGCTAAGGCCAAAAGTACTTACTATTTTTGAGTACTCAATTTGAGACTTTTATGATGTGATTTTTCAGTATAAGCAGCATAATACTGACTATTACATTCAAAGTGTATTTGTTAACTTCAGAGGCTGCGAGGAGCACTCTTTCAGATGAAACCGCAGTGTTTCAAGTCCCGTATCCAGAAAACAAATACAAAATTGATGGTCATGTGAGATAAGAGAAGCTTAGTTTAAGGTACTTGCATAGTGTCTAATTATATGACAGAGACAGGACGTAAAAGTAATTTTCTAAGGTTGCCCTATCAGACCAGTTTTTCCCCTCTTTCTCTTTCCTTTACATCACTGCCTCCTACATCTGATTGCTTATTCTCTACTATTTACTGCAAGAATAGCTAATGTTTTGGATCTGTGTGCCAAGGAATCGTACCCCAATAGTGGTTGAGTAACAGCACTTGGAGAACTCTAGGATGACTGACAGGCAAGAGATGATAATGGCTTCCTAAGGATCCCATCAGTCCTTGCAGAATGGGTCTGGATTAGGTTACAGCAATGATTATCCTGGTTTTATTTCTCACCACACCAAAGAGTTGAAGAAACAAACACATTCAGTAACAAAACATTCCTACCACTGATAACATAAGAGCTACACAGTCCATAGCATAGAAGACACCTTTGCATGCTTGAAATCCTGTATATAACTTAAGAATTGTTTGTCCATCTGTGGCCCCTCAGTTCTAGGCCCTTTTCTGAAGTTTTCTTTTCATCATCTAGTTCTAGTCTGCCTAGAGAACCAGTCCAGACTTCCCAGGTACTGCTGGTGCATTTTGTGCTTTCTGCTCCATCACTCTGCACAGTCTCATTTTCCCTTCTTCTTTCACCTCCCAAGCTCAACTGGCCTAGTTTTTCCCACGCACACCGGTTGTTCCAGTCTCTTCTCTTCCTACAGCATTTTCCAATTTCTTCTCTTGATCTATCAACACTTGATTTAGCATATGTCCTCTTCCATGAGGTCCAAGCATAAATTTTGAGAGTATAAGGGTGAGACCAGATGACAGCTGACAACAGCAAACCTTGCTCAAAACCAGTTCACCCTAGTTAGGTAGGAACTACCACTTTCTAAAAGTTCTTTTCTGCTTGGGCCTGAGATGCCCAATGCAGAGTCTTTGGGAACTTTGGTTAAGAATCTTAGACACGTGTCTGGTATTATTGGCAGAGTGGCAGTTTTTCTAAAGTCTGTCGGAGGTGAGCAGACATAAAGATCAACAGCAAATTTCAAGAACCCTGCACCAAAGTACTAAGAGAGCAGAACTTCTCAAAACATTGTCAGACTTCTTTTAAAAAAGACAAAACCGCGTAGTTCTCCTTAGCCTTCTTACCAGAATGAAGATTTTTATTCATCAGTCTTAGGCAGCAAATTTTGAGCCCAAGCAGTTAATACTTGCAATATGATAGAGAAATAAAACCTGGATGTCATAAATGGGGAAATGTCAGACAATAGTATCGTAGCAATGGGAACCACTGCCTTTACCACATCATTGCAGAGCCAGGAGCTTCCCTAGTCCCATCAGTTTCTGTCTCCCTTTCTGCTTCCATGGAGCTGGAAAGTTGTGTTTTCCTAGTGCAGTGCCTTAGACAAGCTTCAGCACTGTGCAAGAACTATGAACTGAATTAGTGAGGAACAGAGGAGGAAGGGAGTGCACAAGGAGCAAGTACTGGTTGTCCCTCTCTCATGATCAAAGGATTTTGCTTTGATATGAACTAGTATGGACAAGTAAAGCATGCCCTTATGGCAGAACCTGGAAGAAAGATGAACTTCAGTTCCCTCAGTCATGTGAACTGTCCCAAAAGGCATCTACGACTTAATTCTTCCCTCTCTCACAATTATTTCTGTCTACAGTCAGGGAGCTTGGACTAAGATTATTTCCCAAGAGTCCAAGCTTCCTGTCTAGAGACAGAAACGGTAAGTTCCAGAGGAAATGTGGGAACAAGGATGAGCTCTTTCAAACTCTGTTCAGAACCACAGCACTGCGCTCATGGATCCCATTCCCTGGTGATTCCACAGGACTTCACCTATCTTACGTAAGCAAAGACAACTCACTTGAATTCAGGGTCAGCGTAAGAGATCCAAAATTGTAATACAAACCCCAAGATTTCTTTAACTGCATAAAAGATATAAAATCATGTTCCTTACTCTGTCATCTTTCTTTGCCTTTAACTATCTCTGCTCACTCACAATGCCAAGGACCTGTCAACTTTTTTTTTAATGTGTTAACAAATTCCAAAAGGAAGGAGCCAGAGTTGACTTCAGGTCCCCATGTTCTTGGCAGACATGCTAAACACTATGGTAGTAAATGCTGTAAAAAGAACACAAGCAAAGTATCTTTTACCTTTCCTTGAAAATAATAAAAATCCCTAGCTCCTGACACTTTTTGTATATTTTTTTAATGTCCAGCTTAGGTACCCCACTCCAGAAATGGCCAGGCAAGGCTTTCCTGCAGCCCTGACTTAAATGCACACTTTCTGGCAAGGCAAAGGTCTTGGGAACCTTCAGTCTGGCTCTTTAGCTCTGCAGTCCAGTGCAGGGTGGTAAGTGTTCTGCCATCCAGTCTGAGGTGCTCGGGCTCCTTTGCACCATTAAGCACACAATGTACAAATTTTGGAGGAAAGGAAGGGATGTAAAAGTTAGTCATACCAAGCTTGGCTTTAAACAAGAATTCTATGGAACAGATTCACAAAATTACACAGAAGCACAAATTGCTCACAATTTAATTTAAATGCATAGTCTAAGTACTCTTGAAAATCTTTTCAAAATTGCCAAAGTCACAGGAAGTCGCAGGCAATATAATAGAGGTAATTTTGTTGCAACACTTTTGAAAATTAAGATGTTATGTACAATAAGATAAGGTTATAGTGTTGTTTCTTAAGGTCTTATTCTGATCTTCATTTTTATTTCTGTAAATTCATAGAAATCTGTGTGACTTCATACCTTAATTTGTGTATCTAATCAATGGAGTTCAAGAACTTTCCTTTTTTAAACACCCTTTCACACACATTCCATTAGAAAGAGGGTGTTCTTTCTTTTCTGTCTCAGCTGTTGCTAGTTGGTTGTGGGTTTTTTTTTTGTTCAAATTCCTTTAGAAAGAAATTTTCCTCCTCAAAAGCCGTTTGTCTTTTGGACCTGAGTTCTAGTATTAGCTCTGATGAAGGCTTCTCTGCTATCTTGCAGGCAAATCTGTACGCTCAGCCTTCATTCTTCAGGAAGCTACAGCCTGTCAAATATGCACAAGGACCTTCTCTCTCTGTCCCATACAAAAATTGCCTTTTTTCTTCCAGCAGTAGAAGGTGAATGAATGCAACCTCCACTGCTTTCACAGGCTGAATGCTGCAATGGGAGAAGGAGAGAAGGACGCCACAGAGGTTGCTGCTGTCACCAAGGTAAGGCGAACAGGGGCAGAGCTGCAGATGCCAGGTCTGCTTCGGGCTGCAAATGCAGGAAGGAGTTTTTAAGTGTTTGGGAAGTGTTTGATACTCAGACAGCTTTTCCCATTCCCTCTGAGAAAGAAGAGCAGACATATGCATGGTAGATTCAGTTCGTAGGCTATCTGTTGAATTACATTGATCTGAGACAATAAAACATTTGTGTATGCTTGATTTGCTAATGTTTGTAAAATGCTTTGAAATCCTGACACACAAGATTTCCTTGTTAATATCCCCTAGATAATGGTAAATAATGGATGGATATGAATAGCAGGTTTCTACTGCAACAGCAGGCATAGTAGAAGCAGTAGCTGGTATCTCCAGTGTCATGTCACAGTTGTCATATCAAGTGGTAAAATTTGTATGCAGTATAGTTCCTCATTTTAGTAGTGTACTCATCAATCAAAATTTTCCATTTAAAGAAATTTGTTTGCATTATATTTTGCAAAGTAAATCGATAAGCAATCACTACTTACTGTTTTTACTGTTTGATTTTTTTTTTTAATTCCACTGCTATATTTCTTGGAAGTGTTTCAAATGACAGATGGTGAATGTTTTTCTGTTCTTTGTTGCACTCTTCACAGTCTAGCTCTTTGGCCTTCATTGTAGTACCAGAACAACAATTTTATGAGCAGAAAAACAGCACCAGAAGTTTTAGCTACATGATTCAAAGACAAGTAGAGCTGTTCAAATATTTGATATAATTAGGCACTATTGTTATTTATTCAGATTTTGTTAGCAGGAGATTTTGGCTTGTACCAACCTAAAAAAATCAGTCCCTTCCCAAAAAGAGATGAAAGACAAAAGAACCACAAAAAAGATGGTCACTGACAGAGATAGGACCAGGAAACGAGGCAGTGGTCACAGCACATTAACCCAACAGTGTCCAGACTTTTAGCAAATATTATGTAAAAGAAAAACTTTGAGAAGGGACTCGTAGCTATTGAAGTGGTTCCAGATATGCCTGCATGCAGGGCAGCTGGAACATAACAAGTAGTGTGTTTCTTTGAAATCTCAACAAGGGCGTACTGTAGGCTGTTATCACTCACAAGCAGATGTAGATATCCATGTTTTGCTAAGGAATATGAGAAAGCTGGCTGGAAAATAGTGTCAGCAGCAATAAGTGGGTTCTGGTGGAGGAGAAACCCATGGAGAATGGTCACATAGTCAATGTCACAAAAATGTTCTTCTGAAGAAATGTGATCAAGAAAAGGCAGGATCAAGATTAGGAAAAGAAAACTCAGTATCAGAGAAAAATGTAGGCTGTTATCTTACGCTACAGGTTTAGTTGTGGTACTCACTAGAAGAGAATACACATCAGAGAGAGTCTTAAAGAAAAAATATTATAAGTCACATAATAGTTGTGTATAGAGAAAGAAGACATCTGATATAAGATTCTGTGCTGTGATATAAGAAGGTGATGTTGATTGCAACAGTACAAATGATAGAAAGAGTTTGAGGGAAAGAATCTTGTTCAACTTCAACTAACAGTCCAGGAAATACTGGAGACATACCCAGTATGCCTTGAACTGTAGAATGTTGAAATAATGATGATCAAGATCCGTACTGAAGCTTCCTGTGCCGCAAGTAATTATTTAAAACCAGTTAAAGAGAGGCATTTCGAAAACACCTAAGACGTTGAGAACTATTACTGTCAAACTGTCATCTCCTAAGAGCTCCTCTAAGTATTAAAAATAATTGCTAGTCATGAAACAAATGCTGAAGGCCTAATTGTACATGCCTGTTTCAAGCCAAGCTCACAGACATCAGGTTGATTAAGTCAGTGGAAAAGTGCCCAATAACATTTTAGTATAATAACTCTTGTTATAAAAAGCCAAAATGTGTATTTTTAATCGCCTTTTGTAATAATCTTTTAATAAGATGTTTTACTTGAAATTATTGCGATACATGTTATATTAAGATAACTTAACCAGCATCTTTTAGTTATGGTTGTGCTGGAAGAGGAGTTCTCAGTATGTGTTCAGTCTCAGTGCTGCAATTCAGACTGGTACAGGAATGGAACGGGAATGAATTACCTGGAATGGGCCCATTAGTGAATGTGTCCAGCATAGACATAGGAGTCTGCACCAGTAAACTCACCTGCAGAGTCAGGACTTAGAACCATCACATAGTAGAGGCCACCTGTAGTAAAGACTGAATGACACTACCTCCCGCATATGCTGCTCTGTGATTTTAACCATCTGCAATAGAGTGCATTACTGCTCATAGGAACACTTTTGTAACTCTTCAACTGATGATAGTTGGAAATGTTTTTAGAATTAGATAGTAACAGCTTGCCAGATAATTAGTGAATGTCAGGTTCACAATTAATGCATTGTATTTCTAGAACATCTGAAATCTAATGTTTGTCACCTATGCCTGCTCCAAAGGGAAAGCTAATTTATACTGACAAAAGAAGAAAACAGAGAAAAGGAAAACAAATTACTCAGGAAGGAAAGGACAGAAACTAGTCTACAAGAAACTGCATTTTCTTAGATGGAATTGTATGTCAAAAGTGCTCAACTGTATATTGGAATATTGTATTTTACCAATATACTGAGGCAAACAGAAGCACACTAAAAGTTTGTTGCTTCCATGCCTAAAAAAATATAGTAGCTGTTGAATACAAAAAGCATTCATCCAAGAGGCACCTCTTCTTATTTAGAAGAGGTTGCTGAAACACTTTGGAGAGATTCTGTGATGACATTACAGAGTGAGGACAAATAGTCACCCAATCCCAAACCTTGGAAAATATAACAGAAAACTGTAAAAATGGCCTATCTTTATTTTGTCTGGCCTTTATTTAAGTTCGCCATTGGATACTCTGTGTCTGCATGCAAAGGCAGGACACAACTGCTGGCCTTATGCTTCCTCAGTCCGCTGCACAGATGACACCAAGCTGAGTGGTGCAGTTGACACACTTGAGGAACAGAATGCCATTCAGAGGGACCTGTACAGGCTCAAGAAGTTGGCCCATGTGAACCATATGAGGGTCAACAAAGACAAGTTCAGTGTCCTGCACCTGGGTTGGGGCACCCCCCAGTATCAATACAGGCTAGGGGATGAAGAGATTGAGAGCAGCCCTGCTGAGAAGGACTTGGGGGTACTGGTGGATGAAAAGCTGGACATGAGGTGGCAATGTCTGCTTGCAGCGAACTGCATCCTGGGCTGCATCAAAAGAAGCGTGGCTAGCAGGTTGAGGAAGTGATTCTGCGCCTCTGCTCCACTCTAGTGAGACTCCACCTGGAGTATGGTATCCAGCTCTGGAACCCTCAACACAGAAAAGATATTGACCTGTTGGAATAGGTCCAGAGGAGGGCCACAGAAGTGATCAGAAGGATGGAACACCTCTGCTGCAAGGACAGGCTGAGAGAGTTGAAGTTGCTTACCCTGGAGAAGGGTCTGAGGAGACCTTATTGCAGCCTTTCAGTACTTAAAGGGGACTTAGAAGATAGGTGGTGACAGACCTTTTAGCAATTGTGACAGGACAAAGGACAATTTTTTTAAACTAAAAGAGGATAGATTTAGACTAGGTAGAAGGAAGAGATTTTTTATGATGAGGGTAGTGAAACACTGGAACAAGTTGCCGAGAGAGGTGGTAGATGCCCCATCCCTGGAAACATTCAAGGTCAAGTTGGACGGGGTTTTGAGCAACCTGTTCTAGTTGAAGATGAAGAGGGGAGGGTTGAGATGACCTTTAAAAGTCCCTTCTAACCCAAAAAATTCTATGATGCTATGATTCTATGAACAGAATTCTTATGGAGATCAGTAATGGTGATGCTCAGAACTCCAAAGGTATGGAGATCCAGGAAGACAGAAATCCTACCTCCTCTCCACACCACTGAGTATAACCCCGCTGGCACGAAGAGGAATAGAGGAAAGAGGCTGTGTATAGTATAGGAGTATACCCTGGAAACAGTAGTAGTAGTGCAGATGTATCTGAGTTAGGCTTAGTACCTCTACCAGGGGTGGATTTCAGAGAGTGGATTTTGAAGGGGAAAAATCTTTCCTCCCCTCAATCCTCACTTAGGTGAGACAGAGGAGGCTGCACAGCCCCTGCCCATACTGCATCTGCATCTGTGCTGTACTAATGGTCACACAGCAGGAAGAGCAAAAAGCTTAAGGATCCCTGGGAGTCATTGTAACAGGGTAACCACGATGGTGAAAATCTGCCCCATTCACGTTGCGGGTCAACGTGTATGGGTTGTAGCACATAACATCTTCACAAACAAAGGACAGCTGATTGTGTATTTGCAAACTACAGATTTTTTCTCTGCATAAATACATTAACTGACATTTATGCCAAATATATTACATACTCATGTCAAGAGAATAGAGCCCATCTGTACTGCAGAGATATAATTAGCATTAATTAATATGTTCACATTGTCTGGTGTTCATATATTTTGCCCTGCAGTCATAAATGTGGCATGGCATTTAGTAAGGCAGTATTCATGAGCTTCATCTGAATTCCAAACATTTGGATTTTGTGATGCTTTTAGTGCCCCTTGTTATTAACTGTTTCTTAGCATTTATGCTAAGGGACTTTTATTTGTTGCTGTGTTTGAGAAGCTGCTGTTCTTCGTCAGATACTGTTATAGGCAAACAAGTTTGTTCAGCAATTGATACTCTAGCATAAAAGTAGGCAGTTACAATTATCTTACGGCACAGGCACAGTAACAAAGAAACTTGTATTTCACAACGATGAAACAATTAACAGCAAATGTTTGAGTAGGTTATTAACAAGCTAGAATAAAATCTGCTCATCCAAGCCATTTGGTAAACAATGTCTATATATTAATTGAAAGGATATTGCAAGTGACTCAGGAACAAGTGCACGTCATCTACAATAGCAGTTTTTACCACTTTTGGTTCAGCAGAGGCCCTCAAGCCAGCAAACCCACTTGCGTGCCCCACTCATGACCAACATGCATTTGTGGAAAAGGTGCTCCTGTTCTTATTAAAAACCTTTATAGGCCTGTGAGACTCTCTGTTACCACTTTTCTTCTGTCACTGCAAACCTCACTTCTGGTTCTAGTCATTCCGACTATTGATGCATAAAAGACATCCAAAGTACTTTGGACTGAATTTCTTTGGTGGAAGTCCTTCAAGTGAGTATTAATGCTCTTTAGCAAGTCATACTGTGTGGAGCTGCATGTACTTTCTGCATAATTTTCTCCCATAACATCTTTCTGCATAACATTTCCTCCCATCCCTTCATTTCTGAGGGCTTCTTCTCACCCGTTTACTTTTAGCTGTAATCATCAGTTTTCCCCCTTCTTTTGATGCTGCTGGAAATATTAACAACAATAGCAGAAATTGCTGAATAAGCATGTAAGTGGATAGCTTTCGCAGAATTACTAGTTGATTGCCCAGATAACTGGCAGTACCTGGGCTAGCTACCTTAACAGTAGCTTAGTATTTCTACAGTGAATGCATCCACAGATCCACCAGAAACCGTGGATACATGAATGGGTTAACTAGTATTTTAAGCTGTCCAAGTTTTTAAAAGTGACAAACACGATTCAACCTCTAGAAACAGTATGGCCCTGCTCTAGCAGTGACAAATTTACCCTTGGATGAATCAGAGGCAATTTTGTCACATTTTAATTGTACGCTTTTCAACACACAGCCTGTTTATTTCTCATGCTTTCAGATGCACAGCTTTGTAAGCAGCTGTCACAAGTGTGATTTACTCCAGTTTTATACATAAAGCCATTGTTCATGTGTCCATTAGTGCCATAACCTTGATGGGATTTGGCCAAAGCTTTTGAATGTTCCCAATGCTCATTTTGGGTATGAGCACCAAAAAATGCACCTTTTTCTTGGCAGCAATGAGGCCTTAAGGAATCATCTTCACCAGCATTAGACATTTGCTGCAGTATTAGTTGTGCTGACCCAATGGTTTGTAGGGCTGCTTGGAAAACTGGACCAGTTCACTGATGCAACTGAAATACAATTTGGGAAGAAGAATGGCTCTTCTACTCACTCATCTGGTTTACCCTAAAAACCCACAAACAAGGGTCAAGCATGAATGAAGAACCAACAGCGGATCAGAAATCATTACATGGATATACTGTAGAGGAATAGGAGCCGAGTCAGTCTGTGCAGATACAGGTACTGAGGTTGTACCATCAGGGGCTCCTTTAATCCAACTGCCAAGATTTTGAGCTGCCAATCAAATCACTCTCTGGAGCTTTATCATCACAAAGGGTGGTCACTCTAACTTTAGCAAGGCTGGTGTAGGTCATTGCTCATTAGTCAGAGTAAGTAAACTGCCTGGAAGAAATTTAACTCAAATTTATCTGAACTGTCTGTTTCAGTAAATATAAGCCTTAAACCAAACCTTCTGAAGCAAGTCATAGGAAATGCATGACTCGAGTTTTCATGTGTCTTTTGATTTTTGGTATAATATGACATTTAGAGAATAACGTGGTTTTTTGCAAATCACAAAAAATAGAGGGGAAAGAGACAGAGATAAGTTGTATCTTCAGTCCAGCCAACACTTTTTTATATTGGAAAAGGAATCTTTGCTTCCTCTTAGCAGCATCTTTGTCAGCATCCCCAGGGTTCAAACAGGGTGAAAGTCCTTCTTAAAAAGGAATAACATTGTATTTTTCTTCTGGCTTGAACAGAGTCCCCATGGGTAGCACATGGACAAGGCCAGTTCAAGCCACACCTGTGGTATAATTCTATTATTGTAACATAACTAAGAGAAGATTGATACCTCCTTGCCTGAACTTTGTTAGCCTACCTGCTCAGGAACAGTAATAAGCTTATTGTTTGCCTCTTTGAGCACAGTTATAACTCTGTCTTGCAATAAGATGTGGGTATCAGTGCCTGCAGAATCAAAATTTGAAGATGTTAGTAGAAAATTACATACTGAGTATGTGGAGTGGGTTATATGCAGAGTTTGTATATGCAGAGCTTGAATGGGTTTTGTCATTTCAATACAAATTTAGTAAACCTCATATTTCAACTTAGTAATTTTGTTCATGCCAAGTTTGAAGTATTACATTGAACAGATTTCTGAGTTATCCAAGAAGAAATAAAAACTGAGCAATTTTCTGAAAGTATGAAAACAACAGGGTTCTCACAATATTCAGATCATTAAAAATGAACTGAATGGATTTCCTTTTAACTTTTGAGAAATGTTCACATCTGAGTGAACAAACAAGAATTTTCAGCTTATGCAGTCACATTCCGGGAAGCTTAAATTGCAGAAAATTAAAGAGTAAAAATCCAGGATGCCTTTATTTAAAGGTCTGCAACTGCAACACAAACATCGCAATAAATCACATGCAGAAAATGGAATGTTGCATATCAGCTATTTTAAGTAGGCCTGTTTCAGCAAAATGTACGTAAGCTTGTATATTTCTTCAAGCTTATGATAAGATCCTACTCAAGCTAGACTACTGATATTTACATATGCAAGTGTACAGAAACTACTGTTTTTAAATGGAGTCTTAATTATCTGAAATTATATCAAATAATCACCTCTTGGTTGCATGTCCACTATTGCAAACAGTAGTTTCTACAATAGAACAAAAAAATCACAATGTATACGGCAGAAAACACATCTTACATCCATATGTAAGATCTTTACCAAAATATCTTCAAGTTTCTGTCCTGAATATCAATAAATAGGCAAAGATGGTCGCAAATGTGCTTTTTGTTTCTCTTACACTGTAGAAGACTTATACTGGAACTGACATTTAATCTTTACTTCTTATCGGTAGTAAAAAGTATCTGCTCTACAGGAAATTACTTATTCAAAGAGTTTTCAGATCTGTTGTTTGATACCTTTAGTGCAGAAACAACAAAAGCCTGCAATTTCTCTGTTAGTGAGGATGACTAATTTTTTGTGGGTTATTTAAACATTATCTCTGAAAATCGGGTAATATAATAGGCCTAGACTTCAATATTAGGTACCAGACCTCCTTGAAAAAGATGGCTGAAAAAAAAATACTAAATAAAAAGATAAAGGATTTTGCCTGTAAGTATGCATTTTTACCGTACATTTTTAATGACATTTTCAGGAAGGAAGTGAAGAAGAGATTGTGCTTCCCAAAGGTAAAGCCTAGCTTGACAATTTTCCAGCATTGTTGAGGGTTTTTTCATTAAACAGAAAACAGAACTGGTGAGGGAATCATGCAAGCATCATATCATTTGAGTGTAAATGTCTGCTGCCCCTCTGTGGCTGTTTTTAGTGTCTCTTGAGGTTTTCAAACAAATGTAGTTAATATCTGATTAATTTTACCTGATATAAAGAATTAGTACAATTTATATGTACCATTTGAATCCTACGTAATCTCTCAAAATTGAGTCTAGGTCATAAACAGGTCCTGTTAGGACTATTTCCAATGTAAAAGACATGATAGCAGCAAGCAGAAGCAGCAAGCAGCAGAAGTAATGGTGAGATTCTAAAGATAATAAGGAGTCTCTAAAGCATAGGTTGAAGAGTAATATCCTTCTCTGGTTTTGAAAAAGGGCCTCCACATTTCCATCCAGTTTGTATTTCACATCTAAAGGAGAATTTAAACGTCCAAAAGCTCGTCTGTTTTTTCCAGCTATATCAATTGATCTAATAATAGTTGTTCTCTTTTCCTACAACTTGGTCCATTAATAAATAAGCACAGTTTGAGGGATTTATTTAGACCCTGGCATTTCCTATGTTGGAGTGGGGGTATTCCCACAGACCTCTCTGCTAGCCTGATTTGTACAAGGACAGAAGAGGAACCAAACTGTCAGCCAGATGCATGAGGGAGAATGTGGATGGGTCTGGATGGCTCCTGCCAATTGCTTCAACAGAGAGAAGAACCTGGACAACCCTTGAGACAAGCAGAAGAAGACGTTAGTCCTGGGAGGTACCCAAGAAGTATTCTGCATGTTCGCATGTAATATGCTTCCAGGATAACTTCTGGTTTATTACTTTCATCTATTAAAAAATCTCTCCCAATTACTTGTAGCCCACCCTGTGAGGTGCTGAGTGCCTTCAACACTTTCTGCATGTAATGAGAAGAAAGGGCCTGGAGTTCAAGACAATCCACCGATTGTTTCTGCCTACAAGTAGCCTCCTTTCCCCTACTACAATGAGCAATGTGCATGTGCAGGGCTCAGGCAATAGTAGACACACCATGACTCCAGGCCAGCTGGCCACATTTTTGTGCATATCCACTGCAGGAGTCAAACTCATTCTGTGTTGGGAGCCAAAAGGACATTTTCTGTTAGAGTGCATGAATCAGGACTACGAAGTTAAGCATAATTTGAAATTTATGGGGCATAAACTCTTACACTTGCCATTGCCTGGAACCAGGTCTTGATGTATTCCATGGCTGCTGCTGTCATCTAGGAAAATGCCTTTAGCATCTTTTGAACTGTATTCTTTCAAGGCTTTTCTTAGTACTGTTTTACTGAAAAACTGTTTTACTTTACTGATTTTACCTGTGAAAAATCCAGAAGGGCTATTCTCAGCAGTATAGTCTTGAGAGTTGCTAGCACCTCACATCTCAGGACTACCTGTAGATATCCCTGTCTAATTTTTAAGATCAGAATAGTAGAGAAATACCACTCTCAAAAAGCTGTATGTGAAAAAAGAAGCATAAAGAAATATTAAAAGCTCTCTCATTTTCTTCTGCACAAATGGAACAGTAATATTTTGAAAGGCAGATGAGAGTATAGCTCTCTTCAGGTTCTTTAAAATTATACAATGAGTTCTTACGCTGAATCTTGGTGGAGTTTATGTTTATTTCTCATATTTAGCTTCCCAGATGAATTTGAGCCAGCCATACCTATAGAATCATCATGTATTTTTATGAGTCACATACAATTAAAGACCATTTGCTGATTTTCTGCTGTATTCCTGAAAAACATGCCACTCCTAAAGATGTTTGTCATGTGATGTATTGCAAACAAATATAGATTTCGCCGTTGGGTTCCTAGTCTAGGACGGCTCCTGGTCAATATCCAGGTGAGTAAGGTTTCATAAAGACTTAGGTCTCTCTTTCTTGGATTGTATTATCTTTACTTTCTCAAGAATGTCAACATCCTGTTAAAAGCCACTACTGCAATAGATTTACAGAAATAAATCCCACACGCTATCCAAATTGCTATCCTATATCCTCAGTATGAAGATAAATTCCTTTAATTTGTTTAAAGCATATGAGACATTCCCATCATTAAGTTTCATTAGCTCTTGCATTATGGAACTTTTTTTTTTTGTAAAAGCAGAGGGAGCTGATAGCTTTAGAGAGCACATCTGTAACTGAAGTCACCACAGCTAAGATATTCTGCATCCTTTGAGCTTTGGCAACATAGAGCTGTATGATGCATATCTGAATTAAAACAGAAAAAGGGGCCAACAGGGAAACAGCAGGGACATTAAATGCCAATGAACGTTGGTATTTGTTATGATTACTTTTCAGACACGTGCACAGACAACATCTGTAGTATACACTGCAGTGAGCACACATATTGTCACCCTGGTTATTTATACGACACCACAAAATGTACAGCTACAACATCACTGCACTGTTTTACACAAGCTATCAGTCTTGTACCTCTCTGGTGGTGATGATAAGCACTACAAATCTAGGGAGTGTGATGACTCTCAAGAGTACAACCTGTTTCCCAAACTTAAGTAACCAAAGAGAATCTACGTTACTATCCAGTCCCAGAAAGGGGTGGGGGGGAAGAGAGTTCCTCAATAAATCCCCAAATTCTTCTTCAGACACTGTATTTTTTAGGACAGCTTTGTTCAATAAAAATGTGCATTTTTTAGAATATGCTCTCTTCCAAAGGATAAATAATTTAAAAAAAAAGTAGCAATATTCATTGGCTTCACTGTTTATAAAGTTTTAAAACCACTTGCAGGAGTAAATCCCAAATGAAATGTTTTGGCTTGGAAAGCTGCAAACTAAGGTCTAGATACACCATGTGTGCAACTCAGGCCAGTTTCACAGCTTCAGTAGGATGAATTGTTTTCAGCAGCTCACCAGAAGTAAGAATTCTTCCTTAAGCTATAAATGGACTGAGT
Organism: Tringa tobata; assembly: GCA_033628505.1. Taxonomy (NCBI): domain Eukaryota; kingdom Metazoa; phylum Chordata; class Aves; order Charadriiformes; family Scolopacidae; genus Tringa; species Tringa tobata. The sequence continues at coordinate 9,309,188 of JAHREE010000367.1, forward strand.
TTTATATGACCAAAGCCAATACCAGTGATGCAGTAAGGAGTTATCAGGCTGAGTGAAAAAGAAAAATACATTATTTGTAAGCTCTTAATTAAGACCTTGTATTCCACCTTCTCAACTGGTGAGTTTTTTATAAAACCTTAGCATTTTTCAAAACCCAGAGGAAAAAAAGTTTTGGTAATACTTTGCATTTCAGGCAAAGTATTTCAGCTTTGCCTCAGTGTATGATCAATAGTAAGGTTTATTTTTCTGGATACAAACAATTAGTTGGTTTATTAAGCAAGTCTTTTGTCAAATAACCTCCAGCCCTTTAATAAGCCACACTGAGAATCCAGCAAAAATTTTAATTCTATCAGCATATAACAGCCTTGGCGCAAAAGTAAAGAAGTTAGACAGGATTTTTTATTTTTTTTAATGAAAATTCCATATCCAAAAGGATAATAAGGCTTTGAAATAAAAGTTTCAAGGCCCATACTTGCATTATTCATACCTAGAATATCAGATACAAATAGTACTTATACCAGTGGAATAACAGGTCTGTAAAACAGTTGTTAAAATCAGTCTTTCAGAGGACTGTACAAAGTTATCTATTTCTAACTACAGTAGCTCCGTAGCATAATCTTTCTTTTAAACGTCTATGATGTTTCAAAGAGGTGCATTTGGCCAGTTCATCAAGCTTTTCACTATATAAAGAGAATATCTTATTGTTACTTAGATGGCATATTTCATATGAGGTTGCCGTGTAGGTACATATTCATCTTATGTATATATTTATGTCTCCAGTTGGCTCAAGACTTCTCTTCCTCCCTTCCCAAATGTGTTCTTCACAGGGCAGTCCTGCATTTCCTTGCTTTCCCATTCCTTCCTTCTTTGTTATAACAGGTATCTAAAAAGAGAAACAGAAATAGAAATCAAGAATTACAAACACTAAAAAATAAATTCCCATACAGATTAAAAAATGGACCACCTACCTCATGAATCAGCCCTACAGCAGTTGTTCTTAAAATTGCCTAGACTCAGTATTCAGGGTTAAAGGACCTCATCTCTTGTTCCCACTTTCTTCTGTGCACCAGGAAAGTAAATCTTTCTTCACAGTTCTTGCTTTCGTTGACATCATGTGGGGATTTTCAACATGGAAATATTCTTGTCAGCAGAATACACCATAATACACACACAGAATAAACACCATGTTGTAACATGCAATGAGGAAAAGTCATATTGATTTTATAGCAGAAAAGCATTTCTTTTTTTGCCATTTATTTTTTTCTTTGAAGGCAGGGCTTCAAGTAGTCACTTGACAGGACCAAATGAGGAGGGATTCACACAGTAATAATTTTTCAGATTTTCTGGTCACTTACAGTTCTTGAACAAGTAGCATTATAAATTTGAATAAGTCTGATAACTCAAAGGAAAGAATATGGTGGAAAGTATCCACCAGCTAGGAAACATGGAAGATCCATCCAAACCACATCCAAACCAGACTAATGTAGATTTTTTATATTGCTTGAACAGCAGTCATAAATTTACTTTCAGTGTTACTTAAAAAAAAAAAGCTTGTTAATTGAAAGCACTTTTGACTTCATGAGGTTACATGAGTGGTGGGTAGACTTTTGGTCAACTGCCAGACACCCACCCAGTCGCTCTCACACTCCCCTTGCTCAGCAGGACAAGGACAAGGACAAGAGGAACAAAATAAGGTGGGAAAAAAAAAGCTTGTGGGTCAAGATAAGGGCAGGGAGGTCACTTACCAATTACCACCACAGGCACAACACACTCAACTTTGGGAAAATTGATTTATTTTATTGCCAAATAAAATAGATTTGAATAGTGAGAAACAAAGACAAATTAAAACAACACTTTGCCCCCCACACACATTTTTTCCCAGGGTCAACTTCACTCCTTCATTCCCAACTCTTCCACCCATTCCAACCTTCAGGCAGCACAGGGGGATGGGGAATGGGGGACTGTGGTCAGTCCAGAACAGCTCCTCAATGCCGCTCCTTCCTCCTCACACTTTTCCCCTGCTCCAGTCAGGGTCCTTCAGCAATATCTGCTCTGGTGTGGGCTCTCCGCAGGCTGCAGTCCTTCAGGAAATATCCACCTGCTCCACCGTAGTCCTCCATGAGCAGAGAAGAATCTCTGCTCTGGTGCCTGGAGCATCTCCTGCCCTCTTTCATCTCTCACCTTGGTGTCACAGGGCTGTTTCTCTCACATTTCTCCTCACTGCTCGTCACAACATGTTACATTCAAAACTTATAGTTTTGAGAATTACTAATCTCTTCTGCTGCCAACATGAGTAGCTTCCTTGTCTTCTCAAAGGAATACAACTTTTATTCAGATGGTAGCATGATGAAAACTATTAGAGAATTAAAGGGCACAAATAATAAAAGATGGAAATACCAGGCTTTAGATCATGGTGCCAGACAACAAAGGAAAATAATGAGAAAAGAAGTTGATGTATGTTGTCTTGAAATTATAAGAAAATTATGTGCTTATATGACCTAAACATTTATCAACCCAAATCAACACCATTAGAGTGAAATATGAAAGCGTGAAGTGCATTTGTGATGTGATGGAAGCCAGCAGAAAGTTGATAGTGCCTATACCAAATGCTGTCATTCGGAGTTTAGGCAGAATTTCTTCTGCCAGAAGCCCTAGAAGAGCAGGCAGGAACCAGGAATGAAACATCCTACCAGTGGGTTCATATGGGCCTGAGGGTCCTGCAGACTGTGTAAGACACCTGGGCCTGAGGGTCTTACAGACGGGACTCATCTCATATACATCACCTGTGAAAAGCACAAGAACTTCTGATATGCCTGGGCTAAATATATATATTTTTTAAAAAGTGAAATATTGCAAGGAGAAGAACCTTTGCAATCTTTAACAGTACTACAGCAAGCTGTAGAAAGGCCTGTTAATCTGCCACTGAAACATTCATGTTCATGGAGACAAGGAGCTGTGCAGCAATGGATGTTGTCTGCAGCTCTCCATCGCAGTCACGACACCATCACCCCCAGCCTCTGCATCAACATTCTGCAGACATTAGGAGATGTTAGTGGTTTTTATACAAATAAACTTAGAAGGCATGGGGCTGTCATATTAGTAGTGATATAATTTGCCAGAGGGGACCTCTACAGATATCACTGCTATTACAGCCCAACAAATACATCATGATTAATTGGACGGATCAAGCATCTTTCTGTTCAAGAGTTGCTGAAGAGTAGCTTACAGTTTGCTCAATTATATTTGTTATTCAGAGTCACCCAGTGGATAATTAGATGAAAGAGTTCTGCTCTGAAGGTTGTTCACAAGCAAGCATTTCATACCAACATCTGCAATTCGAAAAGTTTCAGTTAGATTTCATTGCTTATGTGGGTCACGTATTATTGGATCTGACTCCTGCCAGTATGAGTACTGCTCTTGGAATCCAGAATATGACATGAAGATTTACTTACAAATTCAAAACGTAGATTGATCAAATATTCTCCAACATTTTGCACTTCAAAGTTAATATTCTTGTGAACATTCCTGCCTTCTCAAAATACTGCAGAGAATAATTGCAATGCACCAGCAACACAAATTTCTCATATTTTTTCCCTTTTTAGTTTCACCATATATTTATGGATTAAAGGCGAGATATTTGTTGAAATCAAATGTTAAATTTTAAGTAAAACAAAGCATAAAAATAATTTGAAAATACCTGAGCAATGATGTTTCACTGCACTCATTATCTGCATGCTGTAGACACAGTTAAACCCTGAAGCACTCAAATGCAGTGCTTTGACAATTAAAATTATATATTTTTTCCCTCCTACACAATTTTTTTGAAGCTGTCAGGTGCCATTTTCTTCAAGACTATGTGATGCACCTCATGTTTAATTTGGAAAATTTCTGAAAGCAGGGAAAGGTGCACTTTTTAAGGCTGCATTATTTTCAAAGTTTAATATTTGTAGTTAAAATCTGCAGATCCTTCCTCCTTGGTGTAAGTCAGATCTTAATTCTGCATCACAGCAGATGAGAAATGTAGATGAAGCCCAAGAAAGGAACCAGACCTAATATTATTATTATTATTATATGATAAGGAAAAATTCCTAGTCTATCAGGTAATATAGAATACAGATGCATTTTTTTTTCTCTGCTGTCCTTTTCCATGATTCAGAATATCCATGGGTGGTAGGAGTAGAGGTAGTATCTAGGATAACTCCATTAAGAAAAAAAAATAAGAAATTCAGCACCAAGTTACTGAGGAATGAATGGTCAGCCTCTCCAAGGAGATCAAGGATAAAAAATATGCAAAAATTTGATGCTACATCACTCTGTATTATTCTCCACAACATTTCTGGGAATGTGTTTCAACTAAATCATGCACCAGCCTTACTAAAATGAAACAGTTGGCAACATCAAAGGAAAGATGAGAACGGTGTTAACACAACTGTGGTATAATTTCTGCTGCTCCATACACTCACACCATCTGCCCAGGCAGAGTAAACACACAAACAGCAAATCTAAGCCTGGACAAGAGGAAGTCGCTTAAGTCAATGAACTTTCAAATTCTTTTAACTTTTATCTTCCCTTCCTCAAATAATACCCTCCAAGGGACTGGGAACAGGAGTTTTATCTCACTGAACTTTCCGTCTCTCACCTTCAGCAAAGAAGCTCAGAGAAAAAGCAGATATTCGGCACTCAAACTAACAGGCCCCAAGATCTCAGATTAATTTGTCTAAAAACAATAGCAATGAAAAAGTGAAGCAAAATTACGGTGCTGAAAAGTTCTACGTTATGGTTGAATCTATTTCCCAATAAACCAAATGTGCATTTTTGTTGTGCAGAATGAAAGGTGGGTGACAGAGACCGTTTTCTTTCCTACAAAGCAAATTCTCAGGGTGACAGAAAATAATACATTATAAATCACACATATTTCTTTTTAACTCTGATAGAGACCTTTGGAATGCTTCATATTCTGGATTACATTTTGCTTAGCTCTACTGGATCAAAGTCATAGTACAAAAATGTCCCCATTTTGCTTTCCATTTAGGGAGACGGGGATTTTCAGGGCGAGTCCCTCAGCCTCTCACTAAGTCTTATCGTGGAAGGGGACAGCAAGAGACAGAACAGGTCTGTCTGGAAGCATTTTCAACAAATAATTTGAGATGCAACTAGACAAGCTTGTTCTTTCAGCTGAATCAACTGTATCTAAATAATTTCTCACAGTTTTTTAACCTCTACTTTAAAATTTTGTCTAACTTCTTTAAACCTCCTAAGCCATATTTAAAAAACCCTAGTACCACTACTGCCTTTGGTAAATTTTCTTGGGGTTTATGTACTCTGAGTGCTCAAAAAAACCTTCAATGTTAAATCCAAATTTCCCTTGCTGGCATTTATTGCTATTTCTTGTCCAGTCTGCAGTGGACATGGAGGACGCTTTATTCCTTTCCTCTTTATCTATTTTATATTTTCCATAATACTAGATTGATTTCCCCTCAGATTCCATTCTTTAAGCTAAGATACATCCCCAACAAAATTAAAGGGGGAATTCCAGCTTCCAGTTCCATCAGGAAAAGAAATGCAAGTTTCAAGAAAAGCTGCAATGACATCTTGCAAGCTTTAGCACTTTTCAGCTGGCAAATTGTTATGTCTTGCATCTTGTCTGGTTGCTTTCCTCCTTTTGAAAAACATTTGATTATATTAGAAAAGAATTTCTTTTATTTCTTTGTAAGTGAAGAACATTTTTAGTTCTCTGGTGAATTTATTTTGTGTATTACGCATTTTAATTAGCAGTTCTCTGCTTCAAAACATATGTTTCTTCAGATTACTGACATTAATAGACCACAGTATCAAGTTTGTCCTGTCACAATCTGTAGCCAGGAAAAAAGAAGTTTTTGTATCATTTCGGGAGGATTATACACTCTAAAAATAGCCAAGATGAAAAGACTTGTCAAGAAAATTTTATTAACCAAGATACTTAGCAAAGAAAGCATCTCAATCATAAATGGCTTTAAAAACCAGTATTACTCTTAGCTTTTTTCAGCAAGAAAATTAATCTTTTAAATATATCTCATCTGATGGAAAGTCTCCTAAGGCTGTGACCTATTCAGGTGACAGTTTAATCTATAAAGACTGCATTTAAGCTTAAATAAACCATTTTACTTGCCACTGTAATAGACTAAGAGCTCATGGTCAGTGAGTTATAAAGGGGAGTATCTTACTGGAGAATGAACGGTAATTTCTTGAAGTGCATTAACTCTACTTCTTGTATTTGTGCAAGTACAATTCTCATTATAGACTGTTCAGATATAGCTCATTTCCCAGCACCCAGACTTCATGTTTCACATCCCTCTTCTTCATGTAACCCACATCCTATGACCTTTTGCATTCTCTCAACTAATAGCTGGGCTCTGCTTGTTTTGAGATCTGCATGTGCAGGATTGCCTTTGGAGGACCGCTACTGACACTGCATTTTTTAGCTGCCTCACTATTAATTACGTTCAGATTTGAAGCTGGCAGATAAGGGTAGGAAAAAGTTGCTGCTGTTGCTGGAGGCTTTTGGGGGCTGAAAGTGAGGTAGACTATGCAAGTGATCTATGGTTTATGCACCCAGTGCTGTGATTAGAACTATGCCCTATGCAACTGCCTTCTGGCCCTCACTAGCAATGGTTCTTGGTTAATTAAGCTGTTATACTGAAAGATTTAAAACCTTAATTTCAGGGCATCATTCTTGTCCTTCTGAGTCAATTTCTTGGGTTTTCCCTTGTATTTCTCCACAGCCTGTTCATATTGCCTTTGAACTCTTTCTCACCTTGATGCTTCATTTAATTTTTACCTGGTAAAGGTAGCTGATTACAGCCCTTTAAGGTAGCATAATTTAAAAAGAAAAAAAAAATTAGTCCACGTTAACAAATTGGTGAACAGAAACAAAACTATTACTCGGTACTACCCGGGAGCTTTTAAAACAAAACTGAATGGAGGAGACAGATCAGGCTTTGTACTTGGTATGATTCAAGGCCAGCACATGGACAGGGCAGAACAGGAGCCAGCAATGCATTGCACAGATCCCAAAGGCATGTACACACAGAGCCAGCCAAGCTCAGGGGGTAGCACCTGAGTTGTCTGTTGGAGCCCAAAGCTCCTGGCTACCAGTTTCCAGAGAGTTCTGGCTTCAGGAGACACTGCTTTACACAGCTGCAGGTGATTGTCAGCAAGGTGGTCCCTGCTTTAAGAAGCAGCATCTCACAGACCTCACTATAAATTTGAAACTTGGTCAAAGTTGGAGGCTAGGAATCTACTTCACAACTGACAAGGGACCATCAGTCAGTAATTTGCCTTTTTAAGAAGCGCTGTCTTGTGTCTTCTCATGAATTTTAATCATTTCATTTAATAGCTAACTTGAGAAAGAAAGGAAAATATTTTCTAGAATGTGAATTTCGGAGGGTTGGAGCTCTTTTCCAGAAAACTTTGTGCAAGGCAGGGGTGTCCCCCTGCTATGGAGGAGAAACAGACTATGCAGGATCTCCCAACTGTCTGCCAGTGGTCACCTTCTGTGGATGTCCTGCTGCTAATTAATGTCATTCTATAGTTCATTTTTTACACAGAAACTTACTTGGTTTAATACAGCAGATGGCAGTACAATGGATCAAAGTAAGCTTTTTGTAGCAGCTCTAATTACGGCCTCTCATAAGTTTTGTGTAGATGATTTTGTGGCCTAAAAAAAGATGTTTATGTAGTTTCCTAAATTTTTTAGCTACTATATACATTTAAAATAAATCATTAAATCCTGGGCTTCATGTTAATTAAAGACAGAGAAAGACATGGAATTAGTTATGCAAAAATAAATTGGACATATCTCACTTAAAAGTGAGACATTTTCAAGCACTTGAAAGGTCAGAAAACATATTGCTATTGGGAAAAAATACAGACCAATCTCCAAAGAGGTTTTCAGCCAGTATCTTGGTCACATAGTGACCAAACAGCAATTTGGACCAGCTGGTGTGGTCAAGCAGGGTTAAATGCAAGGGACTGGCTCCCTTTTCCACTTAACTTCAGGGGACTTTCTGCTGATAGAAAGTCAGTCTCTCACATATGGCCAGGCACAGCCACCACCCCTCGAATGGAGTAAGATACTTCCATTTCCAAAGTAATGCCTGTCCTAAGCTGCAAATACGTTGCTGCATTTCTGAAGCGTCTTACTGTTTGCTTGAGTGGTGGGAACCTTTAGGGAGAGGCTGAGGGAACACTGTCCTGTAGTGTTTGCCAATATAATGTCTATGACTTTACCTTAGAAAGTCATCAGTCATACATTTTCCCATGCATATTTTACAAACATGTGGTTTACAAATGGTTGTACTTGCATGTGAGGTAATATTATGAATAACTGATATTTAGTAAATAAGGATACAGCTCACTTAACCCTCTTTAGGTGATTTTAAGTCTCAGCAAGGTAAATTTAAACCTTTTAGAGTTTTACAAAAAAATATTCTGAAGCTTTTTTTTTTGTATATTCATACCTATAGATTTAAGAAAGCTAAAGAATAACAGGGCCCCAAACCAAAAGCTTCTGTTAATTTGACAAGTAAAAATGTGTTGCAGAACATTTCTACTAGTTAGTGTAAATAAACAGCTCCAAGAATACAAAAAAAATATATAATTTTGTCTCAAGATAGTGATTGTACTCCATAAAATTTTCTACAGCAGAAATTTATTATTTTAAAATGTTTTGTTAATATTTTGTTTTGGCTTACAGGGTAATTTTCTCTTGCTTTTTCATTTGTACAACTTAGTGTTTTAATTTAATCTTGAATTTAACATTAGAAAAAAATGAAACAAATTTGCATTAATAGAGTAAAAGCAGTTGAAATAATCAAGTTTTACGAAGTAATCAAAGAGGCACATGACTTACAGAAAAGAAAACAGTTAAAAACTGACAAATAATGAGCTAAATTTCTCATATTGCATTTACATTTTAGGGTAAGCAATAAAAAGTAAATAAAAACTTGCTAGAAGAATTAATGATCCTTGCTTATGTAAATTACAAGCACAATATATTTGAAAGATACTGCAGGGAAAATAGCATTACATTTCTCTTTCCTCTTAGAAAACTCTTGCCCTGCTTTAGCTATTAAGAAAAAATCTAAAAAAACCACCCCATTTCCTGTATTTTGAGGAATAAAGGTACTCTGGTTTTCACATACTATGCTAAATATGGTAAAAATGCAGCAAACGTAAAAAGAGGACAAAGGTAGATGCTCCATTGTTTCAGAAATACTTTGTAAATTGTAAACGGTGTTAAAGGGTTTACAAGTCTTCAAAGGATTACTTCCAAGGTGCATGATCTGAAGGACCCAGAAACAGGGAATAGAAGAGGGTGCTCAGGCAGACGGGAGAGAATCGAGCAGTCCAGGTAAGGAAGGAAAGGAAGAATGAAGCAGCCTAACTGAGAACAAAACTAATGAACCATGATTTTCTGCAGATGTTTTCAGCATCCCTTTACCATTCTGCAGTAACAAACCCAAACCTTAACTCTACGTATTCTTTGCAATATCACTTCCAATGCAGTGCCAGAAGCTCTTTTCCTCTCCTGTTTGACAGCAAACCCCAGCTCACTCCAAGTCTTCTCCTGCCATCTGGGCAGGAAGAACTCACCCCTTTCAATAGCTCCAAACTATTAACATATTGATGGTATGGATCAATCTGCCTGCGGGGACTGACTGGACAGCTAACAGGGTAGGCAAAGCAGGGAACTGCAACTGCTCTCTCAATGCTAGATTAGCTGTATCTCACTCCTGCCCAGCTGGCAATTGTTGTAAGATGTAAACTTCATTATCTCAGAGACCCCTACACCTTTGTCAATTGTAACTGAAATCAGTGAATTGTCAGCATTATTCGCAGAGTACTGGTAGCCAAGCACATACATTTGTCTGATTTCCTTTGGAAACCAGGCTAAACCACCTTGAAGTTCCATTCCTATTTGGAGGATGCACTTCAAAACCTTAGGGGAACGTCTATCTGGAAGCCCAGGGGTAACTCTAGCAAGGCTATGGTGAGTACTGTGCCACCAGGGCAGCTCTGGGTGGGACAGCCAGCTCTAAGAAGGGAAATTCAATCCCTCACCTTAAATTGGCAATAATATTATATTTCATTTTCCAGAAGAGTGATCTAAAAACTAGACCTATGTAAAATGCTCATGATACCAAAGATATTTTTACATTCACACTCAGATATGGCACTATAGACATAAAACACATATTCCCCAATAGACTGTACAAGTATTTGGATAGTATTTGGAATCCTAAAATAAACAAAACTGCCCCTGTTAAATGATTAAATGTATGCTTTATCATCTGATCATCTATATTAATAATTTATCCTACGCCAGTCATCTTTATACTAATATAATAAAGTAACCTTGGTGCATTTTATTTTTGCTGAGCATTTGCAGTTTTGTGTATGTAACTTCTACTGACATGAATAAGCCTTTGTTTATATATGGCATTTGATTTTCTTTCATGCATCAGATAAAAGTGTGACACATTGCAAGCACCGTTACCATCTTTTTTTATTAAAGTTGAACCTACACTCCTGCTCAATTTGCTTCAGCATGTCCTATGGAATTACCATTCTTCAGAAGAAGAGATGTGACATCTGATATTGCAGAAAGGATTCAGATGACTGCAGACAGGATGTCTTGCCACAACAAACTAGTATACGACCATCACTCATTTTCTCTCGGAGAAGAGTGACAGATACAGATGAGGACCGTGCCTTCGCTTATCAAGGGCACTACTTCTTCAAGCAGCAGACAGGAAGGGGGGGAAGAGGGGGGAAGTGGTGGTGAGGGGGCAAATTTCTAATGAATCCTGCATGCCCTACACCTTCTGTCTTGATGAGCTGCATTGAGTCTGATTCAGATAGAGTTATCAGTCTTCACAGCAGCCTGCACAGATTTTGGATCTGTGACTAAACCGGTGCTGATAACACAGCAGTGCTTTGCCTGTGGCTGAGCAGTGCTTGCACAGCGAGTAGGCTACTGGTAGGCAAGAAACTGGGAGAGGACAAAGCCAGGATGGCTGACCTGAATTGGCCAAAGAGATATTCCACACCAGATGATGTTGTGCTCAGCAAAAAAAACCTCAAGGGAAGATGGAAGAAGGGGGGACACTTGTGTTTATGGCATTTATCCTTCCAACTAACCATTATGTATGCTGAGGCTCTGCTTTCCAGGGAGGGGAAAGTAATGAATAAATGCCTTATTTTGCTTTCCTTGCATGCACAGCTTTTGCTTCACCTGTTAAACTCTCTTTATCTCAATCCATGAGTCTTTTCACTTTCTTTCTATTTTCTCCCCATACCAGGGGAAAGGGGAGTGAGCAAGCATCTGGGTGGGTTCTCGGTTACTGGCCAGGGTCAACCCACCACGTAAGCTTTATGATTTTCACTTAAGCCAGAGCAACTCTGATGCTGGGCTGCAGTTCAGCCCTGGGTTTATTTCTATCAGTAATGTAATACAGCAATAGCTGCTCAGTAAGACACTTGCAGGTGTGTCACAGAGCCAACATTTAGGTGACTAATTTCTTACTAATCTTAGCAACTGTGAGTGTTATACTCTCATGAGTTAACTTCTGTTGAACTGTTTCTTTAATGCATACAATCTAAATATGCTCTGCATCATCAGCAGCAGCAATATAAATCTGCCTATTTCACATAATTCTTCACAAACATCTATACTAAACAATGCAATAAAAAACCTTTTCTATTAACTTCCGTTGTCAAGTTCAGCTTTATCACAATGTTCTGTAACACTGAATCGGAGAATATTTATTCATTTACTTTACACACACATGCAACAGGCTGTCTACCTCTCCCTTTCACGGTGCCGATCCAGTAGAGCACATTGCAGTGCATTTACATATTTTGCTACATTTAAGTATCAGTTACATTTTACTTCCTCATAACCATTGTATACAGCATCAAGGCAGCACATTGCAGCAGGTAACTGATATGCAATGGTGATGACGCCATTTCCAGATACAACAGCTTTATTGAAGAAGGCAATTTTAAGTAGACAACAAACAGCTTACTGCTGTGTCACTGTCCACTTCTGGTGGGAAATAAGGCATCTTTCCTGCTTTGCACTGTGTTGTTTTAAGCATGCTTTTCAAAACGGCAAAGAAAAGTTTCAATAAGTTAGCAAATATAATGCATTATCTTTTAAATCATGGTTTTAAGACAAGGCTCTGGGAGCAAAACTTCTAGTTTTTTAGCAACTGAGATAGTCAGTACAATCCTGCATCACACAGCTGTGTAATTAAGGAGGACTTAGTGACAAACACATAATTTCACGGATTATAATCTATTTTATCTAAACTTTTTTTTTTTTTTTTGAGTTGGACACTTTCTTAGATATAGCTTTCACACTGCCCAGGTTAACAAAAGTATAGTGCCACCAAAGTATTGCCTTTATGCAGAATGCCCAGTTAAACTTCCCTTTTTTAGCCCCACCTAGGATTTTCCAAAGTCAGTCTTGACGATGTTAAAGAAACCTGTCCTCATGGTGTTGTTTTTTCCAGAATGGTACCCCCAGCAAGTAATGAAACTTAAAAATTTAATACTACCCTGACTCACCCAGACAGAAGGTTGTTAATTGCCTGCTAGGTCATAGCAGATGGGATTAAAAATAGGGAAAAGTGTCTTGATACAATGTCAAAGTAAGGGGAAAATTATTTTTTCCCTGAAAAGGAAAAAGATAAAACAAGAATGGCTTTGCTGTTGCATATATGAAATATGTGAAATAGAGATGTCCTTACATTTTGCTTTGTGCCTTTAACTGAATTCAGTTATGCCACTCTGGGCTAGATATTCTCAGATCACCCCTGCCAGGCAGGGATGATTGAGGATTTAGACATAGGAACATCTCATTTGTGAATTTTGAAAGTCTCTGGAGAGATACGGATGCTGAGCTGTTCTGCTCAGCTAAGATGGGAGTTCACCTGCTCTTATCTATTAGAAATGTAGGTACCAAACCAAGTTTTTGCCACAAATCTTAGCTTGTATGAGGTATATGAACTGTGAATACTATGAATGTAGATCTTAAATTTAGATACCACTTGGCTTTGATGTTTGAAAGTGATCTAGCAAATCTTACTCCTGCTACATGTATCATATTAACTTGACTTAAAGTCACCACCAACAGTTACCTGTTGTCACTACTAATAAAATAAAAAATTCAATGTTTGCCGATTGCTGTACAGAAAATAGAGATGAAATTTTTTTCCCATAAAGATCTAAAAAGTGTCATACTTTACCATTTTCCTTTAAGGATCAAGCCAATAAACTACAGACAAGAAGACTAGTCCTTATTTAAGAAGAAGTTAACAGCCAGTACTGCAAATTTCCTTGCTGTCAGCTAGACATACAGTGCTTTATATTCTTCCTTTCACTTACCAGTCACAGTCATTATCTAATACTGTATCACTAGATGAGCTTTGTTTGATTTAGCAATCTGCAATATGAAATATGCTCCCAATAGCCTTCATTACCATGATGAGGAAAAATGTATTTCTCTTTGTGGCAGTTCTTCAGGGTGGGATGTGTTAAAACTATGTGTGCAGCTATGTATGTGATGTGTTTCTTACTGCTATGAAGCAAAGGTGTCCAGCAAAGCAGAACAGGAGCAGACCCTGAACAATAAAAATGCACTACAAGACCGACACCTGTTGGTAACAAGTGTGCCAGAATATAACAGCATCTGTACAATTCTACATTTTCAGAAGACCCAAGAGCTCGGGTGTAAATTAATACACCTTCATCTCCACATGTAAGCCACCAGTATATGAAAAGCTAAATGTGAGACAAAAACCTGAAGACTTGATTCTCAGTCTTTCCAGAAGTTGAGATCCATATCTGCTGAGATCGGTGTGCAGCTGATGTCTAACAATTACAACAACAAATCAATGCACACCAGTGCATATTGCACATCTGGAGACTGTTTCAGCATTCCTGACATCAGCATGTCAACTGTAGTGAACACCACATCCTGCAAAGCACTGAAAGGCATATCGTAATTTAGTCACAAAAGTGTTTTCCATGTAGATCACTGTAAGGGTAAGGTGGAACCTGGAAATGGAATACCAGTCTTTAGGGCAACAACAACTTAAATGAGCACTGTTTAAGAACAAACTAGCAATGTGGTATCTTTTTCATTGCTCCCTTCCTGTGAAAACGTGACCAGAGTTTGACCAGAACAATAAAAGAGTGAAGCTGCACTGTGGCACTCCTCCTACCATAGCTTCCACATGAACTGTGCTTCCACAGGTCTGTGCTTCCACATGAACTTTTTCATGAGGAACTGCTTAATGAGGAGAGAAGCTCTACATAAAAACAAACAAACAAACAAAGAGGCAACTGGATCTGCTTGCTTTTTAGCATAACAACAAGCTCCTCTACTCCCCCACTGGCTGTCCTCACAGAAGATAAAGGCCTACTACTATAATCAGCTACTGTAATTACCTTCCAGAGCAAAGATGTGTGATTCGGGAACTGAGGCTTCCCAAGTTCAGCACCTTAGGACAAAGCCAGCTCTCATGACCCTGTTCCACAGTGTATTTAGCAAAGTGAAGAGTTACATTAGTAACAGCCATCTAAACTCTTGCTGACCTAAGAAGCAATGCTTCAGTATGTGCCCTGTGTTTTCTACTGCATGACTCCAATATTTCTGAAAAGAAGCAACATCAGCAACAAATTGAACACTAAATTGAACTGGCAGCAAATCCTGTAGTCATTCAAGGTCGCAGAATAGTCTTGTCTTCATTTGTCTGGTGATTGGTAGCCTCCTTTTCAACAGTTCGATAATTAATTCAGCCTTCAGCACATTAAAAGACAATTCCTCTTCCAAGGTAAATGAGAGTTCAAAAAACCCTCCCGTTCCCAGTTTATGCCATGTATGGGCTCCAGTGCTCTCCCTGTGACCTGTGTGCCCTCCTTCCCTTGAAGGAATGGTCTCTTGTCCAAAGGACATTATCACATCTCCTGAACACCATACTTAGATGCACATTATGCACTACTGTGATGCCAGTGTTTATAGGAAGGAAAACAAGTGATAGGATCGGCCTAGATATCCAAACCTGCGGAAAGCAACTTAGACTGACAGACCATGATTAGTCAAACTCAACTGTGCCTGGAATAAAACCTGAACCTGATAATCCTAGAGTGCTGTTCACCCCAGCTCTGTAATGATTTACACGGGGGAAATTGCCTACGCCAGGCCTTTGTGTCTGAGATGCAAAGTACAAAATGGATAGGATTCACTCAAATGCAAGATAATCAAGACTTCAAACAAGATACTCTTTGTTGTGTTTCAGCCTGTTTCACAGTTCTGGAGTATAACATCTGTGAATAATACCAGGCAATAAAAACACTGAACTTTGTTAGAGAGAATGGCGAAAGAGAAATGATGTAACCACTTTTATTTTTATGAATCCAGTGTGGTCTGAGTCACAAGGGAATGCGGCAGTCCTACACCAAATCACAGGAGTCAGTCACTTTAAACCTGTTACTCTCACCTTGATCAGTAAAAGAAAAAAATGTATGCACTGTGTCACATCATGGGAAAGTGTAGCATAAAATGTCAAGAGCTAAAGAGGACTTTACAACCCTGTCACACCCTCCAGATCTGCCGCAAGGACTGCAATGACAAGCCAGAGTGGTTTCCAAGAAAGTACTTTGCTCCCCAGAATCCCTCTGGTGCTACACAGATGGACCCGACCATCTCCATTTACCTTGACATCCTGTTAACCCCCGTGCAAGACTGTGAGTTCAGTTCCCTTTACATCAGCTTCAACAACATCTGTGACCAGAGAAATGTTTCCTGGGACTTCATATAGCTCTTGCACTGATAAGGGGCTGAGGCGGGAGCCAGGAACAGTCTCATTCCATTTGTTTCGAATTTGCCTCTTTTTGAGAGGTTAATTTTCTTTCTGACACAGACAAACAAAAGGCTAACAGCAGCCTATACCCTCTCCAAATTGGTCTGTGCAATTCCACACTGATCTTAGAGTCTGTCCCAAATGCCTCTGCCTAAGGAACCATTCCTATGTCCCTTTTATTCACAGCAGAATAAACATTTCAAATTAAACTGGGGAAAGAGAAAGAAAAAAATTCCACCCAACTTGTAACATCTCCCATGAAGAGTATTTGTGGACTGTTTGCTGAGAAAACACCCTCAAATACCCTGACAAAGTTAGCAGATTGTTACGCTCATCAGTGCAGGGACCAAGTATTACTACATGTTTGTGACACAGCTACAACCATAATTTGTCTCCAAACCTAATCAGGGAATCTAGAGATTAAACCAGTGAAAATATTAAATTCTAACAGTTCTGCAGTTCCTGCACAGCCTGCCAGCTCCCCCCAGTAAACTACAAACAATTCAATGTTAGTCTTTTGCATAACAGTTCTTACCACATTTTACTGCCCCAAGGTTTGGGTTTGGGGTTGGTTGTTTATTTTTTAATAAGGGAATGATGCAAGTACTGTATTAAGGGCAAAATGCATAGTTCATGCTGAACTAAAATAATTGACTCTTGAGTGACAAAATGATTATATATATCCTGGTATTTAGCTATTTTTATACATTATAATTACTAGCTTTGCTGCATCAGGAAGAATAGAGTGTTCTCAAAGATTAATAACATTCGGTGAGCCAATACACAAGAATGCAACTTTCTTAAAAGCATATCCTCCAGAAAATTAAAAAGTTGCCTGCCATCAGTCAGTAAAATTGTGCTGCTGAGCATTTGGTGGTGTTATCAACCTTATTTATTTTGAAGTTTTCATCAGATGACCAGTCTTTTTCACTATCCATGCCAGTTTTTTTGCTACTGATCGTTCCAGCCTTTAAGTCAGAAACATTATTTCAGAATATAATATTAAATGTCAATATTGTTGTTGTTGTTGTTGCTATAAAACCACTTATAGCTGATTTAGTGATG
This sequence comes from Tringa tobata, assembly GCA_033628505.1. Taxonomy (NCBI): domain Eukaryota; kingdom Metazoa; phylum Chordata; class Aves; order Charadriiformes; family Scolopacidae; genus Tringa; species Tringa tobata. Next base: position 9,326,164 of record JAHREE010000367.1, read on the forward strand.
AAGCAAATTGAAGGTGTGTAGGTGTCACTCAGGGATAACAGAGATGCATTTCGCACTTACACCTGCTGAATCACGCAATATTAAAAATTAAATTGATGCAAGCACATACTCTACAGTCACAGATATTGTAGAAATCAAGGCAATGAAATCAAATTAGCAGTGTAAAGAGCAAGATAAAAGAAAGTTTCAATGAACAAATCTCAGCTTCACTATTATATTAGTCTTAATGAAATGAAAAGGACTAAATTCAAATAAACCAGGCAGAGCATAGCCTCTTTTTACACTAAAACAACTCAGTGTATTGGCAGCTTCTGATCTTCTGCATGAGACATACTATTGACAGGAGGACCAGTCCTCTCCATTAGAATTGAAATAGTTTTGTATCATGAGCCAGGGGAGAGAATAGGGAGAACAAGAGGCAGGGTAAGGTTCTCGGAGTCCGGATTCACTGGTGGACCATGGCTAGTGGATCCATTTGTTTCCAGACATAGCTATTGCTCCCTCAGTCAGAGCAGCAGAAATTTCAGCAGCTTCTGTGACACAGTAGCAGTTCCCCTCACCCATCCCCTGCTGCATTGTAGCCAGAGTGCTGGGTGAAGGAGGAATTGCCGCTTCTTGATGGTGCATGTTTCCTTTTCTCTGGAAATGTCTTTCCCTTGGCATGATATACACGGATACTGTGATAAAATCCTCCTCTAGTTTTAAATTAAAAACACCCTAACTAATAGCAGTATGTAAAATCTTTATGGAACACCCTAAATACCCCATGACTTCATCTCTTATGTACATCTTGAGAACTTTGTCATTTGCTTTGATTTTCTGTATCTCTATGCTTAGGTTAGCACAGATCAAAGTTGTGACATGGCACAAGCTGCCATAACAGCCCTTTTCCTATGAAAATCAGAACCATACCTCCTGTTCTGGGGCAAGACAGCCTTATCAAGAACGTCTTCAAGAACCTGATGCCAGGTATGCTGGCCAGGAGCCCCTATTTTTCAGCGCAGCCCCACGCAACTAATTAATGTTATCTTGCTTCTGTAATGGACAGTGCCTACTGCATCTCACCTTTCAAGGTGGAATAAGCTCAACAGAAGTTGAGAAATTCTGTTTGTCATATAGGAAACATGCCTCCATGATTGACAGCATGTTCTGATCTGTGGGGTGGGTTTTTTATTGCTTTTTAGTATTTTTTATTACTCCCTTATTAATCTCAGTAGGGCTAGGTTTACCAGAAGGAGGAAACCTTTTGCCTCCACTTCTGATAATGGCATTCCCCACCTGCTATTTCCGCAGTGCTCTCTGCAGCGCCACACCATGGCTACTCTGTGCCTCCCCCACAGAACCACTATACTGTTGTTGTTAAATATTTAGAGTATTTATAGCAACGGGATTTACCTGCCAAAGCAAGAAGGATTTGGGTTTTCAGATTCGGGATTTTGACCAGCTGTCTCAGTAGTCAAGTGCATTGGCACCTTATCTTCTCTGGCAAAGTTGCAGTGATTTCTCTTGGATGAGGACCTAGCCACAGTTAGCTCTGGCCGTGCTGTTGCCAAATGGGATTATCACAATACATTATACATGTGGCTAGTTTTGAAGACCACCTGGAAGCTAAAGCCAGAGCAGTATGTGGCTGCCCATGAGATTAGCAGCGTCAGCTGGGAGGCACACAGTACATCAACTTTCCAAACGCCGCACTTTCCAGCGATTTGCGTATGGCTGCGCTGGAAGTGAGGGCGCTCTGAGAAGTCCCCCATGAGGCAACCACGGGCAGCCTGCCCCATCTCGTCTCACAGGGAGCATTTTAGAGACACTGAGCAGTGCTAGCTGAGAATTCAAGACTGAAGAGATAGTCCTCAGCAGAACCTACCCGGCAGAACCCACAGCCGTTGACCCAATGATCGACAGAGTGGAATACACACACTTTTTTCTAAGACCTCTGTTATAACAACTGATTTTTAAGCTTTTGGTACAGAGCAGTTGTGATCCATGTATAAAGCTTGACATAGGCTGGTGGACTGCTGTACAGAAATGCTTCCAGCAGGAGTAATATCTTCATTGTCACATATTTAAAAATCACACAGTATTTAGAGAATGATAAAAAATACTAAGCAGCAAACCAGGAAGCACAGATTTCTCTACATTTTCTTCTATCAGAGACCAAGTATTTGGGTTCCTTTGGCCCCACTCCTCCCGTGTCCCCACCGTAGCTTGCATATTATTTTCCTGACAAGCCTCATCCCTCATTTCACTGATGGATTTATATTCTGCTGAGCTCAATTGAGTACTTAGATAGTCAGAATTTGCTCTCATTACATGTGTGTCAGCAGAACTAACTCCAGGGAAGTCAATGGAACCAAGTTAGATTTACAGACTTGAAGCCAAATTCTTAATTCACCACCCAACATCTGTCATAACCTCAAATTTAAACTCTCCATGGACATGACCTACATTCCTAAAGCTTACAGATGGTATTTTAATACCTCTATAAAAAGAAAAATCTTGCGTGCCAGAGAAGTGTTCTCAGTTCTTCTCATCTAAGGTATCTGACATGCACCCTAATTCCTCAAGGAGTGTTTATAAGGGCAGCCAGTTGGAGCTAAGACAAAAGAAAAGGGGAAAGAAAAGAAGGCAGCTATGTCAACTGAAATGTCAAGGTGCTGGCTTGCCTAAAGCTCAGTTCCAAAACTAATTGGAAGAGGGAACTCAGATTTATATTTTTTCCTCATTTCCACTGATTCTTGTGTATTAAACCTTTCAGTGACCTCATCAAAACTGCGCTTGTCCTGAAAATTCTGGAATCATCAGTCCTTGCTCAGAATGGCTTTGAAATGATTTTTCATGCAGCTTTTGATAATGGAGTCTAAAATATGTGCTGCTTCACAGTTAAACAGAGAACGAGTTCTCATGTTTGGAAATACTTTCTCTGGTTAGGCTTTTTCTCTCTGCATTTTACACTGCGAGGAGCATTGATTAATGTGAATGTTTTAGCTGTAGTTGTTGTTTGTGTATAAACTTTTGTTAAAACAAGTACTGCAGAATAAATGACCTTTATACAGACACCTATTAAGGCACTAAAAGGCTTGGCTACATTCATCTGAGACGCGTATACATAACGTTTGGAACAATAAAGGGATCAGCAGCTGCAAGGGGTTTGAATTGAATTCTTTAACAATAGAAAAGTTTTTCAGGCCCAAATACCAGCAAAGAGAATTTTTTGCAGATAATCCAGGAGAAAGAAAATAATAAAAAAATGCTAGCCAACTTTGCAGCAGTTAGCATAAGGGTGCCATCTGAAACATGTCAGCTTAAGAGTGCCCCATAGTACCATTCTTTTACACAACCATAGTATTCAGAACTGTTTCCCCAAATAATCCCAGATGGCATGCCACAAAATTTCAATTCATTTTAAAAGCTTTCTTTGCTGTTATTATGTGATTGAAAGTGCAAAAGCAAGTTGCCATTCTCATGGCACTATTTGCATTGGCTATTATCCCCTAAAATCCCCTTTAAACAGCTACATTGTCAGCCCATAGGCCTCATTTAGAACTACAAAAAAGCCCAGATTAATTCGATCAAAGGGAGAGCCAAGTACAAAATGCACTTTTCAAACTGTATCAGAGTAGGTTCCCTTTACAGATCGCTGCATGGCTAGAGCAATGCAAAAAAACCTTGTCTGAAATAAAGCCTGAGCACTAACAGAAATAACTGTGCATGTTTCACATGAAGCTTTTGAGGCTCTTCCTGGGTAAATCTCTCACTACAAATGATTAGAAAAAAATATATTTAAATATAAGTCTGTAAATTAAGTAGCAAGCATCAGGTTTTGCCTGTTTGGCTTTCTGCCACCACTTTCAGGAGGCACTGATGTATTGCATGGATAACTTAGCCAGCTATAGACATTTCTGAAGTCTGTCTGCATTGGAATTTTTAATTCATTAAGTTAACAATGAAACTTCCAAAATGTACAGATAACTCCCCCCTGAATTATTTTGCTGCTATTACAAAAAATCGTCATCATCACTGGTGAGGCAAAGAAAAAAGAAAAAGCTGCTGGCATCATTTCTTAAAAATATTCTACTTCATAATCTAAGGTGAACCCTTTCAAGTCAAGCATAACACAGGTCCATAGATCTACAGCCAAATAGTCTCTAGTGGCTTTTCAGTCTCACCTGGGATTCTGATGACAGGCAATAAAGCTGATATTTTTGTTTCTCACTGAAGCTCCTTTGGTGTCTCTGCACCGTCTCGCCCTCGCAGCCTCTACTGGAGTTTGCTTAGTGATGCTGCCATCAGTTCTCTCACCCTCGGTCTGAAGCGTTTTCTTCAGCAGCTGCTTTTGTGTACCAAAAAGAACATTTTACAGAGTAAAGAACTGCAGCACAAAGGTAGAGCAACTGAACATGTGCAGCAATATGTGCCATTGCCTCTTAAAGGACACATCAGGCCGAGAAAAGCTCAGCTGAAAAGCTGAGCAGCTGCAACTAATATTAAAGACATTTGCTGTAGGATGAAACTGGGTGAATGCTTTTGTTAGCCACTTCCAATAGGGTTTTGATTTTTGAACAACACCATTTGAATATAGCAGTTGTATATGTTTATTTACTTCTTGTATTTTATGGAGTAAGTGTTTGTGTGGTGTTAGTAATAAATGCTGTGTAGCAAGAAAGTGTTCCTGTGGAGACAGAAATAGCTCCCACAGATTAAAAAGGCCTTGAAATTCCATATAATAAATGTATATTTGTAAACACTATTAATGCACTGGCATACAAACCTTGTTTTACTGCTTGTAATTATGAAAACCATTATTCTTATTTGTGATCTAGGGAACAAGAGAAAAAGTTAATATAAAATTAGTTATGTATTTCAAGAGTGTACATTTTTTTTAAAAAAAGCACACAGTTACACTGTGAAAGAGAACTTATTCAATTAGAGACACAGTTTGATTTTTTAAAAATCTGTTGGATTTAAACATTTATATGTCATTCAACATATCCAATGGAATTAAATGCCAGAACTTGTTAAAGTCAGTCATAACAAGGTGCTCGGGTCTTTGTACAGAGTAGTATACAGAAAAGTACTTCAAATAAGCTGTTTTGTCCCCAAAAAATAAGACAACTTCAATCAATATTTGTTCCAGACATCTCTTTACCATGGGTGGGTCATATGAATTATTACACTCTTGCAACACTTTCAGTACTAAAAATCAGTTTCAGCCAATAGAAAATATAAAAATGTGATACTTTATTGAATTAGGACCCAATCCTGTAAACATGCATGTTAAATCTCATTAAAACCCATTAGGTTGCAGAAAGATTTGTAGAATCAGATGTTCATGGCTAGATCCAAAAATACTTTTAGATGTCCAACTCTCTGTAAAAAGACCTAATTTAAACTCAAAGATCTTCAAACACATGCTCAGCTCTTTTTTTCCTTAATCCTGGAAATGTCTAACCACTTACAGATACTTAATTCGCAATAGTGAAGTCCCATAAACTGAATCAGCTTGTAAGCATTCCCAGATTCAGGTCATAACATGGAAGCCAGTAACAGGGTAAATCCCTCAGGATCCATGAGCAACAAGAACCCTGTCCATTTTTCCACAAAGTCTGATCAAATAGGCATTCCCTAGCTCCACATATCAGATTACAGTCTGCACAAAGTACAGCCAGATGAGGCAGAGCTTGGGCCGTGCTCTCCTAACTAAATCATTCAATCAATTGCTAGAGCACTCTGGCTGGATGGCAAAGGGATTTGAACCTGCATCATCATCCCCAGGCAAAGGCAAATTACAGCATGGATTATTCTACAGGGGGCACTCTGAGCCTCTTGAGCACGCTGAATTACACTTTACACAGAGTAATTAATATAGGGAAGGGAATGACTAGAAAGAAATACTGCTTTGTAGCCTAGCCATTGAAAATACTCATCTGTCCAGCAACAGAGCATCCCCAAAGAACATGTAATACGAAACACACATGTTTGTTGATCCTTTTGAGAGTCAGTCTCAGCAGAGAGCTATGGAGTCATGCTCTCTCCCCAGCCAATGCATTACTGTATTCAAAGTGGAATACTTTTAATCCAAGGGATAATGAGCATATTCCTATTTGTCCCATACAATCTATCTTACCTCAGTACCCTGCTATTTTGGATATATAGAAACAAGATTTTTTTTTAAAAATCAGGTTCAGATCTTCTCAGAGCGAAGAAGGAATTGAACCTAAAACTCTTAGATACAGAGTTGACATCAGTGTCTTAAATTCAGCTTCCTATTAAACTATTTAATAAAAAACAAGAAGGCAATATCAGTAGGACTATCCGCAACTATATTTTTAAAAAAGAAAAAGAAAACATCTATTGAATTACAGAGATTCTCCCATTAACTGTCTAACACTATTATGCCTTATAAAGGTAGTAACATTCAGCTAACAGCTCTCAGTTAAAATCCAGCAGATGAGATGTTTCCACCCATCCCACTGCTGTTTCCCTAAAGGAGAGCAAGCAATTAATACTGCCCAAGCAGCCATATTCTTCCTCCTGTTCTGCTAGTGGCCCACTACATGGATTCGGCCATGGCTGTTGATGGAAGGAAGATGAGAAGAGGGAACTCCAGGTACTGCTGTGAGACAAGGGGCTTTCTCCAGCTTTATTGCAGACAACTTTCTCTCCACAGCAGAAACACAGCTCTCTGGGACAGACAAGGAGACAGTGAGGGAAGTCAGTGAGGGAAGTTTGCTGCTGCCATAGCACTGCAGGAAGAGAAAAGACTGCATGATCTGGTGGCAAACCCCAGCTCTCAGTTAGACCACCTGTAGAGAACATTACTTTGAACAATCTCTAACATCATAACATCCAGTGCGGCTACGCTGACATCCAATTTTGGCCAAGAAAAATCCATTTTTCTTGTATACTGAAGTTATTTCTATTGTATGTGTTTAGAACAGATTGGAGTTAACCAACACTTTACTGATGTCAGCAGTTCCAAGTTTCTACCTGATTCTCTCTCATTCATATGACAATACAGACACTTCTAATCAATTCCTTCCAGGCTAAATCACTGTATTTTCAGATTGCATAACAGAATACTGAAGAAGAAGAAGAGGAAAAAATGAGGTGGTTGTTACCAGGGAGGTTTTATAAGACTGGATATTTTCCAGACAGGTGTAGGCTAAGAACTGATGTTCTAACTTTACATTAGTGTAAATCTGGAATAACTTCATCAAAATCAATGGAATTAAACTGGCATAGAGGAAAACAGGTTCAGACTGATCTGATTTCACAGGGTTTTTTTGTACTCTTGAAGATCCAAAGCCTTTGGAGCATTAAGCTCAATTTAATCTTGAGACACTTAATTATTTGTCCTAGAGATGCCCTTTATTTCTTTCATTTGCTGTTGTAAGTGTGAGAACATTAAATTTCAAGGTTTCTAAGTGCTGTTATTTCCTTAGACTGGCTCTTCATAAATCCGTCATCAGTGAAATCCCCATGTCTGTGAAATGGCCGGTTATACTGCTTGCTTTGACTGTGTTCCCATTGTAGATTTGCAATAGTCTTATATAGTTCTCCTTCAGTATTAACAATCAGAAATGAAGCTATAGGAAGACTTCTGTCAGGCAATCCTGTTGCACAGAAATAAGGGTTAGCAGTGTCTTTCAATTTCACAAAGAAATGTTTTGATATGTATGAAATCAGTAATTTTCGGTAATTGTATAAACCAGCACAACATTTTTATCACTGAACATTCACTTTTCACTTTCCAATTTTGTTTTGACTTTGCCATTTGTATGTTTATTATATTACACAGAACATTTCCGTGAGATGCTTCTGACTCAGAGTTGTGGGAAGGAACATCCAAAGAAGACAACTGCCGTGTTAAAATGGCCTGAGACAAACAGTGTTTTCAGTCAACCTGAGAGTTGGAAGACCCTATATGGAGATCTCCTGGAAATATATCCTGGAATACATAAGGTAAAGTGATAATGAAAAAGGAGGATGAGCAGAGAATGGACAGTGCTTTAGCAGAATGGAACTGCACCAGTTGAGCAGAAAAAGGAATATGAGGAAATACAGCAGAGCTAAGATAAGGTGAGAAATTAAAGCTGCACCCTTCATTATAACAGAGTGGAGAAAAGGTTTGTCTTTCCCCTATTCTGATCTTATTCTCCACCCTGCTATTACTTGATTCTCCGACGAAGAAGATGACAAATTTGGAAGCAGATTTGGATGAAATCCACGGGCTGATAGTACAGACAGCCTAGCACAGTGGGGCATGGCAGTCCAGTAGCTAATATGTAAGCAGTTCTCACTTTACAAGTGGTACTAGTAAAGTCAGTTTGTGTCTTTCTACCTCAGTCCCTCAGCTGGGATAATTGTACTTCCTTTGCAGTGCTGATCACTTAAAGATTTCAAGTACTTGAACGCATGTAATTGCTGAGAATTGTGGGGTTAATTTCTGCAGCTGTGAACCTGTTTCTTTCAGTAGTCTTTTTCTGGAAATATATCATGAATATGTGCCACGTTATAGCCTTCTTTTTCTGACTCAACCCTTCTCTACCAAGGTAGAGATGGCTTTTGACTCCTGTGGTCAAAAGAAGTGACCATATTTGCAAAATTCCCACAGGGTATCTAATTTCAGGCACATGTGCATGCATCTAATACCTGGTTCTTCCCCAGGATCTTATAGGTCAACCCAAAAAAATTAAAGTAGCCCCAGTTTTATGTGGATGTAAAAGTAGCAGAGAAGTTTCCATTACAAGGAAGAAACACACTTTTCCTTTTCATGTCACTCATGGAAACAACAGTACTACTTAATTATCAGAACTGGTACTGAACTGAGCATCTGAGAATTTATGTAGTCACTCCTCAGAAATACTCTACTCTATCCATAGGATCAAGAAACAAGGAAGGCTCGCCACCACTCTGGTAACACAACAGCATTTCATCTTGCTCCCCCAGTGTGGGGAAGTAACAGCACAGGGGGTTTACCTACCTCATTTTCACCTCTTCTGTTTATAAGGTTTGTGAAAAGTTTGCGTGTCCTCCCTGTTGACCAAAGAGAAAATAAGGCAGTACTTAAAAAGACAACATTCTTTGTTTTCCTTTTATGTGTTTGGTTTTCGCTTTTTGTAGCAGATATTAGGGACCAGGCCAGTTTTATCTACTTATGATTTAACTAGATGAGAGAATCCAGTCAAGCAATATTTGTTGCTTTTACTTTTAATGACCTATTCTTTGAATTTTATATATAATAATTTCAGGACTTGTTTACATAGGGAAGTTGGCAGAATTCAAGCTCTGCTATGAATTTCAATGTATTTACTAACTCTTTGCACTAACTCTTATTTCAACACCCTTAGAACAATGTAAAGTGATATTAAATGAGGCTACCTTTGGCCAGCCACCCACTTTGTGTTTCCAGATGCTCCCGTGGGGCAGCACGAAATCTATTCTGACTCTACAGCCAGACAATTACAGCAATGAATATAGTAAAAACTTACTCAGTGTTTTCCTGGGTTCAGTATCTTATTTGCTGTACCACAGCCATCACCACTGGAGTGAGCCTTTTGGTACAACTGGTTTTCTGCATAAAGTGAAAGGAAGTCAAATGTCCAGACATTCCCTGAATGACTTCTCTTGTATTTTTTCTTACCCAGGAAGCTCTTGTGGACCACAGAAAGCTACCAAAGAGGCAAGACGGGGCCACAGGACAGTTCAGTTGCCATCTCACTCTGCTGACGGCCAAAGGAGAAGCTCAGTTTCGGACAGCAGTAGCAATAACACTTACTGGGGCTCAATGAACCTGAGAAAGCAATGCTCAGGCATACATGACTAAGCATTGCGAGACAGGGACATTTTAATGCAAAGCCCAGTATTTTATTATTTTTTCTCAGTCTTTATCTAGGGCTGTGGAAGTCTCTGCTGTAAGTTAAAACCCTTTGTGCTCCCACAATAAAATAAAAAATAAATTAAATCCTCCATGCCCCTCCTGCACCCAACTAGCATCAACTTAACAAATAGTGTTATGGTTTCCAGATTTTTGCCATCAATAAATCTACAGTCTATGAAAGCCTCACGGAGGAAGCCATATATTTAGGTAGGATGAAATACATAACAGCAAATAATACTCCCTAACACCAGGTAGGCACTGGTTTGTGCCGACCCAGAAGATTTGAAGAGCTCATCGACTCTCCCTATAGCATAAGGAAATCTCGTCCACATCTGTTGAGAAGTAGATGCAGAATTTCTTACTGATACTTGGGTCAACAGTGAACTAATCCAGTCGGAGTCTTCCTGTAAATGGTGCTGAGACAATCTGCACAGGCACAGATCAAGTACATAACCAGAAGGTCTGGTGTGTCTACACTGGATACATGTGACTTACCTGTTCATATATATTCAGTAACTTTTTCTATATGCCAGGGTAATTCAGGCAAAAACATAAAGCTGTTACAAACATACAAAGAAAATCCTGCTTCTCCAGGCTTTCTGATATGGAGCACTGGATTTCATTGTGTGTAACTGGATGCCAGATCTTTCCCCAACCCCAATTCTGGCTGACAAATCTCAGGCTCATGGCAGTGATACCCCATACCTTACTACAGCACCAACACAGTTCAGGTGCTCCCATTATTTCCTGCTTTTGCTACAGAGACAGCAGCCCTGTGTGAGCATCACCTTAGCACTGCAGCTCAGGACAAGCAACAGGTACCAAAATATTCACTACAGGATTTTCAGAAGCTCTTGCAGTTGACTTGCCTCTACTTTCTCATGAAATCTGCAGTAAGCCTTCCTTGTGGGAACACTAGATTATTTTTTTTCCTTTGGTAATAAAATGAAACCATCATGAAACACTTTTTGAAATCTATCTTTTTGTGTTTCAAAAGTAGGCCTAAAGCATCACCTCAAACATCCTTTGGAAAGGGAGGTGCAGCATTAGCCCCCCACAGGGCACCTACTCAGAGCTGAATTGCCCCTTTAGCAACTGGGTCACAGCATACACTTAAGGCTTTGATTTTTCAGGCTAATTTAAAGCACAATCTCACCTTGGGTACATTATAGTAAACCAATGTATTGTAACAAAGGTAAAGCTGCTGTGAGAGGGTTCTCATTAAAGAAATTACAGTTTCCTGACTAGAGGTCTGCAGAGAAGGAAAACTTGTCTTACCACTACTGCTATTTACTTCTTATTAAGCTAACTGCCTGGTAAAGCATTTATGGGGCAACAACAACCTACACTTCTCTCAGAGGCTGATACCATGAGGGAATATGTTGTAGCTCTCAAGATCTGGATCTATTTCTCACCTTGAAAGGCCTCCATCACACACTTTCTGATTTGCACACAATGGCAGCCATCTCTCAGTACCTCTGGAGGGAGCTGAAATCAGAGGAGGCTTGCCCTTTCCTTTCCATGCCTCCTTCTTACTCTGGTCCAGAGACTGCCACAAGCAAATCCAACTGCCACCACCTCTGTTTTGGAGGGAGAGCGAAGCTGTGTCCAACAAGCTGGCTACCACTTTGTGGTGTGGTGGCTCCACTGGCCTCACTGCACCACAGCACAGCAGCCATCTTGTCGGGGGACATGACTTCACCAGAGTGGCAGCCATCTTGTTGTGGGGCACAGCTTCACCCTCCTGGCACAGCCCACAGCACAGCGGCTATAAGGAGCTGTGTGCATCCCCACATAAAGCAAGTGGGAGACATGAGGAAACCAAGGAAATGTTTGCTGCAAGGTGGTTTAAAAGTTAGGTGAGTCTGGGGACCAAGGAAACTGCAGTTGATGCTGCTAGGAAGCCTGCCCCACAAAAGCGGGCGGCCAACTGCTGATTGAAGGAAAGGTCACAAGCGTGTCACGATGTTGTTTGGTTGATTAGCTCACCACAGCCGCCAGAACATTTAAAGTAGTTTTATTTAATCAACAAAACATTGCAGGTAATGTAAATAGCTGTTTCTTGGCCAAATTTAAACCCCTCAGCAAAGTCAGATGAATAGTAAATGTGTTACATGCCCCTCCTCACCCCTGGTGAGGGCAATCTCCAGTCAGTAGCTGGAGAAAACAGCCACCAGCAAGTTATACATCTGAGGGACATGAAAAAGAAGCACTGATAATGGCTTAAGTTTCCTGGCAGTGTAATTTTCTGTTTCTGCAGATGAGAGCTGCAGCTCTAACCCGGGGCAAAACATCCCATTTTTCTGAAACTGCTTTTCGGCCTGAGATGGGGGCAAGGCAGAAAAATCCAATATAGCAGAAAGCAAAGGAGAGCTCAAGAAATTCACTGAGGAGCCTGGTAGAGGCTAAACCAGGGGCAATGGCATGAAAAAACATAAAAACGTGAAAGAAACCTTTTACATATTACATAATCTTGGTGGCTGGGGTTGGTGCATTTGATTATTCTGATATTAAACTACATTCATTGTAAACTTAGATATTATTCATACATTTGTAAGTTTACTTTCATAAGAAGAATTTCAGTCTATTTTATAGAAATTGAGCTAAACTGAGAAACTTTATAGCATAAGGAATGAAGCACTCCTGCCTCTCTACTTATGTGCTTACATTTAGGTATATTTATATAACTATACAATGAGTAGAAACTATGCCAATAAATTGAGAATGCTTTACCTTTTTTTCAGGGTTTTTTATTTTTTTAAATCCAAACTACTTATTTTGAAGTATACAGTAAGTAAAGATTCTACACGCAACTATATTAAATTAAAGAAAAACTGCTTCAGTTTGTTTTCCAGCAATTGGCAAAACCAACGTGGTTGATGTTGCAAATATTTCTGTACAAATATAAACCTTTGTAGGACACATGGCCCTATCCTCACAAGTAGCTGTAAAACTTGGCACTTAATTAATTGATCTGTGGGGTTTTTTATTATTAATTACTTATTTTTTGTCTTCATTCCAAAGCCCTGGTAAGGGAGGAGTTTGAAAGAAATGTAGAGAACGGGTCAGGTGGGAAAAAGTCAAGCCTGAAAAAAAAGTTTAGTGATGCGAAGAGAAAGAAATCAGGGGAAATGAGCATTTTATGCTCATTAGCATTAGACCAAGAAGTAATTTTTATCAAATTCAGGTGGTAGAATAATAGGAAAGCTGAAAAACTTTATGACTTAAAAAAAAACTTTAAAAGAAACTTCCTCTCTGGGCAGTATGGTGGATAAGAGCATTCAATTAGTAGGGGTTAATAAACTCCAGCTGGTGTCTCCTACCAGTTTGGGGGTAGATTATAACAGAAAAGGGAAGCGGGGTTAGAAAGTGTGTGTTCCCTTTCTGCCTGCGCTGGTTGCTCTGTCGTTTTTAGTTTGATAGTGCAGTTCCCTGACTGCCTTGTGGACAATAAAGCATTCTCTGAGGGAAAGTCTCTAAAAGAATTTGGGCTGGAAGTTTACTTTCTTTCTCTGCAGTAATTCACATGGACTAAGGGCTTCTTAGTGCCTTGAAATATCTCCTAATGGCTGCTGCTAGAATTAGATATTGGACTCCAGTAAATTAAAGGATCTAGTATAGAAGTTTATTTGTGTTTATCGCAGCAAAGGCCCTGGCAACTATGTAGGGTGTTGCTGCTGGGAATTTATTTCCATTGTGGTGGCTTCTTTTGACAATGTGTGAAAATTTAACTGGCTGCAGTTAAAGATTGAAAGTGTAAACCGTACCATTCGCAAGAGTTGTGTTTTACAATGCAGACCTGCTATACAACACACGCGACTGTAGGAATTGCAGATTAAAACCGATGGGGCGTATAAACTCTTGTGTTTGGCTGGGGCAGAAAGAGGTTAAAAGTCTGACCCACAAACAAATCTGGTGCTAGCTCTGCCTCACAACGGCAGCTTTTGGTATGGGAAAATGTTTAAGGCAATTTAAATGCTCCCTCAAACAAAGGATCCAGTTTAGTAAATCACGGACTTTCTGACCAAACATTCTACAGTATTTCTTAGGTTTGGTTTAATTATAATGTATTATGGAGCATAATTTACTCCAAAAGTACCCATGAAGTTAGAAAGACACCTTCTCGTGATCTTTTGCCGTAAGGCCATCTAACAATGGCCAAGCATCCAACAATATTGCTAGACTGCAAATCCTACTAATGTATTGCAATGGCATGTTAACATAAAAATTCTTTCCAGATTTTCCACTGGCTTTTCACAATCTCACATTATCTCAGTTTTATCTGGATTAAGCTTTAGTCTGGCAACCTTAGTCTAGACCTCATATATAATTAGATGTTGAATGTAGAAGAGAGTAGTCCGACCTGCTCAGGTCTCCACCTCTAGTTAGGGGGAACACGCTAGCAACTGAACAATTAGTGAAGTAAATCAATAACCTTTTTTCTGATAGTCATTTACATAGTAAGGATGACTTTAGAAGTTGCTAAAGAAAAAATTGAATGCTTCCATTTTTTTCACTGACAATATTATTTTATTCATCTGGAAAATTTATTTTGATTTTGGGACATTAGAACATTTGGAAAATATGGAGATTTATATGGGGTCAGCCTTCTAATCTAATTTTCATAATGACCAATATGACTGGCACAAATCAATATAGCAGCCAGTTCAGATATGATTGGTCAAAGGCTCTACTCTTCAGTCGTAAACATCAGTTTCATCACTTACTTATCTTGTAGTTCATTCATCTTCCCATCTGAATGCCAAGAAACATACTTTATGGGACTCATTTTGTCATAAATACATGAGCATATTGAAAATCGTTGATGAACGCAGATACTTGGCAAACATAACTATTTCATTTCAATTCTTGCTTAGTGATCCTTAAGGATGGGAAATAAAAATAATTTTTTTTTAAATCAAAAATCATTCAGTGCCTACATCAGCAGTGTAATGACATGATTTATGCAGGGTAAGAGTAACTTCAGAGGCATTGAAAGTGATTTCTAGTTTTATACTCCACTCTAATAAACCTTGGATGAGGATGTTGACTAAATTCCATATTTAGATAATTTCTGTCCAGTTTGATTTACTAATTGTGCTTGCAGATCAAAGTAAGCTACCTTGAGATCAATCTGCCACCAGACAGCAATGAACTTGTCCAGAGTCCATGTAAACCCGACACTCAAATGGCTTTGAGTGCCGTTTCTGTCAGTCACTGTAAATGTATGTAATGCTCCTCCTTGCTACCACTGCAGAACCAATATACTGGTGATAGGCAGAGTTCTATGTGCATGTTGCAAAGAACTTGGTAACACATTTTGATTCTAAATAGTATCTTTAGCAATATGCTATTCTATTAATAGTTTTTCTTCCCAGTTTCTATAAATAAGATTGCAACCGTGAAGCTTGAGACATCCTCTTTCTGTCAAATATTACTTGCTATACCATCTCACTACATTTCTTCAACTTAATACAGAGAGCGAGTCCATATATTTTATAAGATGCTTCAGTGAAGTGATAAGCACATTAGATACAGTTAAAACATTTTGGCTGACTTGGGTGCTGACATGCTGGCAATAAATGTAGAACACAGGACCACAGTTATGTGTCTGCCTATGGAGTCTTTCTGCCAAGCATCAGCCCCTGTCCCTGCCTGGTGGCCGAATCCCCCACTTTTAACACATTCTCATGCTAGGTTCATCTAGAAGGGCTTCCACTGAAACATTTCCATACTCCCAAACACTATAACTGTGCTCTGATTTCTCAGGCCATCTCGTCTGAAAAAGACACGAATAGAAAACTCCTCTGTGAGAATATGAAACAGGCTTCTGCATGCACCAGAACAGACTATCAAATAGCCTTTTTATCAAATTACTGAACTGCAGTTCACCTACACAGTGTGGTTAATGAGCCCCATTTTGCTTGTCACGTTGCACTCAAGTGGACAGCAAAGAACAAGGGTGGAACTTCTCATTTTGGCAGCAATTTGCAGCTAGATTGGCTTAAACTGATGGCGAAGTTACACTCAGCACAAAGCCAACAGAAGCACACAAGATCTAGCATTAGATCCACTAGGAGGAGGTGGAGATCTATTCAGTGGAAGACAGGGCATCCTTAGACGTACAGACACCCCTGTGATACTTGCTTGGGTATATGCAGACTGGGCTTACAACACATGAATATCTAACAGGCATTTATCCAAAGCACCAGAGCTGGCTGGGTAACTGTGTGCTGTATTTTAAATCTTTCATCACTTTATTCATCCCCCAGTGTCAAAAAAGCCACAGGGGAGGGGTGACTTAGAAAGGTGATGGAACTTGTCAGTCAGCACAGTGGACCCACAGCGGTGACGCATTTTGCAGTGAGATTTTACGGGACCTGCAGCTCTCAGGAATTGTGTATTTTTAAGCACCAGCTACCAGTGCACTATGATACCTGAAACTCCCAGCCCCCAGGCAGTTGTCCTCGTTTGAAGCCATGTCCAACTGTTGGGGTTTGCAGGAGGAACATCTCCCGCTCATAACAATAGTCGGTGCACAGCTGTTCATGCGATGTCCAGGGCCACCTAAATCAGCCCTGCCAACCTTACAGCTATTGACTCACTGTGAAAAACAGCAGTGACTTTGTCATGGGGTAGTACAACAGGCTGAGGGTATCTCAGTGCCTCAGTGCAAAGGGAAAGCCACCAAGCTCACTATAAACTATCTAACTCATGTTACCTTAGACACATTAGTTGCAATAGCATGCTTAGGTCTGGCTGATTTACCCCACTCAGAGATCAGTGCTGAGACTGAAATGACTTCTCATTCTGCCAGGTTGCTCTCCTTACCCCAGCTGTCCAACACTTGAATGAAAGTCAACCAGAGGAAGAGAAAAGTTAGGCTAAGGGAAGAAGATCATAAACCTTTGGCAACATGAAAAGAGATCGGTAATAGGATGATCCCACAGCTGCTTTTTAGCTTGAACTGTTTTGTGGGGAGTCTGAAAAATTTAGTTCACTTCAGAAAACTGGAAGATATTGCAGAGGTACTTTACTCATACTAGGTATGGATTGGTTTAAATGACTTCAAACTGAGCCTAAATTATTTCTGGTTCCAAGGGGGTCTGTAGCATGTGGGTTGACCAATATATTAGTCAGTGGGCAACACTAGCCGTGAGCTGAAGGAGTCCTGAGGCTAGCCGCATTCGAGCTGTTTGTCCTGGCTGCAAGAATGAGAGCTGGTGCAGCTTCTCGGGGCTGCGCTTCCAGGGGAGCTGCACAACACCACCATCAAGTGGTCTCTGCACCACAATACAGTACTATGCCAAGCCCTGCTTCCCTTTCAAATCAGAATAGTGTCGCTGAGTTTTCCCAAGATAAAAAATCAAATGTCTTTTCAACATCAGATGAGACTTCATCATAAGAGAGTGCTTGTGTTTAACAGCTCCTCTACTATGACATACTCCGCAACCGTTATTCTTTCATCAAACGTGGTGGTGGGCTTATTTCTCAGAATGTTTGGAAAGAAAATAAACTACCTGTAATTAAACTAGCTTCACATAAAAGTTTATATTTGGGTTGCACATACTCTAATTAGACATGTGCTTTCTTAAATTATTTTTCTTTCTCATTTCCCCATTATCTATATCAAATTTCCATACTGAAAATTAAAGTTAAGAACATGTAAATAAAGTGCAGATCATGCAGTCTCAAGGCATGGCAACCTGAATTTCACTGCTGGCTTTTCCATAATTTCCTGCAGAGAATTATGGCTTGAACTTTTACAAAAGTTTTTTTTCTATAGGCACCTATCCAGTGGTGGCCTACACAGAATTATGCTCTTGCTCTTTGTGTTTGAAAAGGATTTGGATGCACCATTACTGCTGCTTAATGTTTTGATTTTTGGTAGCTCCATTTTCCTTTTTACTTGGTTTCCTGTGATACTGCTTTTTGCTCTTTTGCTCTTTGAAATGTATAATACTGAGCAAAGTAATTCAGAACATTTCATTTCAGATCTGTGCTGAATAAATTCCCAATAGCATGCTGAATTGGAATACATATTAATGTGACTCCCCTTTCCAAAACTTCCTAGCCTCGGTCTTTCCACAGGGGTAGAATACTATAAATGGATCTGTGTAGCAGTTTTGTTGAGCCACTTATGAGTCCATGTATGCCAGTCGGAATGTAGGGCTTGATGTCATCCTATATAGCCTAGATATTTTCTTGGAAGTTGGTTGGAACATATTGCATAACAGCTCTCAGCAGATGGGAAAATTGCTACCATTTTCACTGTAGATTACCCACTCCTCATGATGTTTCACTAATTTGACCTTAATGTCCTGGTTTGAATCTGCAGCACATGCTGGAAACATATAGATTACTTTAATGTACATCTTCAAGCTTCTTGTTGAATTGCATTTCTTCCCTTTCCTCCAAGGTTCCTTACATATGGACAATTTATCATTTTGTGCAAATTTATATTGCTGAATAGTAGGTCAAATGGTCAAATTACTAGGAGTTCAGTATGTAATCTCCTAGATATTACGTGAGGGTAAGGGGTTTAGAAGGGATCCCTTTGGCCAGATGCTAAACTGAGGAGAGTCAAATACCTGTCAGCTGTCTGGGTGGTTTGTCTGAGTCACTCCAGGGGAGATTTCATAGCATTCTTAGGCTCCAGTGCTTTATCGTCCCAATTAGACTGTTGTGCCAACTTCAGCACAAGGAAAATTAGTTTCTTATTGTTCCTGTCAGCTTCTCTACTAAAAGCTGCTTTACACAGTGGAAGTTTATTATCATATCTGCTCCGTTAGATATTTCTTCCTTAGATTTAACTATATGAATTCCTTCATGTTCAGTTTCTAAACATCTTCATCTCATTCTTCTTTGGACTTTCTCCATCATGGCTTTGTTTTTCTTGAAGTGGAAACCTATAATGGGACACTATCTGTGTTTGAGTTCTGTCCTTTTTAGTATACTAGAGCTGCAACATAGAGTCTGTGTGAGACTGTGAGAATAGTTCCTTCAATATCCTTGATATCATTGTTTTAATATTTGAAGGATTTTTCCTTTGTTTTTGTCTTAGGTGAACTGAGAAATATTTTTTTCCTTAGTTGTGCAAGAGTGGTGATATACTTAAGTATATAGCAGAAGCACATGACCTGCTTTGTGTTAGGCACTGTATAAAGACAGAGCAAAAAGATGGTTCCTGTTGCCCAAAATTGCATTCTACATGTGAAAAACGTAGGTATAGATCCCAGATAAGCAGTAAGACAGTAACTGTCAGTGACAGCCAAAGATGGCAGTAAACAAAAGACAGAAAAGGAAGGAATTAGGGTTTTCATAGAGTTGGGTTGGCAGAGATTTTTAAAGGTCATTTAGTCCAACCCACCTACCATGGGCAGGGACATCTTTCACTGGATGAGGTTGCTCAGAGCCCCCTCAAACATGACCTTGAATGTTTCCAGGGATGGGGCATCTACCACATCTCCAGGCAACCTGTTCCAGTGTTTCACCACCCTCATTGCAAAACATTTCTGCCTTACATCTAGCCTAAATCTACCCTCTTTTAATTTAAAGACATTACCCTTGTCCTATTGCAAAAGGCCCTGCTAAAAAGTTTGTCCCCGTCTTTTCTGTAGGCCCCCTTTAAGTACCAAAAAGCTGCAATAAGGTATCCCCGGAGCCTTCTCTTCTCCAGGCTGAACACCTCCAACTCTCTCAGCCTGTCCTCATAGGAAAGGTGTTCCAGCCCTCTGATCATCTTCATGCCTCTCCTCTGGACCCATTCCAACAGGTCCATGTCTTTCCTGTGCTGAGGTATCCAGAGCTGGACACAGTACTCTGGATGGGGTCTCCTCAGCAGAGTAGAGGGGCAGAATCACCTCCCTTGACCTGCTGGCCCAGCTCCTTTTGGTGCAGCCCAGGATACAGTTGGCCTCTGGACTGTGAGCACACATTGCTGACTAATGTCCAGCTTTTCATCCACTAATACCCCCAAGTCTTTCTCAGACAGAGTTATAATATCTGCAAATACAGACTCATTTTGAAAAGTTCTGGATGTTTAATGATTCACTTTACATAAACCTTAAAAGTAATAAATACACAATTCTTTAAAGTTTAGAAGTAGTTTTTGTAGTAAAACAAAACAGTTACATAAGAATTTGTTGCTTTAGATGTGGTTATTGTTAATTAAGGGAACTGGTGACAGCAATCCTGCAGTTGCATAACAATTATGATATTATAGTATTTGTTTATATTCAATGCTATAATTATTATAATTTTAAAAACTGGACAAGCAATTTCTTTTGCCAATTTAGAGGATAAAAGCAAGACTAAATGAACCAAAAGGCTTTTATGATAGCACCCAATTCTCCAGCATTGGTTCACCTCCTGCCTTCCCACTTTTCCCCAAGCTACATGAAAAATCATCAGCTACCCAACAACTGTGTCCATTTGTGTCCAGTTCAAAACACAGCCAAGGACAGACATGGTGCTTTTCAGACCACACAATGTTCAGAGTAGCAGTGTTTACTTTTTCAAAGGAATCACCTCTCCACTGAAAAGAAGAATGGATTCCAGATGCAGTGTACTTCAAAGGCAAACTTGTTGGGCAAATACTCATTTCCTAAAAGTTACAGTCAACTATTTGACCAATTCGTGACATGTTTCAGTTAGCATATGAGGATGTAAGGCCACTTGTCTAAATATATAAACTTGAGAAAGTAGGTTTGCTTTCAAGTAGGCATTTAATGAAAAAAAAAGTAGGCATTAATTGAAAAAAAAAGACAAGTAAGTTTGAAAAGAAGGGATTAATGTCAAGATGAGTTTCAAGGTGATTCTGAGGTACAATGAAATGTGCCTAAGTTTGACCCATCCCCAGGAACCCAGCATTGCATGTTTTCAGGACAATGCCTGTTAATTTCTTTTGGAAGCTTTTTAAATGCAACCCACTCTGCTATGTATCTGTAATAAAATTATTTTTCTTTTCTTTTTTGGTGACAAGGAATATCATAAATATATAACCCATCTACCTCTCCTGCCCACTCAGTCAAGAGTATTGTCTGATCATATGTGTAAAGTCTAATTACAATGTTGTGCCTGTCTAAAGCACTACCACAAGCAAAATAGGCAGGAGGAATATAATTTGAGTTCCACATGGTCATTCCATGCATCACTTAAGCAAAGAAGAAGAAAGACTGATTAAGAAATGGTATCTGCTCATTTACTCTTCTATTACAATGTCAGAATGACCACAAAAATTGCAATCATTGCCTAAAAGCTGACATTATATTTGTCTGAAAAAAATGGGGAATTTGCCAGACAAAATCTCTTCATATTTTTTATCTTAAAATATGGCTATTCCTTGCACACAAACCTTTCCTGCTCTTTAGTATAGCTAAATTTTCTTATAACTAAAAAAAAATATTCAGCGTGATGCTTTTTGTTTGAACAGCAAAGATTCTGATTTCTTTTTCTGGTTGGGGTTGGAGGCTGGTTTTTTCTGCAAGGGACGGTCTGTTTATGACTACTCCTTCTTGAATGACAAGAAGCTTTATTAAATCAGTGAAGCTATACAGAATATAGGCTTACTCACATTTTCTAGCTGGCTATCTCTGAAGACCTTGATTCTTGTATATCAGGTGATACATCATCAGACAGGAGTTTGGTAAATAAGAATTTTAAGATTTAATTCTTATATACATCTATTAATGATGTTATCACATATATCAACCATTTCAGCCGTCCCTTATGAGCAGCAAGGTTCAGCTGATCACTAATAATTCATGAAGCCACAGCATCTCAGCCTTCTCAGCCAGCAGTGTGTGACTGCCCTTAATGTAGCCTTAATGCTGATGGGAGAGCAAGTGGCTCAAGTCTTTCTGAGAATCAGGTCATATTAGTCTCTAAATCACTAGCCAACTTTGAAAATGGAAGCTAGGCATTGTGGGGTTCATCTTTACTTCTTAAAGCCAGTGACAGAAAAATAACAGAACAGAATCTTCTGTAAAATGTGAGAATATGAAAATAAGGGGAAATAAGTGTTCAGTGCTTACAAACTAGTACATTCTCATCACCTTCCTGGAATTCAGGGACCTACAAAAATGTTTTCATGTTGAAAAAGACAACAAATAATTCTTAATTCATGTATTTCTTGGGTTTTGCTGAAAATGGAAATATTTCTTCTTACTAATATATCTGACGAGGCGAGTAAACCTCTTGCTGTTTGGTACAGGTTTCTGTTTGTTCAACATGATGTTGTGGTAGGATTGAACAGTCATCACAGATGCCCTGCTTCACCTTCACTTATTTACATCCCTGTGTATAAAGTGCAACTGTTTCAACTTGGCAGTTTCAATCATGCAAGATGATATTTTAATGGAGAAAGCAAAGACACGATTGTAAGGATGTGTCATAAGTGTAGTTTCAATCCTTATACTCAAGATGGCAGTATGAAAACGGAAAACAAATGCTTCGATAGGGACTTCTCAGAGCTACATTTGCACTTCCTGCTTCTTGATTTTATTGCGATCCTAATAAATCTGAACGGCTTAAAGCACATCAAAATTAAAATTCAGAATGGTCAGCAATGAGAAACACGCAGAGTGTAAATATTCAAGAAGAGGCAAAAACCATTAAAACATTCATTATTAAAAATAGGGTAATGATTAAGTAGTGAACCCTTTGACAGAAGTTCATCAACAGAATGTTCTGTTTCAAACTGCCAAATCAGAAAAATATTAACATTCAGCTGTGTCCTGGTGAACTCCTAGCAAAGCTTTAAGCTGCAAAGAATGTAATTGTAATGGGCTGCTTCTCCCATCAAAATGACAGCTATGATATTTAAAAATAACATCTTGGTTTTATTCTGAGTGGCAATACTTCCCTGCATTTAAATCTGTTCCCTACCACAGATGTCTCCCTTTTATCTCTTTACCTCTCTGTCTTGTGTCTTCTTCATGCATACGAATATGTACGTCTTCCTATCAATGCACATCCATTATCTAATTGTTTTATGTCCCTAATAAATATCTAACATGTTTAACTACAAACAAACATAATGTATACTTTGTCTATAGAGCTGAAAACTATTTAGTTTATGACTCATAGAGTAGATAGATTTTGATGCCAAAAAGCTTTGGTACCATTAAACTCAGATATTTTGCAATGCTTGTGTCAGCCATCATTATGAAAATATTTTATTGTGTTTTATCATACAGGAGTGATGGTTGCATAATAGGATCTAAATTAAGGTAAAACAGAAACTTTACAGTAAAACACTGACCAACATTAGGAAATATTAACAGAGTGAGAAGAGAAAAAGAAATTTTTATGAAGAAATTCCTGCAAAAACACAGTATTTCCACACAAATAGAAACTGGGATATGTTAACTTTTCATGGCATTGTAGCAATACTAGACTATCAACACTTAAATTCTCCAGGCCCCATTTGTATCACTAAGTCTTCATATCAGCATATTTTTTTGACTGCAAATTAAAACAATGATGTGTGAGAGAGGGAGAACGATGCCTGGTATTACAGGTTATACTAAATCATCTTTTAACCTTTCTGTATAATAAGAGGCTTTACTGTTATGTTTAGAGAAGAGTATGGTGACTTAGAGAAGAGTATGGGCAGCCAATGATTTTGAGAAATGAAAAAAATTGGCTCAAATTCTACTTCAGGTTCCTGATACGTGACTGGAAGAAGCAGTTGAGTCATCACCTTGTCTTTCAATGTGGCTGGAAAATACCATGATGGAGTGAATCATCACCCTCCTGTAAGTTCTCTTTCTTCCCGTAAACAATACAGTGTCTGGAAAAGTACTGTAGAACAAATATTACAACTCTTTCCTAATTGTGGTCTGGAAAGTGATGTTACTAACAAATGGCAAGAGAGTTAGTTCTGTTTGCATCTCTGTAGCTGGAATAAGCTCGTATACAGAAATTCTCTCAAGAGCTAGTCATTGGTGTCAGAGCCAAGGCTTCCAAAAGATGAGTTTGCCTGTATGTTATTTGCCTGCATGTTATTTGCCTGCATGTCATCTGTGAGGTGGTTAGTGCACATGAGAGTGTATCTTTCCCCTCAAGAAATGGAAGGCTGCTCAATTGGTCAAAGAAATAGCTCTTAAAAAGGGAGTAGCTGGAGCAGTTTGCTATATTCCTGAAGATAGTGTAATATTTACTGATTTTCGTATCAATTTCAAGTTTAAAACTGTCCCAAATTTGACAATGTATGATAAATCAAGTAAGTAAACAGGTCATCTTTGGAAAATGCCTAGGCCCTGGGTCAGAGTGGTTTTGTTTTTACTGAAATGGCAAAATGATCTGCAACCTCCCCCCCCAGCCCCAACATCTGCCGTTATTTAGCAGTGGGGGTATAGTATGGTAATCTCCACTCTCTATTAACAAAAGTTATGGGAAAGAGAGGGAGATGTTTGTAGACTTACTTCAGTTTCTTAGTGCTCGTCTGCAGCAGCACTTCCAGAGAGTCACATGTAGCCATCTGGTTACCATCTGGGTCTTATCAAACAACGTGGGACATTTCCAAGTAGTTATGCAGCCAAAAACTGAGTATCCACAGCTTGTGTGTAAGAGTACCTGAAAAAAATATGCATACTCTATCACGGAGGCCATGCATACTGAGTGTATGATCCTCTCTGACTCTTCATCTAATACTTTCTTTTAACATCTAAGACCAGATTCATTTTGATGATAGTAACTCCTCTGACTTATTGCAGACTGAGAAGGCCTTTGCTTTCTGAGCTATAATCATGCTAGCTGAAATTGCATCTTCTGGTATCAGTGAGATAAGATGGTACTTTTGTAGCACTTGGTAATTACAGGGGACTTGCACCTCAGTTGAAGGCAGGTGGACAGACTCAGCATGGCTTCCTGGACGTTCTGCTGAACATAGTTGCACTTTTCAACTATCCCATGTTTTTGCTCTGCAACAACTCCTTGGGTTTCTTTGAAGCTGTAGAATACCTGAAGGATGGTTATACTTCTAAAGTCTATTCCTAGACATATTCCTGTTTTCAGCATATGAATATAGCAGGAGTGCAGTAAGCCCAGCATGAACACTTGAGCTTAGAGCCAAATGAATGATTGCATCCCTTTGCAGCTGCCCTGCTTGGACAACATGTCATCTCTTCAGATGTAAAGGAAAATAAAAATATGTAGCATCTTTTTGTAGCATGCCTTGATTGCATCTGCTGGTCATTCTGCCCTTCTGTTCTTCCTATCTCTTGCTGGAAACACAAGTAAAGGAGTCTGAATATAGCAATATAATACTAATCCTTTAATACCCCAACAGGTTCTGTTGAGACTCTACCACACATAAACAAAACCTAAACAAAACAAAAGCACAATTAATGAAAAAATCAAATATCATGTCCTTGCTACCTCCTGTCCTTTTGCCACATAAGATTTGGAAATTGCCTGAAAGGCACTCCGGTGCTATTAAGCTACTAGATGAGAGAGAGTATAATGGACTGATTCTTCCAGAAACTGATGTAGTTTCATTTAAGGTAATGAACCCCAACATTGCACCCAGCTGAGGTTTTAGCCCACAGCCTACTATGACTGCTAGTAGTTTTCCTGACAAAACAGTATATTACCATCCCTTCCTGAGACCTGTAGAAATGTCCCAGTTCATGAATTTAGTTTTGCTGTTCATCTTCGTTCATGACATTTTTTTGCAGTAATATTACTCCTCTGAGGGATTTCACAGTTCTCTGCTTGTATTTGTCTTGAGCTGTAGAAAGCATAACTCTTGGGAGGAAGGAGGAAGGAATATTTCTATCCCTACGAGCAAAAAGTCAATAAGTTGTCTGGACCAGAGTTAGGCAAACTGATATAGAGTGGTGGGTGGGAAGCTAGCGATATCATTTTAGGTCATTTAAGGTATAGCTAAAGATAAAAAGTTTAATATATACCAGAACATTTCAGGACATTTCTGAAAGGAATGAGGAAGTTCTCTATCCTCCTGATTTTCAGTTTGGATTAAAACCAAAATTCCCCTATGTTTCAAGAAAGCATATCCATCCACATGCAATATTTAAGGTTGAAACTGAAGATAATTAATGACCTTCCACATAAGAGGAAAACAGAAATGGGCTGATGGGACAGCCCTTGAAAAAGCAGAGAAAAGTTCTCTGAAGAAACAATCAAATCTGCAGTAAGTACAAGGAGATTTTTTTTCTCCTCCATTGCCAAAGGAGATGCAGGTTGTGGGGACACTGTAAAGGAGTGGATTAAGGCATTAGGGCATAAAAGGAATTAGAATAATGGAACTGATCCAAGTAAATGCTCTGTAGAAGTACACCCAGTACTCTTTTTGGTATCTATCATTGCCGAAAAATAAGGAAATAAGATCTCTGGAATTTGGCAATAGGGTAGGTCACATTGGTATGCGAAGTAATTTTGCCTTTACAAAAAAGTTATTGCCTGTTTCCTTGCTTAAGACAAAGAGTAGTCATTACAATCTAACCAAAGGTTCAGTTTCCAACTTAAAAGCCATCACACTACCATTAAAAAAATTTTGAGAAAACTGGAAGTTTAAATTTACTAGCTTAAAGGAAAGAAAAAAATCCTTATACAAACAAACCTTGTGCCAAAAAAACCATAGTCCAAGACACTCAAATTTTCTCATTGATTAATGGAAGTTTATTCAGTTTAAATAAATCCCTCTTTCACTGTTTTTAAAAAGTTACATTTGAGTTAGTAGAACATTCTAGAATGTTTTGCTTTTTATTCGCTCCCTGGCTTTTGTCCCTTTCAGGTAACATGCTTAATGCTCTCAGTTCTGTTTTTTTGGAATATTCCCAGCTTCTCAAATCACAATTTTCTTTCATGATAGGACTGAGGCATTGCAGCTAAGAGTGTTAAGAGAGCTTCCTGCTTTTGACTGATCACAGCTGAAAAATAGCTAACTGCTGATTCTCAGGGAGCTGACAGCATTGACCCAGACAAAAGCTTATAAAGGCATGAAGTCAGAAGTATGGAGGCTAAACCAGAAGAATTTTCTTTATTTCTTTAAAGCTGGGAACTTGCAAGAAAAGACAGTAACGCTGGCTAAGCCTTCAGTGTGTAAAATCTTAAGATTTGCAGAGACAACCAGGATTACTGCAGAGGTTTCAGGGTCTACATTGCTCTTGAGTGGGAACTTCACAGAGTCTGTTAATGCATGAAGTATCAATTGACAGAACTCATGAGAGAAGACCTGAGTGCTAGAATGTAGGCAGTGATCAACACAGAATGTGAGTGTGAGTTTGAGCATTTGTGGGAAGAGTGCCAGAAGCACAAACAGCTTCAGATTTTTGAGCACACGTTGGGCAAAATCTGAAGAACAGACATAAATGCAGGAGGTAATATAAGACAATGGGGACAGAGGGAGATGAGGCCAGAGCAAGAGGGATTGAGACACTGAGTTGCTCCATTAGAAAATGAATAGAAAAAGCAGGATGGCAGTGAAGAAGAACTGTTTTCACTTAGGGGAAAAGAAGAAAGGGCCAGGACTGAGAGGCCAAGGGAAATGTTTTTCAAGATGTTGAGAAGGAAACATGACTCTCAGACAGAAGGGAGAAAATAAAGGACCGAAGACTCTTAAAAGCATAGTGAAGAGCAAGGTTTTTATCACCCAAGAGCCCTGGCTAAGAAATTGTGCACTTGTTGTTTGAGCAGATCCAGTAGAAAATGTGTTGCCTGTCAGGATGCATTTAGTAAGAATATAAATTAGATGAGACTGTAAGGTTAAAGAGACTTCTGATAAGAGCCAGAAGAATGAACTGGTTATCTTTCATGTTGGGACAAGTGACACATGTCCCATTAGGTGAGTCTCCTGGTTGAAGAATACATTCAGTGACTTAAAGGCTCATGGTAGTCACTGAAGTTTTTCAAGTCCTTAGGAAAAAAAGCAAAAGCACGACAAGATCCGGAAGCCAATGGATAATCTAAGATAGCAAGTGCTGTAGGAAAGATTAGAAGGAAGAAGGGTACACAAGGAATGCAAAAGTGTACTGACAGAGGGAAGGAAATGAGCGTAAAATTATACCTTCAAACACAGGAAATGTAGGGGTAAAGTGAGAATGAAGCTGAATAAGACCTAGCAAAGGATAAGAAAATAAAAAGAGCAGGTTTTTTGAGCCATAAATATGAAAAACTCGGGGGTGGGTGAGAAAAGAGAAAGCATTAAGCAAAGACAATCTCAGTTTCTCTGAAAACTACATGACGTATCCTCTCCTCATTTTTCATTAATGACAATAGCTCAGAATGCAAAGTGAAAGGCATAATGGCTAACAGGAGTTCAAGAAAAGCAAAGCATAGGGGCCTTTTTCTTAGAACTTAATTAGTGATGCAAAATTGGGAAGTGCCTGCAATACAGAGAAGCATCATGTTATCATGCAGTATCAGATGACCTTGAAGACTGTCATAACAGTAATTGTATAGCAGTTAATGCTTCAAAATGCTGCAGTTACAGGGAGATAACAAAAAATCTCTGCTCTAAATGGGAAGAATTCTGTGACTGGGAGGAAATGAACCGGGATGTCTAGTGATCAGCTGAGGGGTCTGAATCATTAACATAGAGAGAACTAAGAACCTAAGACATAAAAGGAAGTATTTCCAATAATATAAGTAGAAAAGTCTTAAGGTCATCATATAAATTTCATGATTGAGTACTGTACAGTACTGATCAAGTGTGCTTCAGAATTACAAGCTCATAGTGTAAGAGAAATTCTACCAAGTTGCTGCAGAGCTTAGAAATAGAACTACCGATAGATCTACAAGATTTGGGCAGTGTATTGTATTGGGCAGTGTATATGTATGTGCATATGTGTTGGTCAGCTAACTTTAAGAACACTAGTGAGGGACAAAATAAATCATACCTGTTTTTACATAGCATAGTGAATTGAATTACATTATGTAACTACCCAAAAGCACCACAGTGAATGTAACCTCTCAAATTCCTTTCTGCTTTTTTGTTTTTAACAAAAATGTTAGTTTTAAGTGTATTCTAATGGCATTTACAGAACTGACACTGCAGCTTTCCAGTTCTTTTAAGGTAGTGAATTTTCAAAGTGTTGAAGTATTCTGATGTTTATAATAGGAACCATAAAGGAGTACAAAGTAATAGTGCAGGTAAAAAAAAAACTAACTGAATTTTGAACTAAATTTATTATACCACCACCATAAATTAAGCCCATTCAGCCAAAATATTTACTTGTTCTGTCACTCATCATTGCAATATGGCTTCCTTTCTGCTGAGTCCATTTAGTTGTTTCACACCATACCTTCAAGATTCATTTTAATTCACACATCCAGTCTACCAACCTCACTCCCGGTATTATGATCTGCCTTGATATCTTTAGGCAGCTTTTTATCTAATATCTCTAGATATCAAGAGCATGACTATATAGGGAAGTGGGGTCTATTGATGGTAGATTTAAGGCTGAGAGTCTTAATGTGAGGAATTCTAAGAAATACCTCAATCTTTGTGCCAGATCAACGTGTAAATCAAATTCCTTTCACTTAGCTTCCTGACCACAAATAGAGGAAAAATGTATGAACTTTAAAATTAGAGCAGCTGTTTTGTTAATATTTTTAAGACATCTGCATACAGCTGTGAAAATGCAAAAAAATTACAATGTGAAATTACATCTTGGTGCTGTAAGACGCTCAGCTTATTTAGTACTATAAGAATCTCAGCCTATTTTTGCATAGGTCCCTGTCTTCAAATCCCCGTGTGATACCATTAGTCAAAACATTTCACTTGTTAAATGTTTCAATCACTGGATTATTTTTAATAGTATATTAAATTCTGATTAAGTTGATAGGCTTTAATAGACATTTAAAAGTTTTGGTTCAGCAAGAAAAAACATGTTCTTAAGGCTAAAAAGTTCTTTGACTGTACTGTTTTTCTCTTCTGTTGCCATTAGCTGAACTCTTCTTATTGCTCTCTTCTTCATTAAAACCACTGCTCAGCCACTGTTACGTTTTTGTTGCTATGCTCTCTCTTCCTGTTTGTACTACAAAGATGACATCTCTTCAGGCTATGGATCAGAATGATACTGAGGAGGAGAGCTCACAGCTATAACCTTGGGGCTTTTTCGGAGTTTTTGCTGTGAAACTCTTATGTTTCTCACCTTTCCAGCCTGACCTTCACTTTGAACTTGGAGATGTGTAATGATGAACCTCTGCACAGGGTGAAAGAAAGGCTGCTTTCTGTTGCTACCATTTGCTTGACTGGTAACAGATGTTCATGACAGAGATAATTTTTTCTAAGTGTTTGCTGGTCTAACGTACAAGGGAAGGAGATTATTAATATTCTGATCAGATACCATACTTTCCATGAATCCATTTTTCTCACTGTTCAGAGCCAGTCGTCACACATTTTCACAACATGTTATCAATTTAACAGTAGCTTCCATTCAAATCATTTCAAAATCAAGAATAATGCCAGGAAGCATTGCTAGAATCAACATCTCATCTCTTTTAATTCTTTCTCTGTAGTGTGTTTCAGTTTAAGTGTTATATTCTATTCAGCAACAAGAGACAGAAAAGTGACTTGTGATTTTTCACTCTCAAGGACACAGCGGTTCCACTGAGAGTGATCTTTCCTCTCTCATCCCTGTAGAAATCCTTGCACCTGTGCTTGAAGTCTTTGAGGTCTTGGCTAATGAAGTAGGAGCTATTTATAACTCTCCGAATCTCCAACAGTTTTTGATGAAAAACAGTCAGTCCTGAAAGCATCTGTGCCACACAAATAGTTCCTCAGACTGGAACTTTAGACCAGCTCAGCTCAGCGAGGACAATCTGTCCTTTCTGCCCTCTCCTCCTTGTGTCAGGTGTTGTCTACCAAGGGAGAATTTCATGTTTTTTCACTTAAAAAGAAAAGGAATCTGAACCCTAATGTCAACTGAAAACTTAGTAATAATTGTATCAAGTTACTCCTGATCAAGTTTCTGTGGCCTAACAATTTCTGCTTAGCTGGCACACACAGACTGTGAGCCTACACTGAGGAAGTGTTATGTGAAGTCATACAGCTTCAGTTGCATTCACACCGTTACTACAGCTCAGTTCATCACAGTCAGCTGTTGAAACACAGGAATTTGACTGCAAGCCTGAGTCCTAAACTTATATTTCTGTCAGTTGTCCTCCTGCTTGGGGAACCTGTAAAAAGCAACAAGTTTTTAGGAGATTTAGGCTGAATAGTATAAGTACAAATATGTGATGCCTTGACCCACATTCTCTGTCAAAGAGTAGATCATTGTGGTTATGAAGTTTTCTATGTGGGCATGCTCATCTCTTTTTCCTAGTCAGCCATCAATAATTCCAGTCACATAAATTGACTAAATGAGTCTACAATCAAAAGTAGTATCTTCCAGCTTTGGACTGCACACTTGTTGGGGGGAAGAAGCTAGATTGTTGCTAAGAAAATTCCCTGAAGAGGCCAGACCCAAGCTGAGTAGATCTGATCCATTCTCCAGTGGGCATACTTGCTATGGGTAAGGGGAGAAGAGAAGGCAAGCAATGAGGTAGAGCTTTCCGAATGAGCTACCCTCTTGGGCAATTATCCATCAGCTAGTAGGAATCTAGTGTGTCCCTTAAAGGAATATTCTTGGGAACTCTGTCTTGTTTTAGAAAATGGAGGATTGGAGCTCCCATTCTCTCTCCAAAATAGGAACAGAATATGGTATAATTTCATGAGCCTCCAATTTAAGACATTTTACTAATGCATTTTCCTCAAACTAAGTTGACTGAAAACAAACAAACAAAAAAAGATCTTTACAATTTCTCTGGCTCTATGCTCTACAGAAGCATGCCGTTGTCTCATTCTTTCCCCCAAATAATATACTCCATGTATTCACCTCAGCAGCTCTGCTCATAGCACACTGTGGCACCAGGCTGTTACAGCACTGCAGAAGGACTGAAAGGCTCTATTCTAATGGGCATAAACTTCAAGACTCAGCCCTACTGTCACTGAGTCTTTGATTTCAAATCAGGGAGAAAGGAGTACTGTGTAGGCATGAAAATGGACAGCCAGAAAGAGCCACCTGCTAGAGAAATAGAGGGAGAATGTACTCATCACACATGATGTGGGAGCAGCTAAGCTTCTATGTATATGCCTCACATATGGTGTCAATGGGCAGTCTATGACCCCTGAAATAAATCTGTCCCATATTCCCTGACTGAAGAGAGGACAGAAGGCTGAGAAGTAAGAAGCTTATTTTAGCTGACTGGGTTACTAGAACACAGACATAATTGACAGTTTTGCTGATATAGCAAACTTAAACTTATTTGGCTTATGCAACCAGAAAAACAACAGAGAGAAATGAAAAATGAGAGGTAGCCAGGCAGACCATCTCCAGACAAGCTGAAATGACTCATGCTAATTTATTCGGTGGCTCTAGTGTTTTGCATTAAATAAGGACTTTGTTCTGTAACTCTGTTACCAGTTAAGCCTGTAAAACCTTTCTGTCTCAGAAGCAGGGTCTGGGATCATCCCATATCATGCAACCTGAGAAGCATTAAGAGGAGCATCCTGATGGCTCTGTGCAGGACCACACCTGCTCAGACTATTCACATGGCACTTGTGTACTCCACTCTCCAGTGCTACTGACTTGGGGAGGCTTCTTAACTCAGACACAGCATCACTTCACATTTGCTCTGAACACTATCATGGTACTGCATTCACTCTGACAAGCCCTCTCGAGATCTGAGGCTGTAGGGCTTTGCAAAGCCACCTTTGGTCCAGTAGTATCAGCTCTGAACGGGAGCTAAGAAGCCAAGTTTGACCCAAGCCATTCAGACAAGAACTCCTGAGCAGACAAGAACTTCTGCTCCACAGAAGGTAACAGGAATGAGAGACACTCACACCAAATCTGCACACAGCCAGGTCAGGTGTATGTGAGTTATTGGTGTGGGGTCTGTACCAATGAAAGCTGATTAAATGCTTTATTAACTGCACCTGAGTTAATCCAAGCCAAAACCAACCACCTGTGCAGAGAGCCAGCTCCATTTTCTTGCATCCATGACATAGTTAATCTGTAACCTGGATAAACAGCCCATGGATAATTGAGAATGAAGCACACAATATATCAGCATTCTCTTGGCACATTTGAGTACTGACACATCATTTATTTCCCATAGACTGTGCATACAAAGCTGAAAACAGAGTGTTCAACTTTCACAGAGAAACTGGGAAAGGTTCTCCATTTTTTTGATAATACCTTCCTATAGTTTTGCCTATACACATCACAATAGCTAAGTAAATGCCTGGTTTAGGGATAATCCCCAGGTACTGTAGAACTGATTTTGAGTCCACTGCATTACTAACCTTAGCTCAGAATATAATGTTAGCAGAACAAATAAATTATGAGTAGTTGGCTAAAACCTGCAAAACAGTGTTAGTTTCTAGGCTCAAGCTGTAATGGTTCCACGCAGATATTTTAAGACCTTTGACCATGGTCACCCTTATGTGATCAAGAATAGTCTTAGAACTACTATATTCAGCTTCCTTCTCAAGCCTTATCTTAACTGACTCACCTTGTACTGAGTCAGTCTGTTTGATTTGAGTTTCAGGAGTTCATAGCTTCCCTCACCCAGACTGTCTTCTTCTTCACTGACATCTAAAAGTTGTCTACAGGTTTATAATTGCCAGAGCCTTCTTATTGGGATTGTTGATTCAGGTCAGTTGTGCCCTGAAACCCATTTGCCCCTGACAGAGTCATAATCTAGTTCTGCTTCAGTTGATCATGTTAATCCAATGACCTCTGCTCTATGAGAAGAGCTATGTAACTGAGTCCCCTTAAAATGAGTACTCTATAGATATCTCTGCCATGGGAAAAGAAGGGTTTATATAGCTCATGGGCCTAAATTCTTAGTTCCTGTTCCTAATGTTTCATATTGCTTGGTACCTTTTCTAGCTCTTGGGATCTTATGTGAGTTCTCTGAAACATTCCTCTACTGACAGGATATTAGGATATAGGTAGAACTTACACTGTTTAAATATATCCTGAAGTACCAGATGCATGAGGATATTTCAGGACCTAACCGCCCACTGATTTCAACAGATCCGGTATCTGCTTCCTACTTAGAAAATTAGTCACCTATGTATTATGCAGATAGATAGGTCATGCCTTCCCTCAGCAGATTGCCACACCTGCAGACAAGGTAAGTCAAAAACACAAGCCAGCCATGCCAGCACGATCTTATTTTATACTTGTTGGTGTGGCTTTTTTTTGCACTTCTTTTAAAGTAAAAGGCAAATCATGATCATTCTTTGTCCTTCCATTTACCTGGAGGATCTTCACTTATTCTATTTTTTTTCTCTCTATCCCATTATTTTGTGGTGTGATGTCCTGCCATTTCTTTTCAGTTTAGTTAGTTCAAAACCGTAAAGTGCATCCAAACTATGTGAAAAATACACTTTTTATTCAGACACTAGTTATAAGTACGTAATAAAACATGTGCTTCTTCAATCCACCCCCAAACTTTCAGTCTCCAAAGCTAAGCTGCTGAAAGTAAAAGTTCCTAATATCACCTCTTAACTCTCAGACATAATCAACACTGAGCAACCAAAGCTCCACTTAGGGTTTGGAACTGTAGCCAACATACTGGCTTAACGTACTAAAACTAATTACTTAACTTCAGGAGTGCCTTGTGCTGTTTGGCTTCTAGGCTCAGAATTCTCTTGCTTAAACAGGCTCACATCATGCCATCCGAGAATCCCGAAGACAATCAAGGTGTCTGCATCATTGAACCAAATGATCACTGTAGGTCCCTTCCAACTGAAATTACTCTTTTCTTTTCTATGACAGAGGACTGAAAGGAGATCTACAACTGGGGGCAGGACAGGGTGCACACGCACAGCACCAGACTCCTGATTTTTGGCAATTGACTCTCCTAGAAGTCATGAAAGTCTGACCAGGCTGTGACCTATTTTATTTGATACGTCACCTATTACATCTTGGGGCACAATTAGCTTTACTTGTTGCAGCTGTGGCCAGTTAACATACTTCCTGGTGCAAACAAACAATCTTAAGCACTTTGTCTTGCCTGGTCTGGAAGGTGGAGAAGGTGTTATTGACTTATATTCAGTCACAGATGTTTAACGCCTCAGAAAAAAACTCACGTGAACGTCTGCAACCATTGACTTCTATCAGAGATGTGCATGCAACTTATTCATCGTGCGGTAACAGCTAATCTTACTGAAAGGAGAGAGTACATTTTTTCAGCTTTACCTGTCTCCTCATTTTTCTGCAAATCCCAAACACTTCTTACATCATCTTCAAAAGATGCAAGAATTCTAAATCTTATTTTTATAAGAAATGCAATACTTGTAGTAGGCAAGCTGTGGTTCATGGGTGATGAATCCATTTTGCATTAGCCTGTCAGATGGAAAATAATAGGGATTAGGGATTACAGGTTGAAATCCAAATGTCATACCTATTTACAGCCTAATGTCCAATCTACTATGTCTGGGAGAAACAGCATTAACATGCATAGTTGCTTATCTAGTTATCACATCTTCTAGTGCAAAGCTACATCTGCATAATTAGAACAGTAGTTAGAGTATATTCTATATAGAATGAACAGAAAGTTTCCTTGAACAATAGAAACAAACCTATTTTCTTCAGAGGTCAGGTTTTTCTGTGGTATTGGTATGGTTTGAGAAAACCCGTAACAATTTATTGTCATTTAGACAATTATTCTATCACCCAGTCACCCCTCCCCACCTGGAAAGAGGAATCAGGGAACACAAAGAAACGTGAGGGTTGAAATATAAATAGATTTAATAAAATAAAACTAAATAATTAACAATCATACTAAAGAACCAGTATTAATCCCGATACTGATATAAGATATACAAGAATTATACTCGGTCATTTCTATCAGTAGGAAGCTGTGCACTCCCAGCAGTGGACAGCAAATGTTGGACACTGCAAGTGCAATGGCTTTGGGAGGAAAAGAAGGCCTCAGGGGTCCAGCACTGGGGCAGGGAGTTGTCTGGATCACCACCATCAAAGGAGAGAGAGCTACTCAGCAAAATTTCTAATTTATATTTAATGTGACGTTCATGGTATGAAATAATCTTGCTGACCAGCCTGGGTCAACTGCCCAGGCCTTGCTCCTCTTCATCCCTGCACCTGGCAAGGCTAGAAAACACTAAGACATTGAATCCCACAGCACCTGGCTGGCTGTAAAGTAAATATTTTCATGAATTCAGTCACTAGAATCTTCTAAAAGTGCAGTTTTCCCCAGCATTAGAAGAAAAGTTAGTCCTGTGTCGCTCAACCCAGGACAGCTATCAAGACAGTTCATTTGATTGACTTAGCTTATAAGTTTGCTATAGATGACAGGCATTCTTAAATTCCTCAGGAGTTCTGTTGGTTTCTCAGAAATGCTCTTAAGTTTTCAGTATTCACATCCTTCTTCAATTTAATTTAATTTCTGTATCATCTGTTTGAAAACACATTTCTTGTGTTCCAGTTTTGTATGGAGGATAGTATTGTTTGTATTTCTGTAAGGGGTCAGAGCCAGCCTCCTTTGCCTGAGTGAATCAAGAGTCATTAAGGACATAAAGTGCATTAAAGGCTCCTATTGCCAGAGAAAAGACTACCTTCCATTTGTATTTTTCCCACTCCACTGGAATTTATTGCATGCAGATGAAGATGGAAGCTAAGGTAAATCTCTCTCATTTTTTCCAGAGAGCTTCCACTAGTAATAAAGGTAGCCTGTCTAAAGGTCCATTTGTTTTCAATTTCAGTAAAAATGGTTTTATCTCCTTGAACCATGAGAATGGCAAAGAAAACAAATTATTTTTCCATTTCAAAAATTCTGTAATTGAACACATTTGCCATTGCAACAACTGAAGGCAGAACATTTCAATCCAGCTTGTTGCTAGCCTTTGCTGGAAAAGTATCCCTAAGCATTTCTTTAAATATTGGCATAATATTTGATTAGGTTACAAGCTTCTGATGATAATGTTTTACTAAGTCAATTTATAGTTCAGTGCAGACTTGTTAGTATGTAACAGAATGTTGCACAGGCGTATATGGTTAACATAGCTACATTGTGACAAATGGAGTAAAAATGTATAGGAAATGGGTCACAGGAGCACAATCAATAAACTAATATTTTTTCTTTTATTTTTCACTCCCAGGGTCCTGTTCTGCAAACACATTAAATTCCTAACTGCCTTACAGAGGATGGTATCAATCTGTGTGTTAGTGCTTATTGATTAGCTTTGCTAGGATATGTGCTGCCAGCTATAATAAGCAAGAACTTTTCGAGTGAAATTGATCACATCAGTCCTAAAAGTTAGAACATTTTTGTAGAAAGTCTTCGTGCAACCATCTGATTTAAAACTTTTTAGTTTTGAAATCAATATCCTCAGACCACAGCTGGAAGAGATGGTTTCTAATGGATTTTTTTTTTAAGTTGTTGGTTACTAAGTACCAATATTAACATGGTACAAGTGAATTTGAGGCCATGTTGACGATACTTACTTTGTTATCTTTCTACAAAGCCTGAGATTTATCTACACTACAAAATAATTTAGCATGATGGAAACAGATTAGTAGATCAAAGCAGTTAATGCAGTGGCCACCACATTTACATGCTGCAATGTTTCAGGAGTCTACTGCAGCCTAGGTTTAGACTGGTCTCCACATCCAAATGTTCGAAACAGACGTATGAGTCAAGGCTATCCAAAGACCCATTCTTTGGGGTTTTGACCTTTGTGTTCCCATTAAAGTGTGGAGTACATTGGTCACAGATCTCAAGTAGAGTTTCTTGATTAGTTTTCTCTGAAAGTGACCTAGCTGACACACACCAGCATAGCTCTGCAAACTAGACCAATACACAGGGTGAGTGAGGATGATTAGGGGTTTCATTTCAGAACTGTTGTAGTGCTGCAAGCCAAAATGTTAATGTAAATGCAGAAATCTAGCCTTTATTCTCTGCCTTAGTTTTTTTTAATACCATAAACATATAAAGAACAGAGGAAGAGAGATACATATATTACCCTACTAAGGAGAAGCATCTGAAGAGGACTGTGAATGAGACTTTTCTTTTACAAAGGAGGAGTGAAAAATCCCATTCTTCCCCCATTGGAACCACACAGAGAATCTAAATGTTTGCCGAGAGTTATCAAGCTGTCGCCATATACCTCCAAAACATTAAGCAGCTCTCGCTCAATGCCACATACCACTGCACCATGAATAGTAAGCATTGTTTTTGGTATCGCTGGCTATATTATAAATACACAAGAAGGAAAAGAGAGGATGACAGCTGCTGTATGATTAAATATAGGAAAATTACTTTTGGGAAAGGTTTGATGAGAGACCACACTATCACTGCAGGAAGAAAAAATGTCTGAATGCTCTATCAGTAAAGACAAGGCAGCAGCACACAGCAAAACAGAAACCAAATAATGAATAGGCAATGGGGCATTAGTGAATATGCCAGGTTACGAAGACTCTAATAGCATTACAGATTTCAAAATGAAACAGGAAACAAGTAAAGGCTAATTAAAATTATATGATGGCACCATCACTTGGATATTGCAACCGTAAGCAGAATTATAAATTCAGTTCCAAGGTTCTTGAGCCATTCAATGGACTCTGGGAGAATGTGGTGAATTTCTTGTGTTTCTCTCTGAGAAATGGTGTACCATTCAGTTGGTAGTAAGTTGGGTTACGTTCATTGTAGTGTAAGTAGGATGAATCAGTTTTTTTTCATAGCAGTACAAAATATATTCCATAAATTTTCGGAATGTGATTGTATGTCAGCCAGAATAGTCCAGACCAGGGAAAACTGGCAGTTCTCTGGTGGGACTACCGATGGGAGTTCCTTGTTAGA
This sequence comes from Tringa tobata, assembly GCA_033628505.1. Lineage (NCBI taxonomy): Eukaryota > Metazoa > Chordata > Aves > Charadriiformes > Scolopacidae > Tringa > Tringa tobata. The sequence continues at coordinate 9,364,892 of JAHREE010000367.1, forward strand.
CTATCACAGGCCATGGCTGCACTGATTGGAGCCCTTTGAAACAGCCTACACCAAGAAGACAGAGTCCCAAGGAAAAGAAGAATGCTTAATGTTACAAATAGTACAGAAAGACCCACTGAAATAAATGAATTAATGAACATATTGATTCTATATGGGGAACAATCAATTAATACAATAGACACATAAAGGAAACAAAAAATATATCCTGGCTATATATTGCAGCATTCTTGCAGCAAGTTCTATATGAAAGCTGAGACATCTTCTGAACATATTTTATCTGAAAATAGATAAAAACAATTCACCAACCACACTGCTGTCTCAAAGCACTCACTCGATTATGAGAAAACAGATACAGGAATAATAAAGTGAGTGGAAAAAGGGGGTATTGCTGCTAAACTTAGCTAAACTGCATATTTACATATACTAAAGCATTGCTTTCATACGCCTTCAGCTAAATTAAAAATGACCTTTCCTTGTCTGTACTATTGTTGCCAAAGCCAAGATTATAGGAGAAATTAATGGGTACTTCCCTTTATCTTGCATAGCACTGAGTATTTCTAGATGTTTGGGAGCATAGTATGAGATCAATTTACAAAGGGAGAACATCAGTTTCACCAATAATAGGAACTGCTAGGATTCGTGGAAATCCAAGTGGATGCACAGCATTCCAGTGTATTAATGTGGAGACAACATTGAAAAACCTGCAACAGATAGCAATGACACCAAATGTTATGAGCAGCAACACCAGAGAAGTAAATAGAAGTCCTCCTAGCAGAATTGCAATTGACTGCAGTTCTTGGGATCCTTGGGAAGAGATTCAGCTTATCTAACTTTAGGCATTTCCAGAATGCATACACTTGACCTATTTTGGATATCTATATTAGGATGAGATGAATCACGCATTGGAAGTGTCTGTTTCTCACCAGTGATATTAAAAGAGGCTGGACAAGTGACTCAGAGGATTAGATGAGATGAATCCCCCTCTACTGCCTTTCCAGGTGCTCTGACCTGATGCAAAAAGTAAAAGCAACATGGCAGGTGCTTGTGCTTGCAAACACACAGGAAGACCTAAACAGCCATACCTATTCCAGCTTCAGCAAAAAGTTTGAGAGCAAATTGTGCAAGAAAAATTAGCAAATGCCTGTAGCTACTATTTTTGCAGAGATACCAGAGTATAAACACTACCAGTCTTCCAGGAATGTGGACATAATAGCGATATCCAATGTGTCCTACCTAAAAGGAATAGTTTCAGATAGTGGATCCCAGGGGCATTTGTAAGATTCATCAACAAATGGAAATTCTACCACACTGTCACTGCATCACAGTGAATTAAGTGGCAAAAACAAGCCAGTGATTAAGATTGCTGAAGCTGAATTAAAGAGTGCTGCAAAGAAGGTAAAGAATGGGAAGCTGAGTTTGGGAGGAAAACATCTGCATTCCCACACTGGTCTTCTGGTCATCCAGTCAGCACAGATGCATGTTTGACGTCAAGAGATACACTCACCTTAGTGCTTCTTGTGTCAGCCATTTGAATGAATGCTAAGTAGTACAGATAGCAACAGTGAAAAGCGTGACACACATACCAAGACCAGATACAATCAGCAAGTACACTTCAACTAGTTCAGCCTATTTTCTTTGAATAAATTGTGTGCTCAGAAGCAAGCCACACGTTTTGAACAATGGTGGAACTCAACAAGGTAGTAGATGGACATGCATAAAAGCCGCAGACACTTTTATTCGCTAGGAACAGAAATTATAAACATCAATGTGGAGCTGGATGAAACATTCATTCCACTAAATTCAATCAGCAGGATGCAAAAGGAACACTGACTGCTGAGTGCCTGAAACTGAATGGAGCTTAGCATCAAGCTGCCTGCAAAGTATACACACGACTTATTGTATAATAGAGAACCTGTAAAAAAAACCTCTTCCCAAACCAGAGGAAAATACCTTAAAACTTTGATTCATTTTCCTCATCATATTTAGCTGCAGTAGGCTAGAGAGGTGACCTCCCCCACAGCTGGAACAGTAGCTTCTTCAGCTGCCACAGCCTAATCCACCAGGGATCATGAATCAGATGTTTTAACTGCTGCAGTTCGCAGCCAGTGAATTAACTTAAACTGCCATTGATTTTAGGTTATGTAACGAAACCAGACGTGAATTGCAGTAGCTAATGAGAAAGCTCCCCATTTTCATCGCTGCTGCATAACACCCATTCTGCCCCTTCTGGCAAATCATAAAGGAAAGGAGTGGACCACCTAGGTGAATAGCCTCTTCAAACACTGCGTCTAAAATCTAGGGAGGATGGTGAATTACAGCTCCTTAGCTGCCAAACAACTTCATAGAATAGGAAAATGACTGTTATGTCTAAGATGGTATTGTTTTTATGAGGTGCAATAGAATATTAATTTAGAAGTTTATGATATTCCTGCTTAATTTTGTTAATTCAAGAGCACAAAAAAAAAGACATTACACCCAGCAGCTTTTTGAGGCAAGATTATGTAATTCCTCTGCCAGATGCTGCTGAGCAGCAGAGAGGGTTACTTCCCAAGAGCAGGGGCTTCTTAAAAGTTAAGCAAAAACTACCTCCAACTCTCACACACAAATCTAGAAGCCAGTATCATGGTCTAAGGACTCTTGAACTACATCTGACCTCTGACAAGCACTTGATCCAAAGTGTTAAACCACTTTATCAAAAGGAAAAGGAAAATGTAATAAACACTAGCATGGGAACACTGGGCGATAAATCAAGAGTCAATGAGGGCCTAATGTGAAAAACAGGGATACGTAGTTGTTTGGCTGCAACTATATCACATTACTCTAGATCTCCTGTGCTGTATGAGGCAATGTTCACGGAGCTACAGTCCCCTTAAGATTTATCCGTCCTGCTTTTTGGCCTGTAGCTGGATAGCTCCAAGGTATCCTGCAGTAATGTGACCTAGCCTCTCACCCGTGCCTGTATGCAGATGGGCAACTGTCACCGTCCCTTTCCCACTCCTCCCCACAAGGCAGCACAACTCAGAAAAGTCCAAATGGGTGTCAGACCCTAAAAGACATTCACAGCAGAGGTGTTCATATGCCAGCTGAAGTGACTGATAGGTCCGGTACCAGGAAGGGAGGTCCTCACCCATGGTTTAGGCTGCTGTTGAGCGGTTTCATTTGTTTGCTACTCCTCCTGCCCATTGCCTCGTCTTGGCATTTCTGGGTACTGCCTGCTTTTGCCACTCCATTTGCTGCCCACCACCTGCAGCTTATAAATCTTTATGATTTGAAAGCATAAAGAAGATTATTGTATTTCTTTATACAGCAATTCACTCTTTCATGTTAAGGATCTGTCAAATTTTCTTCCCCTCTGTATTTTCCGTAATACCTTAGTTATATGCACACATTTTACACTCCCTGGAGATCTTGTTCAACCAACTGCTTTCATGGACTTCCAGTTGCCCACTACCTTGAGTTCAATAGGGAGCATGCCGAGGTTTGTTCATGACATTCCTTTACTCAATGCAGCCATTTGTGTGAAAAGCTTCTTCCCAGTTGGGCATCTGACATAGTATGCTCAAACAGTTTCTTCAGCTTACAACTTCTTGCAGAGTGGTCTCTCTCCTCTATTCATCAGGACTTTTTGGAGATTTTCAGCCCATTCTTTTCCCAATCCACCAGCAGATGTTAACAGCACATTCCTTGCTTTTCAAGGGCATCAAATCACTGACCTTACAGTTCATGCACAGAAATTAATTCCATGCAAATGAACCAACTGGGTGTAAGAGTGTAAGAGTACTGTATACATAGAGAAAAGAATAAAGACCGAACAGCCTACCGGGGGCTTATTTCTTTCCTCTTTTTACATACACACTGAACATTGGAGCCTCAATGGTTTGTCCAGTTGTGCTGCAGTGGCTGACTGTCACGTCAGCAATTTATAGCTAAGAAGTGGGACTGCACCTGTGAAGGATTACCCTAAAGCTGATCATGTTTACCAATGACACATTTAATGGCCAACATGTTACAAGAAATCTTTCTATTATTCCTGTTATATCATGAGAGACCACAGTACACTCAATACTTCTTCAGCATACTAAAGTCTTTGCTTTCACTGTGTTGGATCACAGCATTTTTCATCACTAAAGATGTCTGTTAATTAAAGATAAAAGTGTTCCCTTAATGCTGTCAGGCTTTACACCCGGCTACGCCCAGGGTTTGTAGCTATAGGCACCTTATTCACCAGTGAGTCATCTCAGAGGGAAATTCAGATCATAAATGGTCCCCATGGACCTCTGAATGTCTCTTTCTCCACTACGTAGGTAAGGTACGAAGAAATCTTGTTTGCTTACTAACGCCTAAGCCAGGAAGGATGATCCAGGACAAAATCAAGATAAATTCCCCACTGCTGTCCTGGACTCCCTGTAAAGCACCTTTGCATCACTACATCTGTTGCACCCATCCAAGCTGCAACTACAAACTTTCCTGACCTTGTGAGCTATGCACCAAAACCTTTACCAAAGTTTCATACCAAACTTTATCAAGGTACATACCAACAGCCATGTAATAATATACATCATGTACTTGGACTAGTCACAGTTTCCATTTTTCCACTCCAAGATTTACCTGGGTTGGTAAATGCAAGTGAGTCCCAGGACAATCCATTAACTCAGTTTTAGCAGTTCCTTTAACTTGCTTCCTGTCTGAGGCAGAGAAGCAGATTACAGGAGTACAGCCCTTGGTCATGAAATGCATCCCCAGCTTGGAAGTCACACTGGAGGTCTTCGTGAGTTACATGTGGCCCAGAAGGCTGTGTGGCCTTGTGCTATTCTGTAAATGCAACAGCTGTGATTGACATAGAGAAATTAATTAAAATCACATTTATTATACTTTCTGTTTTTTTCCTTTCCCAACTGAGATGGAAGCATCATTGGCTGCAGCCCAACAGCAGTAAAACTGTTCAACTTCCAGCTTCACTAAAAAGTACTATCAAAATGGTATTAAGTAAATAGTGAATGCCTGAGCCTGTGAGAGGAAACAAAAAGTAGTTCATAGATATATGAGTGACTTTATTGACAGCTCTGGGATTTGCAATACTTCATGGTCTCAGGAGTGATAAACAGGCAGTCAGAGTGCACTGTTTGGGCATGAAAGAATAAAGAATGTGCCTGGGCTGGGGGGCTACTTCATGTCAATGAAACAGGAATCAGCTGACCTGCATAAGCATCTAAGTGTTATATCACTGGGAATCAGAAACTGGGATCCAAAATGGGAATCAGAAATGAGGCTGGACCTATAAAGAGAGACAATGGTTCAAGAGGGATTGAAAGATTTGGCCCTAGATACTTCTTTAATGGGTAAAAGAACTGCACCATGTCCAAATGAACTGTCTAAACCCTATGCTAAACAATGCCATCTACATATAGTCCTTAACCACGTCTTCCAGTTTTAAGCCAGGACCTTCACCCTAATGTGAAGGTTGATCCCCACCCCACCTTGTTCTCTTATACTTTTATGCACCTTCTCAGAATCCCAGCTCTTTTTTTCCTCTTCTTCCCACCCTTATCCCTACCTCCTCAACGCCATGTTCCTTATCCTCCCAGTTCTGTCGTGCCCCACAACTTTATCTGGAAGACCAGCCACATGGTAACTTGAGCATGTCAGCTTTCTACTGCCTCGAGTACCACAGATCAGCTGATGGATGGTGCTGGATAGGCAGGGCAGCAAGGACCTTCAGTAATTAGATGAACAGCTCATTCCTCACAGACCAGAGCCAGAGTCTATCAAAAATTTCCCTGGAGGGATAGGGACAAGAATGAAAACACAAGAAAGCTGAAGGCCACTAAGAAGGCACTCTAATCCTCCTGTGGTAAAAAAAAAAAAAAAAAAAAAAAAAAAAAGCAAGCACTGAATTTTACAGGGAATTGCTCATGGATGTTACATGGATGTAGGAGGATTCATGTTTGTCTGTGTTACAGAACAGAGTCCTTAGAGATAAGTCTTTTCCTTCTTTCTTCCAGAATTTTACATCTTTAGCTAACACCACTAGAAACCGAGCAATCAAGAACAAACCCATTTTATTAGCCAGATGTGCAACTTTCATTCTTGGCAGCTGGCAGCTGAGAACTTGTAAATGTGCATTCACCTACTTCATTTTTAAGCAACATCATTGCCAACTAACAAATTTGCCCTGACACTCAGTAATTTCTTTTGTCCATCTTCCCACATCTCTACCTCAACAATCATGGCAATTTGTTAATTGTTTTTGTTTTGTTGTTATTTTCTATTCTTTTAACCATCAGGAAGCTGCTTTCAGAAAACCATCTGCACTTATTCACTGCCAACACTCAATACGATTTTAATAAGCCTTGTGTGGTTTTGACTTTAACATTTGTTTCCCTGTGCATAAAAGCCTATTTCCTTAGCTGTCACAGAGCTTGTCACTTCAATAAAGTTTCCCAGTTGCCTTCTAAGCAAGCCAATTTTTACTCTTACTTTCTTAAGCAACAACTTAAATCTGAGGACAACAGCAATACTGATAATTATTCAGTTGATTGCTTTGAGTATGGGTTTCCATCTGATTAGAATCCTTCAGAAAAGGAGTAGATACCTATAGAAATAATTACATTTTGAAAAATTGCAGCAATCATACTTTAAGGTTCAGTGGCAGCGTGTGTGAATGACTTCAGGATCAAATAAGCTCCTTTCACAAGGTGGTTAAATGAACTTCTATCTCTACAAAACTCACCTGGGATTAGAAAGTAAAGCCTGGTACTTTTCTTGCTCTCACAACATCACCAGGAGTGATAGTTCTTAGCAACAAGGGGATTTCTGCAAGACGAATGGTAGATGTTGGGAGGGTCTGCTCAGTGTTCTCATTCCTCTCCTGAGTAGAGGCAAACACAATCTTCATTAATAATAGCAATACCGGAGAAGTAAAAATTAATTAATGCTCATCATTTGGGTGCTGTTCAATGAGGAAGACTGAGCTGCTGTAAGAGCTCCTGGCTGCTAGACTTTTTAGGTTCTTCTGCTGATGGTCTATTTTAACCATGTCTCTTGCACAAGGTTGATGTTTCTCTATCCCCTCAGTGAGGCAGCTCATTCACCCTTCTGGCCAGAATGTAACCCATGGAGAACAGAGCTCTGCCGCCTTGGCAGACTGTGGTGCCTTGCTGGTGAGTGAGGTGACCCCAAGGGACTGGGAGGGACTGTGCCACAGGAGGTGGGAAGGGGGTGAGGAAAGGAAAAACATAAGAGATTGTAGGAAATACCAGGAAGACCACTTCGAGCAACTTGCTACCCAATTTGTCTGATTGCAGTTATAGTGTTTACTTCCAGTCTCCAGGTTTTTCTTTCATATTATGCTTAAATTGTAAACTGTTTTGGTCAGGGACTATTTATTGTTAAATATACTCAGAAGATAATATTTTTCAGTGAATAAGTCCTGGAGCTGGAGTCAGGAGGCCTGATTGTTATTCTTAGTCTGGCCCTTCTGCCCCCACTTGCAAAACACTGGGCAAATCGTTCAATTTTCTTGTGCTTCTCATTCCCCCAGGTCTATATTGTCTATTCAAATGTGAGCTCTCCCAGGCAGAGACTGGAACAATGAAAAACCTGATCCTTGACTATTAGCACCTAACCAAGGTGCTAATAAGTACACAATAATTGTAAATAGTAAAAATAAACAACAACAACAAATAATCAGAGGACAGAACAAACCCTGCATTTAACACTGAATTAATAATTGCAAGGATATAGGAATGCAAAGAAAACCAAATTACTCTTTTGTGCCTGAGAAAGCTTTGCAGCAGAAACAGGAACAAGGCTATAGTGAAAATTCCTAATCTCTAGAGCAAACATCAAACAGGTGCTGTATTTCATATTTTCATATACACTTTTCAGCCCAGAACCACACTTTAATCAGAAAGATTTTATAGTCCAGAGCTTCCTGCAAATCTCTGCTTAATGTAAATTTTAATACCTTTGGCATATTTTGGCTGCAAGCCTATTATTCACTTGATGCACCTCAAGCAAGTTTTAAATTATGCTGTTAAAACAAAAACTATTTCAGATGTGGTAGACAGTAAAATGATTTTGTAAAACAACATTGTAGGAACCTGCATTTACTGTCTGTCATTGATTTCTCTGTACTCAGGTTTAAGATGTGTTCATTTTCTAAGTAAAATGATGGCTGGATGGGTTTACTAGAGGGACTCCTGACCTTGCTAATCATGGACCTGGAGAATCAGGCTGTACTTACATATTATTTTTACAGCAGATCCAGGGTAAGATTGGAGGGGGAAGGGGGTAAATTATGCTTTCAAGCATAGAAGTCCATTTTACAGAGAAGTCATGTGAAAAAAGATTAATTGGCCCAACTGATGGGCACCAACTTCTACTATAATAAGAAAGGGGAGAGAAAACTGAGGCAAATCAGAAGAAAGAATCCTCTTAAAATTATTTGCCATCAACAGATAATACATATCTCCAGTCCAAAATTTGTTCTTTCTCTGCTTTATGCTCAGGTCCTGATCTTTCTCACAGAAATAACTATCTTGGACATTGAATCACAGATAGAGAAAGTCAAAAAAAATATCCAGGGATATGTAGATTTTCATGTATGAGAATGTGAAACAAAGCATTGGATGATGAGGATTTTCTGGTGTTTCTCTAGCTTTGCCATTAGATTGTTGCAGTGTGCATCTTAACATATATTTAATTCAGAGACAAGTTTAGTAAATCAGCTGGAAAGTAGCTAAAGGGAATGAGCTCCTGCATCTGCTCCACAATACAGTGAAGAACCTCAAGGCACATGCTGCAAGATGTCGGCTTTCTGCTGCTCCAGGTATCACAGATCAGCTGATGGATGGTGCTGGATGGGCAGGGCAGGAAGGGCCTTCAGTGGGCTGGTGAATAGCTTGTACCTTGTTTGCCTGAGCAAGAAAGCGTAGCAAAAGCCTCCGTAAGAAAGGAGAAACAAAAACCACACAGGAAAGCTGAAGGCCACTAAATGGACACTTGAATCCTCCTACAGTGAAACATTTTTAAGAAAGTACTGAAATGTACAAGGTATCACTCATATTATATGGATGTAGGAAGATTCATGTTGGTCTGTCTTAAGGAACAAAGTCCTTAGGGATAACATCTTTTTTTCCCCTGTTTTTCAGATGTCCACTGTTAGAAACAGACTGATCAAGAACTAATGTATTTATTAGCCAGATATATGCCCATTCCAAACCAAGGCAACCATTTTGCCCCTAGGCATCTGCTGGTCAGTTGGATGACCACTCAGGGAACTGTCATCTAGATTGCCCAAATCTGTGCATGTTGAGCTAAATAAACCTCTGCCTGGTTTGATGGGCTAATCTACTCCATCTTCAATTTGTAAAGGCCATACCTAAATCCCCATGTGGGATTAACATCACAGTCATGGTTTCATGACACAGAAGAGTTTCTCTAGCAGCATGATTTAAGACAGTTCTGGCCCTACAGACCTTGTCCTTTGCTCATAAACCATGTTGTTTTATGGGACCGTGCTATAACTGAACAGAAAACAAGGCTAGCTTTTAAAAAAAAAACCCTGGGAAAAAAAAGTGTTTGAGCTTTTTTACTTGGTTTAGCCAGCATTCAAATTTATGTTTAAGTTAGTCACCTCAAGGTCCTTTCATTGTCTATAGAATGAAACTGGCATTTCTAGGATGCATCTCATCTCATTGTAGTGTAGATGTAATCTAAAATAAAGCGGTCAGATCATGCCCTGAAAGTGTCTATTTCTCTTCCATTGACTATAAAAGGAGCACAGGCTGGCTCAGGAGACGCCTACGCTCTGGGTGTCTAAAGTTAGGTGAGATAAATCCTGCCATACATCTGTTGCTGTTCCTCACATGGATTTCTCCTCTTTGTTGCTCTATGTGTGAGGTTTCAGTATAGTACTGAAATGTTTGTAAATGTGTAGGTGAGGCATACATATATGCGTGCAGTTCCTCTTGATCTCCATCTATTTGCAAAACCAGTGGCTTGGGGTATATATATATTTTTATTTTTTTTTTCTCTGGCGGCACAGTCGTTTTATGAAGGTTGCATCTATTATGCTGAATGCTGACATTTTTTAGTCAAAACTGTATTTTGATGTGGTTTTGTAATACTGAAAATCTCTCTTCCAAGTAGGATGGTGAGTGAAATACTTTTGGTATGTCAGCAGAGCACTCCCGGTATTGTCGTACAGGGAGCTCATTCTGCTGTAACTGTTGCCTGGCATTTCAAGCTGTGTCTAGATGACCAGCTGAGACATACTCCTGTCTTTTCAAATCATGTTCCTCCAGCTGTCCAGATTAGGGACTCGGTAAGGAGTTCCCTGCAGTTCCCCTGCCACATGCGGGTGGCTAACAACATCATCATTGCCCCAACATGGAGTAGGCTTGTGGCTCAGGCCCAGGGAGCCAAGAGTTCCCAAATCTGTCACAATTCCGTTTACCATGGAATTTTACCACACTTGTTTCCTGAGACCTTCCCCTCCACCACTTCCCAGAAAATGAGTGCTAGTGGCCTCCTTCGATGCCTCAAATGTTGTTAGTGTTGCTTAATACAAGCATAGTTTCTTCACTTCTTCATATCTCTTTGTAAGCATTAGTGTGGTAGGCAGACCCTAGTTTTCAGGAAATCCGGAATATGTTTAAAATGAATTAGAAATGGGGAAGGGGAAGAAAGAGGTTTGAAACCACAGAAACCAATAGCTTTTATTAGAATCTGAAATGTGGTAATGCATCTCAGCTTTGTACTTGAAAAAAATGCACCATCATTACCAGGATTTCAGCTTTCTTATAATTTATGCCATTTATCTTCTAATATTAACAGGCTTCCAAAGTCTCCTGCTGTTCCTTGAATATCTGAGGCTGTACTACATTGCACTGCATTAACTCTCTTCTCCCTCTCTTCTCAATTTCACATCCTGGCTCTGTCCCCAGACTGATCAAGAGCTAAGCCTACAGCTCTCAGTCTCTTTTAGTTACGTTGCTGTGGCTGTTGTTCGTGGCTTGTTAGCTGGCCTCAGCAGCGAAACAAGGAGGTCCTAACAGGTTTTCATACTTCTTTCTCTTCTCCACAAAACTGGAATGTTTCCCTGTATTTCTTCATTAGGTGTATACCCATGATCGATGCCCAACTTCCTATTAATACCCATCAGTTTCTCTTACAACGCTTTGGTAGTGGCTCACACACATTGAAAAGGAGCTTTCTTTCTTTGTAGAATGCCCTACAGATCAATATTAATTTATTTTTCTTTTCAGAGTAGTGTTTTTTGCACAAGTAACATGGAAGCATTTCCACAGTACCAACACAACAAATTTTCATTCCTAGTCTGTAGCAGCTCATTCCATAGGGGCAACATTTCTTCAGGTCATAAGAAATCTTTTTACAAAATGCTAATGCTGATCTAAATGGTTGTTTCTTTTTTTTTCTCTTACATTTTCTAACTTTACTTACTTTCAATAGCATGATTAACTGCATGGTTTTCACAGCTTGGTGTTAGCCTTTTTTAGGTAATAGCACATATTCTTTTCCATATTTTTCTACTGATTTCTCTTCTTCCTGCACTGCTGTTTACTGTAAACAGGACATGAGTTTATTAACAGAAATGATAACTTAATAAGGTAATACAGTATTTCCCACTGTTGTGACAGACACCATTACGCCAACCATTTGGCTATTCTGGGTAAACAGCTTGAAGTTGTCATTCGGTGTTTACTAAAGCATTTGTAAAAGCCAAGAAAGCCTGAATGAAACTGTTATTTCCCAAGCTAGCAAAGAGGTGAATAGCTGGGAGAGGCAGCTATCCTCCTGGCTAGCATATTATTTTGGACAACTTACCCATTAAGACCAGTCCTGCAAGGCTATGCATTGTCTCTGGGCAACGAATGAATTGAAGAATTTATTACAAAAATAACACAGTTGCATGTCTTCTAGGGAACTTTCTTTCTCCTTACAAAAGCAAAACATATCTTAAAACATAACATCACTTCATGCTAAATGGATGTTTTTATCTTACATGTTCACGTATGTATATGCTTAAATCATATGTAACCTATCATTTACATGTTATATCAAGCTCTTTGCTCTCTGGGGCAAGCAAAGCAAAAAGTGAAGTTCTAGAAGATGTTACAAGATATGTCTTTGTAGCATCTGACCTTTGCTTCAACCTCACTTCGGTAAGTTGGGACATTGACTGAGACCCATCTCTACTTCTATCATACCAGTAGCTCATGTGGTCCTGTGTTCATGACTGTAGGTGAAATCTGACTCTGTACATATAATCATGGTTGGAGATATGACACTGTAAAAGTGTTAATTGCCTGGTTGCTTCATGGTTTTGGGAGGGTAGACTGTCTCTTCTCATCTAAAATCACCTTACCAGAAGTTACCCCTTTTCAAAGCATTTAGTTTTCACGTTTTTTTTCAGACTGTTACCTTATACCTTTTCCCTAGGAAATATCTTCCCTTATAGATGCCAGTAAAACAAAATAAGACTGTATTTCTTGTTTGAATATATATCATATAAATATATATATACACAGACACGTGCATGCACACAGAGCTATATAAATCAGAATGGCTAAACTGAGAACATTCCTGTATGTTTATTGATGCTAAAATTAAATGCCTTGCAGATCAAATTCAGAGGCATTTCTGACGTTTTTTGTCTCCTTGCAGAGGGAAATAATGTTTAATTGTTAACCTTGAAATGTTTTAAGTTGCACTAGATATTGATTTATGGTTCTTACAGTGCAGATAATCAGTGTAACAGAAACACATGCAAAAATATTTTGCTTTGGTGCCATAAAGCATTAGACCTGACTTCCTCCACTAGGTCATAAACCAGAATGAGTTATATGACTATTAGTAGCATCCTCCTATTTACAGAAAGAAAACAGAAAAATATAGCAGGGGCAACAGTTAAATAATGGGACTGCGCAGCTTACTTCACCAGGTTAGAAAAAACTTCATACTCTGGATCTAATCCCTTGTTTCAGAACTTTAACATTTTACTTTAGTTGTTTGGGTTTTTTTTCTAATTTGTTGTAGTGCATTGGTTCATGTTTTGTGGTGATGAATATAACAAATATCCTATGGAGCCTTCCAAATGAGACACGAGAGCCTATGTTTGCAGAGGAGTTTGCATGGTGGCCCAGGTGACACATGAAAATCTATCAACCTTACATAGGTGTAGAGGAGCACATGGTTCTGCTTCATAAAGAAACTATGCATAGATGTCAGGACACAGCCCAGACACCCAAGTTCAAGCTTCTGAATTTAAATAGGCTTCCAAGCCAGAAAAAGGGGAGACAATTAACTTCTGGCTTCCTGAAGAAGGATGAGGACTTGAGACAGAAGAGCAGAGCTATGTGAAAGAGGGCTTTATTTATTTATTGTTCTTTTGAAATTAAAAATAGCTTAAGAGGTACTTATATTGGAGTTGTTGCGGTGCTTGATTCCAGCAGAAAGCAAGACCAGCCTGTGAAAGGTTTTCTCAACCTGAACAGATTACTGAGTAAATGCACTGAGTTGGGTAGATGCTTCCTAGAAAGCACCAGTGGAAGGACTGAAGAGTACTGGCATGCTGAAGTGTATGCAATCTACTTGCAAATTGCATTTCCAATGCTTTCTTTTGTTCCTGTCATATCCAGTGCTAACTGTTGCACTAAGTACTACCCTAAGTTACTGTAATAGGCACAAGTTTCAAAAGGTTCTTTTTTTTTTTTCTTTTAATTTTGCCCGTTGTGCTCTGCATTTGGTAGATTTTTATTTTGATTTCTGCCTCAAATGATAATCTCAACATTGCTGTCATGCACTGCTCTGGGGAAAAAGGCAGTGCTTTCTTCAACCCACACAGCTCTGAAGATGTGGCAACTAGGAGTCCAGCAGGACAAAACATGACCTAGTATTTAAAGCACTAGCCTAGCTCTAAATACCTACCCTAATATAAACTCCCTGTAGGCACAAGGAGAAGTTACTCAGCTTCTCTGTAGTCCACTTTCCCTTCTGTAAAATAAGAATAACACTGAGTTCCTGTCACTCAGAAGCAATCTTAGGGAAATCATATCCCTGGTTAAAGGATAGTTAGGCATGGTGGTTGGAATTACCAGCTTTCTCAGGTAGGTGTACAGCAAGGGGCAGCACTTTCCATCACAGGATAGCAGCCCAGATAAGCTTTAAAAGAAGTATAGGGATAGCTATGTTATTATCCACTGCCAAATTTTTTAATGCCTTATGCTTATAATATCTTCACTCCTTGCAGCTCTCTACCAATTGCCTAAGACCAGATCTTGCATTACTGAAGCTTTGCCATCAATTAGAGTTGAATCAGCATTTGTGTGTGTACATCATTATCATATTTAGATGTTTATGCACACAGCAAGAAAAACAACATTTCATCTGAAAGAATTTGATTCAACATCTACAGACAGCTTTCTATAGAGTCTTGCAAAGTAGGTCAGCAAATCAAATCACCAAAAATACATTCCGTTTCTATGGATTGTTGAAAGCAAACGAAAATAGCCTTGCTTAATGTATTTGCACTTTTATTTCCTGATTATGAAATCAGTTATTGACAATCTAATTTTAGTTCTTGCTGAATCCTTCTTAATCATCTAAGTCTACTAAAGGAAAATTATACAGTGGGAGATGGTGCTTCTCAACAAAACAGTAGACTTGGTTCTCTGTACCCTTAAAAGGGATTTTTCTTTTTCTTATTTTTCAGAAATTACCGGTATGTTACAGAGTGAAAAAAAATTGCTATAAACACAAAAAATAGGAAATCTTGCAAAATCACCAAGTTCACAGTTCTGACTTCATTGCCATTTGACATCTGTGGAGATTTTACTTGAGTGGAAACCAGACTCAAGGTCACAGCTCAGGTGGGAAGTGGCAGTGATGGAAGTCAGAGGTCTTAGCAATAAAATTAAAGCTTGGTAGGCAAAGGTTGTGCCATATTTTACTGAGGTCTTTTTTCCATTCCACTCCTGTAGATGCAAATATGTGTAGGAATGGGTCAGCTTAAGAAAAGCTCTGGCTCTTGTGAAAAGTTTGTGGTATTGAAGTCGAGCATTTCATAAGATGAATATTTGTAGGAAATAATCTTTCTCTTTAGTTCAAGCTGTTAATTCTCTCTAGGCTGAATGAAATTCTTCAACTTTTTTTTCTTTTCCTGTAACAGTCTTTTCCAGAATACCAAAGTATGAGGTATAATTCACTGGAAAATTCCCTGAAATAGCTTGTTCTTCTGTTTTCAGTCTTATTGGGAAAGTGACATTTCTAAAAAACTACATTTTTGGGTGTTATTTTTGCCAGAACCAAGCAAAAATCTTACCTCTGGAAACTAATCTTTAAGTCTTTTAACGACTATTACATTTAGATGAACTTGTTCAAATACAGCATGCAGCTCACCTTGCTTGCACATCACTGACTTCTTTTTCTACCTTTTCTTAATTCTCTGAATTACTATTTCTTCTTACAGCCTCATCCACTGTTATTTGTACCTTTTTATTTGCTGTTTGTTCTTGCAAAAAATTATTCACTTAGGACTTTCATCCATTCGAAATACAGTTTGTTTGCTTGGGAAGTAAGCAGATGTCAGATGGAAGGGACCAAGAAGGGGTTTTTTTAAGGTATTCTGTGAATGTCGGAAGATTGTCTAGAGTAACAAATACCTTTTGTGAGTGATTTAGTGTCAAAGCATAACTTTTTATGTATCTTCAATATAATTCTTCCTTTGTGCTAAAAAATAGAAGAGATAAATAAAGAGTAAAGAAACACAAATAAATAAGAAGAAGATGTAGTGGTTAATTTCTTTGCTTCTCTATGTTTGTTTTTTTTTCTTTTCAGTGTGAGCGGAGGACCAATAAAACTGAGAGTGCATAAACTAGCAAAAGCATGATGGCAGATTGGAGACCTGCAAGGAACATCTGTAATGATACACAGTCCAGGGAAAGGCTGGGAATAGCAGTCAGGAACAGACAGAAGTGGGAGCCAGAAAAGAAATGGGGAAAATGCATACCCTCCACCAGCTGAAACTGGGAAAGGAAAGCCAGCATAGGATGAATGAGCAGTGAGGAAAGAAAAATGGACTGGGGGAAGGTGAGAACTGAAGAGACTGAAGAAGTGAGCAGCTAACCATGCTAATCAGTGAAAGACAGCAAGCTTCCAGCTGGTTCAAGGCTTCCACACGCCTCTCCAGATTATCAGCTGTTGTCTTGGTCCACAGCCTTTGCTTACAAAGCCTCCCTCCCACTGTTGCTGGTGATCAGCATGTGGAGTTCTTTGCCAAAGGATGTGCCATCTGGGAAAACTCCTTACTCCAGGATTGAAGAGAAGACTGCCTGTGACTTGGGTAAAGAGATCCACTGTTTGTACTGAGTGCTGCCTGGAACCTGGTGGCTGCATGTACCCTGTGTACCATGCAGTCTAGGTAACACAAACAGTAAGCAACCAGTTAAGTACATCAAACAGTGTATGTTCAACAGAGAGATTCATAACAGTACAATTAGTCTATTGGCTTTTTTCTTTCCATAATAAGCAGCAGTCTTTCTTTGAGGGGTGGATTGGCACTGTAGGGTTCACCTGGAAAATAATACCAATGACGACAAATAATTTGCATGACCATTCTTGCTGCAATGTTTTGGTTTAAGCATCACTTCAGTTTGAGATTAGTCTTCCTAGGACTATGTAGACAGAGTCTTGGTAAGGGTCTGGAATTCTTTGAGATCTTGAGTGGAAAAACATTGTTAGACTCTGTAGGTTTTTCAGATCTGATCCATTTCCTTCAACTGAACATCTAGTAAATTTGTTTTTGATTCCTCTGCTCTGTAATCACAAACCCATTTATTGCAAGGAAGGCCAAAGAGCAAGAATGTTATTCTTATTATTCTCTATTACTCAAAAAGAAGTCATCATATAAAAGGTGGTGTGGTTCAGCGTATGATGTGTTCTCTTTTACCTTTTTTTGTGTGATTTGTGGATACCTGAATTTTGCTTGCTGTTATTTCTTCATTTTTTCCTCCAATGGGGTTTTGCAGTACATGCTGGGAGATGCTGCTCTCTTCCAGGTTATCCATGTGTTATTTATTGCATGAATTTGAGGATGTTCTTAGTAGTTTATGTGAAGTAAAGTAGTCTCAAGCCATTTACTTTTGACAGGTGTCCACATTAAGAAAAAACCTCCACATATTTGGCAGCTGGAGGTCAGTCATAAAAGCTTCATGAGAGAATGAATTTGAACTCCCTTTTAGGTCAGAGTCTGTGTACATCAAAACTTTGGTACATCAAAACACTGTAGTTTTCTGCTATTCTTACTCAGAGGTACTAAAAGTCTTCTTTTTTAGAACAACCAGATGTGTATCTTTCATAAGCACTAACACCTTGAGATCAACACACCCTTACAAGACTTTTATTAACTGGGACATAGAACACATTGAAATGATTAAAATATCCAGCCAATTACTGCTGAAGAAAAGATTTCTCATAAGAAGAGATTTGTAAAATGATTTAGAGAAATTAAGTTGCAGAAGTCTGTGCATTCTTGATGCTATCATGTTTTAATATGATTGTGAACAATGCTAGGAACAATAGGGGAGGTTAAATCAGCGGTCAGCCTGCATGGCGCTGAGCATAGTTTGCCTTGAACTGCAGTGGTTGTTGGCTCTTTTCAGCACAGTTATACAATGCTTCCTCCTCCATCCCTGACACGTTGCTAACAACTATGCAACAGAGAGGTAAAAATATCAGAAATGGTTTCTGTATTAACCTTAACTTAAAAAACGATGACTTCTGAATTTTTACCAGCCTTTGTTTGTGAGGAAGCTTTGTATGCTAATGCTTTCTTTGACACTGTTTTCAAGACAGCACAAGGAACAGAAAGTCAATGTTCTTGCATTCACTATTAGACCCAAATGTTACCTGAAAAGCTGTCAAAACAAACTCTCAGCTTAATCCGTTTTCCTTCTGAGTCACTGTCTGCATTCAGTTTTTGCACAGTCCTGACTTTCATTTCCTCCAACTTCAGTTTCAGCCCATCACATGAGTAACAAGAAAGAGAAAAATCATGTGCCCAGAGTTTTTAAGCTCTTTTAGCTGTATTGTAGTTTATTTTGTCTCCAGGACAAATATTATTAATAACTTGAGTACAGTTTATCCAGTATGGGGTGGGTTTTTTTCCAAATTCTGAAACAAATGGGAGTGAGAAGGTACAATTAGGCATTAAAAAGAACAGTTGATCTTCATCTTCTCTACGCAGGTGGAAGCATCCCGCAGACCAGATTTGGTCTGTAGACCATCAGCTAGAGCACAGTAAATTAGAAATATCTTTCCTCTGACTACTAAAAAAGAACTAAATAAACATTTGTAAATTATATTATAATTAATCTCCTCATGGTTTTTCCCCATTTTAAGTTTAAATGGGCTTTTATTGGAAATTTATCAGCTTTTATCTCATAGAAAACCTATGAGATAATCAAAAGAATAAAATTACATTTGATGACAGAATGGGATTCAGAGTGGACGTACATGCTCTTTCAGTATCTGCAGCCTTCCAAGACAGAGGTGAGAGTAGGAGAGATACTGCGTTACACAAATGGTGGATTGAGCCTTTATGAGTGGGGTTAACAAAGAGTTAGAATGTTGTAAAATGCAGGATTTGCCTGGAAAAAAAAAATCACAGGCAGAATATGGATGATTTGCCAAAAATATGCGGCAATGGAAGGCATAGAACTGTTATAGTCACATGCAGTGCATCTATTTAAGGACATAACGAAATTGCATAATGATCTAGACATGGTTGGATTTTAAACCCTACAGCTGAAAGTGTCCTTGCTATCTAACCCCTGTAAAGGCATATTTGATTTACTGGGAATAATATGGTGTTGAGGACTCTGTGGCCCGTTTCAGCATTTAGTGGGCCAAATAACATTTTGCAATTAGATATACTTTGGAAATAAATGAATGGCAGGATGATCAGAAGCATGAAACTTCCTTAAACTTCCTGTCCCAGATGGTCTCCCATGTAGGTAACTCTGAAGTAGTAAAAAATGGTGTTTCCTGCCTCTCCACATGCCCCTCTGGCAGCAATGTCTTGCAGTGGGAAAGCCTGAATTGTGCGTATGTGGTTTAAGAGGGACATTTTCACAAGCACCTCTTCTGAATGATATGAAGCTGCTTTTAGCAAAGCACAGGATTGGAACCAGGTAGTCCAAAGTCCACCACATCTCTCTTCCCTTGAGACAAACATCCTAGAAGTAAGGATAGCCCTCAAAACAATTTCGTTCTTACCGGTTCTGGCCTGGAGAGGACAATTCACGCAACTTTCTTCAATCATCAGACTTTGGATGAAGAAGTTAGGCCATTCTCCATATGTAGTCAGTGGACAGAGACAGGCTACTCTAAGGAGTAATGAAGATGTGATCCACATGACTTCAAGCACTTAGGTGAATCACCCTGATCAGTGGAGAAATAGGTATCTAATCTCCAGAAGGCAACTTGGATGGCAGGGGACAAAAGCTTTTTCTTGGGAGTGTTTTTCTGGCCTTTCTCCCCTCCTCCCTCTCCCTCTCTCTCTCTTCCCCTTGCTTTGATTACTTAAGGGAAATAAGACAGCTCTGCCTTCCAATTTACCCAGTTTAGTTAAGCACCTAAGGTGGATGAGATAAAATCAGGTCTAGGCCCCTAACTTTGAGATCTAAACATATATGCTGAAAGTAAACACTGTAAATACCTGCCATACTGGCATGTGATAAACATGAGCTCCTCATGTAGTAAGGAAATATCATTCTGTTATTGTCTTTGGCCATCTGCTCAAACAAGTCTTCATAAATATTCTCAATTAATGTATTTATCGCCTAGCTAAATTAGCAGCACTTTTTATGATTGGAATATTTCAGCCAGCAGCTGAGCTCTTTGTACTGTGTGTTCTTTGCGTTAAGCAAATGGGAGACTCAGTTGTGCTGTAAATATAAACAGAATTAATACCAGCAACACAGATCTTGAAAAGCTTTAAAACCAGACAGGGTGGTTAGCCATTGTCCCGCAGCCCAAGGAGATGGTGGGATATGTGGCAATGTAAATTAGTGTTCAACTCTGTGGAGGCTAATCTTCCCTTAGCCAATACTCCAGTGAGCTGCTGTGGTCACCACTTGAACAGCAAATGTGAACAATGTATTTTCTTTAAACAATAGAATTTGGCATCTGAATCTGGGTGGTCAACTTTAAAATTTAGAAGCACAATGCCACCTAATTCTCTGTGAAGCCAGGTTGCAGCCAGTGACATGCCTTCAGAGGTCTACCACAAGACCTAAGATTCTAAGACTAGAATCCAACCTTACATAATATCCCATAAAAAATAAAAATACAGAAGTACTAGGTTGGAAGCAATGCAAGAAAGAGTGACAGTGTGCTGAGATGAGTGATAAATTCATAACATATTTTGTCCTTAATGAAAACATAGCTATGTTGTGAAATAGTAGGAAAAAATGAAGCAATGCAAGGGGAAAAGGTTACATGTCTAGGTTTTTTGTGTGTGAAAGTATGTGTGGTATGTTCTCAGGGTGACTACAAGAATTTAAGTGCGTTTTTAGCTGTGTGGCTCCAACATCACCATCTTGTTCTGCTTCACAAAAGTTATAAATCTGCTCCACCTAGTCAGGAATGTTTTTGACTTATTTACATAGAGCCCATGGCTAGAATTTATGCTTTTCTCTAGGTCATTCAAAAAAATCCCATCACTGTAAAGGTAGCATCAGAAAGAGCTTCTGTGCTGTTCCTGGCTGCAGCATAATGTGTGATAGAGAGCTGCTGCCTGTCTCCTTAGGTCTCCTGAGAGATTCATGACTAAGAATGGCATCGGTGAAGATCTGATCTTTGAAGAAGAGACAACCTTATAACTTGGTAAGGTTTGCAATGAAAACCTATAGTTTGGATAAGCATTGGATTTTTGTCACAAAACCTTAATTAGGCTGTGTATAGTTTCAAGTGCTTCAGTTTTACTGAGTTTCAAAGTTTTTTTGAAGCATATCCAGAAGCTGAGCCTGAGAGGCTACTGGGTTTGCCTCTACACTCTCTTCACTCCCATATTTTCCCGTTAGTTACTCATTGCTGCATATCATGATGGCTCTTCATGCCTGCTGTTTTGCCACTTTCACGTGTCATGACACTTACTGCAAAATTAGCCCTTGCATATCCCTTGCAGCAGACCAGTAATTGAGGTCAGCTCTGAGCAAATCAATCTTTTGTCACTTCTGCCCTGCCTCACTGCAAGTATATACATGTACGTTGATTCATCCTCTGCATTGCTAAAGCTCTCTCCTTCTCTTCCATAAGCCAAAACTAATGGGCAACTGACAACAAAATTAGGACATTTCAAAAATCATGTGAAGCACACTGGTGTGAAAATTATGGGGAAAACTGCAACATGAAAACAAAACCTCACTTTCACATGGCTGTTTCAGAACTGAAACGTTGCTTTGGATTGCTGTATCACAGTTAGCTTTCTTATGGTAGCTTATTCTTCCTGGTGGTTTCCACACATCTAGTGGGCAACACAAAAGCCCTTAGCAAGGAGATTGTCTACACAGAGGAACTTGCAGACACCATAGAATAACTTGCCATGGGAAAATACTCTGTTGAAATAAAAAAATAATGGCAATCCTATTTTGCGAATGAAATAATTGCTAAAATTATAAATAATTCCATAGGGTGGAGTTACTCCAGAAAAACACTCACACAATTGTCCTTGCCATGGGAATTAATTTGGCCCTGCACAGGCAAGGCCATTCTGGAGTCACAGATGACATTCCCGAGGTAATACAGGGTAAAAATTAAGAAAGTTAGTGGTGGTAAGGCTCCACACTATTGTTCTTTTTTAATGAAAAAAAAAAAAGGGGGGGGGGGCGGGAAGGAGAGCTTAAATAATTCACAGTATAGCTACTAAATGTATGCCACAGCAACACGGATTTTATGACTCCCATCTTGCACTTTCACCATCCATACAAGATTCTTTGTTTGAAAACTTCGAAAACATGTTACTTCAAGTATGTTTATTGGTAGGCAAGCTTCTATTTCACTCTGGTCAAATTCCAAACTGGATAATTACAGCCTGTCTGCTGAAAACTCCCACCATAATTTCGTTTGGCTCTACTGTTCTAAACTACTGTGCAGAATAGCTGCACGCTAAAGAGCTTCCCTGTAAAAATGGGCAAAGCAATTACACACACCAGCAAAAAGGCTCCCTGATCTGTTTTAAAGTTTGGAAAGCACTTCAGATTTTACCTGGGTGGAAAAGGGAGTCACCAATAAAAGATGTGGTGTGTGCTGAAGCCTGTGTGTATATATACACAAATGTATATTGAATTTAGCAAATATAATGCACAGTCTACATGAAAGCAGAGTTTTAGAAAAAAACACCACGATAATTTATTTGTATTTGAATAGAGGGGGGTAAAATCATCAAAACACATGTTTTTCATTATTTTCTCATTGTTTTCTCTACAAAGATTCATGGACTATGGTCTCTTACAAGCGACTATTCCACCCGTGGCCCCTCCGTATACTGGCTGTGAATTTCATACTCGTCACACGCTTTCTCAAGAAATTGTCTGCACTAACCTTTGTTGATAGGTGTCACAATATTTCACAGTAAAAAGCCACAGCTTCTGTTGTAAATAGCAATAAGACTCAGTTTTGCAGATATTTTTCTTTTTATACTGGACTGGGAATTCTATCAAATGAACAAGCCTGAAGTTCACTGCTTCTGTATGGCTTATCAAGCTGAACAAGTGATCTGGTTATAAATATCCCCACTGCATTTATCAAGACATGAAATTGAGCAATAAAGTAAATTTTGGTGATGAGGAGGTACATTGAGGATGGCCTTTCAATACAGCACCAGCTGCAGGAAAAAGGCTTCTCAATTATTCAGCACCATTCATCCTCAGGAACCAAAACAGAAAATCTCACCCTCAGATTTTACTCTTGGTTACCTGCTCCCTTGACAATATCTGTGCACTCTGTCCACACAATGCAGTCATTCTCTTCCAGCTGATGAACTCTGGGTATATCTATGTCAAACAGCAAAGTATTTTGATTGCAACACAGGCCTTTGAACTAAAACTCCAGAGGAATGTTGGCACAGGACTAACAATACCGAGCAATTAGCTTAAGTGCTCTCTCACTGAAATGTAATCACCCTCCGCAATAAACCAGCTCCCACTCAAGACAGCAAATAGAAGGTGATTTTGGCCAGAAGTCACCTGGCAGGGGGTCTATGAACTCCTCACTGGCAAGGATTAAATAGGTGCCACATTTGCCCTCTGGCGAATAGGTGTGTAATAGCCCTCCCCACATCAGGGAGTCTCCTGGCTTAGGGGATGGGGAACCTCTGGGTTTCCCCTCAGAGTAAAAACAGGAGGCTCAGAAATATTGTGCAAAACTTGTTCACTTATGCATTCTGCACGTTTGCTGAGCCTGTGGGTACGTCGGTGTTTGAGGGGGAAGCTGGGACTCCCGGGAGCACTGCAGCTCTCAGAATGGCTCCTAGGGGAGCCCAAGACTGGAAACCAGATCTAGGCCCACACAGAAAGGACTGGTTCAAAGCACCTTGGGCGCCTGTGTCTGGATAACAAGGTAGTGAGCAGTCAACCAGGGGATCCTTCACTGCATTTTGCTATGCTCCTTCCTTTCTCATACACTCAAAACACTCTGCTAACCCAAGGCTACACTAGACACCAGCAAGGACATAACATTATTACATCCTACTAGATGTTGGAAATGTACTGATACATTCCCATACAGTCAGATAAAGTCTTTGGTGAGAAAAAGCTGTTGTAAGGGTTTTAGTGAAACAAAATGACAGGTAAAGAGCAGGATTTCATGTTATGCTTCTTAGCAGTCATGCTTATGTCAGAAACTCCCACATACAAGGATCTGTCTCTCTTTGCTACCCAAAGATGAGGGTGGTTTGGCCGTGCAAGACAACTAAATAGCAATAATTCCCAAATAATATCAGCAATAAAAACCTTTTGCTTTTGACCCAGGATAGTTTCCCTGGTGATACATCTGAGAGCATGATATTAGATGCAGAGAAGGGCAGGCTGAAAGGATAAAAGCTGCCTTGTTTTAGAGAAAATGGGAGTCAGCACCATGCCCTAAGCAGATCTCCGCGAAGGCCACCAGAGAACGAGAGATGGGGAATTATAAACTGGACCTAAGAGAGCAATGCATGGATCTTGACATTAAGCCAGAATGAAATGCCTAAAAATGTCTTCCAGGTTAACTCTGGAGAAGCTAAATCAGAGCCTACATCCTGCATGATGCTGCCTCTCTAGTTTCTGTGAAGAGGCACGTCCAGGTGATTCAGATGTTCGTCACTCCCCGGGCATGCCTGTCTCCAGTGTATTCCCTTACACTGGAACAGGATTAACAGTAATTTGAACATTCATGACAGATGCTTCTTTAATTCCTTAACAACAGCAGTTCTGCAACCTCCCTGTAACCTGCTCTGGTCTTCAGTCCCTAATAGCAAATAAGACAGCAAATGACAAAAGCAGTCCTTGCTGAGTCTTTCTGGTGCAAATGAAATGCACTAGTGCTTGCCCTGTGCTCAGCAAAAATGGAAAAAAAAAGTGATTACTATTTTGTTTTGTAGAATGATGTGCTGGTATCAATATATCGTTAGACTCTTATTATATCCTCATTATCTTCCCTCTTCAGCACCAGAAACCAGTTCCCTCAGAATTGCAGCCTAGACCACTTTTTCTAAACCCCTTACCATTCTTGTACTTCATCTCTGAACTTTCTTCAGTTATCCTCATTTAGAACGTAGGACCCAAGGGGCACATGTTCCCTCAGATGAGCCTTCCTGATGGCCAAGAATAAAATGTGACGGTGTTAATATCTGTTTGTAATTACACCCTTTTCAACTCTGCTACCTCTTGCTGTTTGTCGACTAACTTTTGCTTCCTACACATAGCACTTTGTCTTTCTCTTCATTGAACCTCCTTTTATTGTTTTGAACCATTTCTCCTGTCTGCCATTCATCTTGAATTTTGATTTTGTCTTCCACAGGGTATGTAATTCTTCCCATCATTTTTGCATCTATATAGGTTCCCTCTCTACTTCATCACTCACTGCTGATGAAAGCAATGGAGAACTAGAAACATTCTTGCCTCCCAGTTTGAGAAGAAACCATTGGTAACTTCTCTGAGTGCAGCTTTTCAACCTTCTGTGTAAATCCATCTTAATCCTGTTTCCCTGGATTGTCAGCCACACAATCCTGTATAAAAATCTATTCTAAAATCAAGATATAATATACTATTTCCTCTGCTTCCTCTTATCCTCTGAGCTGTTTAGCCTGTCAAGAAAGGAAGTCTGACTGATTTGACATCACGTGAGTGTTGATAAATGCATGTTGGCTGTCTCTTACAAATCTAAGATAATGAAATTATTAATAATTTGCTTAGATATCTTTCTTTTAACTTTATAAATATATATTTTTATTCCATCCTTTCCCTCTTCACTGTCTCTAGCTTTCCCTTTTTTAGTAGTCAATAATTTGTGGTCACAGCTAGGTTTTTTATCCAATAGTGGAGACAAACAAAAGCACTGAATGTTTCAGTCTTCCTCCTGTTTTGTGCATTAGTTGCTTACTTCCCATAAATAATGGAACTGCATCTTCTCTAATCATTCTTTTACCTCTAACATAAGGTTATTGATTAGTAAAGCTGTGGCTGCATAACAACCTTTTCATGACAATAAATGCTCTGTATTTCTCAGCATTCTATAAAACTTTAAGTTACTCTAAGCAGAATTTTTCAGCCATTGCGTATTCACCTTGTAGTTCTTTATTCCATATTACCATATTTTTTCCATATTTATTCCATATTACCATCTTTATTCCAAGTTACCATATTCCTTGAGTTTGCTTATAAGAATGTCATATGAGGCTGTATGAAAAGTTACCATAAAATCAAGATAGTGTACAGCTTCATTCGCTTCTTCTTTAAAGGAATTTTTTCAATCTTTGTCCACAACAAAAAGCTACCATGATCTATTGCAGGTGTACTTCTACAATTAACTGCCCAAAAAGGATATAGTGCTTTTAAAGTGATCCCAACCAGGCCTAAATGACAATGGTCCCCCATAACTTCCACCTCTTCCCCAAAGTGCAATACAGGTGCTCAGAGCCTTTGCATTCCTCAGTGTTTATGCAAATATAATTCTGTTTTGTAAGTTGGGTCATTAGTGGTAGGCAACTCCCATCAAATTAAACAGAGGCTGTTAAAGAGAGATGCAACAAAGCTCGGCTGAGTGAGCTGCAACCTTTATACTTGCGACTCTGACGATAGACCTGCCCACCACCAACCTTGCCGTGCAGAACCGGCATCATGGAATATTGGACTGTCCATCAGAACATGTCCCACCTGGCTCTCATGTGACGTCTGATCACATGAGTTCTCAGGTGTGAACGTATCTATTCATGTAGGTCTTTGGCCACCTCCACTGTAGTGTTTTCCACAATGACACTGGGTTAAGGAAGCAACTGAAGAACTGAGACACAAGGGAAAAATGCAGCATTTCCATGGCCCCACCAGCTGAGGCCAAGTGGGAAGGCACAGCAGTCTGCCTTTGCAGCGCAGTCAGAGAGCGTTTCCCCAGATGGCCCCGACAATTTCAATACTTGCTTCCTTATGTTATTCATGTCCAGTGGCTGAGTTTGAAGGTCTTGACTGACACCAAGACCAGCTCCTTAACTCCGTCAGATCAGTTCATATCTTTCCTCCACAGCTTAAATATCAAGTTCTGTTATATGAAATGGTCCTGAAAACTAAACACATTTTCATTCCTCCTGATTTCTCTGCTCTTCTTAATATTTTTGCTTTATTGTTTTGCTTCACTATTTTCCCAGTCTATTTGGGTCCCTGCAATTGAATAATTATTCTGCCTTCATCCTCCAGGATCTCTTCAAAATCCCTCTAAATCTTACCTCACCAAACAACCAATTCTCTTTTCTCCTCCCTCCTGTGCTGCTGTCCTCTGCTTTACCTTGTGTTTATTTGCTTTGGCGTCTTTTCTTTTTACGTTTCAAGCTCTTCATGCAAGGACAACATCTGCATTTGTAAAATGCATCATAATTCTATGACGCCATATAAGAAATAGGAATATAAAGAGAAGGTTGTTTTTACAATCAAAATACGCACACATTTCTAAACTGTGCTGCTATAAGACAGACATGGAGACCCTGAGCCAGCACCGAACTAGTTCAGCTTTTCCTTCCCCCAGTGAGAAGCAGGCAGTGAACAGCCATGGGAACTACTTTTTAGAGAGGCAGAGTGAAGGCAATGCCCTTGGGAGGCAGAGATCTATACTCACTCGCATATGACTTGGCTGAAAACCAAGCTGAGAAGTGTGCTGGTTTGGATTATGTTATTTTATTTCACTTTGTTGTTATCGATGCTAATCTTTGGAGGAGCAAGGGAACAGTTGCTGCCTGCTCCGCTGTGTTTGCCCAGCCATTCCGCATAAGCCCCTCCTAGCTTGTCTTCCAGGCAGAGAGCCCTCAGTACCTCCTCTTCCAACATTTTACTGAGAAACTTTACTTAATACAAAGAGTGTATTAACCACAACTACAGGGTTGGGCTTGACAGATTGATTTTGAAGCTGGTTGTCTTTTGAGAGTGACATTTATTAAGATTAATCCATGAGACATTTTTCCCAATATACAGTTTTAAGCATCTAAACCAAATGTGGCTGTCTTCTTAACAATAAATTTATGTCAGTAGAATGAAGAAGACTTGAAATTCTGGTAAGTGAAAACTTTCTGGCTGACTGGCCACCTGCACATTTTCAATGCTTGTGTATCTCAAATTCCTGCATAAACAAATCACAATTATTTTCCCTGTAGATTGATCTATTTAATTTTGTCTTATTGGACAACACTTCTTACTTCAGACTAGATGATCCTTAATGTAGTTTCTAGGAGATAGTCCTTGAAATAGTGGTTGTCTGAAGTGGTAGAATTATTACATACTTTAAATGTCAGCTCTGCTGAAATAGTGCAATTAGATCACGACTGATGTGGCTTTCTAAAAACCAAGCCTAAAATTCAGCCCTAAAACAGTCTTTGTCCCAGTCTTTGTCCAAGAAATTAATCTCACTCCTTCCACGCTAATGAAGAATATTGTGGCAGGATAAATCATTTACTGTGTAATGCACAGAGCTCTGAGCATTACAATACTAACTTTAAGAGAACGGTTGCAGAAAGTTTTGTTCAAATTTTCTCTGTATGGGCTGATCGTTTGTTAAGCAAACAAAAATGTCTCCAGGCAGAGAATTCAAGTCCAAGTCCCTGGTATTTCTTAACAACAATCAGACGAAGCAAAACATTAAGGGCAGATCTGCAAATCTTCCTGTGAAATGCACAGGAATTAAAAAGTCTGTTTGCCTGAAGGAATAGTAAGTGAAAAAGCAATTGCAAGTCACACTACAAAACAACTGGAGCCACAATCATGTGCTGTTTAACTGCCTGTTTGGGACCCTTGTTCACTCACAAACCCAGTTCCAGGGATCTTAAGTGTTAGGTCAAAAACACTGAAGCCACTGAATGCAAATGTCTGGATCAGAGTAAAGTTATTCAGCAGGCTCAAATCAACTTGGAAAAAAAAAAGTGGCTTTGTACCAGTAGACATTGTAAGCCAGATATTATCTGTGCATGCTGCAGTCTTGGGCTTTCCCACTCCTGCCCATAGGCATTTTTTCCAGCTTTCCTACCCCTTCCTTCTTACTTGAGCAAAAGGTCATTTTCCCCATCTGATTATTGTTTTGTTTAAATGCAAATTCAGGATCTGTCTTCTCTGTCTCTTTGAATATTTACTAGAACTGGAACATTAATCTTAAATATAACGCACCATATCACACCTCCAGATTTTGTTTTGTCCCAGCGCCTGATGTGACCACCCAGCACCATTAGTCCCATCCATAGGTTTTGCTCTGCTACCAACTATGAGCTTGCTATTTCCTTACTGCTTCTGCCCATCACAGTCCAGTTTGGAGGCAGCTGGAGGTATTGGATCTTGCAGGTTTCTAGGGAAGAAGACACTATGGCAATGCACAGCGGTGGAAGCCCAGCAGCCCATGCAGGCGAGCACATGAGTAGAACAAAGCAGGGCAATGACTGAAGACACATGAGCCAAGAACATTTCCATCCTTCCTTGTTGTGACAGCCTTGACTGAATCCTAGCAGGACAAAGGCTAATTATATTTTTTATCATTTTCCATAATGCTGAGGATGTTACTTGCGGAGCATCTTGGCTTCCCCTTTGCACAAAGACAGTTTGCCACCACCAGGAAAGAAGGGGCATCCAGGAGCAATTGCTGTCACACTACAGGAGAGCAGGCACCCATGGAGAAGAAGTGGCATTTCGGTTCAACACCTTTACACATCGGCAGCACACCTAAGATGATTCCACAAGCAAGAGGCAAAGCAGTCTGGCAACAGTCCTGCTCAGAAGTTCACACTATGTGTCCTTTACACCTTTTTTTTCCTCTCTGGGCAGCCTGCACCACCTTCCCTTTCCTACCACGGTGACTCTAGGCAGGCTGGAGCACCCTAGTGCCACTCAAGCTGCCCCCTCCAGCCATATGGCACAGTGCAAGAATATAGAAGAGGGAAAGTACATACATCTCTTGCGAGTTGCCAAGATCTTTATTTGTGTCTGAACTACGAAGTAAGGCTGAAATGCTGGTAGTTGAAGAGTTTTGCCTGTTTAGGCACAGCAATTGGGGCCTGGGTGGGCTGCAGTACAATTTAAGAACAGAAATGTCGTGGTTGTGCTGTCATGCCAGTTAGAATCAATCACTGCAAATCCAACTACTACATTTTTTTCTCCTGGCCTGCAAAGGGATGGTATTCTGGGTACATGAAATACTGTAGTTTACCATTAATTTCTAAGCCAACAATGGAATTTTTTTCTGAAATCACAGCTATAAAACAAAAAATCCTGAAGAAGCAAAGTGTTTTGACTCATGCCCATTTTAAATTTCTAAAGTAATGTGTTGGCATTAGCAACAAGATAACCTTTGTGATAGTTAGCTACAGCTGGAAGAAAATTTAACTTGTTGCAGTTACCACAGTCCTATTACCTCAGCCACATTGTACACATACAGCTCCCCTCATCGGGAACCTGTGCAACAAAGGGAGACTGAATTTCACTTCCATGAGGCTGGGTGCCTCACTTGGGCCATTGCAGCCCAACGGCTGAAGCAGCGAGGGCTCCGGAGCAGTCCCGGACCGACGACTGCTTTCTCAGTAGGGCATACAAAACATTGCACATCAGCAACTGTTTTAAAAATGCAGTTGCTAATGGTGATCCAAGGCGGCACAGGAATCTGTGGCACAGCATGGACCTGCATTTTAGCCTGTTGAGCTCTCTGTATGGCCAGATTACTGTTCAGTACAAATTGGACTAAAGTGTGCGCCATGAAGACCCTTTTTTTTTTGGTTTTCATCAGTTCTTAGCATTTCAATTCACAATATTTATATTGTCATATTGTACTACTTGAAGCTTTGATAGTTTAATAAAAACATAAATTAATTACTGCCTTTTTCTATTTATCAGGTTGCAATCACAAATAAAATCCTAGCTGAACAAATAATCTCTCAGACATTAAACTAAACATAATAGAAGCAAAAGGAAGTACTTTGGTATTTGTGCGCAAGCTCCATTTTCACTGGCGCTAGAGATGTTTATAATGAGTAGATTTTCTTTAGAAAGCACTAGAAAACATCCAAAGGATTGCTCAGAGTCATTTCAAATGGCCTAAAATTACAAAGACCCTACAGAAGCAAGCAGCAATAGAAGGCCACTCATAAAATAAAAAAGAAAAAAAAATCTAAAGGTTCCCAACAAATCTAATAGAAATGAGACTTTCTTGTTGACCTGGAGTTTCACAGATTTTTCCTCTTGCTGCCATTGTGCAGTGCTTTCTCTGGGGAAAAAAAGAGTGATGGTGGGAAGGAGAAATAGAGTAGGGGGGAGAAGCCTTAATGAAAAGATTGCCAGCATTTCTTGGAACTGGTACTTGTGCATCCACATTGAAGTGACTTTGTCCCATGAATGACAAGATGACTTTGAAAAGGTTTGTTATTCACTAAATGACAATACTCAGATAACTAACACCACCACTACATTGTTTTATGTTAGAAGAGCTCTCCACGATCTGCATTCTCTTGCTGGAATTGACTTTGTCTTCTAATCTACGTATTATTGTGTGAGAGCATGTAGGAATGTCTGACTTTATGTATCATTTCTATAGCTAATCAGAAATTAATTGGAATCTGGCTGCCTTGAAGGACTGGCTATAGCTTGCTTTTGATGCTGCCAGTGGCTTACATTCAGCCTGGGAGTTAGGGACTGATCCAAACACCATTACACAGCCACCCCCTCCGGACCTGGAAAAGGTGTTGTGTTTTATGTTCAGAACAATCACACTTCCACTCTTCCAGGTGCATACTCAGTGAGGACGTTCACAAAAAAACATTGGTTTTGGACCATTTCTGCAAATGATTGAAAACCACGATAATCCTCCAAGAGTAATTGCATCTGTCTATGAAGTGAACTGATTTCATTCTAGCTCCTAATGGGCAGATACCAAAGTGAGAAAGGAGGCCACTGAAATACCCTCTCAGCCCTGAGGGCAATTCTTGCCTGGTGAAACAAAGACCACTAAGACAAGGTGGCACAAAGCAGTTCAAAATGTCATTGCACCAGTTCAAACAGTAGGTTAAAAATCTTCCTTCCCAAGGCTTCAAGTGCATCTTCTCATCCCTTTAAATCTGTGTTGTAAGATAGTGACTGGGTGATAATGAATGTTATCCATTTACTGCTCTTGCTGAATATATTGGTTAATTGTGTGCAACACTTTGAAGATAAAGCGCTGCGCTGTTAATAAACACAGTCTAATGATTCTCTCATGGTTTTTTAGCACTCCTCTTACTTTGTCCAAGGTGTAAATACCTCATTGCAGCTACGGATGGCCAGGCTGGCTGGCTGCATGGGCCACATGCTGATTTCAGCTGAAAGCTTTCACGTCAATTGTTCCGCGGCTGTTCCCCTCCATTGCCAACACATTGCGCTGTCTCCTGCTGTTGTTTCCTTGCTTGCTTGTTCAGGGCCAGGATAAGGGAATTTCAATGATTTCTGGTGAAAAGGGCCCTTCCTTTACAGCAGGCTGTCATTTCCCTCTGCCTAATACACAAAGGCGGCAGCCAACAGGAGCACAACTGCTTTCATTGGCTGCTAACAGCCTTTGAGTGGAACAAAATGACAAGAAGAGAAGAAACACTAATTTCCTCTTCACTCTCCTCACCCTGCCTCGGAGTAACATTAGGGGGGCAATTTTCTTGGAGGAAAGAAAGAACCTTCCTTTTCCTGGCCACAGGAGTGTGACAGAAGAGGCTGCTGAAATCAGCTGTTAGCATAGATTGATATGTTTTTCACATGCAAAAAGACCTTTCATTTAGTTTTCTCTCTCGGACTTCTGCAGCACACGTTTTGGAAAGACAACGAATGTTGCTTTCACATGCAATTGCAGGTGTACACCAGTTTGAAGGTATTCACAACCCAGCAAAGCACCATGTGAAAACAAAGAAACAATGTGAAAACTTAGCTGCTAACATGAGCTGTCAGTGAGAATTAAACCTTCTGTAAGGCGCTCGCGTCAACCTCACCTGAGTTAAGAGAGCAGCTCCATTAGCTGATAGAAACACCGAGCCCACGGGAGCCGACCCTGCCAACACTTACACATGTGCTTCGTCTCAAAACCTATAAAAATACTCCCACTTGGGCTATCAACAGGCACAGAGTTAACAACATGCTACAAATGTTGGTGAGATCGAGACCTGAGTCCGCTCCTCTACCACCCGCCACCGGACACCAAACGTGCGTACGTTCTCAGCGGGTCACACATCTCAAACCTTCAGAGAGAAACAAGGTTTTGGTTGTAAGCTGTTGCTGTTGTGAACAATACCCAAATCAATTAAAAATGAAGCAAAATGTCTCCTTCGCTCTGTGTAATGCACACAGGAGTCACTTTCCTGCTTATAGGGACAGAAAGAAGATAGTAAAATTATCAAAATCAATCAGATCTGTACCTGATCCTAGGGCTCTTTTTCAGTATCTAAAACTGTGACAACCACCATTTGAACCCTTTCCCATGCCTGAAACATAACTAAATCGCTCTCCTCTTTTAATCCCTTGATGCTTAACAACCTTACCGAAATCACAGTTTTTCTTTTATGAGGACACTGATTCGACTTCTTCCACCTCTATACCTATTTTTACAAAATTCTCAGGACTTTAATATGTGTGAAACCTAAAATTAGGTCACGGTTCCAAATTCATTGCGGAGGAACAGATAAAAATCCCAAACATCACTGCATAAGCCTTATTTCCTTAGGAAAACTTGGTAAAAAAATAGAATGTATGGCAAACCACAAAAAAAGCAGTACATAAAGTACTTAAAGTACTCCATCCTTCCCAAACTAGACTTAAATGTGCTCTATAGCACTAGTTATCATAAGCCTGTAATACAGCGCTGTGATCCACGGCAGTAACCATTTTGAATATGATGTTATTAACACACAGAAGTCGTCTGTCTGCTGAAATTCCATCAAACTATTCCATTCTGGGGTCAAAAATGTGTTTTTTTTCCCTCTCCATCTGCTACAGTTTTTGAGATTTATTGAATAAAAAGACAAAAGTTCTAAGCACTAAGCAGATCTATTTTAAGTAGTATATTTATCACAAATCTAATGTGTTGGGTGACTAATAACATACATGTGTGCACTGCACTTGCCAGAAAATATCAACATTTCCAAATAGTTACTACATTTACAATTAAAATAATGTATTTGCCAAATGTTTGGGGTTTTTTTCTTTATTTTATTCAAATGATGATTTTTCTTCTGGTCAAAGTGCAGAACAAAATTTCCTGAGTATCAGAAGTAAAACATGAGGGGGAGATTCTAATGTCCGATAGAGCCTCGTTCAGCTCTCAGCCATACAATATTGCTCAGATAATATCAGGCTTGTCATTGCAGGAGTCCTAACAGCATCCTAACAAGGAAAACTGAAATGAGGCTTTAAAATTTGCCTCTTACGAGTCCCCTGCTTGTCAGTCGCAATTCTCCAGCCATTTCTCATGTTGCATGATTTCTGGCTTCTGCTGACCTGCCTGCTGCCTCCATCCTCTGTAAGTGATGGAGGCAGGAGAGGGGGATGGCAGCAGGCGTTCACACACAAAGCGCTGGCGCGCCCCATGGTAGCTGCTACGCAGAAACCTTCATACGTGAATGTTCCTGCTGCATTATTGACTTCTGCGCCGGGACTGGCCTGGGGGTTGGGGAATCTAACAGAAAAATAGAAAAATAGATGATCAAAGAAGGATTAAAACTGCATTGCCTTTTTGTAACGTTCTCATTCTTAAGCCTCCCACCTACTTCCAGCACAGACAGCTGCAACTTCAGAGGAATGTAGGAGCTGGAGCTCACGTACTGTTAAAAACACAGATTTCAGAAATGAAATGAAGCACCTGGTGACTGCTTCCCATGACTTCTTTTCCCCTCTAACAGCAAGAAGGGGTGTTGAGGCTGACTCGTTGGTCTGCTGCCTCCATGTCCCACTCCCTCACCCCATTCTAAATCTGTGTGACGCTGCTGGCACCATCCTGACCTTGCGGTGAACCAGCTGTGGGAGCGCTATCATCAGCCATTCTGAAAGCAGAAAAAAAAATACATCACTTTTTCTTGTTGTTTTCTGATGGTTGGCTCCCAGAAGAGGCTCATTATGGGATCAGCTATGTACTGGAGCTGGACCAAGAGATGCTGGGGGAGTACATGGCCAGAAGCAGGGAAGGGGAAGGTGACCATCAATCACGGAAAGAGAATCTTAGACCAGTTTAGCCATAATATGAAACACCTCCTGAAGAAATTAATTATCAAGGACATGCTGGGAGGGGAAGGACAGTGTAACGGAGGGACAAAGTTTCATTAATCATCATTTGCTACTCCTAGTGTTCATTTGCTCAGTTCCGTGCGGCACCATGCTGAGAGTACTGCTTGGGAGAGGCCCCAGAGGTAGCTGCAGTGTAGTTAGAGTGGAGATTTTGGAGATGGAATTTGGTGGTTACGAGCTCCAGTTGCTGCTTTAGCAGGTCTCAAATTGAACATGAGGTCAAACCCAACCCCTTTGCCCAGGCTCCAAGCTGCTGGGTGAGAGATGGCTGCCCCGGGAGTCACATCACTGACAGGGTATTTAAGTTTGGGCACTGGGCAGCTAAGCAGGACTTGGCTCAATTCCCTCACGTAAAAGGAGTATAGCTTTGTCTGGTTAGACCTCCACATGTCTGTTTGGTTATTTTCTCTAATGGTAGTGAAATTTATCATCCTGGACACTTATTTTGCTACTTAATTTAAGTTATATTTTATTACTCTTATATACTTTTCCTCCCCAGTCAGAACACAAAAAACCAGGAAGCTAAAAGCAAAACAAAACAATTTCAGCAAGACTAAATAACACCTTCAGGGTACTATAACATTGGCATTGGTCATTTAATCATAATAGGCTTTACCTTCACTAAAAGCATGGCCATACTTAAAGAAGCAAAACCATCTACTGGAAGGCTCCGCTCCTCCCTTACCAGCGTGGCTCAATTCTCCTCCATTTCAGTGCATCGTTTCCCCACAGCCCTGTTAGCTCAGACTTCCAGGTTTCATAAAACAGCTGTACAACTTGCAGAGCACCTGAGGTGATCTTTCCACTGCATTCACTGCTGGTGAAAGGCTCGGCTGAAGGATCATGGTCAGCTTCACATACTGCCTTTCAAGGAGGAAGCTACCCACTTTCACAAGTCCAGAAAATAATCAAGGACCTAGAAAACTCAGCCTACACGAGAAGTTTGAATGAGCAAGGGAGGAGGAGTGTAAAGAAATGAAGGCTGACAGAAGGTCTAATCACAGTCTTCAAATACACAAAGGGTTTCTGTGCAGAGGCGGGAACAACCTACCTGTTTTCAGCATCCTTGTTAGCATAACGAGCCAAGTATTTCATCTGCAGCAAGGAAGATTCAGCTGGGGTATTAGGATTCCAGTAACAGTTAAGCAGTAGATACGTGGCATGCAAAATCCTCGGACCTCCCTCACTGGAGATTTTTAATAGAAGGGGCCAAACACATCAAAACTTTCCTATAGCTGTAGGGGATACTGCTCCAGGTTGGGGTTATGTACTAGGTACCCCAGGGGTCTTCTCCAGCCCTCTGGGTCAGTCAAACCCCTTACACGAGAGTGCACAATAGATGTGGTCCCAGCAGAAAGACCACGTGGCACAGAGAGACACTGGTGTGGTCCTTCTGCACCCAATGGTACCTCTTTGTGCGACAAGCCCTGGGAGGAGGCACCACCCTGGCTGTGGCTGGGTATTGACACCTTTTCTCTTTTACAAGAGAAATCTGAACTGAAATGTATTTACACTGCAAAAGTTTTCTTGAAGGGAAGAAACATTCAGAACTATCTAAAAGACGAACAAATTCCTGATTTGCCTGAGCTACTGTGCAAGACAGTTCCGTAACTGATTTGGTGAGACTGAATTTTGTTCAGCTCTCACAAATTTTATACCAGACTTTGTGTCCTGCCTTGTCCCAGAGGAGCGCGGTTTCTGCAAGAATTATTAGAGTGAAATATAGTTGCAGCCTCAACTATTAATCGCTTCACAAGTGAAGACCCAGGCTTCCTTACACTGCATCCAGGGAAGGAATACTAGCACAGACTTGATGCACACACACACACACACACATATATATATATTTATACACATAAACCAGAACCATTGGAAAACTGAGCATCTGAGTTTTGTTACTTGGGAAACCTACACAAACTCTCACAATTTGCTTCAGATTGCCTGAGTTGCAGTTATCTGGCATGCCTGTGATAAACACGGAGGTTATTACATCCTGAGTCATTGTTCAGAAGAAAATAATTTAACCTTCTAATAAACTAAAACATGAAAAAAATAAATATGCATTTTTGAGACTGATGCGACGGCGAGATTTTGCAATATCCTGATGAAGGAGGGCTGTTTACTGCAGACAAAAGACAGCGACTGCATTGTGGCCAGCTCTTTGTAGCATCTCTCTGAGGACAAACACCGCTTTATTCTGGCCAGAGTCCAAGTGAACCGACTGCCTTCATCAAGAACATTTCTTTAGGTACTCTGACACGGTGGCAAAGGCGCTCAAAACGTGATTAATGGCAATGGGAGATCATAACAAAGGTTAATGCTTTTTCAGCTGTATGCCACGGATCTGAAACCAGAGATTTGGATGTGTACTGGCCAGCCCGTTCACCTACTCACACAGGGCACTATACATACGGCCGATTGAGAATGTGCTGGAGTTTTGGTAGCCAAAAGCAACAGAGATGGGCGGGGTGAGCAAATCCCTATTAGTCCATCTTCGTGCTGTTATCTAATGAAAATCATTTCAGTTGGATTTCAGTCCCAGGCCTCAGCACAAACCTCAGGATTTGTGGATGCCAGAAGCTGCTTTTGAAAACGCTCTTCTTTTTACCGTCTCCCGTGAGCATCAAAACGTCCAGCGTGTCTAGCAGGATGCTGTGCATTTATTTTTCATGTTGCTCTTGAGGAAAAGCTGCTTTAGTAAACCCACACGGGGTGGCAAGCAGTGCTAAACAACTGAAGTTTCCCGTTGATTACCTTATTCCGTCTCCTCCCTGTGGCAGAGACAGATAAGACGTGATTTTTCTACCAATTTCATTGACATGAAAATATCCACTTTTAAAAACAGGGCTAATGAGCTAGAAACGTACAACAAAAAAATTGCTCAAAACCTGTAAATATGGACACTGAAATGCAGCTATTTGACATGCTGAGCCACAACAATGACACATGATTTATTGATTAGTTGCCATCACATGATGGAAGCTCAGCTAGTCATTTAAAATACCCATATTATCGTGGAAACCTTCCTACGAATAAAAAGGTAAAATACAGCCTCTGTGGTAGTAGTCAATACCTTATTTTTCTATCTTAGCTGATGTGTCATCAATGAATTCTGATTGATTTAAGTCTTTTTAAATGATAAATGCTTCTCTAACTCTGTTGTACCATATTAAACTCCTACTATTTTAGCCGTATGTTTAACTACTATAGTCCTTAACAGTCGAATAATATAAACACAGAATTTCTGCCATATATGTTCAGAAAATGTCAATTATACACTATCTGAGGTTACTGATGTAAAAAGATGCATTATTTCCAGCATAAAATAGCTGAATCTGATTTTCCACTCCTGAACAGAATACTGTAATCATGCACTCTTACTTGTAATTGTCTTCCCACAGCCTAGCTCTCCGTAATAAAATTATTTCAAATATTAGTAGATAATGAGATTCTATTATTTTTTTTTTACAATATAGATATATTTTTCACAGCATGCATGGCAGTTAACTAATTCCAATTGCCAGTTCTCCAACTAGTTGCAGAATTAGCAATAACATCAAGTCTAAGTATATTGGCTGCAGTTACAATGAATTGTTACTTCATGATAGTGGCTTTGGAACTTCGCTAGACAGCTGCCTTAATTAAAGTTGGAAATGCTGGTTTGTCTGGTTTAAATATATACAGGTGTGTATGTGTGTTTGTGAAGGGTCCACTTAAA
>JAHREE010000367.1:9408477-9483153 GCA_033628505.1 Tringa tobata
GTTACCTTCAATGTGATGATTAGCTTATTGAACACCAGAGGGAACTCTGGAAAGGTAATTCATTCGAGGGAGATACACGCTTATTTCACTGTTTATGTTCTCATTACAATGGAATCTAGAAGGAAGCAAAGGTTGGTAAGTAATAGGCTGCTGGTATGTACCTAGGATTGGCTTCAGCTTGCTTTACAGTTCTCTTCTAAGGGTTTCAGTGCCAAAGCTGGGCTGAAAAAGTCTCTTTTTTTTTTTCTTTTTTTGCTTTTCCAAAGCTTGAAATACATAACTGGCCTTGCAGGAGCGAGGCTGTGTACCATGCTGTAGGCAAACCACTGGGTGACCCACTCGCTGCGAGCCGGGGAGTGAGAGATTAGACGTGCACTTTGGGCTGGTGCCTGGTGCCCAGCCTGCCCCTTGGACCGCGAGGCAGATGCGGGGCGCTTCGGTGCGGGGGCTGCTGCCTGCGCTGGAAAAGCCAGAGCAGAGCACTCTTCCAGCCAAAACAAAAGGGAGGAAGTCTGCTCCCGAGCCTGGCGTGGTTTGTCCTCCTTGCCTTGAATACTTGTGGTTCTGAAGCCCTGGCAGGAACTTAGTCTGATTTCATGTGAAATAGGAAATTGTCTTTCTTGGAATATATTACTTAACCCAATACAGAAAGTAAATGATGGCTGTGTTTGGGAAAGGAGTTTGAATAGTGGGTTCTGGTACCAAAGAGCTTTTTAAATGATCTGATATAACTATTGAGAGGTTGGTGTCAACCCATCAAAATGCGATGCTGTATTTTGTAGTAAAATGAGCCCCCAAAACACGCACCTGAAGCCTCGGATGCTCGTGATAGTCTGTACAACAATTGTGATAATCAGACTTCTTTGATAACCCTGGATTGTCGATGATGTGGGAAGGACAGCACAATTAAGTACACTTGTGACTCTGACTTATGCTTCAGGAGCTGAAGCATCCAGCTGTTCCTCCTGTCCCTTTGCCAGAGGTTACTCTGCCATTCAGCCTCGTTTCCTATTGGACTTTGAGTGTGCCAGAGGTTACAGCCTGGCATATGAATGTAAACTGCGTTTTATGGCTGCTCCTGCTAGTGTGTAATGTT
The DNA here is from genome assembly GCA_033628505.1 of Tringa tobata. Lineage (NCBI taxonomy): Eukaryota > Metazoa > Chordata > Aves > Charadriiformes > Scolopacidae > Tringa > Tringa tobata. Next base: position 9,409,574 of record JAHREE010000367.1, read on the forward strand.
GTGAAGTCCGGTAGCATGAGCTTCCTGTTCATCCCTCTGTCCTGGCAGAGGGACAAGGCAAGCAGCTGGGGTCAGCTACGTCGCGCTGCAGTCGTGAACTGGAGCCCGTAAGCACCTCAGTTCCTCTGAAATGGCCAATGTGACTCCAACGAACTGTCTCGTACCGTGTCTCGGTGGGCGGTGGTAGCAGGGAGGCAGCTTGGCACAAGGAGAGGTTGAATGACCTTCTCGGTAGGTCTGACGCAGCACATGGGGCTCTGGGCTTCAGAATGACAGAGCAGACAGTGCACCCAAACAGCCCTCCTCTTCCTCTTCTCCTCCTCCATCCCTTCTGGGAATTAGCAAGCGAATGGGCTGTGGTTTTTTTATCCTCTTAAGCAAATCTTGCTTTGTCCATCTAACTTACAGACCTATTCTTCAAAATATCCTCACTGAGGGCATGGCCCTCTTCCGCCTGCGTTTTCCTACAGCTGTTATTGGAAGTGGGATAAAGGCTTTAAATAGCTTTACAAAACTGGGAGCTGTTTGCCTCGCGTGCAGAAGCTCCATAAGAACAAATCTACATTCTGAAGAGGCACCCCTTCATGAATGCCTATTAAGAACAAAAAAAATTCTGGTGGCTTGTCGCTAATGGGTTTGGATGCTGACTTGGTTTTGAGAAAATGATTTGCACGTTCATTTATTTTTATGAAGATGTAATACTAAGCATTTGTATTTCTGTAATGGGTATAATTTGGAACTTTTCATACACTTTTAAATTATTTATTGTAGGAAGCACTGAACGAAGATATTTATTACACTAGTGTCACATTCTGAATATGGAATTACAATTGTAAAATTAAGGTAACAAGCTTAAATTGGGGTTTGCAACTTTAGGTTCTTGCCAGCAAGCAGTTAATGGCAATGTTAACTGCTAGTAAAGTAATTGCTACCGTTCTTCTACTGTCATTTTGTTCTCACTTTCCTCCAGTCAGACTGTTCCGCAGAGATATAATGAATATTCACCAAAATAGCTTGGCATTGTCACTTATGCAATTCCTCATCAGATCCAATGTGTTGATGAGCTAATGTGCACTTGATTAAACGTACTTGATTTATGCAAACAAAAACTGTAGGTCCTTCTTGAAGTAAAGTTAGCACCTGCACAGCTGTTAGTGAGATGAGAGTCTAAATAATTAAGATGGAATTAAGTAAACAAACAACTTCAATGTGGTGTTCCTCCTACTTCTTTACCTTTATCTCTTACTTCAACTCAGTAGTGGATATTTATTTTAGCTTTTCTTGCAGGTTTTTTGTGCACCAGGGGAAGTTGTGAAGCTCAGTTTACAGTGGCGGGGGGGTCCTCTTCTATTTAAATGGCTGTCATTACAGTAAAATAACTAATTAAAAAATCATTATTAGCTATAATAAAGCTAGGGGTAACTAGAATTCGTGGAGTATTATTTTAAGAGTTTTGTTTAAGCATGAGGCTGGCTTGGACTTGACATTGGCTTGTTAATCCTTATTTATAAAAAATATAAACCAACGCAGCCTAAGCAAGTCATTGAGGTGGTGTCAGTTTAAAAAAAAAAAAAAAACAAACACCAATATTTGTGTAGTAAGTAGTTTAACCTCCTACTCTTTTCTTGGTCAAAACTGATGTAGACAAAGTGGAAATAAGGAGTTGAAGATAGCCATTTTTTCTAACCATCAGTGGCTTAGTGTTACAAAAAGCTCTCAAACTGTCTACAAAACTGCTTAGATCTGGCTATGAAAAGAAGCCGAGGAGTCCTTGCCCCTGAAGGCAGGACCAACCCCTGCTCAATTGCTCAGTCTGGGGCTGCCTAACGTGGGGCAGAGTTTGTTCCCAGGAATTTGTCAGCAGAGCTGTGGTCATCAGTCACATGCTTATTGGGACGCTTGGTTTCTCTTTGGAATTTGGCTTCTGGGAGCTCGTGCCGGTGTGGATTGATGATTAGCTCCATGCCAAGCTCTCCAGACATAGGAGCTTCAGTGCTCTTCAGAGGATAGAGTCCACTCAGTGCCTTCTAAGGCGCTTCCAACCTGCTCCACCTTTGTGGTTGGCTTCCAAGTTTCTCCCTTTCTGGGTTCACTTTCGACATGCCCTCTTCCACCTCCTGCCCTCAGGCAAACAGCTTTGCTGTCCTGGAAACAAGTGGAATTGGTAGTTTTGATTTATTCAATCAATGTGTGTCTTCTCCAAAAAGTTAGTTATCTAATTAAACCTTATTTCTAGTGTTTCAGTTGCATCACTCATTTAAGGCCACGGGTAAAAAGTGGAGGCATCTTGATAATTTGCAGTGAATGGATTTTGTATTACTTGACAGTCACAGTTTTATTACAGATATGCCATCTATCTTTCTTTCTTTCTTTCTATTAAAGTTGTTTAAAAACCTCAGTCCTACAGTGAACTGGGAAGCTGTGGAGAAGTTTTTCCCCACAGCTGTCCTTCCCCTATTGCTGTGCTGGACCTGCCCAGGTAGACCTGTCGGGACCTTTCTGCCAGATTAAGTATGTCAGAACTGCCAGTGATCAATGTGACTTGAAATAAAAATCCGTGGGGTTTTTAGCACTTCAACGAAATTCTTACAGATTTTACCTTATTAGAACAAGCTACATTCATCCTTATTGCTGAATAGACCTGGCTAGACTGTTTCTGGTTAAGATGGATTAGGTTTTCATGCCAATTTGGATTGAAGGAAGCTCTCATAAACCTGACACGAATCTTCCTGTATCTAGAGGCATCTTTTGGGTGATATCTGGGTCTCTTGGAGAAGTGAACAGAGAAATCAAGATTTCTCACATTTCAAGCTTAACCTTCTGTCTATAGTAATTGATTGTGCTTTAAATATTAGAAATTTCAGGAGTCAGCTCCTCACATCCTTTTCTCTAGGGCTCTTGTTTACCTTCTGGGTAGAAAGAGGTACTGTCTCTTTCTTAAACTGACAGATGTATGTAAGAGCTGTATATAAAGAAGATCTAGCTCTTACCTTCCTAGGTGCATTGGTGCATTGCTCTTTGGAATTTATGAAGTATGAGTTCTTTAACCGGTGTTTGCCCAGTGGGAAAGTAGTGATTATTCAGATGTATTTAGCCATAGGAAGAAAGTAAAGGGCAGAAAAAAAACCAACCACGTTGATTTGGCAAAAAGGGAGGAACTGAAATACAAGGTGAGATCTCCCATCCAGAATCAGAAAGACAATTTAATAATCTCTTACTTGGATTTAGCCTAGACATACACAGCAAATAAAAGCTTCTTTTTTGAAGACATATGGTGCTTGGAATGGTTAATAATAGTAGGCTACAGTTTTCCTCCGCTTGTAATAGTCCTTTCCCTTTAATGGATCTGATGATGCTCATTGCAATTGGAAGTCCAAACATCAAAAGACTGTTAATTTGTCCTTCCTTAATATGTTGCTACAACAAGTGCTGAACTTACCTGCAGTGTTCATTTAATCAGTATGGTTGGTATAAACTTTAATGTTGGACCTGTTGAATGGAAAGGCAATGAAAGCAAGAGTTTAACCTCTTTTATTTCCAATCTTGTGAGATTAGCTAAGTAGTTAAAAAGAAAAAGCTTTAAAAAGTTTTTCTGTGCTATTTTGATTCATATCTTCAGCAACTGGACCTTTTTCCCTCATGAACTGACTAAAAGCCCATGCAAACTCTAGTTGGGTTCATGATGCGTGTACATCACTCATTCATGTGTAAGTTACATTTCAGTTGCTTTTCTAGGTTTGTGTGACTTTTGGGATGTTTGTTTTTCCTCTCAAACATGCTAAATGGAGGTGGTTTTTCCTGAAAGGCTCTTACTCATGCAGGAAGTGTCTTTGTGAGTACTTGGAAGAAGTTTTTCAAGAGTCAATAACTCTACAACCACGGAGCTGGCTTCGTGACCAGGAATACATATATTTGCCGTGTGCTCCAGATGTTTCCTTCTGCCCACCCAAGCTGTTAAGACAAAAACCCAAAAGACTTCACTTACTGTGGCAATCCCATAGCACTAAATGGTGGTATGAGTTTACTTATTAGTACATTGTATAAAACTCCAGAGAGGTGATGTTTATGTTTATTAACAGATGACCTCTTCGTTTGACATTTAGCTGGGGGAAGATCTGCAAGCATTTCACAGTCCATGGTGCATTTAATTCCGCGTTCAGAAGCATTAATGAAAAAGCAGAGCATTACCCTTTTGGGATTTGGGTTGGTTTTTTGTTGTTGTTTGTTTGGCTGAGGGTTTTTTGGTTGGGTTTCTTTTTTTTTTTGGTTGGGTTGTTGGGTGGTGTGTATTTTTTGAGACTGTCATTCAGAGTTTAGGGTCAGAGGAGCCACCAAGTTGGACCATCTCAATTGGCTGTTGCTCATGGGCAGAACAAATCCTTGGACTAAAGCATATATTATCCTGAAAATAGTGAGAAAAAAAGAATCCATCTTTAAGAATGTTGTTCCTGTTCATTTCTCCCTGTTCAGATTCCTCTATGCTTTTGACTTGCATCTGTTGGTCCCTTTTAAGTCTTCTTGTGGCTGTATTAAAGTGGTTTTTATTGGTTATTTTTTTCCTTAAAGATGATCAAGTAAGCTGTCAGTTGTCTGTGTAGCTTATCAGAAGAACTGAATCTTTAAATCTGATTATACATAATGCTTTTTTTCCCCTCTGGATGCTAATTGTTCTTACGCCTCTGCTCTGCATGTTCTCTAATTTTCAACATCTTCTTTTGAGCATCAACCATGGGACTGCGAGCAGTATTTCAGTGCCACTTATTAGCAGTGCATACCCCATCCCACCCCATTCAGTATTTCCGTTCGCTCTCATGTCTTTGCATCCGTGAACAACATCAGCCCTTTTAACACCAACAGAAGCTCCAAGTGTGATGCTTAGTTGCATAGCTATGATGACCTCCGCAGCCCTTTTGGTCTCCTTGCTTTTAAGGTCATGGTCCTCTGATTTGCAAGCCTTATCTTCATTCCTTGTTACTGGGTACATAGATCTGCCTTCAGATATCTTAAGACTGCTTTGGCTGGAAGGAGCCCAACTTGACAAGTAATTGAGATAACTCCGTGTGATCTCCTTTCTACTTTTATTTATCATGCTGTGGGTCCAGAGGATCGCCATGAAGATGATCAGAGGGCTGGAGCACCTATGGTAGAGCTGTGTCCTAGAGGACAGGCTGAGAGAGTTGGGGCTCTTCAGCCTGGAGGAGAGAAGTCTCCAGGGAGATCCTATAGCAGCCTTTCAGTATCTGAAGGGGCCCTACAGGAGAGATGGGGAGGGACTCCTTATCAGGGAGTGGAGTGATAGAACAAGGGGTAACAGTTTTAAACTGAAAGAGAGAAGATTTAGATTAGATACTAGGAAGAAATTCCTTACAGTGAGGGTGGTGAGACACTGGAACAGGTTGCCCAGGGAAGTTGTGGGTGCCCCATACCTAGAGGTGTTCAAGGCCAGGCTGGGTGGGGCTTTGAGCAACCTGGTCTAGTGGGAGGTGTCCCTGCCCATGGCAGGGGGGTTGGAACTCGATGGTCTTCAAGGTCCCTTCCAACTCAAACCATCCTAAACCATATAATTAATTAATTTTACCATCAAGGGCATACTTATTTCCAGGTAGCTAATAGAACATAGTTCCAGTCATTGTGAACTGCAAAAGGAGCATTGCAGTTGCACGGTGACATTACTCGGTAATGAGAACTTTTTTGAGGTCTTTGAGTTAACTAATTTTTCACCTATTTGGCCTATATGTTTTTATATCCTGTTTTTAAAATCCTGTGGATCTCATGTTTGTTGGCTGTTATGTCCCATCTTTAAGTCTTCAATTGCTGTATTCAGTGTGAAATCAATAGATTTTACCTTTTTTATTCTTCCCCCTTTTGCATTTATACAGATGAAAGTGATAAATTTTCTACAATGTCTTTTGATGCCAGCTCCAAAATGATTCCTTGCTTAGGGGTTATCCATAAACCCTCCGAGCAAGCTATTTCTCTTTGATTGTGTGTGTTGCTCAGTCCCTTGTCTTACGTCTTCTCTGAAGCATCTTTTCTGTATCTCTCCCAGCAGGAACAAGTACACGTCAAAAGGCACTTCATCCTGGAAGCTATTTGCACAGAAGCCTGAGCCCCAAGAAGTCCCTTCTGTTAGTGGTGGTCGTGCTGCTCAGGTGGGCTAAGAACTTATTTGGACTGAGGGTTGGTGTGGGTTTGGTTTATTTTTAACCTCCCTTTCTTCTTCCAGAGCAGCATCTTGCTCACTTGAGAAGGAGGAGGTCCTCTTGTAGAGCACTGCAGCGCGGTTGGCTTGGTGCATCAACAAGAGAGATGGCCATGTGGGGTTTCTGTGCTTTGGGATTAGGTTGAAATATTACGGCCTCAACTTTAGTGCAATAACCTGGCATGAAAATGTATTTACTTTGTAATTGTCCTGGATACAGTCTCATTTAATAGTGATTTTTATGTGTATTTTTATACCTCCTGGACCTGTAGTGTAAAATGACATTAAGCAACTTGTGCGTGTGAATCATCTCCAAGGTAACTTAGTTATCAAAACATAGTATCTCAATTGCTCAGAGTAACACTTTCCACTTCTCTAATTGCACTTTTGCAATCTGTGTTGCTTATACCGCCGCTGTTCAAATTATTGTGTACAGGTGTACTCGGTAAGGACTTTCCAATTTACTTTTCCCAGTTGTAGCAATTAGTTATTATCTTTTCATTTTGATCTCGAGGCCTGTAAAATAAGTGAGTAAATGTAAACAGCATCCTTGAAACTAAACTCTTAATGGTATTTTCGTCTAGTGATAATTTGAAGAGGCAGCCTGTGTTTTCTGTTGTCTCTGGCATAATTAATCTACTTGAATTATACTTGAACGGGAACTCAGATATCAGAAGAGGGTTTAGCAGCCTTGGAAGTTAGGAACGTTTGAATGAGGCAGAACCGAAGAGTTCCTGTACGTTGTCATTGGCCTTGTTGGGAAAAAAAGAGGCTGATAAATTTGTGGCCAGAAATGGCTACGTACTTGCTTCCTCACAGACTTTTCTGTTTTACTTACATCTTTCATGTACAGTAACTCGGCAGGGTCAGGGTGTTTGCTGCTGCAGCTCTGTCCCAAACTGAGCTGCTCCAACACTGTGCTAATAGTTCGGTGGCATTGGTCACACAAACAGGCATGCCTACTGGAATACCAGAAGAAGTCTGGGCTGCTTTGTGTGGGGGTTTGGTGTCCAGGGTGCCACCTGTGCGATCAGTTGTATGCAGTGGGGCCCTATAGGTTTCTTGACTGAGGACTTCGTGTATTCTGGTTTTGTTTCTGCCTTTAGCAAGTAATTTCATTTCTCTCTTTTTTTTATTTTTATTTTTTTATTTTGACATTGCCTCTTTTGGGGGAATTTTGTGGTATCTGTGGATTAAAAATAAAATTTAGTGGTGGTTTTATCATATATAAGTAGAGCAAGTGAATGCCACAACATTCCTTCTTGACCTGGAAGGGCAGGGACCAGCTAATTCTATAAGCTGTCCTATCTCCTCGCCCCTGTGCAAAAGCAGACCTGCAGCCCCAGATTTCCTGGCTTGAGCAAAAGCTTCTACAAAGCACTTTCACATCAGGTTCTCCATACCCACGAGGGGACTTGGCACAGGGGAGCGTTTCTGTTCCAAGTGGGTTAGCAGCGTGCACAGCCCATCATTCAGCGATAGGAAGTCTTTGGTGGCAGCTCTGCTCTAAGTAGTTCCTGCCATCACAGGCCAGGAGCTGCTTGGTTGTGCTACCATGAGTGTTTTGTGGAGCTGTGCTGTGAAGTGGGCAGGAGAGCTGATCTGGCGTTATGCTATATTATATGTGGTTGTGCTATGGCTCTGAACAAAAAAAAATATTTAAAAGTTTCACTGCATCTCTGATGTGTTTCACAGCACGGCCCTGCAAACACATGTTATTCTGCAATGTTGGATTGAGAAGCTGGGAGGCAAAAAAATAAAAATAGGGTTCAAGACCTGATTAAACTAATTTTGTTGCCAAATTCTTTGTGTTATCAAGCCCTGCCTGTGTCTGTAGCTCTCTTCCTTTCCTGCCTGTCCCTTCCTGGGTGGCCTTATTAGTCAGGGAAGAGGAGGCTTTTGCAAACAACTCTCGGGTGTTGAGCTTGTGCTTTCAATAGCAGCCGTGCCCCCGTATAGCTTTACTTCCATTGGGAATAATATGAGGCTGAATGCGGCCGTTTTGCATAGAACTGGCTACTGCCTTTATTCTCAATGGGTGCTCTAAATATCGTGTCCTTGTGCACTGTGTGTGGGAGCTCTCTCGGTACCTGTTGGTTTTTCATCCTTGCCTCGTGACCTCCTGTGCACTGCTGGCATCCTCTGTAGCGTTAACCACGCACATAGTCATTTCCTTTTCCCTCTTACCTCATTTTGGAAGACTTTGCTCTTGAATCTTGTAAATGGGGTGATAATTTAAAAGCAAACAGCTTCCAGTCCTTTCTCGCCAACTTTTGCCCACAAGGTATGCAAAGTAAACAGAGCAGTTGGGAAGTCAGTTATGTACCTTTCCTCCTAGTGCAAGGCATCCCAGGATGGGTCGTAGCTCTAAGTAATGAATAAAGGGAGAGAATGAGATTGGTACACCCAAGGTGTGTTTTAATGTATGGAGCCATTGCACAGATCATTCATACTCTTAAGAAGCTTTAGCAAAACCTTGTAAAATGTGAGGCTTTAAAAACGCTCCACTATTCATGTATTGAACATAAAGGTGTTTTATTGCTTGCAGGAGAGAAAGAAAATCAAAATATCAAGGATGGGGTAAAAGAGAGAGATAATTTTACTCACATATAAAAAATAACTTTGAAGCAAACTTTACCTAAATATGAGGACTCTTACCTCTGCTAAGCTCATGGAGGAAGCTTAGAAGGATTTCCAGGTGCTACCGTGGTGTTTATCAGTTTGATTTGGAAACTGTGGGTCTGGATGCTGGAATGGCAGGTACACAGCAGTCACGGGGTACAATAGCTGTAACAGGATATGCAGATGCCATCATGGTGTATTTATTCAAGGAGACAAGCGTAGGCAAGTATTAAAAAAATGTGACCTTAATAAGTTGATAAAGAAATGGTTAACACTTAATATATTTAGCTCCAGCCTAGTTACTGAACAGCCTTTGCCAATTGAGCAATAGGTAAATTTGTTAAATGTGAAAACTCGACCTGAGGTTATCGACCCAGAGACTCAGCTACAAGGGGGTGGCGTAGCTGTAAAGAGGAATAACCATTATGTGATCTCTTCCAAATGAGAGAGGGCAGGTCCTGAGTGTACGAGGCTTGCAAGAATTCAAATCAGCAGTTGAATTATAATCTAATGAGGCCATGAGCAGAAACACAACTTCCATTTAAAGCTCACGTGTGTGGCAGCACAAGTAAAAAGCTGGGGCCCCCCTGTCCCAAAAGAAGACCCTTCATTAGGAATTTTACTTCCTTGGCATGCTTCAAAGGGCAGTAATATAACAACCCAGAGCAGCTCTCCTTCACACATTCATAGGTAGCTGTATGCATGGAGAGATCCCTACTCCTTTTCAGAAATAGGGTCTCAGTTATTAAAAAAAATTAAAATTATATGTATCATATATAATACGTGTAATATATTTTATAGTTACAATTTATGTGTTTTTAAAGAAAAATATGCTCTGTTATGTGAAAACTTTCCCTTCATGTTTCCCAAGTGAAGGTTTTGAAACTCGCTAGAGGTAGGGGCTTTCTTAATAGAAATTCCTTGAGTAACATAAACGTTAACTCAAAACACCTGAAAGAATGTTACATTTCTGTCTTCTGAAATATTTCAGTTGTACTTGTGCCAAATGCAGAGCAGTGAACGCAACTGTAAGGGGCTAGTTTGGCTGTACTTGTAGTCCCTTGAATGCATGAGCTGATTAATTTTTTTTTTTAATATATATTTTTTTTAAATACAGAATTAATGTTAAGATCTTATGTTTACCTGAAAGGAGAGGAAATATTACAATTTGAGTAAATTTTATATATATGTATATATTAGCCACAAGGTAAGGATGATATGTTCCTGGAATAATTTCGTTTTAAGTAGTTGTGCTTCAATAAAGCGTAAGATCAAACATCCCAAACCACACAGTAACTTTTTTTGCTCTTTAGTTCAAATAAGCCTCACCTCAATTGACTTCTTTTTTTTTTTTTTTTTCCTAAGTGTACTTAGGAATATCCTCTTCACACACGTAAGAGAGATTAAGAGTTGAGGTAGCCTTCTGCTTAGCCTAGCCCCCATGAAGCAGTGACTGCTTTATGAGGTTTGATTCAGCATCTGCTTTTTACCTGTGAATCCTTGATGAGGTTAAAGCTATCCAGGTATGTGCAATTACAAATGTGATGCAGATCGTACCAAAGCCAGGAGATCAGCAGTCTGGAAGCTTTGTGGCTGAGCTACAGATCATTGGAGAAACCTTCTCTTCAGTACATACCCGTTCCTATTCACTGCCTGTCTTCTGGGGAAGAAAAGGCAGCAGTACTCAGTGGGACAGACTGTACCTTCATGGCTTACATTGTGTAAAGATCAGCAAACCATGTAGGAATTCAGATTTTTGTTTATTTTTTTGTCCTCTGAATGGCTGTTTGAATGGCTTTCCTCTTGCTCTGTGGTCAGAGAAGACAATGTCTTAACTACTTCTGTGTCACAGTTACAATAGCTCCTTTTTTTGCAGAGTCTTTTTTTCCTTCAGATTGTATATGTTAAGTATAGTGAGGACAATATGTTTCTTTTTCATCCTTTCTTCTGGAGCAATCTGGCAGCATATTGCTGAGTACTGGGAAGGTTGGCTAATGGGAGCAATCCTTGCAGCCGTTTCATATTATTTGGCTGTTTGAAGTAAGAGATAAAAAAACTAGATGGCATCTAGGTTGGGTTTTATCTCTTTGGTGTGATGAGGCTGCAGATGTGAAAGTTTTGAGAAGGCTTTAATATTTTTCCTGTTTCTAATTTTAGTTATTAATATCTATGGCCTACTTAAATAAGGTGGATCCATGTACCTCAAACCAAGTAGTCGATTATAAGAGAATCAGCTTGCTTTCCTCAAGCGTGCACTTGTGCAAATTCAAAACATGCAGAAAAGATGAATTAACTGAAGTTGTGCAGATAGACTACACCAAACCTCAAGCTGCCTGTGGGCTGGGTGAACTCTTGAGAGAGAAATTCATTTTCTCCTTTGGCTTAGAAAGAAAGGGGAATTTGATCCCCTGTGAAGGTGAAAGAAGCACGATGCTGCCTCATGTTCTCACTTGGGAGTTGTTCTTCATTTTTAGATCTTTTTTCAGAAGAGCAGGTGGCTGCCATTTTACAGGAGAGCAAAGTGAATCCCATTTGCCCAGTATCAGAACTGGGGATTTATTCCTCAGGCCTGGCAGATCCAGGAGTAGAAATCATGTGTCCAAAGGCCTTTGTGCTTGGAGAACCTCTAGGGTCTCCTTCTGGCTGAAGAATGACACTCATGTGGTGGTTTGGACCTATATCGTACACAAATTGTATAACTTCAACTAACGAGAATGCACTAAGATTACACTGAGTGGATGTTTACATGAGAAAATTAAATTGTGAGTCTGTACAACTGGGTCCAATTAAAATAAAGTATCACCACATCAATCACGAGCAGAGGCATGTGAAGGAAATCCTTCGCCAGCATTCCTTGGGAGTGCAGCAAATGCCTCACTGTTCCTGGAGTGCAAAATCATTCCTCCCTCCTAAAGAGCATCTAAATGCTTTTAATATTGACCAGGAGATTAAAAAAGCCCAAACAACTAAGCGTAAAGCTGGGATCCTATTACTGTATTGAATAGCTATTAATATGGCTGCTGCGGGAGATGTGGCAGGAAAGGAAGCGCAGCTGCCCATAGCTGCAAACGTAAGAGCTTCTAAAGTTTTAAAATGCTCCTGCTGCTTCCTCCCACGTCAATACTACCTGCCATCCTCTATTTGTATTTTGTGCGTTGACTTGGGAAAAGATTTGATTTGACCATACAGCACAGCTTGAGGAACCGGCTGTACAGAATATTAATATCTGATCTTGTTTCATTAACATCAATTTCAGGCGTGCATTCCAGAGGGGGTTAACATTAAGCTGTTTTTAACCACAGCAATATTGTACAGATTCCTCGACCCAACGCACCAGCTGGTTTGCACTAAGTTTTACGGTGCAGGAGACAAGAAACAGGCTTCCTCGCAGAAAGGGAATGCGGCAGTGGAAGCCCTGAAAGCACGGGGAGGTTGTAGGCACTGGGTGGGATGTCTCTCACAGAAACGTCTGGCAAAAGTGTGGCAGGAGACCGGAGGGGTGGCTGGTCTTGGCTGTGCTCTCTCCTTGGTTTCTGACATTGCTGCTCACCTCAGGTTCTTGGTCCCCATCCCACCTCGGCTCTCTTGTGGACTTGGGTTTGCCCATCTCTCGTGGGTTGCAAGTTTTCAGCCGGGCTGTGTGTCTGGGCTGGCTCGTGGCCATCCGCCCCGCTCCTTGCACCCACCTAAGCCAGCACTGGTTGTGTGGCCACTTGCTGGAAGCTGAGGCAGATGCAGCAATGGCCTTACCTCCTGTGAGACCACCAAATGAGGTCATTAGACATTAGATTATTTTTTAATTATTTTTAAAACTTTTTTTCTTTTTTACAATTCACATAAGCGGCTTCAGAAGAAGTGAATGAACCATATCCTTCTCTTTCTCCACTCTTTCCACCACATAAAGTGCCATAATGAGGTGGCAGCTATATTGTTTTACAAATGCCTCAATGCGTGAAATTAGTGTGCTTCCAAAAAAAGCCCTAAACCAGAAAGACTCTGCAATGTTTGTTACACTAAGTTAGGCCTATGACATTCTATCCTCTGAGAAATGTTCCTGCATAGGATCTAGTTATCCAGTTCATCAACATGCGTAATTTCTTCCCCTGCCCCTATCTCTGAGTCGAGACCGGAGTTTGTGAAGATGTCTGCGGAGGGGTTTTATGCATTGAGCCGTACGAAGAGAAAAGGTTAAAAATTGTTGTTGCAGCAGCCGTGGAAAGCTATAGCATAAACGCTCACTGCTTTAAAATATGAAAAAATGGTGTCTTTTAAATATCAAAGGGATTAGTATTAATCCAGCACTTGTGATTTTCTTAAATCATGTTATTTGCATAATAATACTCACCACCTGCTATATCTTCAAAGCGCTTTTCAGGCATTAACTAATTGATCTTTGTAACACCCCTGTGATGTAAAGACCTGTTATTATCCCCACTCTGCAGATGTGGAAACCAAGACCCAGAGTAGTTGAAGGAACTTGTTGGGCACAGGGCTGAGACGGTGGCATCGCGGGCCCCGAGTCCCTATTGTCCTGTCCTCCGACAGTTCCCACTCGCACACTTCCAGGGGCGCCACGCTTTCTTCTTGCCTGCATTTATTTAAGAACAAAAAAGGCACCAAGTTCTTGGTGTCTTCGGATGGACATTGTTGGGGGATGTTTGTTTATTTTGATTATTGTAAGTTGTTTTGCTAAATGATTTTGCTCTGGTTTTCAGTTGCCCTATAGTCAAAGACATGTTAGACGGAAGAGCTTCTCACAGCTCCTTATTATCTGTGTGCACCACAGCGATACTAGTCGAGAGCTTTTAAGTGTATTTTCCTTTGTTCAGGACTCAGTATGGTCTTGCTATTAGCAGCCTTTTCGTCAAATTTCCCCCTGCTTGTCAGAAAAAGAAATGACTGAAATGGGAAGCGACAGGGTGAGTTGCCCCTCGTTATAAAATTTCAATACCTGTTCCCGTCCCGCGCTGGCAGTGAGCGGCGGTGGCTGCCAGAAGAGCAGCCGGTGTCCGTGGTGAGGGATGCTCAGGCGGTGGGAAGTTGGGGGCGGCTCTGCCGCCAGGATGGCAGCCTGTTCCCTCCCCGTGGGACATCTGCCTCCCGTTTTTCCATCACCTTGTGTCTGGGAGAGCCACAGGCGCTCGTTGTCCCGGACCTCGGTTGTGCGGGTGACATGGGTGTCTCCCCACCCTCTGCTGCCACTGCCTTCAGACCAGTTGGGCCTTGATAACCATTGTGTACGTGGAGCAAAAATAGGGCAAAAAATGGAAGACAGGCAGGTGTCACGTACCTAAGTCAAAGAGTAGATATTAAAAACTCTTTCGTGGGTAATAATCTGATGGGGAGTTTAAAATGGGGTATTAAAAAATATATTGCAGTCTCTTTAATCTGGCAGTGTCACTTTAATACTTAGTGCGAGGGCTTAATATTAAAGTGTATGGATTTGTTTTTACAGATGTTTCGGCAGCATTATCTGCAAGCAGGAAAATAAATCTTGGTGGTGGAGCACCCGGAGCCCATCGGCGCAGGCTCAGACTAAACCATAGGAAAAGCCCCTGTCACGGCAGATTTCAGGAGAGGATTTCAGATAACGTATGGTTTCCCAAGCACAGTGCCCGGGCCCCCGTGAGGGCTGCAGCGGCGGCAAAGTGGCAGATTATGTCAACAAGTTAGGGACACGGTTACTTATATTGGCTGTGGTTATTTGGCTGAGCAGGGGGCTGGGGGAGGCGAGGAGGGGGAGCACAAGTCACTCTGAATTCCTTCGTACTCCAGTCGGGACAGATGGGCTGTAATCTCTCTTCACGGCACAAATTACAGGGTTTTCCAGACCCTCAGATACTCGTGGGTTCTTGGCTTTTTTTCACTCTCTCAAATGTCATCTCCACAGAGCCCGTGTTGGCCCAGGGCACAAAGGGATCCTCTTCAGGTGAGAGCGTCACTTGTCCCACGAGGTGCTCTCTCCATGTTTTTTGGCATCTTCAGGTGAAAGGGATGAAACTAAAAAGTTCCCAAGTGAAACTGCTCAGAGAGGGAAGGGCAGCTCGGGAGAGGGAGGAGAGAGGGCAAAACGCTGGTTTTTTCCCTATCTCACAGCTCTGAGTGATGCTTGGCAGATAGGGAAGCACTCCAGTTCTGATTAATCTGCTAACGATGTGTTTGAAGATGCAGAAGTGAAATAAAGGGTAGATCACTTAACAAGAAGCAGGGCTGGAAGCATGGAGCAGGGCTTGAGGGATGATATGAGCCAGTCAGGGTCTGGGGGGGCTTGTGGGAGGCATCATTCCAGCTGTGCTCCCCTGGCAGGGATGCGTGTAGTGCTTGGGAGAAAGAAGGGTTTGGCCATGACGTCCCCCATGCTCCCACCAGCTGCGGTGGCATCTCTCTGCCTCCTTTACCACCGGAGGATGGGGCAGCCCTCAAGCTGTCAGGAGCCGGGTGCTCCGAGGGTTTCAGGGGGAAGTCGCCGTGCTCACAACCACATCAGATTGTATTATTATTTTTTTTTGTGGCCAACGGCACAATGGCTTGGGCAGTCACCTCAGCTGTGGCTCTTGTACTTGGGGAGACTTGAGGGAAGAAATGACCACAGTTCACTGCAGTGCTGCTGGGGCTGGTGGCGAAGCAGGGGCTGAGCTTCCCCTTACCGTGCTCTGCACATGCTTTCTGGCCTCTGGAGGGATCAGAGCAAGTGGGAACTTGTAACCCATCTTCCCTTTTCCGCTTTTGCTGCTGAGGGTAAACATAGACCATCAGATCATGTCAGAATTACAATGTGGACAGTGATGTCTTCCAAAATGTCAAACGGGAGCGTGCCCTCTCTCTCCTGATTTTTTTTTATTTTATTTTTTTTTTCCTCTTTGATCTGAAACTACTGAAGTGTGGAGTTTCTCTGTACCATGGATAGTAAATACACTGAAAGGAGCATGTGGAAATCTTCTTTTAACATACTTCTTGTAATCAGAGCAAAAAGCTTTTAAACCCAAATCCATAACTTATCTGGCCTTCTCCCCCTTCAATTAAGCAAAGGAATAAAAATATTTTTGCCACTCAAACTTATGTTTGTTTATGAAGGTTGCAGGGCTGTCTGCAGTGATGAATGACATCCTACATATGTCCAGCTGAAGCTTCTTCATAGCATCCCATCACAGGGCCTCACTTCTGGACAGCAGACAACATCAGGTGCAATTTATTCCCAGCCTTTGAATCAGCCAGCGCAAATGTTATTTCATTTTTCTTTCTTGCTGTGGATACATACTCAGTTATGGGACAGTGATGACAGCTTTCCAGAAAACCTGGGCACCTATCAAATAATGGTTACTTTTGATCTCTTTTCTGCTGGGCTGTAACAAACTATCAACCCATGGGAGAGTCTCAGCAAACTCATTTTATATAAAAGAACATTTAAAATAATGGAAAATGGGTTTGGGGAGGCACCTGAAGAGGCCATATAGAGTTCATCCTGTGTCACAAGGCAGAACCAGCTGTGGTTAAGCCATTCGTTACAGATGCTTGCTGAAGCTTTTCTCCAGACCTCTGACAGGGAAAACTTTGTAGCTGCCTATTCCTCTGCTCAATTGTTATTACTGTGAAGTTTTTCCTGGTGTTTATCCTGCAACTCCTGGATGCAATTTAGGTCTCTTGTCTTTAATAGACATGGTGAATAGTTCATTCCCTTCCTCTGTGAATAATTCCTCTCTATTTGTGTACTCAATAAAAGCTAAATCACTTGCCAATAATTCTTGGGCCCTTGAAAGAGTGAGAAAGCAAGCTTTTAAACTGTTTAAAGTTCTCTTCAGAAATAACACTGCTTTGGCAATTTATACAGCCTTGAACTTGTTTGTGAGCTGCCTCTGTAGACTCTGTAACTGGCTAGGTTTGTTTAGTAAACTTTTTAAAACCTCTCACCTTCTAAAAACCAATTGTTTCCAGGCTGGAATTATAAATGGAGTTCTGTGCCTCTCACTTGTTTAATTTTGCTCTGAACAAAAATGCTAGTGTCTTCATTCAGGGGCCTGCCTTGCTTTGTACCAGCTGATTTACAATACAATGTGTAAATATAGTAGCAGCCTGGAACAAAGGAGAGCCTGTTTATCCAAACAAATTTGAGGGTGAGGGTGAAGAGGTAAATTGCAGTCTGTTTGCTGAACTGCAGCTTGAAAGCAGAACGAAACAACGCGATGGGCAAAATGATCCTCGGGGGTTTTGGGCCCAGCGTCCCTGTAATTTTAGGGTAGTGCTGACCCAAGGAGCCAAGGTGAGCTGTTGGAGCACCCAGGTGCTTCCCGGCCCTTTGGAGGAGCTTCGCCAGCAATTAAAGTTTTTTGTTTTGTTTTGTTTTGTTTTTTTGTAGCTGGATTTTGTGCCCTGCTTGGAGCGGTTGTTCCTCTGTAGGCAGTTGTGCGGGGTCCAATGTAACCTCTTGGCAGGTCTCGTCGCCGCAGTTCCCTCGTCTGCGGCGTTTTAGCCAATTGCTTCTACTTGTCCTGAATCAAAGCCAGCAAACACATTTCTCGGATTTAAGTATTCTGGGTATTTTGGCCTTATTGTTAAGCTTGTGTATTTCAGCTATAACAGCTAAGTCTATTAGCAAAGAGATTAAATTGTGTAGAAGTTACATTGCCTTGTCCAGACACGAAAAATAAATTGTTAGAAATGGGCTTCTCTCCAAGATGTGATCGCTCCCGGAAAATAAATTGGACGAAAGTACTCACTGCAGAGCTTTGCTAAAAGGCCTGTGCCTTGCACACTCACTTTTTGTGCTTCCTGTAGATGAGTTCACTAAGTGATTGCAAAAGGAAGAATCAGATTGATAATGTTTCCTAACTTTGGCTGTGATAAGGGTCCCGGTTGCTGAAAATCTACTTTTTTTTTTTTTTTCCCCTGCTTCTGCTACTATCTAACAGCGTGATTTGCAGAGCAAGGAAGGTTGGTTGTAGCTGGGAAGTGAGTAAGGTGAACACCTCTTTAATGCAGCTCATCAGCTCCTTGGTTCAGTCGCATCCTTTGTGCTGTGTAGTATTTACTGTCGTATCAAGCAACATGAAGTTTCATCTGTCCTTTGTTTTCCTGCCCATTAAGTACAAAATTCATTTTGGTCTTTCAGAGCCTCCTTCTAAACTTTCCTGAGTTATAAATTATGGCTTTTCTGAAATCTTCAGCCTTGCCTGTGGGAAGAACACTTTAATTTGGTTTAACAGTAGATGAGTAATCTAGCTACATGTAGTGATTTTTTTTTTCAGTTCAGCTGCAGTCGGCTTCTTACTCCAACTGTTCCACTAGAATTTCAAAGGCGGCAATCAATTCCCAGCCAGCCTTGTTTATCCTCTTCTTGATTTTTCTTGTTCTCTTCTTGGTCTGTGACACTGAAGAGAGCTCTGTCTTATAAAGCATGTGTGCAGTATTCCTGTTAATGGTTTTCAACACAATTTTGGTAAGTCCGGGTGCTGACCTGGTTCTGCTTCGTTCAGCCCTTGCCTAGTGTTTTATCATGAAGACTCAAATATTTCGTGCTTTCCATTTCAAAACACACGAACAGCATCTCTTAAAGAATATATTTTAACATCTCATGTCTGTTTTGGTCCTTTCTGGTGTGAAACTGGGTCAGTGTTGGTTAAACTAGTTTATCTTGTTCTCTGTACACCCAGAGCACAAAGTCAGGCTGAAAGCTCTGGCAGGTTCACTCCGCACCTCTTTTGTAGGCATCTGCATTTGAAACGCATCCTTTAGACACTGGCAAGCTCTGTTCTGTGGATGGGGGTAGATGGATGGGGTGGAGAGACATCAGAGCTGACTGGTGTCTGCGAGCACAGGGGGTAGCTGTGCCGAGGCCAGCGGGGAAGCTCCCGATTTGGGGCGAGGGCAGAGGGAGGGATACCCTGGTGGTGTGGGGGCTGCCACCCTGTGAAGTACTGGCAGGTCAGCAGATGGGATGCGGCGCTGTTGAGATGCTTGTTTTTATTCCTGTAATTAGTAGGTAAGGTTAATTTACTCCTGAGAATGTGTAAGAGGGAGGCTGGGTCTCCAGGGACTGCTGCCTGCAGGAGGGTGGGTTTGTTTTGTTTTAAGCAGCTAAGAGTGGGACAGTCTGTTTCCTGATGGAAGGACAGAAATGTCTTCATAGCTCTTGTTCTAAAAGGCTTTGAGAAGGCTGTGGGCGATGGGTCAGCCCATAAATGTTATTAATTTCATGTGGAGTGGCTAAACTTCCTGCTGACTTAGGTAATGTACCCACTGAGCTTGGATAAAAGGTTAGAGATGGCAATTATGGAAAAATCCTTTTCCGTTAAGCTTTTTTAAGCTTAACCAAGCCACTGTCAATAATTACTCTTTTTTCCTTGCTATTGTGGACTGAGTCTAATCCAGACTTGGTTTATTTAATTTTTTTTTTTATTGCTTGAATGTGCATGTTCAAGCTACATGGAGAATATCAAGCTGCATTGGGTACATGCTGGGCAAATGCATTTGCTGGGCATACCTGGTGTGTTAAGCAGTGAATAGATTTACAGTATATTTGTAAGTGATCATAATTGGGTTGTAAAAGTGTGCACACTTGTGCTTTTATTTCTCTGGTTATCTCTGAAGTTGAAGAAGGCATCTTGCAGGGTGGCATCAGGGTGGAGGAGGGGTTCAACCAGAAGGGCCAGAAATAGCAGCTGTTTGTTTATGCCAGGATTTTTATTCTCTCTTCTTCCTACTCCCTTTCTTAGGGGTAGTCTTATGTATTCCACCCACTCTCATTCCCTTCTGGTGAATGTGTGTGGATATGCTCCAGGACCATATGTGCTCATAGATACATACTTCAAAGGAAACTCTAGACCGCCTAGAGAAGCTGCTCGAGTTTAGATGAGCCCTGAATTTGCCGACCACTACAGCATTTCTTTTGAAGAAACACATGGCAGTGCCTCCACGTCTTTCCTTCAGCACCTTTACACACTGATGGGCACCCTTACCCTCCGAAGCGAGTAAGCTGCTGATACACATGCTCTGTATGAACTTAACCAAGCTGAATTTCACCTCAAGGCATCAGCTTAGCTGGGCTTTTTGATGTCTAGCTGACATGTTTGGGATCACACGATGTATTTGCCCAACAGTGAGGATATCGTGATGCTGTTTCCTTTTTTCCTCCTCCATACACAATGATTTCTTTAAAGAGGATTTTTGCAAGTGGTTTTCCTGGAACGGCAGGCACTTGCCCCAGCTGATTCATGGCCGCTGTCTTACTAAGTTATTATTTCTAGGTACTGAGGATTCTGGCTGGAGACCAAAAGGACCTTGTCCGTGTCTGCTCTGCTGGGGCTGTTCTTGGTTAGATGCCTACTTTCTGTTTGACAAACCTCTGCAGATTCTTGGTGGCTTCTGTATCGTTTAGTTGGTCTTAAACTGAACATGCTAAGTGTACTCTTGGTTGGGGAATGCATGGCATCTGGTGCAGATTTCAGCACCCTTTTTCTTTCAAAAGCCAGAATTGCACAATAGCCACTCCATTCCAGCAGCAGCAGCTGGTGGGCCTGCACCATATTCCTGTTAAGTGTTTGCCAGGAGTTGTCCATTAAGATTTCCAATATGAAACATTGATCTTCCATCTGAAAACGTTTATTTTAAGAAGTCTTCCTGCCTATTTCTGTGGATATTTGGTCCACTGCTCTTGAAAAATGAGTGATTGTACCTGGCAGATGCTTCAGCGGACTTTTATATAGCACCATTCGCTCTCTCTGTGCTCTAATCCCTGGTGCTGATCTTCATTAATTTGTTTGTGTAGAAGCGAGTTTCATATCCCAGGCAGGTTGATCTTGTTTGGAGCTAGCTGGAGGTAAGGGAAGGAAAACAGTTTGATTTTTCACAGGTGTTGCCGTGCAGTCATGCATTCCCTTCCCCGGCCTTCGCCCTTTGGTCAGCCATGAAAGGCGGTACGCGAGGGCGTGTGTGGAAACTGTCAGCTAAAAAAACCCCCCCTCTCTGAACGTAGGGAATTGGTTGTATTAGGGATGAGCAGTCTTGCTTGCTCGCTTCCTGAGACAGTGGCATGAAATTGCTTTCAGATGCTTGAGAACAGCAAAAGAAAATGACTTCTCCCCCTCGCCCTGCCTTTGGAAGAGCGTGTTCTCGTTAGCCGGGCTGCTCGTAAAGGTGCAGTTCTCTTTGTTATCCCTAAAATGATCTGCTGGTGTGCTGGGGGGGCTTCTCGCCTCCCCGACCACGCACTTGTTTCCCTGTTATCTGTGGCTGGTGGAGTGTTTGTGTTCACAGGATCATTTGTTTACAAATGATATCGTTTCTCCTGAGACTGCATCTTCTGATGATGATCAATGGCTCAGTTACTTTTAATAAAGCTGAGGCAGTCAGACACAGGAATTCTTTTGAAGCTGTTGAGGCCTCGTCTGAGTCATATAATACCTTAAATGAAAACAGAGCAAATAGGAAATGTAGAAGCGAATGACAGGTGTTGGCAGGAGGGATGTTTAGGAAGTTTATAGCTTTCACGGCTTTCTTTTCTGCTCAGGGCAGATGATTGCTCTGCCTTTAGGCACAGACAAGCTGCAAATAAGAAGATGGTGGAGAAAAACGTCTCGCAGTGGCTGGGAGGTGGGTGATGGGTCTGACTCAACGTGTCTTCCTTTTTCAGCACAGGAAAAGCTCCTTGTTTTGGTGAACCAGTTTCATCATTTGGTGCTGACACCCTTGGTCCTGGGAGGGTGGTCACAGGATAGGGCTGGGTGAAGAGCAGGGCTCAGCATCTCAGATTCCCACAAGGGAGGCTCTCCTAGGACCTCCAGTAATGACTGGCTCCAAGATGCTCTGGTAGGCAGTGAATGGTTTGGGGACGTGTTCAGAAGCTGATTCTGTAGTGTGTGACACATATTCCAGTATGTTTCAGTCTCCCCAAACCTCCCTACTACCTGTATGTCCATACGACAGTTTAACTCTTTTGCCAATTCAGGCTGTCTCGTAGGCTATTGCCAATTTGTACTAATTTTTATCACTAGCCTTTAGAATAGTTTATCCCCAGCTTATGGAGTAAAACGACTGAGGAAATGTCAGCCTTTTCTTAAAGGAATAATAATTTCCTTGTTCCTGGGGTTAACTTGAGAAGGTACGGCAAGTTAAATCTAAGTGCTTACAAATGAAAGGTAAATAAAAACTTGAGTTATTTGCCACTTGTGGACTGTGATTGTCAGTACGGTTGGGGTCTGGACTGCACAGCCTTGTGCCTGGGTGGCTCAGGTGCCGTGAGACAGTGCACACAGGGTGATGAAGGCTCGCCGCTGGCAGGGCCAGAGAGTTTCCTAGCTTGTAGTCGTCCTTTGTAGCTGTCAGGCTGAGTGCTGTTCCCCTTTCTTTTCGGGGCGGGATGGAGTTCAGCGGTTTCCATCCTGCCCACAGTTCCTTGTGCCTCTCTCCCTCCTTCCCCGCAGCTGGCGGGTGCTGCTTCCTCCCCGAGCTGACTCAGCTTCTGGTGTGGCTGCGCTGTGTGCCAGCCCTGTGAGATGTTTTGATTTGGGGGCGATTTGTTTGAGGTTTTTTTTGTGGTTTTTATTTTTTTTTTTTTTTGAAAGAACACGGTGCTCTTTTGGAGGTTTCATTTTTAAACTCCAGGTGTGAACGCGCACCCAGCTTGCCTGGGATTAGGCAAGCAGCTGAACTGGCAGGGGGGAAAGGTGTGGGAGCCCTCCTGTGCGGGCAGGGAGGATGGGGCTGGCAGCTCCCAAACCAGCTTTGCCACCGCAGCAGCAGCATCCTTCCCCAGGTGCTTGTTGCGCCTCCCACCTCTCTCTGAGGTTGCTACCCACCCATCAAAAGCTGGTAAAACAGAGTCTGAGGCACCTCCTGGGGAGCTGGGGGGGGAAATTTTACTCCAACTCCTTGGTGACAGGGCTGCAGTCCCACCTGCTGTAGCCACAGAGCCCGACCAGGCTGGTGAGGAGCTGGGGATGTTTGCCCATAGAGGGAGGCTGTACAGTGACAATGGTGTTGAGCCTGGTGTCCCTTGACCACCTTGTTCACACCGCTGTAGCTAAATCACTTCTTCCTGGTCCAAAACAAAGTGATCAAGACTGGGCCATATCTTCAAATATAGCGAGTCTTCTCGTGGGGTGAGAGTCGCACGATCAGTGGAAATGGTTGTGCCGTGATGGAGCCAGAGAGAGGTCAGAGCTGAAGGTGCTTGTATGCTGAATGACACCTGAAGTAGCCAGGCCCGGGTTCCTCACCAGTAACCTCATTTTTCCCTGCCGTGGGCCGAGTTTAGCATAACCATGAAAAAGACACAGGCATTAGCTGCATTGTTATTGCCTTGCTAAGGAACTTCTACTTAGGTATTAGTTTTTTCCTGGCTCACCTCGGCGAGGAATCCTGTCTAACAGCCAGAGAGAGCCTAGCCCCTGTAAAATCCACCCATGACATCCTCTCCGAGCATCTGTTCGCTGTATCCCAATTGCCTCGAAGGATCTGTGTAGTCAGTGCTTGTGAGCAAAAGCTATGTGAACCTGCCAAAATTGTGCCCGTGGCTGCATGGAGAAGAGGCACACGGAGTCCAATTACTGGCTCTAAACTGTATAAAATAATGTTAAATAACTCCTGATTTTTAGATTTAATTAAAACGAAAGGCTGAATTGGCACAGCCACTTCTGAGTTCTCAGTGAGGGGTAGGAGTTTGCAGCAGAAAGCAAGGTCTAGGGGAGAAACTTTGAAATCATTCTAGTAGAGCTGGAAGATGGAGATCCAAAAATATTTGGCCTTGCTCCCTGTGCTGAACATGCTCCTGTTCGTGCTTTTTGTTGCTTGTTCCCAAGTGACAATGACACATTCACTTAAGTCATGGGGGAAAGAAATTAGATTTCAAAGCAGCTGATTATGAATCATACCAAAAAAAAACCAACCACCCTGTACTGGGGACCTAAGAAAAATGTTGTTCACTGTTTACAGTCATGATGGAAAAGAAGTTGTTTGAGGAAGTTAAGCACACAAAGTAGCCTGCAAGTCGTCGCGTATCGATACAACTTGCCAAGAGTGATTTCTGTCAGCATGTCAAACTATGTATTTTGCAGTAATCTTCCTCTATTGTACCAAGATTGCCTGGTCTGACTGACAGCTAGTTTGCTTGTTCATTCATGGGGTAATCTGTTTTGTCTCCTGTGTCTGCATGAAGCTGAAGAAGAAAATTGCAGGTAGGCTTTTTGTAGGGAGAGAGACTTTCCTGCTCCTCTCTGTGTGTGGAAAAGTTGCAAGCTGTGTTCAAGGTACTAGAGACCCCCCTTGGTTCTGCTGTTGTTTCTGGGATATCATTATAACACCTTTCTAATGAAGCTCTCTTAGCACAGCAGTGGAAGTCAGTCCCAGATGGGTCCTTGGCAAAAACGAATTTAGAGAATTCCCGCAGCTTCTTTAAAAATCTATTTACTTTTGTTATATGCTACCAATTTAGCTGCTTAAACCTGTTTTTTTTTTTTTTTCTTCAAGATGGAAGAATTAACAGTCCTCTGAGTGTAATAACAGTTTTCCTAGCTTTTTGGATGTTATTTCTAAATATGGAGTTATAACTATGGTGCTTAAATTTTATGTTGATAGTGTTTAAATTATTGCAAGGAATTGCAAAGCTATGTTCTAGTTGGACCTTCTGTTCAAAAAAAAACCCAACAAAAAACAATTCTAAGTATTTAGGCTTTTCTGAATGATACGTTTTCTGAGAGAGACTGTAAAACCAGTCCAGCCTTGGAAATCCTGGCCTCTTAGCACTGACGTGTTGTTGAGCAATGCTTGGGCAAGTGCATTTATGAAGTGACGTGGTTGAAGGCTGTAAAGCCATGTAATTCTTTCCCTCCGGATGCACATGCTAAGCTTTCAGTGTTGCCGCATCACTTAAGCATGGTCTAAAGTCTGACTTCTTCCATGAATCTTGCAGTACTTTGTGGGGTGTTTTTTATTTAAGCACGGTTCCTCAGAGTCAAATTAGAAATAATTCCAGCTTTCACTTCTACCTTGCAAAAGCTATAGTGGAAGACAAATAAAAACAATAAAAGTGCATAGCTGCTCAAAAATCATGAAATGATAATGAAGCCATACAGGAGTGGAAGGGAATGCCCCACAGATATTTGGCTTTGTTTTGGATTTTTTTCATGGGAAGAGAGTCGTCTGAATCATTGCCATGGAAATATTTGGGGTTGGCAAACCACGGTACCATTCACTGAAGCAAATAGTGGTAATGTGCTCAAAACTCACTTCAATAACTTCCTTTTATCATTTTCTGATGGGCCGAAGCTACAGCTGTCACCATCCTAAAGTCAGGATAGATCCACGTTTACTGGAGTTAATGGGACCGCTTGCTTTTCCTCCGCTCCTTGTTAAGTGGGTGTAGGATCCCCAATACTGGAAGTCTCTACTGTTACTGGGAAACGATACGTCATACAGGTTGACAGAGATGTTACCACAGATTGACTTACTGTGCACAAGGGCGCCCCATCCTAGGGGACAAAGGTGGCAACCTTATGCAATAGGCTCACAACAGAGCTCCTGCCTACACCCGTATCCTCCAATATGAGTGGGATGAGAACACACCTTATTAGGTGCCACATTGAAGAGAAGCTTAGATGTCAGTTATTTTAAATAGGATGACTCATCCCTTATCCTTTTACCTTGTACTTCCTCCTTTCTCATGCCTTTGCTCCTCTTAGGCTACAGATCATTAGCTTTGCTAAAACCGCTGTTGGTATCTTCAAGGCAGCTGGATCGCAGGGACTTGCCTTCACTGGACCAGACATGTCTCTTTGATAGTCGCCTGGCTCTGTTTGAAATGTCAGTTCTAAAAGACTTTTCACAAAAAAAAAAGAGGATAAAATATTCTGGTAACAAGGCACCGGAGCTGGATGCTGTTCGTGCAAGAGCTCTAAAGGAATGAAAATAAGAAATTGCTCCTGGTTTGCCATCTGCTTAAATAAACCAATAATATAGCAATCTAGGGAGGGCTTCTGGGGTCATGCAGGGAGATTATCAGTAAATCTGGCTGCTGTATTAGGTAGTTTGGTGGAAATCAGAACAGGAATAGAAGTAGTAGATAACAGAAATAGAATGCACAAGAGAGGAGACAGCATGTCTTGGGTGAAGGGAATTTGTTTCTCGTGAATCTGTGGAAGTTTTTTGAAGGAAGCTTCAATATGGATACAGCAGATCTAGTTGATACCTTGTCAAAAACTCTTTGAAAATAAAAGTACAAGCTATATTTCACAGAAATATGTTAGAACCGCACTTATCAGAGAATGAAAGAAAAAAGTCTTGTCGCAAATTGCTAAGTGGTTAAAATAGGAAACAGAACTGGAATACCTGATTAGCTTCTCTGTTCTGTAGCAGTTATTGCTGGGATGAAATCCTTCAAAGGTCTGTGCTGTTCTCGGAGCTGTTCCGCATATTCATCAATGATTTGAGTTTAAATAGATGCCAGATCTTGTAAAGGATACCAAAATTATTTACAATAATCTGACCTGAAGCTGCCTGAAACAACTTGCAGAGACTCTTTCGATACAGAGTTGGAAACACGGGCAAATGAAATTCAGTGCCAACGAATGCAAAATAATGCATGGAGGCAGAACGGAAATAATCGTCTTCTTGCTGAGGGGGTGAAAAACCCAACACCCTCTTGGAAGCACAGGGGATAATTCTTTGTAAAAGTCAGTTCAGTGTGCGGTGGCGCTCAGTTAAAGTAATCAGAACGATAAGAAATACTGAGAAAAGAGTAAAGAACAAAACCAGAAGTATCTGTATGATGCTAGAGATCCATAAATATTTTCAGCTTAGATAGTGTGGAGTATTCTGGTCATCCCGCCTCAAAAAAACCCCTGACACCCAGAAATACAGAAGCGTAGGAGACTTCAGGGTGAAAAAGATTGAGTCAACTTTCCTTTCAGCTGGGGGCAAGGGGAAGCAAGAGCGAGAAAAGATACAATGTAGTTTAAAAGTACAGACTAGGAACAATACAGTTGTGAGGCAGCAGGCCTAAAGGAAACGCAAATCCAGTTCCCTCTTCTGCTCTTCTCCTGTTCAAGGCAAAGCTAAATCATGGAATTACTGCAGGAGGCTGTTGGATGCCAGTGGTATGAAGGAGAGATTAGGCATATATACAGAAAATAAGGCCTTTGGTAACTTTTAAGCCTGGATACAACTTCTAAATCAGAAAGTCCTGAAACCCATTTTCTTTGGAATCTGGGAGGGTGTTTGGGATGCAAAATGAATGTTCTTCGGTGGCTGCTGCTGGTTGCTGCTAAAATGGGGTTCGTTTCCTTCAACAAGACACTGAACTTCTAGTTTTATAAGGTTATTTAAGACAACCTCTGTCATCAGGGGAGGGAGGGAAGGAGAGGCTGAGGTGATTCATGCAAGACTGAGATAAGCACCTAAACTAAGGGAGCTGGATTGCCCCTGGGAGGACTTGGTCTACTTGAAAACAGAAATAACCTCATGACTAGTTTACTCTGTAAAATGTGAGATGAAGTCTATTCTCAGGGAAGGGTGTTGGGCTAGAGGATGTTTCATCTGTTTTATTACTATGGCTCAGAGGTTTCTAAACAAAAAAAGCTGTGCATCGAAGTAGATGGGTATCATGGGCCTTAATTCAGAATGGGTTAGCACAATGACAGTGGATATGTTGGGTTGGCTTCCAAATGTGTCTTGAGTTCATTTGGCAATGGGTGGTGAGGGGTGACCGCAGACGATCACAGCAGTGAAGAGGGGCTACAGGCTAAGTGCCCAGGTTTAGTAGTGTCACCATCTTCTTCTGCTTCCAGCCTCTTAAAGGAGGTGGTGGTGTCTGCTGAGGGCCTCAAGGGAATGGAAACAAATCTTGCTGGAATAAGGGACAAATATTGTTACAGATTAACATTTAAATCTCATTAATTAATGTAATTACATTTCCTGAATTACACCTTACATCGAGTGCACTTCAGTACGTTCCACTGGTGCCCTGGAGAATAAAATGTGATTAATTTCATAAAAAGTTGCTATCTTTAGACTAGATGCAATAATAAATAGCTCCACAGGTCTGTGCTGGGGGTTCCCGAGCGCTGTGACACGGGTTTGGGAGCATGAGTCAGTTGAGGAGCCCACCAAGGAGTGGTGAGCACGTGAGGGAGCGAGTGGAAGCCCAAGAGAAATTCATCTTGCGCTTGGGTTAGGTCATTTGGGCATAAGCCCTCCATGAGGGCAGCTCACCTGACATGTGATAACTTAATCATACGTCTGGTTGTGGAGATTGCTTGCAGTGATAATAAATACGGTAATCTCCTTTATTAAGGGCCTGAAATTGGTACAGCATCTCTCTACAAGAGACTGGTTCCAAAGTAATGAAGCTCATCTATCTACGGGTGCAAACATCTCTTCTGTGTTGCTCTACTGCCAGATGAAACAGTGGGATAATTCATCTCTTTTGGTGTTCTAGACAAGGTACTATACAGGTAAACTCCCCAGCTCAAATTTTAAAAGGGTAAACTTCAGTTGTTTTTTTTTTTACCTTTGACTACATCACTTGTTTTCTGTATAGTAGGCCTCCAAAATACATGCCTGTCTGGTTTTTAGGTTTAGATTTCTAAATTATCACCAGATGCTTTAAAAATGACATAACCATGGGATAAGCATGATACCAGGTTGCAGGGTGTGAAGGCATTAGTCACCATGGGCATGCCTGCAGTGGAAGGTAGGATTCCTCCGCTGGCCCCACGGCACAACTGGTGGCCCAACATGCCCAGAGTTTTGTTGTTTCTTGCCTCTATCACTAACTCCCTGCAAACCCTTTAAAAAAAAAAAAGTCATCATATTGTGGGGGAAGGATTTCCCACTCAGCCTCATTTTGTACATCAGTTAATCAAGAAGGAAATTAAGAGTATGCTATCACCCAAAATTTTAATTGAATCGTTCAAATAGTAGTGATGTGGGGGAGGATTTAAGATATCATATGCAAAAGAAAAAGTTGGTGTGTTTTTTTTAAAAAACCAAACCCATACTTATCTGCTATCTATTGTTCCCATAGCAAAGTCCATGTAACTCCATTATACCATCATACAGCTATTTCAAGAGTGATTGAAAAAGAGCTACTGACGCACCCAGGGGAGAAGGGAGTTGGGAGATTCAGTACTTTTGAATTGCTGTCACAAACAATCTCATGTTGAAATACTCTGTAGTACAAATGGGATAGATATATCCCCAGTCAGCTGGCTTCTCACTAGAAATTGAGACATAGAAACCTTCTCGTGATTCAATTTGTGGTGCAGTGACCTGGAGAACAATCCGGGAGGAAAGAAAATACCTTTTATGACAGGTATTTTCCAACAAGTTATGAAAACTCAATGCTACAAGAATGTTTTGCGCACTTTTCCAGGGTTGCTTACTGTTTTCAAATACATTTAAAAAAAAAAAAAAGCAAAACACCTTTGTAACGTATTTTTGTTTATATTTGGGTTTGTTTATTTATTACAGCCCCAGTAATGTAAAACCTTTTATGCGTAACTGCAAGTAGGCATTTATTGCTGCTGCTGCCACTGATACAAAATGACTGACACTCTGAAATGGGGGCCATGGGAGGTGTAGGTGGAAGCAAGCCTGAAATGTTTCTTTCTCCAAGAAAAGGCAGCCTCTTAATGGGCAGATGCCACAGCATGAAAAAGCCAAATCTTGTACTTGAGGAATTATTCCTGAACGCTGACAACCAATCAGCTTAGCAGCATTAAGGCAAAACTTCCTTCTCTGCCCTTTTGGACGTTTAAAAAAGGCATTTCAGATGCACATAGCTTCCGTGTGCAATTAGCCGGAGGATTGGCTGCTTGTGATTTTTGAATCATTCAGGAAAGTAACACCTGCTTGGCTTCTAAAATTGTACCTTCATGATAGCACCACCTAGTAATTATTATTCTGAGTCATCAACTAATGCTCATTACCACTTCATAGTAGCAGTATAATTAAAACTTCTGTGCCGTATTCCAGTAACGATCAAGCTTGAGAACTAAAGGCATGACTTTAGAGAAGTTAGTTGCAGTATAGTATAGTTGGTTTCTACTACGTCTGTTGAATGGTTTCTGAATGTTCCTGAATTATTCCTGAGCTAGTGTCACATTTTCATTTTTCCTCCTGTGTCTTGAATGCGAGTAAACATTGTGAGGGAAGGAAGGTCAGAGCAGCAAAGGCTGTCCATCCAAGGGAGGGAGGCTCTTGGGTTGGCTCTGGAAGTGGTTTAGGGTCAGATCTCAATGGAAATGAGCTCCTGCAGTGGTTGATTTGAAGGTCAGAGGTGACCTGCTGAAGCAGTTGATCCCTGACCGAAAGGTGAGAGGCTGACTGGAAAAAAAAAATAGGAAAAATGAAATCATTTGTAGTGGCTAATTTTGTGTTGAACAAAGCACTTTGGATTCTTTCTTCAATTCAGATGCAGGTGAGCCCAAGATGTTGGTTTGCCTTGGTTTGCCATGCCAGTTAACTCTGGAGTAGCCAGTGGTCTTTCCTTGAGGCTTTCATTTACAAGATGTGGGGGTGCCTGAACTTGGGGAGTACCTTCAGCCTGAGCTGGGCAGCTGATTGCACAGGACACTATTCTACCCCATCAGTCTGCCTTTTCTCTTTCTTTCCCTTCCCTGGCCCAGAAAGCTTTTCATAGAATCATAGAATGGTTAGAGTTGGAAAGGACCTTAAAGATCATGGAGTTCCAACCCCCTTGCCATGGGCAGGGACACCTCCCACTAGACCAAGTTGCTCAAAACCCCATCCAGCCTGGTCTTGATGGGACATCCACAGCTTTTCTGGGCAGCCTGTTCCAGTGTCTCACCACCCTCACAGTAAAGAATTTCTTCCTGGTATCTAATTTAATCTCCCCTCTTTCAGTTTAAAACCATTACCCCTTGTCCTATTACTACATTCCCTGATAAAGACACCCTCTCCACCTCTCTTTTAGGTCCCCTTTAGGTAGTGGAAGGCCGTTACAAGATCTCCTTGGAGCCTTCAGTTCTCCAGGCTGAACAGCCCCAATTCTCTCAGCCTGTCCTCATAGGAGAAGACAGGCTTAATTTCTTCATTTCTGTATGTGAAGAGAAATAGCTCTGGTGGGTAGGAGAGAGCCAGGGAGCTGGTGGTTTAGTTTCTTGTTTGGGAGATGAAAGACTGAACTTGGAAATTCTGTTCAAATTTAGGAAAAGCAAAGATGATTTACACAGAAATTTCCTGGTCTGATGGCTGCCAGAATAGCCCAAAGCATTGGGGACATGAGAAATTTCTTATCAATCTTATTAAATCTGCCATGGCCCTAAGAACAGCTTCAGCCCAGTGGATTGCTGTTCTGTGATCAAGTCAACTCTAGGAAAAAGACTTACCCCCTACAGGCTGGCACTTAGAGCCAATGATTGTCACCTATTTATCATCCTCTGTTTACCTTCTCTTGGATAAATTAAACGCATTGGCTATAGTCTCTGTCTTCAAGTCTAGTTCTTAAATAGAGCCTATTGCTTTCATCTGAACTCTTACCAATTTAATGACATTAGATGGAACAGTCGATTTCAAGAGCAGAGATGTTTTAGGAAGACCAATACTAAATGACGTGATTATGTCTCACAATTTAAACACGGTACTTTTGATGCTATGTGTGTTGGAGTATCACATTTGCTCTCTCTCCACTTCCCCAGAGTGATTGTGCTGGCGGGCAAACCACCGTGACCCTAATGTTCTTTTACATTACTGTCTTCCAAATTACATTCTAACACTGTGACCTACATTTTGGGACTGCTTTTTGTGTGATCTTGTTTGGTTACAGTAATAATGCTGCTGTTCAATTGAGTCTATTGTACTGTGTGATCTCCGCATCATCACACCTTTGAACTTGACTTGTCCTTTTGTGCAGGTCACGTGAAAATTGGTGAAACGGTAGATTTATACCAGCACTGACTTTCTTAAATAGGACATTCCTGGAAGGCTTTTGCTTCAGGTTTTGATTCCCATAAAGTCTAGGGGAGCTGATATATCCAGGACTGAATGCCAACAGCTGAAAATGATGAATTATTTAATCTGCTTTGTTGACTTGTGTGGCATGTTTTTCAATGGAACTCTTTCATTACAAGAGGCTAATACATGCTTAGTTTGCTGAAAGACACCATGTGTTGTTATTAGCCAAACTTATCAGGCTGGGGACATTTTCTGGGTAGGATTATAGGTCTGATTTTTATACAGCTTTATATTGACTGTTTTACTGGGGATTCTGTACCTTAATTCTGTACAGTCTTCATTTTCTATGAACATTTAGGTTCTGTTGCTAAAGATCACTGTTGACTTAAATGGCCTGCAGTTGCCACAGCGACCTCACTCACAGTTCCTAAATATTGCTAAAATACTTCATTCTCTTTCCTCTAAAATGTTCTCGAAACATGATATTTAACCAGTCTTCAATCCCAGTGGCTCCTTGGCCCACGCTTCTAAAACCTGTGGGAGCAAATGATTTGGTCTGATGGATCTTCAACATTTTAACTTTAACAAACGCTGTATAACATCTTCTGTAACTTGCTCAGAAAATGGTACCTGCTGACTTTCAAAGCTCAGGCAAAATACTGCTGCGGTAGGATGAGGGGGTGACAGAGTCTCTGTCTCAGTGTACTCAAAAGCCTCTGGCTTTCCAGCAGAAGGCCAGTGAGTGGGAAGCCAATGCTGAATTTGGGGCACCTGAGCCAGGTGTGCCCAGCACCTCGTGATGTGCTAGTGGTAACTTTTGGGAACATTTGGCTTCTCCATTTTTCTGAAAGGTGACTGACGAGCATATAACAGTGACCTAGGCACAGTCAGGGTGGCACATTTTGCTGTCATTGCTGTTGGTATCTGCAATTCAACCATAGTCTAATCTCACAGATGTGGTTTGATTTAACTTAATTTGAGGGTAATATCCTACAATATTGAGGGATATTTATGAAGCGAGTTCTTTGAAGCTTTTTCCTCCTGCTCTTAGCATCACTTAGTCTTGGTGGATGCCTTTTATCTTGAAATAGATTTCAGCTACCCATTAAGAAAGCTGAATAGTGGTGCTATCTCGGTTGGCTCTGTCATATTTTGCTCTTGCATATTTACTTTGCTGATCTGCTTCCTATTCTAGTTCAGTCTTAATGTTATTGCACTGCTAGTGGCTGTTTATTTCATTTAAGGATGTGGAGAGGAGAGAGAAGCAGAGTAGCAAGTTAGCTGAGGAAACAAGGTGTGCGTATATAAATATATACGTGTGTATATATATAATGTTAATGAGTTTTCCAACAGTATCAGAAAGGTGGTTCTTGCAGGAAACACTTGTGGTCTGTTGACACAGCACAGACCAGTCCCTGACCCCCAGTCCCTGCTGCAGAGACATTCAGCTCTTTTCTGGTTTGTTCACAGGTTTGGTGACTTGGAGCAGGGGCAAAGGAATGACAGAGAAAGAGGAGCCCTCCCCAGAGCAGTGGGAAGGGAGGGTGCAGGCTGGGAAGGGAATTTGTGATTTGGGGAGTGATGGAGGCTGCTGGGACGTGGCCGTGCTCTGCTGGGCACGGATGAGATGAGGAAGCTGCTCTCTCTGCTTGTTTCTCTTCTCAGGCAGCAAAACTGCCTGGGTTTTCTGGTATGCTCCATTGAGGTTTTTCTGCAGCACTTTATTTCACTCCCTTGTTCAGTCTCTCAAGTTTCTTAATGGAGCTATCGTTGGGCCCTTCCCTAAAAACAGTCAGAGGACTGGAATATGTCCCTCTCTCTTCCACTTTGACCCCCAAATCTTCCCACATTTCAAATAGAAATCTCTCCATAGCAAAATGCATATTTTTAAGAAATCCACGATGGACATCTTACAAACAAGAGCACCCTCAGTTTGCAGTGTACTTCTTTAGTTAGAGTAGTTGTTTCTCCTCCTTGCATGCAGAGCAATCGTTTTCTCTTTCACCTCCCTGCATGAACAAGGATCTTCTCCACTGATGAGGGTGTTCCTCTGAAGTAAACAGGAGTTTGCAAGGAAAAATCCTTATCAATATTGAGATGTATACATTTAAATATATATATATAGCATATCCAATTATAGGAGAGAAAGTTATGTAAGAAAGAAATACCATCTCAGCAGTCATAGCTTCAGGAGCTGTTGGATATTATTACCGCTGTCCTTTCTTCTCAGAGCAACTTCCTGCAATGAGTTGTCCAGGCTTTTGGACAGTACTCGTGTGACTAATAGTTATATTTTATTTTTAGCTGTGGCTGACACAGTTACCAGGCATACTTTCGGATTGAACTACTGCAAGATGCTTTTTAAATGGCTGTACTGCCACGTACATACCAGTGCTATAGGAAGATAGGCAGAACTGGGACACAGGTGTACCAGGTTCCAGTCGTGTTCCAAACTTCATGGCATTTTGTGATCTTGAGATATAATTGTATTGTAAGCTTTCCTCTAACTGCTTTCTCCTGCATTCCTCTGAGGAGGATGGCTCCTACCTCTGTTGCTCCGAGTGCTTGCAAGGACACAGACAACTGAAATAAGTTGATTTTTTTTTTTATTTTGCATTAAAATATAAAAAGCTTTTGGCTCTTTTTTTTTTTTTTTAATCCATTTTGTCCCAGGTGCCAGTATTGGCACAGCTGAGGCAAAAGCATACAGTGGCATCAGTGACCAGAGGTGGAAATTTCTTAAGCCATGTTTACTGCCTAAAACAACCTAATATGTAACTAGTCCTTCAGTCACAACACTTGATACTTGTTAGAGCCTTTAGGACTGCAGTTTTTTGCTGCCCTGCCTCATAAGGCTATTTTTCTACTAAGATTACTTTCTGAAGGGTAGAGGTGAGAATTGCAGAAGAAATAAATGGTAACCATCAGCCACTGTAAATGGAAGAGCTTTATGTGGAATCTAAAAGAGAAATCCAGCCTGCTGCATTTCTGTCCCTGAGAAGAAGTTGTCCAGCAAGTCTTGGTCCTATTATCATGGAGGTACAGCTTGTAAAAATCAAGTTCTTTTCTACCACTTCCTTCTTGCAGGAAAGAAAGACTTGTGTTTTAACCCAAGTAGTATCTATTTCTTTGTCCCCATTACCTCCTATGAGAAAGCAATTTGTTTCTCCCTTTCTTCTCACTCTTCCATATCAGATCATTTGAGAGTTGAGAAGCTTCTCAGCTTGGCTCTGGCAGGCTCAGAATTAAAATCTCACCTGTTCTGGATGGCCTGATGCTTTTCAGAGTACACTTCATTCTCAGGCTACAGGGGTCCTGCTAAAAGTGCCTTTGAAGCAGGGAGACATTCAGCCAGTCCTTTGGCACAGGTGGTGCATGAACTGGTTAGCAGAGGATCCTGCTTTTTGGAAGACGTGCAGAAAGGATGAGAGAAATGGAGTTCTGCTCCTGGGGTAGCGGAAATGTTGATCAAAGCTGAGAGGATTGTAAGAGATGATGAAGAAAAAAACCCCATATCCTTCCTGCATATAGGCAACCCTTCAGGAGTCCAGATTAGCCAAACAGCCTGAGACTTGAGGTGTTTTGAGTATGTCCTCCCTAAGATACCTCAAAGGGACTTGATCATCAGAAATGGATGAGCATGCAGACTCTGAAGCTGCTGCCCTCTGTTCTCTAGATCAAAAGATTATTTAATCTCTCTGAAAAACGTCCAGTGCCCGCTTTGCATTTCAGCTGGTGCACGTACCAGGCAAAAAAGGAGCCGGCATTACCAGTAGTTAGAAACTGGCCCCCGGCTCTGTGTGCCAGCACACTGAAACACACACTCGCTGCCTTTGGGGCAGCACCTGCCTGTCTTTGTAGTGATTTCTGCCCCCACCACCCTGCTGCTTCATGATGCATCTCCCAAGATCTCCAAAGTGAAAGGCTGAGCAGCAATGTTGACTTGAATGGTGCTGCCTTGCTTTCATATATTGCTTGGAGAATCTTTTCCAGATCCTCTACTGTTATATATGGATGCTTTGAGCATTCAAAAATGTATCTTTGTTACTCTGCCACAGAGAATCATAGAACAGAATAGAATCATAGAATAGTTTGGGTTAGAAGGGACCTTTAAACATCATCTAGTCCAACCTCCCTACAATGAGCAGGGAGATCATCAACTAGATCAAGTTGCCAATCTGACCTTAAATGTTTCCAGAGATGGGGCATCTACCACCTCTCTGGGCAACTATTCCAACAGGGCTGCTCTCAATACCTTCATGCCCCAATTCTCAATACCTTCATGCCCCATGCAACACAGGTGCAGGACTGCCTTGTTAAATCCTCGATTTATATCAATAAATATATTGCTGCTTCTCTCTATGGGTGAAGTGCATCACTCCATCTGCAACAAGGACCCTGCACTTGGCCTTGTTGAACCTCATGAGATTCACATGGGCCCACTTCTTAAGCTTGTCCTGTCCCTCAGCCATGTCAACTGCACCACTCAGCTTGGTGTTGTCTGCAAACTGGCTGAGGGTGTACTCTATCCTACTTTCTATGTCATTAATGAAGATATTAAGCAGTACTGGTCCCAGTACAGACCCCTGCGGGACACCTCTTGTTACCAGTCTCCATCTGGACATTGAGCTGTTGACCACTACCCTTGGGATGTGACCATCTAACCAGTTCCTCACCCACTAAACAGTCCACCATCAGATCCATACCTTTCCAATTTAGAGAGAAAGATGTTGTTGGGGATTGTGCCCAAGGCCTTACAGAATTCCAGAGTGACTGTATCCGCAGCTCTTTCCTTGTCCATCAATGTAGTCACTTCATCATAAAAAGCCATTAGGTTGGTCAGGCAGGACTTGCCCTTGATAAAGCCACGCTGGCTATCTTGAATTACCTCCCTGCCCTCCATGTGCCTTAGAAATGCTTCTAGGAAGATCTGTTCCATGGTCTTCCCAGGACAGAGTTGAGGCTGACAGGTCAGTAGTTCCCAGGGTCCTCCTCTTAAAAAATGGATGCAATGTTTCCCTTTTTCTAGTCACCAGGGATTTCACCTGACTGCAATCACTTTTCAGATGTCATGGACAGTGGCTTGGCAACTGTATTAGCCAATTCACTCACGACTCTGGGACGCATCTCATTTGATTCCATAGGCTTCTGTATGTTCAGGTTCCTCAGGTAGTCACGAACCTGATCTTCTCTTGCAGTTGTGGAAGGGACTTTTCTCCCCTGGTCCCTGCCTTGTTGTCCATCTGCTCGAGAAGAGAGGCTGCCAGTGAAGACTGAAGCAAAAAGCTGGTTCCTCCAGGAAGTTGTGTGTCACGGCCCCAAACAACCACCATACCTTGGCCTTGGTCCTCAAAGGGTTGGTTTGTGGAGGGGAGAATGAAATACTCAGGTGACTGAGAAGGTAACTGGAAGATAAGAAGGAGGAGGAGATATAATCTTGTTTGCGCCGTCATGATGCTGTGCAAGCAGTTGCCTCAGTTTCCTGCTGTGACTGGCCCAGGAGAGACACTAGTGGGTGCCCAGCCCAGCGCAGACAGGCAGCTACTTATCTTTATGCTTTCCTGATCTGTCCTCATGTGAAGCGTTATCGTCTGTACCGTTGGCACTGGGCAGCTGCTCTCTGGCACACCCAAGGTGGTGGTTTGCTTCCAGAGTTCTTGTGATAGACAAAATCTGGCTTCCCCAGGGCACGGCAGCCTGGGCAGCATGTTATGTTCATCCCTCACCGTTTTTATTCCATAGGAACAATGTGAGCTGTAGTTTTAACTATTTGTATTTTGGACTATCCTGGAAGTGGCAGCCTTTCTTACAGACTGACTGGTACTGGGTGGTGAAAGGTTGTTTGATGCCATGCAAGTCTGGCACCCTAAAAAAGTGCCTGTTTGCATGATTTATCTGAAGAGCTTTTTGGAAACTGGCTGAAACTCCTCGATTCTTATGAAGTGCCAGTCTTTTAGGCTGGGAAGTCATATGGCTTGTCTTTCCCAGGAAAAAGATTATGATCTTCAAGATTTGGCTCTGTAATGGGCATTGGTTCTCCTGAAAGAAATGCACAGGTGGACCACTTTTCACCCTGTAGCAGAGGAAAGGTCCCTGGACCCCATTCTGAATGTGGCCTTATAAACCTTACTCTGTGATACAGTACAGGCCCTGGGCCTCCTCGGTGTCAACTTGTGTTTTAATTCATTTTCCAAACTAGCAAAAATTTTGGAATGTGTGTGTTTTGTGGTACTTTTTTCACAATCACCTGCTGACTGCATCTACACCGGCTTCTGGAAAAATCTAACTTGAGCTTACTTCTCATATGTTCAAGCCACCTCATTACTGCAGGGAGCCACCTGAGAAATGTGTTAATGGCCATATGCCAACACACTCAGCTCTATAAAAACCGCTGAGATGAACCTGCTCCGACTGCTGAAAGCCAGAAACAACTACCCTCTTGTCTACACCAGGAAAACTACAACTTGTTAATTTGCCATCGGCCAGCAGCTGCTCTCGGGCTGGCAATGGTGGAACTGGTAAACGGAGCTCAGGCATATTTAACACTGTAATAAAACATAATTTAGAATTACAGAGCAGACTGGTAATGCTGCCTATTATCAAGGTTGTTTGACACTTCCCATTATAAGACTCTATTTTCAGCCGCTTACAAGTTTGCCAAATTTTAACAGCTTGCACTGAGATTTCTTTAACTCGGTGTCTGCCTCTTGCTGAATATTCTGTTATTGTTGTTTAAAAAGAAAAACCTGCACTTAGCCAGAGCAGCTCAGCTGTTTCTAAGAAAGACGACTGAGAAAATATCTTGTTAGTCCTGTTAAATTTAGGTGACCTTTTCTTTTAACAGCTCAGAGGCAGGATTTGGCAAGAGGGGGGAGCTGCTGTCAGAGATGCTTGTGTTCCTTCTATGAATATTGACCAAAATAGGCTGAAGTGCAAGTCCTTGAAACATTTCAGTTAACACCAGCTAGCAGGTCTCTAACTTGTAGCAGCAAATTTCCCCGAAGAGGTGATGCCTGTGGGCTGTGTGAGTCTGCCCCTTGTGCTGGGGAAGCCGGTTCCTACCCAGCCCCAGGAGCCTGGGTCTGCTGGTGGGCACTTGGGGACATGGGGTACCCGGCTTCCCCATCGCTCCCAACTGAGCCCAGGCCATACCGAGGAGGGGGCTGAAAGATTTCAATGGGGCAGAATGTCATAGTGACTACAGGAGCAATTTTTGCGTGTTTTGGAGAACTTTAAGTTGTATGTAGTCAGCATGTGTAATATAGGTAGAGGTCTCTATAGATAATAGATGCTTTTTCTACATTGTTCATGTTATCTGTTAGCTTAATGCATTCCTTGTAACTGTACTGTGTTAATCTACAAAATGCAAGCCAAAAATCAAATTTGTTAATGGTGCTTGTCAATGGCTTGTCTTTTTCTTTATTTTTTTTTAATGTAACAGTAGGAATCAGGTTATTATCATAGAACAGTACAGGCAATCAAAATTGAGGTACTTTTGCTTTTGTTCACTGTGGGTTTTTTCTTGGTATCATGTGGCTCTCTAGTTCTTCTTTGCTTTTCTATAAAGACAATACTGAAGCCGGGCGCTACTCCTGCCTGTGTGTTACTGGAGGTGCTGGTGAGATTTGGATATTTCCCTACAGAGGCCTGTCTTCCCATGGCTGCTGCCAGTGGCTGGATGGGAAAGAGAAGGGAGAGCACCTAAGCCCCTTTAGCTAAGCAAGGAAATCTGTCTCTGCTTTTAGCTATGCTGCCAGTCTACCAGTTATAGTATCTATGGTCTAGCCATCAAAATTGCCTTATCCTTTCAGCTTTCTATTAGCCTACTTACAGGAAAATTGCAGGAGTATCTCATGGCTTGTCTTGCAGTGCTCCTAAAATCTGTAGACTCAGCATCTCAGCAGCATTAGTCTTTATCTACTACATATCTACAGCCGCAAATAGTAGGGTAGCTGAAAGCCTACACCTAAGGGCTCAAAGAATCATGAAATCAATTATATTACTTATTTCCAGGCAAACTGGGTTATGGTGGAGTTCAGCCATCCAGACACATGAGCTTACACATGAGTTGGAGACAAGGCATGGCTGCAGGAAGACTGCATTCAATTTAAAAATAACATTTGAAAATTTAATTAAACCTCATACCTTCATTATGCACCTTCTCAGTACATAATGATATCAAGTTAAAACACTTTAAACCTAAGGCAATTTTGTATTTTTATGGTCACGATTTTTTAACAGGCAGTGTCTCTCTTGCTTTCCTGGTTGGCATGAGAAGCCCACATAGATAGAGGAAGTTATGGAGAAAGAAGTAACCCAGAATATAACTCAAAAGGCTGTCAAACACATACAAGAAACAGTGCAAGATGTATTCTCCCGTTTTTCCCTTGTTATCTGCTTTGTAAAACCATTCTCAGGCTGAAGGTGGATGGGAATCCTTTAATGACCCATCAATAAAACCACTTAGCAGAGCTGAATAGCAGCTGTGGCAGGTGACCTTCCTTTTTTCAGAAGTGCTCTATTAGTTCTCATTATCTTGCCTCTAGGTCACTTCTGGGGGCTTTTCAAGGCCCCTTCTTTTTCTCCTCTGAAATAAACTGTATTTTTTTTCCCATCTTGAGATGAGTCCATGTCATTTGTTGGGAGAGTACGCCATTCACAGGAGATGCCTGTGGAAGAATACCTTGCTTGCCATGGCAGAAGTTGTCTCATTGAAGAGGAAGCTGAGGCAGGGGACAAAGGGCAGTGGGAAGAGATGTCCTGAGCGTAGCTGATTCAAATTGCACAGGACAGCAAAACGCTCATTCCTTGCCTAATTCTGCTGCATAATTGAGGCTGGTGGTGCCACCTCCCCCTCTCTCTCTCAGGCACGTTTTGTAGAGCAGATGAAATACCAGCCTCTCCTCTGGCTACCTCTGCAAAACTCTCCATTGCTTCAGTTTTTCCTCCAAAACATATGAAATCAAGAAATAACTGTTTGGGGCTCTCTTTTCGGTCTAGCAAAGGTGCTGCTAACTGGTTTCCAGATTTATCCCCATACAGGTGCTGCTTAGTTCTTCCCAGCTCTCTGATTTCTGGGATTAAAAGAAGCAATTAAATCCTTTCTGCTATGGTGCATTAGCTAAGCTTATGAAATTCAGTGGTTTTAGAGATGCCAAACAAGATGTTCCTTTCAAAGCCCTTGCATCAATATTGTTTTTATTCCTGTGATTTGTTTTGTGCAACTTGGATCTTTGCAACAATTCTAGTAGGTGATAGTGATGAATAAATAATCAAGTTGTTAGTAAAATGCTACATTTTGTTCTGATTTACTTATAGATATTTGAAGTGGATATGAAATCAGGCAAAATTGATGTGGAAGGGGAGGGAGGGAGAGACAGCTTTTTACTGAGGTATCTATTTCTTTGAAGTAAACAGAAATGTTGTGCTGCAGTATTGTGATCAGGACAGTGTAAGAGTGTCCATATTTCATGTTTTAATAGCAGCCTTTTCTAAGCCGCTTTTGCTTTAGACATGAGAATGCAATTTCTGAGGCTTCATGAGGTAAAACAAGAAACTTTGCATGGAAAGAACTAGAAATGAAGTTTCTGCAGACATGTTTTCTTTTTCTAAATGCTGACAAATAACTCCTGCCAAATGCTACATAAAGGAGAAAAAGAAACATATGGCAGTTCAACAGGAGTGAAAAGATGAGCTAATCCAGCATCCAACAAGTCTTTGGATGAGACTAAAATAAAACCAACCAGCCTTTATCATGCTTGATAGCACCACTATAATTAGGAGTCTGTCACCAGGTTCATAATGAACCCTTAGCCCTATTTTCTGGGGTTTATAGTCTGGGTAAGAGTCATTTTGGGTTGCAACTTGGCATACTAGAGCTCGCTGTGCAGAAGGCTCAAATCTAGCGTGCGTGTTTTAAATAAACTGACTGTTAAAAGTTGGAGGGGTTGTGCAAGCGATGAGCTAGTTGTGCTTATAATCGGTCCTAAGTGTTTAAGGAGTCAGTGTCTAATGTGATTTATTTGCCTTTAGCATGAAAAATACAAATGTGTGGTTCGGTATCCTGATGTGCTCTCTTAAGCTGCCATGTAAGGAATGAAGAATGTAAGGAATCAAGATTTTTATTTATCTTTTTTCCCCTCCCTCGGTTTTATGATCCCTACATCTGCCCTAGCAGAAGCTGCTGCTGCAGAGCTGGGGGCTAGCATTTGCTGTACTCTGCCTTAAAAATATACTTGTAAGAAAACTCATTCCTTACAAGTCATGTTTTCAATTTTAGGGAGAAGTCTGGCAGATGAGGCAAAAATCCAGCCTGCTTCTTTCTCCCATCTTTCCCTCCATCCTTGAGGCTTAGTCAGCTGCTGGCAGAGGGACTGGCTGTGCAGAAGGTGCCTCAGTTGTGTACACAGGCGTGCAGCTAATTCTGAATAAAGGGGTTTAAGCTTCAGGAAGTGTCCGTTTTTTTCTGAACCCAGAATTATTGCATGTCTAATCCAAGGTGCCAGAAGCTGAAAGAAGCCCTCTTTAACATATCTTTATTGCGTATTGTCCTTTTCTCTACCTTGCAGTGCTGGAGGTTCTCAGCACCTCAGGATGTCTAAAGTAGCTGTTTGAGAATGTCCACATGAGACAGGGCAGAGCTCTCACAACAGCATCTCCTCTGCAGAACGTGTGTGTAGTAATGAAAGGTCAAATATTTGTATGTTAAGGCTGTGGGTTTGGATTACAGCTTGATGCCTAATGAGATTTTCAGAAACGTTGAGGCTCCCCTGCAGCCTTGTGTGCCAGACTTTTAAGAGTCTGGCTTAAAAGGAATAACTAAGCAACCTCAATAAATTGAGCAAAGCCTGAGTAGGTCAGTCCCGTCTCAATATGATTCAGTCTTCTGGCTTGTACGTGAAAGCAAAGGTGAACTGAGGTGTATCCAGTTCACATTTAATATACAGTAAATGTTAACTTTCCCTCCCAAACACTTCAGGGGAGGCTTTGATGTTCATTTGATGAAGGTGAATAGGTTGGGGGAGGATTAAAGTTCATGAAGTGCTGCAGTAGTCCTAAGGCTAGCAGGGCGGGCGGCCGAATGGTGCCTCTGAACCGTGGCTGTAGAGAAGAGATGTAAGAACCAGGCAGAGGAGGGCTGGAGGCCAGGGAGGGGGTGTGTCTCGTAGCCCCCCCACACCCTGCCCTACTGCTTCTGCTCGTCAGAAGGAGAAAATCCGCGCTGCGTTTCTGACAAAAGAGACCTCCCCAAAGCTCTACATTTATGAATTAGTAATTCATAAATTAGCAGCTGTAGGTTGGCAGTCTCTTCAGAGGGCTATGCCAGATTTTGCTTTCTCAAATGAGAGGCTAACCCATAAAGGCAGTGCCCGTAAACCCAAGAGTTGAGAAATCCCGTCCCTTGAAGAGACAACATGCTGTTGGAGCCATCGTGCCTTGTCTCTTGGCGAGATACTTTGAAACCCCATGGGAGCCAGGAACTGCTGCCTCTTGCAGATCCCTTGGCCCTGAGCCGCCGATCCCGCTGTACTCCATTCAAGCCCTGCTGGCACCCCTGCTGCCGACTTCTGACCTAGCTGGCCCGGGAGGACAATGGAAAGGAGAGAGTGGTAACATATGTGCCTCAATACACACGCATTCTTGGCTTCCTCACCTATATCTACTGGCAAGCGCGTGGTAGGAAGCAGCTGCTGACACTACTAGTTGCATTACACTCTTCATTTGGGCCCTATGCTTTCCAGCAGGAGCCACGAACCATGGATTTGAACCAAACTGTGACAGTCCTCTGCAGAAAGAAGGCAAGACCATGTAAAGAACACAAGGCAGGCAGGCACCTCTGTTAGGTTCATGGTGCACAGAGGTGCAAGACCAGGGCTTCTTGCATGAGTGAGAGGGTAAAGGAGGACCTGGGCAGACACTGCATCTCAAGGTGGTCTCTCTGGATGAACAGCTACTTGGAATGGACGTTACAGGAAAGGTCATAGCATGTTCTAGCATATCTCTAAACAGAGGCATATATAACCTCCAAGGGGACCGTGGTGAGTAGGATTCATTCAACTGTCTTCAAAAAGCCACCAGTCGTGTGGTGCATAGAAACCACTCATACTAACAACTTTGATATTGGCACTAAGTCTGGCATCTTGAAGATGAGTATGTGAACATGGGGGACCTTTGTGGGAATGGTTTTGATCATTAGAAAAAAAAACAAGCTGAGATATTCAATGAAGAACATAAATCTGATCACAGAAGGAAGCCACTGTACAACAATCTCATTGAAAAGAAGGCTTTTAAAAATTTCCATTAATTAGAATATATTTGATCTCTTGGCTTCATCTTAATTTAGAGAGAAATGTGGAAGCACCTTCCAATTTCTCTTTCACAGCAGAAGCTTGAGTAACCCTTCAACTCCTGGCATTTTCAAACTAACGTATAAATTACAAAAGGAAAAGCTGCAGTTGACGTGGAAAACACATTCTGTGTCTACAAAGTCTTCTGTTTTAAAATGCCCATGTTATACTCTCTTCCAGAAGGTGTGACAGCTCAGCTTATTAGCAGGGTGGGTTTTTTATTTGCGTTGTTAAACATTTTTTCTGAAAAAAAGTCCTAAAATGATGAGGAAATCTGGCAGTGTCCTTTCCTCCTTTCCACAGCTGTATCACAATTCCTATTCTTTCTGTGTGTATGTAATTCACAAAAGTATACAGATACGCATATTTAATATTACTGCTTCTTGGAACTTCAGAATTCATTAGCTGATGCTTAGCAGCAGCTTCCTCTTCTGCTGCCGAGTAAGGCATTAGCCAATCTTGGAAAAGCTTATTAAAAAAAGATCAACTCTCAAACAGCAAGGATAGAGTCTGGATGTTTATCTTCAGTAAAACATACCAGCTGTTCCTCTCTTCCAATAAGAAAATTAGGTATTTGTCTTTTTTTTTAAATATTTTGCTACCAAGTATTACTTATAAAAAATGGCCCTTGCACTTTCTCTTCATGTCACCTATAGAACATTTTCAGATAACTCTTTTTTTCTATTGCATTAATAGTCAAGCTGTCATGCTTCAACTATCAAGCTATGAGGTTTCATTTTTTCCTCACCTTTCTGGAGCTAATAACTTTTTAA
This sequence comes from Tringa tobata, assembly GCA_033628505.1. Lineage (NCBI taxonomy): Eukaryota > Metazoa > Chordata > Aves > Charadriiformes > Scolopacidae > Tringa > Tringa tobata. Next base: position 9,454,420 of record JAHREE010000367.1, read on the forward strand.
AAATTGCCCAAAATATAATTTAGTGTAATGGTTGTGCTGCGGAGACCAAACCTTTCCCCTGTTTGTTCTCAAGCTTCTGAGTTCCAGTTTGAAAGTTCCCAGGTTATGGCAACTTCTGACTTTGACAAAACTATAGAGTGAAGAAAAAAACCCCAAACAGACAAGTAGCAAAGCCAGTGTTTTTCGCTTAGATGGGAAACCTGGGTTGCACACCGTTGGCTCTTCCAGGAGGCAGATGTGCAGGGGGAGTAGTGCTGTGCCATCATTCCTGGCCCACGTTTGAGGACTAAACACTGTCTATTCAGTGTGTATTTTGTCGTGTTAGAAGATGCCTAAAAGTTTTATTATTCACTCTTATTCCAAGCGCTTGGAGGGGAAAGCTATTATTTCTTCTGTTTCTATACTCGCCTAACAGTTTAAAAGCTTTACGTTGCCCATCCTAGTACTTCCCGTGAGGCTTCAAAAGGGGAAGTGTCTGCTATTCTGATCCCCTCCTCAGCCTTTTCCAGTCCTCCTCCCTCGCCAGCCGCTGCCTCTTCCATTTCTCAGCAGTTCCTTATGGCTCTTCCAAAGAGCAGCAGTCTATACTTGGCATGATTCTTGTCTTGTTCATTAGTGCCATTGGTAAACTCATCATGGAGCAGTTAAATTGCCTGCACTTATTAATTTCATTCTGCTGTTCTTGATTGTAAGGAGCAAGAGACTATTGCTGACTGTCTTCAAGCTCAGGAAGAGGCCACTGAGATACATTAGTCTCCAACTTACTTGAAAATACTGTTTTTTGCAAAACCAGAAATACCACAATTATTTTTAGCAGAACCCCTCATTTGCCAAAGTTGATGATTTAGGTTTTCCATTTGCCCAGAATAAGATTATTTTTCAAACCCATTATACATTTATAATTATAGACATCCATTTAAAAAAACGAAATCACCGAGGAGGGAAGCGGAGGAGCCCTGCACTTACTCAGCATGCTGTGCAGACCGACTCTCATAACGTGATGTGAGAAGCCAGCCTAAGCATTTGCAGTGCTCTGTCCCCAAAATTTGTTCACAGTTTGGCTCCTTCACAGTACGTACTGCTTTCTGCTCGCCAAGAGGAAGGGCTGGGAAGCATTTCTGGGTAAACAGAATTATTTTTCAAGAAAGGGATAAGGTTTTTTTGCCTTTGCAGGGAAAAAAAAAAAAAAGGAGGAAGAAATGAGGCCTCAGACCCGAGCAAAAGCAGACACTTAAAAGTGCTATGGTGCATTGAATCAATGCAGCGTGTGTGTTTTGGATTTGTGCACACATGGTAAGAAAAGCCAGCAAAAATCTTCATGGGATTTTACTGAGAAGAAGTTAGCGCAGATGCCAAATCCATTTATCATTTCTTTGGTTACGTGCCACTGTCCCTTATGACCTTCTCCAGCCTCAGAGCAGTGAACACTTTCTCTCCCATAACATATGCTTGCTTTGTTTTTAACCACTTCCTCACCACTAGTATACAAGACTACTCAGGATCTACTCCTTTTCCCAGTTAATAATTTCTATTTTTTCTGTACCCTGTACTTTCCCCACCCTGTTTTTTCCCCACCAACCCTTCCATTAGAAAGGGTAGGTTCCACAACCAGTCATCTGTTTGTAGTTTACCTGAGGAAACTGGTATGAGGTTAAGTTCTTCCACAGCCCCCTCCTATTACCCTAGGGGAGGTGTTGTGCCTCAGTTGCTCTGTCTGAAAGCACAGGCAGTTCAGAGCTTTCCTGCACTTTGGTTCATTGCTTTCGCAGTCATTCCCTTCCATTACTGCTTGAAGATATAACACGACACGCGCTACCAGCACTCCCTGGCTGATGGTCAGAGAAGCTCCCCTTTCATCGTGCAGCAGAGCATCTACTTTCTTCCCTCATCGTCTAAGCTGCAGGTATTGATATTAAGAGCTGTTGGGCAGATAACAGCTCCTCCTCCGATCACAACTCTGGTAGCTGTTCCCACGGTCAGAATTAGCAGAGATAGCTTAAACAGTTTAAATACTAAGTCTTCACACACCTGGCTGTTTTTGACAGAAATGGGCAAAGGACCATCATCCAAATGGCTCTTGTGGCAGCTTTGAAGTTTGGTAACCTCCACAGCAAAAAAGCAGTGGGCTGAGGACAGTCACTTCTTCAACTGGTGTAGCTGGAGCTGGGAGATGGTGTCTGGTCACAAACTATGACTAGTGCCTGTGACTTGCCTTATGAGAAATCATTTCTCTTGGGCTGTGCTTGAAGAAGTTGAGTAAGAACATAGTCAAGGAAGTGTGTGCTTCAAACCTAGAGCTGTGTTGTTGTGTGCATGCTTAGCTCTGTTATGTGGTCATGGGATCCAAAAAAATTTGCCATGGCTGGTGGCCACAATTTGCTCTCTGAGTGTTAAGAGAACAGATTATTTTAGAGAAGATGATCGCTGAGCTTACCTCAGTTTAGACCTTGGTGGGTGGAGTACAGCAAGCATGTGGTTGGACCTGACAACAAAACTCAGGGCTGTGAGAAGTTAATCTAAACAACATCCGATTGATGCTTCTTGGAGAACCTCAAGATAAAACAAATGCAGTTATCAACAGAGAATTAAATAAGGGTAATAGCAGAAAAAGGAGCTATTGGTCTCCCCGTAGTCTAGTTAGACTAGGGTGCTCTTCCAGCATAGTACAGACATGTATGAATAGGGACTTGGAGGAGAAGATTCTTTGTGAAGCACTCTGAGATGGAAGGCCACTTAAGTGGTGATGCTGCAGAAGGAGGAATTGGACCTTCATCTGTATCCTTCATTGGCAAAACCACAGGGAGAGTTTCCAGCTTCTGTGGTTTCTTCTCTGTCCCCACTGAAGTTTACCAGTAGCTCAAACTGTGTTTTTGTGGGACAAAATTTTTGGCCTGTGTATGTATGTATGTGTGTGAGACAAAACCATACAGATACACACCCTTTCTTTGTACTTGTGAAAAACTTGTAATAGTTTTCACAGACTGGATCCTGCCTATTTCCTGCCCCCCCCTCATTTTTTTGGCAGCCTTTTCCTGAGCTGGGTTGCTCTCACACAGCACAGTGTGGCAGCACAGCTGATGGTGGGCCATGGGGCGAGGACACATCAGCAGTGGTGTAAGCAGAGAGTGCTGCCAGGACTTTGTTGTGACTCTTTAGTGTCATCCATGTCTGTTGAGCTGTCTGTGTGCCCAAGCTTGAAACCAAGTCTGTGAAATGCTGCAAAAAGCACTTTCAGGGAAGGAGTGGTCACCTCTAGCAGAGGGTGTGGAGGGTGTAGGAACTAATCGCTGTGGAAGGGGAAGGACTGGAAACGCCTCCAGTCAGTGCTATTCAGAGGATCCATTCCACAGAGTAATGCCCTAAAGCTCTGCTGCTGGTCCTCTCAGTGCCAGTGGTATAAGAGATAACCATGCTCTCCTCCAAAGTGGACTGATAAAATCTGCTTCCGTTGCACAAAGCAGCATTGCTCCCTTTGTGGGGAAGGAGCTGAGTTTCCCTGTGGGCTCTAGCTCTAATTTGCCTCTCTTGCTTTCAAAGGTGTCTGTCTATTTTGGATAAAACTTCATTTAAGTCTTCATTTTCCTTGGAGCCTGCCTTCAGACTCAACAACAGCAGCAACAAAAACCCCATTGAGCAAGTGAAACTAGAGGCTTTTTCTTTCCTTGATTTGTGGTGGTGTTTACCAAGAAGGACTGACTTTGACTGACAGTCTCTCAACAGGAGAAAAACGGATCCACATTGAAATATGCTCTTCTCCCAATTAGCTTAATGGGAAAATGAACTCCTGACATCTTTTCTTTCTCTCCCAGGTAAATCCGTAATTAATTCAGTTTTGGTACATTCTTCTGACCAAATGCTTGCACTCTCGAATCTGCTTCATCCCCTTCATTATGGTCAGGCTAACAGATCCCTTTAGTTTGAGAAGTAATTCAGAAGGCTAAATTTTGGTATTTTCTTTAGACTTTCATTTTCTGCCAAAGTAATGTAGCCTTTGAAGTTGCAATCAGCATAGGTTTGGCCTCTACAAAAACCTATTTGAAATAAGAACTACTGTCATCTGATGGCTTGCTTTTGGATGGAGTTTTAGGTGATGGCACTAATATAGTTCCATCTGATGTGTATTTAATAATCTCCAAGGAATTCCAATATTTGAAATTTGCTTTGAGAAAACAGAGTGGGAATTGGTCTCGTCTGTCATGTTGATCATGCAATCTCCTGCTGCCTTGTGACACCATCAAAGTTTCTAATGCAAACTCGGGCATCACTACAGTGAAATTAAATCCCCTGAAAACATGCTTGTTTTTCTTAGGAATCACATGAAAGCAGGAGGTTAGAGGGCCTGCAGATAGTGTAGCGGCTGGTTTCTAGCAGTGTGGCACAGCTGCTGTAGGTGCATTGCCTCAACAGCTGTTTTATGAGGCTCCCATTGCAGGGTCTGCATTAGTTACCACCAGGTAACTGCTGAGGCAGCACATGGTTGTGAGTTTTGGATCTGTTTCGTGCCTTGCTCTCCAGAGGCAAGTCACTCAAGTTTGTGAAGATACCTCAAAATAGAGGCGGTTGCTGTCCAATGAACATGTGTTATTTGGCTTAACATATGAAAACATTAGCTAGGGTTTTCTTATGCCTGTTGGCAAAAGGGTGTTCTTTTAAAGAAATGCCAATAATAATAAGAGCTACTTCAAATAAGGTCTGAGTTTCTTGACTACGAGTGGGAAATTATGTAGATTACCAGCCCTGAGAACCCTCTGATACTCGGTGTCATGATTAGAGGGTATGAAAGTCTATTTGAGGACTTGGCTAATTTAAAGTACTTGAGCTCCACAGCAAAATTACTTCAGGTAATGCTTGACAGCTGTGTTTTCAAGCAATAAGGGCTCTATGTGTTACAGAAGATGTAGTTTGTTTGCTGTTTGTGACCCTCTCTCGAAGCAATGCTTGCACTAATGACTGTTTTTGAGGGCTTGAGGAGGGGATAGTTTTTCTAATTGTGTTCCAGGCTGAAGTTACGTGACTGAAGATTGAATAGATGTTTTCTTTTTGCTGGGTGACATGGTCTGATTTCTTGGTCTTAGAAGATATAATTGAAAGATAAGATGGCAGCTTTTAAAAAAGGAAAGCATTTTGGATTTTACACTCATTTTAAGAATCTCTTGCTCTCTGTTTGTGCTTGTGCATATGATTTAAACTATGTTTCTAGAACACATGGAACATATTTGAAGGCAAGATGCATGTAATGTGTATATGAACTGTAGTTCAGTATGGTTTTAACTGTGTGTATGCGTGCTGTATGTATATTATGTATATATTACTGGGTGCTAATTCATCTCACCAAAACTAACCACAACATTCTTAAGAACCACTTCTACTAGGAGAGTGTCATCCCTTGTGGCCCATCTGGCATTTGTGTTAAGAAGTTGTCCCTGCCACCTTACAGAAACTTTCTTTCTGCTGTGTTTCCTTCTTTGAGCTTCAGAGAGGTTCAAATCTCCCATGAGAACTAGGGTCTGTGGTTGGAGACTTCCTTGAGTTGTTTACAGAAGATCTCATCTACTTCTTCACTGTGTGGTCTGCAGTAACCTCCCATCATAATGCTACCCTTAGTGGTCTGTTTTCTAATGCCAACCCACAAGCATTCACCCAGCATCCATCCCATAGATGAGCTCCACAGTTTGAGCTGCTCTTTCATGTAAAGGGCAACAATTCTTCATTGCTCCTTTTTGTTAGGTGGATCCCTGTAGTAGCTCTAATTTTGATAAGTCACCTTTGCCATTAATAACCACCTTTGAGATAACTTTCTAAGCCACTTGAGAGTTCTCCCATGAAAGTCAATAGTTCTTTTTGTCGTGTTGTTTGGGTTATTTTTTTAAACTGTGGAGTGCCTTTTCTTCATTCAAATACATGCCTCATCAAAATATTAATAAGAAGGTTTTTATGCATAAGTATTTATTTCCAGACTCAATTTGTGGCTGTTATGGCTTGTTGGATCAGCGATTTCATTTTTAAATGAAAATTCTAAGGCGGTTTTGATTATGAAATGCAATGTCTCGCAAAGAGCTATTAAGTTTTAATGTGTCAATATCTGCTTTTCTTTTAAATTACTTTTAAAACTTCGTACCTGTTTAAAATTAGAGGAACTGCGGATAAATTAAAAAGCTGGGTGACAGGAGGCCTCTATCCCTGTAACAATGTGAAAGAAATAATTAAAGAAATTACTTTTGACTCAAATTCAGACTCCCAAAAGGAAGCGATGCTCTGGAGTTACATGCAGGATGACTCCTTAGGCCTTTTTTTTGTGTGTTTATAAAAAGCCCTTTGAGGAGGTTTTGGGTCATTTTAAAAGCCATTGACTAAGTTTAGCCTTACAGTCCCTTAGCGAGGCGGGTTGATGTGATTCTTCTAGCGCGGGAGGGGAATTTCAGCAGAAGGACAGCATTACCCAAAATCACACGGTTGTGACTGCCAACTGGAAGTGAAGCTTACAGCCCTTACCCCATGGTTTCGTGACTGAGCCAGTGCTCCCACATTAGCTCCTCGAAGTCTGGGGGAAAGGAGGGAAGAGGGGGAAAATCTGTTGATTATTTGGCCCTGCGTAAAGCTAAAAATCCTCGTGCAACGTCATGGATGGAAGGCACAGGAACAGGATGGCTGTTGATGAAAATGCATGCCTGTGAAGGTGGTGAGACAGTGGTTTACAGTTTGCTGACAGATGACTTGGTTTCGATCCAGCTTAAGCTGGAAACAAAACCATAAGCTGGGAGTGAACTGGATGCTGCAGCTGTTCACCAGATCTGGGCCTTTGTAGGACCGCCACCCACTCCCAGAGTGCTGTCCTCAGACAGATTACTCAGCGGAATTCTTTAGAAAACTGGCTTTACATTTCCCAGGAGTTTGTTGGCCCTAAGACTGGCCTGTCTGAAAGGAAAACGTTGCTGGAAGATGCCTGGAGAGGCACTGCCCCCGGGGTTGCCTGCTGGAGACGCCATTTTGTGTTGCATGGAGTAGTCTGCCCATGAAGACGAAGGTGGGTGAGAAATGAAAGGAGAATGATCAGCCTCAGCTGAACCACTGAGGCTTTCCTCATTTGGGTGTTGGGGTTAAAAATGGCATTATAGGTTTGCCTCAGGTACTCACACGTGTTTTATTAGACTTTTATTTTTTTTTCTTGGTCAGGAAAGCTGGGTGATGTTAGTCCATGTTTTCCTCTCAGCCACCTTCTCCTACTGACTCCTACTGCCCAAAGAGATGGTCCTGCCCCTGTTCTTCCCTGTATCACCTCTGGAGCTTGCCATCTGCACAGTGAGCCAGCTCAGCTGTCTCACATGGTCACAAACTCGCCAAACCAAGGAAAATGAGGGTTTTTTCTAGATTAGTGAGTTGGATCAGCTTATTCCTGAGGGCCAGCTGCAGGGAGGAGCTGAGACTGCATGGTGCAGGTTAAGAGAGAAGACTATGTGCAGGCAGAAGGTCACCCTGCCTGGTGTCATGGATCAGCTGGGCCGGCTGTCTCGTAGCCATACCCAAAGCATTCCTTCTTGGGTATCCACCAAGATACAAACTCAGTGAAGCTTATCCTGTAAAAAGAGCATGCTAATCTCTTTCTGCCTCTCTCTTCTGTTTTTCAGTGTGGGTTCTCTGATATTTCTTTGGGGGATATTCTTTGCTTTCATGCAATTCTGTTAAAAGAGCCAGTCAAGCACTAGAGGACAAATTGGTTTAGAAAACAAATTTCATTCATCCCAGTGCTCATAAAAGCATTTGTGTTATAACCTGTAAAAATGAATGGTTGTCAGAGAAGCTATTCCTATTTCCTAGTCATGCGAAGTGTAGCCGCTGTCAGTACAGGTGATCCCTCACCCTAAAATATTAAAGCCAGGGCTATGGCAAATATTATTCTTCAGTTCAGTAATTCTGTATCTCACAGCAACAGCTTCCACAAGTCACTGACTATTGTAAATGCCCATGTCTTAGAGTAAAATGGATTTTTTTTTTAAAAACCAACCTATTTTACCTCATTTGGTCTCTTAATTAAAGTCAACAAAACTTGGAAAAATTATTTCAGGGAAAACACAGGACTGCTGTATCTCTGCGGGAGAAGAAAAAATGAAAGTGTATCATTTTGGGGATGTGATAGTTTGTTTCTTGGGCAGAACCTTGTGTGCTGAAAAGTATTTCAAGGAGATGGTGCTTCAGACTCCAGCAGGGTTACGTGTTATTCTAACATTGTACAGCAGCTCAGTCTGAAGCCTGGAAACCTTTCCAGGTATTTCACAGGAAAGATGCAAAATTCTGCGGCAGTGTTAGCCTTGAGCTGCTTAACAGTTAGACTGGACTTCTAGTCTTCACCTGACAACGACAAACAGGCTTACACTGTGCATATTTACAGGGTGTTTTGTTAGTCATCCTTTTTTTTTTCTAGCAAAGATTAAAGAACTAGCCAGAACCTTGCAAGCTGCAGGATGCATTTGTTGACTAACCGTGACAGGAGCTAATGAATACTTTGTCTCCTGCGGACACTGCTGTATAAAGAGATAACAAGAGGGAACACCAAGCATGCCACCTTGCCCGTCTACTTACAGTTACTCAGCCAGCTGGTGATTAAAGCCATCTAGTTTTGAAGGGCACCAACAAAAATGCTCTGGAATTTCACACTGAATTGATTTAAGAAGTTCCTGCTCCAGCTGTCAGCTACTTTTCTTTAGCAGGGATGGTTGAAGGAAATGAAAGTCGACTTTCCACGCATCGTTGTTCACAGCCTGGTGCACTAACTTATGCTGAAATATGCTGGCCATCCTTTTCTAGAGATGGCAACCTCCAACAGAAGGGGAGGATTGACAGTTTGGGGTGGCATCTGCCACCAGACATGAACCTCTTGGGCTCATATGCCCATGTTGCATTATGTTAGGATTAGGAGACTAATCTTTGTCATATCTCACCAAAAACTTCACCAAAACTATATAAATTATAGGCTCGTATCAGTAGAGACCGTGCTGCTTACTGGGATTTACATCCTATAGCAGATGCAATTGCCTCTTGCCTGGGGAGACAAACTTACAGGGTTTCATGGGTGCACATTGTCTGACCATATCGGTAGGAGCTTCCCTCCTGACTTTAGGAAGGGCAAGGGCATGTTTTAGCTCACTTCTCCAAAGAGTCTTAGCAGTACCTGCTTTTATTGTCAAAGAACCCCTCAGATTTGTGGTTTCTCTCCTTTTATTATAGTATGTGGTGTTCCCTGTTTCAAGGACTTCGAAATCGGGCTTTCTGGTGATGTTAACCTTTCTTCACATGTAAGCCAGGGTTTAAGGTACTTTTATTATTTAAGGTATTTTTCTGCTTATTTACAGAAGTGGAAGGAGGGGAAGGCTTTTCTGTCAGGTCCATAAAATAAATTCAAGTCAGACAGGTTTTGAAGCTTCTAGAAATCCAGAGGAATGTGTTGCTGTTAAAAGACTGGTTTCACTGATGCTCTGCATGCCCTGCTGTCAGTCATTAAGGTTTTTTCTTCTTCAGGATCTGGTCCCCAGGAATAAATAAATCCCATTCATTTTGCAGGCTACATACCATTTGGCATTTTGAAGACGTGTTAGCATATAGCTTTCATGAAACAAAGTATTGTTTAATCTTAACAGAAACCTTGGAACATGTAAGAGAATATTTTACAAATAAAAATCCCATGAATACCTGTTTTTCAAGATTTGCTGTTTCCTTTAAAGCGCAATTGATTCAAGTCACTCCTGTATGGCCTGTTCTGTAGTGACTTGCCCATTGTGAAGGGCTCTGGCAGAAACATACCCTCGTCTCCTGCAAATTACTCTAGTCCATTTCAGATGCCTTTGGTTTGTGTCTTGATGGCTGGCAATGCAGCCAGGGTTACGGAGATGACAGTTGCCTACCAAAACTCCTTTATAGCTTTACGGTTTGTCAGTTTACTGTGGGGTTACTTACCATTGTATTGCTTTGGTTTTCTGGTAGCTTTTTAGTATTTTCTACTAGTGTGGAAAACCGAGGTTATTCATTCATTGAAAATGTCAATATAGCTACTGTATCATTATCTTAATAACCTGGGTCAAATGCAGTACTCGTGGGCTGCTACAGATCGGTCCCACCTTCCTCATAGCTCTCTGTCAGAGTGCGTGGCCTTCAGCCTCAGAAAATGCTGGGGAATTGAAAATGACTTTACTTCCATGCAATTTCCCTCTCTGAAATGGCTCTTGCTTTCTGCACCGCCGCCCATCGCATACAGCTAAATGGACAAACACGAAACTGTTGTGCATATCAGTAAGATGCACACGCCAGAATGTGTCATGTATAATCTGGAATTACCAGCAGACATTTATCTGCCCTTTTTCTGTTTGCTTGTTTGTTGATAGTTTTTCTCTCTGTGTGTATGTGTTTATTTGGGCTACAGGTATCATATATGTTACATTTTTTTCTAAACAAATCTAATGCAATTGATTCATTCTGTTTTGAGTGGCTTCTCCTCCCTCCACTATATAAGCATGTAATAATAACTAAATAACAAATTTTATAACAAGTCAAGTAAGTGTTGTTTAAAATTCTCATTTGAGAAAGTGGTCTCTGCAGGTGCTATATTTTTCTTTAAAACTGTTGGTTGGCAGCATGAAGTAAAAATAAAAAAGCAAAAGTATGCATTTTTGAAAGAGTTTGAGGTACAGAAAATAATACTTCAGGAATAATTTTGTTTTAATAACCTTCATTCTTAGAAGAATTGCACCCTACGGTTCTTTGCCGTTGCTCTATGACTGTGTTTTTTTTTCTAGGAGGTAAGCATGGAGACCTTACCAGTCTTTGCCTCATATTCACCATAATACCAGTCACTCCTAAGTTATAATAGGGTAAGGAAGAAAAGGCTTGGTCCAAAAACGAGTAAACAGTGAAAAATGCTCTGGAGAGAGATTAATGTTTCTGCATTCTTTTTCTTCAGCTCTTGGCAGAAAGCATGACAGTGGCTTATATGCATTTTTCTTACTCCCATTTCTCTTGCTGGTAGCCATTAATGCTGTTACTTCCATTATCATGTTTGAATTAGTGTGCCTTCCTGAAAGAAGTTTCTTCTTCATATAGCAGTATAGTTTGTTTCTATATGTGTTTTTATATATATATATAAAAACATATATATATATTTCTGGTCAAGGCAGGATTGTATTTTTTCTGTTGAGCTTTCTGCTACCCTGTAGCATTTGGATTATGCTAAATACAGTGTTTTTTGGAGGCCTTCTGAATGAGAAAATAGTCTGGTTATCTGAGCTGCAACCTAAAAGCAAACTCCTACAACAAGAGCTTTTATGAACATGTTGCTGTCAAATAGCAGAAGTCACTTTGAAATAATTTCTTCTTCTGAGGTGTTTTTAAGAAACAGGTTGCCATGTGTCATGATTTAAACCCAGCCAGTAACTAGGACCACACAGCTGCTCACTCACTCCCCCCAGTTGGGATGAGGGAGAGAATCAGAAAAGTGAGAAAAAACTCATGGGTTGAGATAAAGACAGTTTAATAGGTAGAGCAAAAGCTTCACGTGCAAGCAAAGCAAAGCAAGGAATTCATTCAATGTTCCCGTGGGCAGGCAGGTGTTCAACCATCTCCAGGACAGCAGGGCTCCATCACCCTAAGGCAAACGCCATCACTCAAAATGTCCCCTCTTTCGTCCTTCCTCCCCCAGCTCTATATGCTGAGCATGACATCACATGGTATGGAATATCCCTTTGGTCAACTGGGTTCAGCTGTCCTGGCTGTGTTCCCTCCCAACTTCTTGTGTCCTCCCAGCCTACTCGCTGGTGGGGCGGTGTGAGGAGCAGAAAAGGTGCCTTGAGAGCTTAGCAACGACTATAACCACCCATGTGCTGCCACCACCATTCTCACCCCAAATCCAAAACACGGCTCTAACCCAGCTGCCAGCAAGAAAGTCAACTTTGTCTCAGCTGAAACCATGACAGGACAAAAATGTGGCTTCTCTGACATCCCTTTTCGCTAAAGTTAACTGTACAAGTCTGACCACTGCTTTCAAGAGCAACACTTCGGTCTTTGAACACTGGACTTCAGAGTCCTCTAAACATATGTTTCAGTTATGTGACACAGTAACACGTCATGATTCCCTGACCACCTTTGCATTTTGTGTACAGTCCCTCTGCATTACTAACCATAAACACGTGAGGTCACTTATTAGGGCTGATTTTTGTGTTTGCTTTCCAAGGAAACTATCTGGATGTATTTGGTATTTAAAAATTGCTTGTAAACATGTAAAAAGTTATTAATATGCAGATTTGGTATCCATGGTCTTCCATTTTGCTTGATTTTTGGGGTGCTCTGAGGACTTCAGCTATAGCTTAAGTGCTGGCAAACCACGACTCAGCTAAGCTCTTCACAGCTGTGTGAAGGCAGCCACATCGTGTAAGACTGTCATCTCGTTAGATAATCAGTTGACCGAATACATCATTACTTGCAAACGCATTGTAGAGAAAAATCTCTTTTGATTCTGATCTGTGGTTCAGCTGTGATACCAAACTTAAAATCAAGCAAGTGTGTATATATGTTAGATGACTGACTTCTGAACGCAGGCCAGACAGAAGCAATTTGCACATTGAAATGTGACAAGCTCACAGTGTAGAATTTTAATCGATGAGACGTTTTAGCTCATCTCCATATATTATTTATGCTTGAAGACTAATATCAACTTGAAATATGGCAAACTTGCTCTTCCCAGAGGAGAATTTGGAGAGAGTACATAAAGAATCAGGGTGATGAGGTTAGACGCAGCAAGGAACACTCTGCCCCACTACACTGTTAATCAAACTAGTTGTTTATGTAAAAAGTATCTCTGTTACTACCTTTAGTGTAGTATAAACCTTCCAAAGTACTTGCACTCTTCCAATTTCTCTTGTTAGAACTGAATTCCAGACACAAGACTACCGCTGGGCCTGCAGCGCTTTGCTTTATGGAAATTAATTACCTGGCTACTCTAATTTGTGAGGTTAGCTGACTGTTGTGTGGAATAGTCGCACTGTTCTTCACTGTGTCAGAGAACTTTCCTTGCAGCCATCACCTTTCGCGGGCTCTGAGGGAAATATCACAGATCACCTCACAGCACAGCGTATGTTACCCGGATGCCCAGGCGGATACGTGTTTGGCAACTGCAGAACATGTTTATCTTCCTGAAAGTACCAGGACAGCATCCTCTGACCATCATATTGTATATGGGTATCGTCAATCATTGCCTGTACTTTTCATACATGTCATATGAAACTTAGAGTTTAAGTTTTCTAAACTTAATCAACAGATATGAATTAAAATATTTTATAATACAAAGGAATTCTTATATGGTAAAAAGAAATCTGTGTTCATAAAAGGAACATTGAGATCATTGGAAACTTCAAACATGAATTTGAGGCAGAGAATGATTGACTTGTATTAATAGGGGGAAAAACTTTATTCCCAGCTGGAGAGGAAACAGCACTGGCAGAAAATCTTTGAAGCATTTGTTCATAACAGAACAATCTAGTCTTTGGGGTTCTGTTAAATGAATTAAAATCAGCTTCCTTTCTCTTAACATGCTGAATTAACAATAAGAGATTAACAGTACTGAGACAGAATTCTAAGAGTTCTGACTCGGTTAGCTCTTTGTAAGTGGATAAACTTTATTTTGGCCAGTGTTGAACAAGTAACTGATTACAAATAAGTAATTCAATATGAAGAAGGGGGTTCTGCTCGTAAAAAGTTCAACTGCATTATTTAAATACATTCCATACATTTTTCTCTCCAGCGAGTGAGGAAGGAAGAAGAGGTGCTATGGCTGTTCTCTCTTTGAATGTGGTTAAAAATCTCTTAACTATCATTATAAATCCAGGAAAGGGGTAGATGAATGAGGTTCTTCTCACATTTCCATATATTTTATCTGAGAACTCAGGTTATTCCAGACAGTTTTCAGAGAATAGTAGGTTATTAATACAGAAACTGCAGAAGCCATGTCTGTGGTTTGGCATTAGCAAGTTGAAAAAAAATGGTGCTGGTGGTTGTATTTATCGCAGTGAATAATTGATAATCATCACTGAATCACTTAGGCTGATGGCGAGCTTGAACTGTCTTCAAGCTGCAGTTTCAAAGGTACCTTATACAATACCTGAGACCCAGAGTGTGTGTGTGTGTGTAATTGCAGATGAATATTGCTGCATCGGTGGATTGGCTGATGCTGTTTCTTATTCAGATCATAGCCTGCACAACTGGTAGCATGCCCCATGAAAGAAATTATTATAATTGTCATAATAAAAATAATTTAACAGATCGCTTTTTTATAGTCAGCAGTCCATAATGATTTGGTGTAGTGCGCTATAAGCCGGTTAGCTCAAATACACTTATTTGAAATGTAAGTAGGATTTTTTTAGGGGCTCATAACTCGATATGCATTCAGATCGTTTTTTAAACTGCATTAATACTTTACATAAGTCATCACATACTGCTCCTTTGGGATTTAGAAAGACAGTAATTACATTGTAAACATACACTCATTATTGAGATCACTTGTTGCAGCTTAACAGTGTCCATGCAGATTTGTCACTTCTTTCTAAGGGATTATGTGAACTTAATTTTCGGGTTCTTGGTCCACCACCCATTACAATTGCTAAGCTCCACTGTAGAAACACAAGGTAGTTTGAGTAATCTGTATTGGGGAACTGTCTCTGTGAAACAGAGGACGGGTGCTAGGGAGACACTGTCCTAGGAGTCTGTAATGGAGTTTTCATGGATTATTTAAGGCTTTTTTTTTTTTTTTTCTCCTGTATAGTCTTAAAGCAATTGCAGCTCAGCAGTTCACTTTGATGACTGTTATCCCCAGGTCAGGATGGTCCGGTTGGGGAAATGCTGAGACTAAGAGCCAGGCAGCATGCAAGTGGGCAAACATTCAAAAATAGCTGAAAAATAATAAGGAAGGAAAGAAACACATAGCACCTCTCTCCTCAGCACATCACATGTAAGTTAAGCTATATATCATCCCGTTGTGTCACATGGGAAATATGAAATATTCAAAAGGCATTGTGAGAATATTGTAGTTGTAAAGGGCACATTCAATGATTTAAAAAACTTTTTAAATTGAAATAAATCAATTAATAAAATTCCCCCAAAACCAAACATCTAAATTGGGTGCTTCATGTGCCTGTTCTGCATTTGAGTATCCATTTTCCTTTCAAAAACCCAATTTGTGACTTGAACACCATTCAGAACAAATAATGAAGCCATTTTTGAATGATATTGGAAATTGTCATGCAAGAGTATCTGGTGCTCTGAGTAAATTACATTGTTTATGGAAATTATGAGAAAGAATAGAATTAAAAGCAAACAAATATGAGACAAAGATGAGAATAGTTGTATGGAAGTTCTACATAGTAAAGGCGTAGGTCAGCTAACTACAAGGACAAGCACAGGACTAGGAATTGTATGAATGATCCCTCTATACACCACACACTTGCCATATGCACTTCTGGCAACTGAAGATTTAGGGATTTAGTGGATCAAAGCTTGCATTTGGACTGTTTTGTTTATTAGCTCTTGATGGACCTAGTAGTATGTGTGAGACCCTTTCTGCTTTCAACTAGTGACAGAGAATGTAGTTGCATGGAGAGCCACCTTCTGCACATCTGATTTCTGCTCAGCAGTTGGGTACCTTGTCATTTTTAACATTGTGAGACATGGTGAAAATCATTCTCTGTTTGCTTTCTGTGTTTGTCCCACATCTGAAAAGTTTGTGTGGTACTGGCTCATTCAGGGAGTTTGTAAGTTTTTGTGAATTCAAGATGATTCTTAGTATATTGTGAAACAGTGGAAATAATTTAAAATAATACTTGGAATTAAGGCTGCATAATCCTTTTATTTGGTTAATGAGTTTTCCAAATTAGGAAAGTATCTACCAATAGTCTTACAGTAATTTGGATGTGTTTCTGACTTGAAAAAATGGATTTGAATTTAAAGCCGCGGTTCAGATCTGCCTCTGGATTTATCTTGGCTATTATAAAAACAAAGGCAGAATGCTCTGTGTTTGTGTTTAACATTGCCATTGCCAACAAGCTGATGAAAATCTGGATATACTTTTGGAACTTGTGTTAGGAATACTTAGGTTAATTATTATTGTCGTTAAATCTATCGGTAGTTGAACTCTTTGCTTTGTAGTTCTTGTAGAATTATCAGCAGTAGTTCTTTTGAAATTTCACATTTGCTTGGGAACAAACCAGACTGAGTAAAATGCTATTGTCAGGCAACTCAGGACAATGAAAATCTCAGTCTGAGAAGTGATATTTAATTACTTACTGCCTAGACAAGCTTGTAAAACAAATTTAATTACGTGCAACAGACAAGCTGCTGACCTCCACTTAAAATCCTATGTACACAGGGTGACCTGTGGGTCTGACCTGAGATTGAAAGGGAAAAAAAGAAAAAAGACCCAAGCTTCCTCTTGCGTGCCACCAAAGAGCATCTGCGCTTTGTACCCTCCCTGGGGAAGCAAATGCACTTGCTGCCTGCCCCACAGTCATGACAGAGAAGCCAAAAGAGAAATTTAACCAAGATAGAGGTTGAGATGAGTCAAAGTGGCTCTGACCACAGGAATACTGAGTTCAGTGCTCTGGTTGAATAGATACGCTGTGTTTTATCTGCTAGTTCCTATGTTCAGATACGCCCCAAAATATTAGTTACTGGAGGCTTTATTTTCATCCTGTTGTATAAAGAGAAGCCTCCTGTTGAATGATGGTGATGAAGATGGATAGTTTAACTGCTGATGGGCTCTCATGACATGGAACTAAATTTAGGTCTGCAGGTGCCTCTGCAGGAGGGGGTGTGTTGCTCACGTGTTTACCTCCATGCTACAGGACTGCACTGCAATCCATAGGTAAACATGCTTGCCCGGGCTGAGCATCCCTAAGGCACAAGCACAGTTCAGTCACCCAGAGCTTGCTGTGCAATCGGGCTGTAAATGAGGGGAAGGTGGCTTGAAAAGTGCGAAGTAGACATGCAATATCTTTTTAGGGAGTTAAGAAAGCAAATACATCCTGGGAAGGTCTTTGTCTACAGAAGTGGAATCAAAACCTTGCAGTGAATGCCAAGGAATAGAAAAGTGTCCCCCAGGTAGTGGGCTGGGAATGAAGAGAACAGATTAAGTTGTTGCAGATGCGGGGCTAGCAGTTGAAGTTGCAAAGGCGTTTCAGTGCTTTTTGCCTTTGCTTTTTGCTGAATTCCAGTCTCCTAGGTAAGGCTCTGACTCCCAAACTCAAGCAGATGCAGCTGGGCAGGCTGCAGCATTTCTACCTCTGGCCCACGGGCCAGGGCTGCTCCCAGGTCACCTCTGCTCCTCAGCTGCTTCGCTTTACAGCCCAGGGTGGAAACGTAAAGAGCCACCTATTACAGTGTGGCACTTCATCATAAGCACTTGCCAACCTCAGTTTATATTGAATTAATATATAGACCTTATGATTATATTTTGGCATGAAATTAGCCAGCAATATATGCCTTGCCTGAGAGATGAGCAGCTACTTGCCCGTGTCTTAGGTGTTTGCCTGTCCTTGAAACTGATGGAATTCCAGGAATACGTATACAGTGAGAAAGAGATACAACCCTGTAGAGTTACCATTGCTACTCTTGGCATATCTATAATGTACACGTACACACACAGGAAAAATACATATAAAGAGATACATATGAATATAGGAAACTGCAGCTTTTTTTCATAACCCTATATTGTATGTTTCTGTCCTTGTATGTATATTTTCCCTGTAAGATACAAGTTTGTTTTCCCCAATATTAAACTGCTAGATCAAAAATCCATATACATCACTACTGAAGATTGAGATACATATTATGGGGAAACCAAATTGAACAATAAAATACTATTCCTCCCAGGAAAGTTGGGAAACTTTATAGATCATCTGCTGCAGATATTGCTCTTTTTTACAAGGAGGCAAAACTAACTGTGGTGTTACCTACTGAGGGAAAATAACAAATCTTTTTTAGACTGAAATGAACTTAGATGAATTTCCAGGGAGAAATAGTGCAGCAGGAATATAGTGCTACCATTTTTGAAAGCCATATATGACAGTCCAGTGTTATATCTGCAAGTTGTTCTCCTTATTTCCTGTCCTCTGTATAATTTTGGCATGCCTCTTGTTCCTCTCTCTTTATAGTGGTTCAACTTTAAATGAGCTCTGCAGAAAAGTTTGCTGTTAAGTCTGGGAAAGATAATGCAACACCTTAATTTTCCACATTACAAAATGTTCTGAAATGCTTGCAGAGGGATCCCAGTTCGTGCATCGAGTCAGCTGCAGTAATTAGGGCATGATGCAATTGTTTCTTTACAGGCCTGAAGCCATCCCAAGAACCATGGAGGCTCATTCCTTATTAAACGTTGCTTTAACCCTTGGCCAGGTGGGTGTCATGGGTTTTGTTCAAACGCTTTGAGCTCCGTGATAACTGGAGTCACAAGACCCCAAGTCACTCTGATCACAGGACTGGACTGCAGTTCAACATGTCCCTCTCTAAACATTTAGCAAGACCAAACACAGTTCAAGGAATGTGATTTTTGGGTGGGTTTTTTTTTTTTTTTTTTGCTACAGAAGGATATAAATACAATTCACAGTATTCTACTCGATGGATCAGAATCTGAAACCTATTTATTTTGGCCAGCCTAATATGTTGTCATCCTCCCTCTTCCTTCTGGAAAATTTTGGCCTTTCCACAAGTTCAATCCCATGAGGAGCATCGTTTCTGACTGCTGAGAAGAGCAGTAAAAATCTGCAAAGCTATCTTCACAAGGATTTTAGAAAGAAGTCAGTTATAAAGTTGGTGATTTGTGCTATGTGCTTCTTGTCTCAGAATGACGATATTTTTGCATTTTTAAAGAATATAGGAAACTGTTCACAGACACACTTTAAATTTGGATGTTATGCTTCTAAACATTTGTCTGCCCTCACTAAGGTAGCATGTCTAGCTGGTCTTTCTCTCTGACTTTTACAGAAAATGTTTTTGGAAATTGAAAGGTGCTTTGGGGTGGTTTTTTTGGTTTGTTTTTACTTCAGAAGAGCTCAGACAGGTTAATGGGGAGGTTTTTGCAGGTTGTCCATGCAGAAAATATTCATGCACAGTTAATGTCTTTTCTCAGAATCTTGCAATGATTACTTTAGGCTTTGCTTTCTTTCCTGAATACATTTATCAGCTAAAGACCACATGTTTACTTGCTTTGCAGCTCTTTTCATGCCTCTGACTACTCGGGCATAGAAGGATGTGTTATAGTGATCCAAATCCAGATTCAAGATTAATCTATTTTGTCAACATTTCTGTTGTCTTCTGTATGGAGTAGGAATGTGGTGTCTCTCCTACTTTGCAAACATGAGTTGCACGTGTTTGCTTTTTCCTTAAAAAAGGCAGAGAGGACTTGTTGAACGTATCTTCCCAAAGGTGTGAATGGCCAGTTCTTTAAAAACCATTTTGTTAAAACAAGATACAGGCATTTTTCTGCTCCCTCTGCACACATCGCTATCTCAGATAAAATCTGACTTGAATAGATATGTGCCAGAACTGCATCACCAAAGATTGAAGCCTGAATAGTGGGAACAGATTGAGGGCTTTCACTATCTGTTTTCTTTCTTTGTTCTCCTCATAAATATCAATTTACTCTGATGTTCTTCATTACCTCTAGATTAGCCGAAAGCTGCTTTAACTATGTCATTACTAGCAAACAATGGGTATTGTATAGATTTATAAATAAACACATGTAAAGTAAAACATCTGAAAGTCTACACAATGTTCACATATAGGATTTTCTGGCATTAAATATCTTTGTAGTAGCATTTCACTCTTTTTTACGTCATGCTCAAGGCACATTCTCCAGCAGCAAGCCTGTATTTGTTATTGATTTTGTTTAATTTTCAACTTTGGACCCAAGCTGTTTAAACAGATAACTCTCTGCTTTTTATCTGCGTCAACTTCCTCATGCTTTCATCAAAGCAGAAGAGATTATTTGACTTTTGTCTCCTAACACAGCATTACAAGAGAGTCATATGTTAAGTGACAGTGATGGATTCTGTATGAGGGAATGGCCACTCTGTCTGCACCTAAGTCCTCTGTAATAGTTCCCTGGCAAAGACAAAAATATCTTGTTCTTATTTATTTGGAGGCTGTTTATTAGTATTCATTGCAATAGTATTTACTCTTTAACTGAAACTAATACATTTCAGAACTAGATTAGGTGAAGGTATGTTTGAATTGCAGTAATGGTGTGCTGGCTTAATGTGTTTGTAACCTGGCACTAATCCTGTACCTTAAGCAACAGTTTCTTTCTCTTTGCTGGGCACACAGTATTTGTGAACTGATTAATACCCGGCAATAGAAGGACACCACCTCTTCAGGCTGACTTGCAGTGCAGTTGTGAGAATTGAATAGGAACGAGCACCAACACAAGCTCGAGGTTTTCCGGTGGGAGCAAAATCTCCTTTTATCCCTGGCATCTTATTTATAAGAAAGTTAAGATGGAAGTAGTGAATTAAATAATTTCTCAATCAGCCAAATCTATGGAAAGTACTTGGAAGACCCTGCTGGGTACATACAGAAATCCATCTACGTTTATGTTTCAGTTCTCTCTACAGGAGTGGTTGAGTTATAGGTGTAGACTACGGGTTCCTACAATCAGGGTAGCAGGTAAAATCAATATGGACAACATCAGATGCTTTGGAGATACACAGCATCATCAGTGACTGTAGTGTTGGCAGATTGCGTGTGCGTCTCCTTCTCTGAGCTCTCTTGGGCTTTGTGCTCCAGGCTGAGTAGGTGAAGTGATAAAATACCTTCTGTATATTCTCAAGACGCTTATTCCTAGAGATGAACCACAGATATTTTTTACACTCATTTAAGCTGTGGAAAGAGGACTTCCAACTGGAGCAAAGGAGAGCTCCCAGACACAGTCTCAATTCACAGCTGAGCGGGCAGGGAAGCCCTTGCAGGGTTTTCATGCAGGAGGCACATGACTCCCTGCGAGCGATGCAGATGTATTCGCTCCTTGTTAGCGCCAGGCTTTTCTTCACATAGTTGTCCTTCTGCAGAAACGGTGCTTTATACAGTGACCTCAGTGTCGTCAGCCCGGAGAGAGCGGGGGTGCAGGTGATCTTGGGCTGGCTGTGCTAAACCCCAGAAGCCCACCACAAAGTCGTCCTCTCAGCGTGGGTCAGGGATTCCTCCCACAGAGGGTGGCCTGGACGGGGCCCAAGTGAAGGAGGGGAGCGTGCGGGAACAGGAGCTGCAATAAACTGGGGAACGGCGCAGGAATAAAGCATTCTCGTCTGTTTAAATTTTTCATGTTAGCTGCTTAAAAAGAGCTGCTGGAAATGATCACGGCACTTGCAACTATTGGAGGAGTGCTTCTGGTACGGCTCAAAATTGAATACTAATTGGTTGTATTTCTGTAGGAAAATTGGCGCAAGGCTGAAATTGCTCTACTACTAAAAGATGATGTGCCTCAGCACTTGCTCAACTGTGTATAGACTAACATCTGGACACGTTGCAGACTTATTTGCAAGCTGCAGTAGCTCTATATATACTTCTTCACTATAAAAATTCTACTGCCTCATTTGTGTAGTTGTTGGCGCCTATATATGTGCAATCACAAGCTATCTTTCATCACAATATATTTTACAGGCAAGATATGGATTAAAAAAGCGCCAATCCTAAATTTAGAACTTCACTCCTGATGCAGATGCTGAGTTGTTGTTTCTCTTTTAGTGGTAAATAAACAAGTTAGGAAGTAGCTAAGCTTTTTGCTGGCCAAATTAGATCTGGTTAAATTAATCACAAGTTACTTGTGTTTATCCTTCCTAGCACGTCTGTTTACTGAGAGTTTTATGTGTATCCTGAGAATAGGAAAAAAAAAAAGGACCTGAAAACTTTTTTTGTTAGCATTGAGGACTGATATATTTTTGAGGTTTTTGCTTATACCATGTAATGGTATATGAAATAGGATCACAAACAGTGATTATAATGGTCTGAATAGGCTCACTTTATGATATGCAGTAACATATCTACTTTCTTTTTCTGGTAAAAATATGCCCTTAAGTCAAAGCCTTTCTCTAGCATAAATGTCTAGAATCTTATTAAAATCTGATCTCATTAAGTGCGCCATCAGTATTAAAATAGTGTATCCTAAATCTCAGTCATTTAGAAGTGATCTGTGCTTTAAAAGATGAAATGAGAAACTTGCCAATTAGTACAAATGTCTTAGTGGAGCAGAAAGTGACTTCAAAGAACTTGATTATGTATTTGGGGAGGGGGGGTTGATAAATATCTTCTCTTTTTTTCTGAAGTACTTCCAATTTGGAGACAACTTTTAAAACTTTTTTAGCATAATATGGGGACACTCGAAGCTCCTTTATTACTTTTGTGCAAACCGAATGTAAGGGGAACGTTTGAAATATTTGAAAAGATTTTAAAATGACCTGTTTAGGGTTTAAAGATTAAAGGATTGAAAATTAAATGCAAAGTCTTAGTCTGCGTGTGCTCTTCTGCTGCACGACTGTTTTCTTCTACGTGCGCTGTGTGGGCCAGTGTTTGATGCAGCGTTTCATCACGTTACCCAAGCCCTTTGGTATGGCAAACCTTACTATGAAAACGTCGTGGTTTTTTGTGTTTGTCTGATCATCTCTGCTCACCTTTGCAAGATGTTTGGGCCCATCTTGCAAACAGATGGTGCCAAACAGTGCTACAGAGTCCAGTAAACCTTGAATTCCCAACCTCCATCAAACCGCCAAGAAACTGAAGCCTCGAGCCCCGCGCAGAGGGCTCCCTCCATCCGCAAGCAGCATCCCTGTCTTGGGCTGCTTTAGTCCTGTTGACGATTATACCTAGGAGCAGCTGGCATTTCCAGCTCCTTGTTTGTGTTGCACAACATCTGGCAACCACAAAAGTTTTAATAGAAAGTAGCATTAGAATAGAGAGTCACGTGCTGCATAAGGGGTAGCTTGGAAAGAAAGCGAGTATTGTATCCTCTTGTGTGTGACATCCCCATGCTGCGTCCTGGGTCTCCTCTTAGCAGATGCAGCCTGTTCTTAAATTTGGGTTATTTTGGTGATTTTTTAATATTTTTTTTTTTTAACCAGTGTTTCCTAGTTTCCACAGAAATCTAAGCCACACTGAGGCTTGTTTTGGCCATTCTGCAAGGGACACTGAATGAGTAATTCAGACTTTTGACAATGCCACTGGATACTGATAGTGTCAGTGGGATTCCTTATCACTGCTAAACGTCCTTTGTGTTTTCTGCTGGAGTGGAAAGTAACGAAAGAGCAGCACATCAAAGCAAATGCTGTGATTTTGTAACACCATATGTATAAATATTGGTGCAGCGGTGGTAGTTTCCATATTAAGTGCCAGGAAAAGTTTTCTAAACACCACCTCAGAGCTGTAGGTCCAAAAATGCACAGTAAGGTAAAAAGGTGAATAAACCATTTAAATGGTGTGGGGTGAAGTGGGGAGAGGGGACATAACTACAGTCTCATGATCTGCTGTGGGAGCAGGAGGAAGCCTAGATGTATTTAAAAAAAAACTTAAGTGAAGGGAAGAGGGGAAAAATGTCTCTTTTCTATCTCATGATGTATCAAATCCCTCCCTCAGTAGCCTTTTTTAAATCTCCAGCATTTTTAGAAATTATTGTTTTACGAAAAATGTAAAGGTAATTATATATAGTGGGTATTTATTATAAATTTACACATAATTATGTCATTTTCAAAGATAGGATAAGAAACCATTTTTCTATCACCTTTAATAATGTCTTCCACATCCCTCCATTTCCAAATAGAAGTGAATTAGATCAGCGTGAGGAAACTGTTCATACTGGTTTGCAGCTGTGGATGTGTCAGTGGAGATAAATTTCACGTCCTCAAATATTACCCTTTCCTGAGTACCAGTTTGCACACACCTTCAATACCTGTTTTGCCAAAACCAAAGCTTTCTGGGGTGTTTGCTCACTTAGCAAGGTTTTGAGGTTTTGCAAAGTGTTTGTACAAGCAGATTCAAGGCCCAGGTAACTAAATAAAAATAGCCCCAGCTGTTGTAAGTGGCAGCTTTTCCTTGCCTTGTTTTTGGAGTAACAAAGGTCAGGGATATACATTTATTTTCATCATTGGTGCAGGTTTTTGGTACCCTTCCAGTCCTGTTACTGTCCGCTGGCCAGCTGGGTCGTTAGTGGCTGGTGGCTGAGGAGAAGAATTTGCCTTTCTGATCAGACTGGCTGGTGCACCTTGCATGACATGAGCCTGCTGGAGCTGGAAAACGGTGGCTGGGAACCCAGCTTTGGTCCTGGGGTCACTCAGTTTTATAATATGTAGCAAATCTGAGTAGGCTTTCATTAGATTTGTAGGTTTAGGGTGTATTAGGTGTTGTTTCTATTAGATTTATTTATCCCTCAACCCAGAAAATTTGCAAAAATATCCTGCCTGTTCTCTCAAGCTGTCATTGTTCAAGGCTTTATGTGGAGTTTTGATGAAGTGTTTTTGTGCAGGTGTATTTTCTAGAAAGGGGGGGGGGGGAGTTTCCTTTTTTTAAAAAAAAAATTGTGTCAGCCTAAAAGCTGTTTTTGCAGACAAACTGCTTTTGCTTATTTGCTTTTGTAAAAGATGTGCAGGGGCCTCCTTGGTGACCTCCACAGGGTAGGACCCTCCGTGCCTTTGCATCACATACTGTGTGTTGCAGAAAACGCCTCTGGGTTATTGTAACACTGTTTTTCCGTTAAATATCAGACTTTGAAAAAAGTTTAAATAAATTGTCTTTGGGAATAGTAAATGACAAACTTCTCCAAACATGGTTTACAAGAGCCTTGCAGCCAATCTCCTAAAAGAAGCACCTGCAATCGGGCTTTATAGCTGATACACAAATAGTTGGCAGACAAAAACCTTGCTAGGATTTCAATTTACAACCCGTGATACATAGGGTTCTTTCTTCCTTGTAATGCTTTAAACTGAAATTGAATTTTAAATTAACTTGACACTGTGCTGTTTTCAAGTCAGATAAATAACCATGTTTCTTTTCCTTCCTTTCAAAATATATTTGATATCTTACTATGAAAGTATTTCCAGAATTGATATTAATATTTTACATTTGCCTGTCCTTACTTTCCTTAGGAAAAAAAAAAAGAAAAAGTGAGACATAACTGTGTTGCTGCAAGAAGTATTGTTTGCACTTTGACAATTATATGGTTTTGTAGTTTAAGAATTTTCCAGTTTTATTGCTGTTGCTTACTGTAAAAACTTGTGGTTTATTTCTGTGGTTTTTCACACAACTTTGATCAAACACTGGTCTTCAGAGTTACGTTCTTTGTGGGCTTCTGTGCATGTAGGCAACTTCCATTTGCTTTAATTCATCAGAGGACCACATTCTTCACTTCAGTGCCCAATTTACACCTTTAATGAGTCCATGTTTGAAGTCCCCAAACTATCATGATGCTTTGTTTGGTATTTTTGAGTGTTTGCATTTTTTTGAGCAGTTGGACCCACAGTGTGCAGGTGTAAGTGCTCATTTAACACACCAGGTAGTCACCAGTGTGGTCAGTGGTGTCTTAATCTGAAACCTGATAGCATAAATCTTTTTTCTGTATTTCTTCTGTTCCTGGTAAAAACTCTGGCTAACACCATGGGTCATATGTGTCACTTGAAATAAGGTATTGAACTACATTCCTCCCTTCCTCCCTCGCTCCCTCCCTTCTCCCCCAGGAAGGTGTTCTCCCAACAGCTCCCATTTTGTACTACCCTTTTTCCTGCAGGGCATTAGTGTTCCAGACAGAGTTTCACCAGCCCCGAGGCTTTAATAGTGGTCAGGACAGGCAGAAGGAAAAATTACCAAATACTTCCCCTCGTAGGCTTAGGGCTGGAATTGTAACCAGGGGCTTTTGGGACTGTATTGAAGGTCACTGTTTTTCTTGCCCACTCTTTCCCTGTTGCCTTGCAGGCCAACAGCAGTATGACCCGAGAGCCTGACCCTGTTTTTATTGCCAAGCACAATGAAGAAATATTTGGAATATTTCTTTTCCATGAGTGTATTAATGAAAGAGAAAAAAAAAACCTCTACCTTTAAACTGGACAAGAAGTTATGCAGACCTGCCCAACTCAGCCAGAAATTCTCTTGGGCAAAGCAATGCCACATGAAATTGGAAAGTTCCCCTTCACTCAAATAAGAGTGAAATACCAGAGCCTTAGTTCGGTTTCTTTTCACTGTCTTATACTCCCATCATCTCTCCTCTCCCTTTCCCCCACCACTCCCCCGAGGTATTCAAATGGAAAGGCTTTCTTTCAAAGGTATTTGCACAAAGAAGGCTTTCGGCAGCAGATGAGATTTCTTCTGATCAAAAGCATCTTAGTGTACTCTGATCTTTCCCCAGAACTTAGTTAAACGTGCAGAAAAAGGACTCTTGCTCAGTACCCTTTGCAGTTCCGGATCCTTTTTGTGGACGTTGTCATTGCATATTCCAGGGGCGTGCATGTGTGCGAATGTAGGCATATTTGTTTGAGTCTTGGCCAGGATATATGCCAAAGAGATTAGACTTCATCTTTCATCCCGGGGAGAAGAGAGCCTAAATGGGTTTATCATGGGGTTTTCATTCACTCTGTCATTTCTCACTTCTTTATAGTTCATTGCTAGACTTCTAATTTTTCCCGACAGCAGCGCACACCCCTGCAGCTGGCACTGCGTAATGATTCCCTCCTCCTAGACTGACACAAGAGGGGATGCATAAATCTCCTGCCATCAGGGTGCCTCCTTTAGCAGGCACTGCCCCTTCTCCCCCCTGGAAAAAGATCTGTCCCCTCTGCAGCACTCTCATTTACCACCTACTAGCTTTGCCCGCTGAGCCAAGATGCTGCCCGTGACTATTATCCTGCCTATGTTAAACATTGGGAATGGTTCTTTTCTGACAAAAATACAACTATTTTTTTTTTCTTCTCCTAATGACAATTATTAGTGGAAATTGGAGCGCTTTTGGCAATTGTATTTAATGCATACGTTACACCATACAGCAACCAGCTCCCATGAAAAGCAAGACCTGCCTCATGGTTTGAATTAGGAGCTGGTGGATGAGAAGGACTGTCAGGAGCAAGAATTTTGACCGAAATACAGGCAGATCTTTAGGACGTCTTAAGTTAGAGCTCCCCATGGTCTCTGAGGCCCTGTATTAATTCAAAATGATTGCTCTGAACCATCAAGTAAGGGCAGTGCTGTCAAATCCAGGGTTGAACTCACCCAGCGCATTGGCAGTTTATAAATCAGATGGGACTTGTGGACTGTTTACAAAGTATTGTTTGAAAATCTCTCTTCCTTAGCCCTCCATCCTCGCTTATAGCAGTGGAATATAACAGCTGGCTAAAAATCAACACAGGAATAGTGTAAAAGGCAGCAGTCTCTGTTCCTTCCCTGAAGATGAAAGCAGGCACAGGATGAATGTGCAGTGCACAGGAAGAGCTTCGTCATCCTTTACCAGCAGCAAAGACATAGGGAAAGGTCAGCCGCTCTTCCAAGAGACTTTCTACAAAATACTAGGTTTCTCAAATAGTTACTTGGTGTTAGCAACATGCTGATAGTCTGATAGTCACAGTTTCTTTGAGAATTAAATTATGTTTTTCCTCAGCTACAAGTATTTGGCTGTTTTTTCTGCTGCTGTCCTTAAGATGATTCATATTACAGTTATTTTAAAGAGGCGAATAAACTACAATTGTTTATATACAAACAGAGTATGGCATTGGCTGCCAGAAACCAATCTCACTAATATTTGGCTTGCTAGGTTGCCTTGTCTTTTCATGTTTTGGCTATCAGAGGGAGCAAGCTGAAAATTAATTGAAAAGAATTTCTTTCTTTCCAAGTGCGCTCAGAGCTAGTGGTATTTTCTCCTCTCTAAATGCTGGCAATTGATTATAAAATGTCAGAGGTGTTAGCGGTGTCAGCGACCTTCATCTGGAATAATAGGCCAGACTTGCTTTAGGACACGCTGCGGTCCCTGACAGGTTTTGTTGCATCTGCAGCCAACTCTGTATCATTAACAAGGAAAAAAGGGTGGGTGGAGGAGAATGGACTGTAAATGTAACAGTGCTTGTTCCACTAAATTTACTTGAAAAATGGTCATTTTTTGTGTCCAGTGCCATTTTGTACTCCTCACGGTTTTCTAATTAAGCCTGGAGGATTGTGGATCCAGGCTTTGATCTGAGCAGTATCAGCTTTCCTCCTTCCTGAGAAACAAACAAAACTTCATCTCTCTGCTGCTGGGGACTAACTCATGAACTGATTTCTCTTCCATGCTTTGGTTAATACCCGTTATTAGGAATCCCACTCTCATGACTTGATGTACGGAACCGCATCCCTGCAGCAGACCTGCCTGCCAGCTTCGTATCATGCACAGTTATTCCCAGGATGCTTAAATTTGACTTTGCATCTCAACTACTCTCACTTAATATAATGAGCTTTGAAGTAAGCTATGGCAGTGTAGAAGAAAAAGCCCTCCATGTCTCACAACGGTCTCTTAGACTCTTTTTGATGCTAAGGCTCAGCTTTAAAACTGGTGATGTGGTTTATTTCTTTGAGAATTAGCATAAAGCTGTAAATGTGCTGTATTGTACTATGATTCTTGAAAAATGAAGGAAGAAAGAATGTGTATCCCTTTGTTGGTAGACCCATGGGAGTGGTCTTCTGAGGGGGTTACCGTTTTCTTGCCTCAGTGTGCCC